>OZ012699.1:29739433-29816933 GCA_963942565.1 Maea johnstoni
AATCCATTAAATCCTTTACTAACTACTAAACCCTATGAAGTTAAAATGAGAGTTGAGGAGATACTTGTAATGATTTCACATTAAGTTTACTAACTGCACGCTGTAGTTGGGGTAATTAATGTAGATGTTAGTTTATCTCTCCAGGCCCAACTCTTTATTAGATGAATATCGGCTTGCCAGTTCTTCAACAATCAGAAGAACATGGCTTAAAAGCTTGCTGGTTCTTCAATAATCAGAAGAAGATGGCTTAAAAGCTTGCTGGTTCTTCAACAATCAGAAGAAGATGGCTTAAAAGCTTGCTGGTTCATCAACAAACAGAAGAAGATGGCTTGAAAGCTTGCTGGTTCTTCAACAATGCAAAACAGATGGCTTCAAGCCTACTTAGACCTGGAATTCTTCACCAAAAATATATGCATTCAATCAATTGAATCAACTTATAAAAATTAAAGTATTATATCATTTTAAAATGTTATGAATAAAAAGTACTTCTAAAGATATAAGATTCATCGAAATAACCAAATAAATTTTGGATGGCTGATGGGGCTTAATTGTGAATATAGATTTAATTGTGATTTTTGCATATGTTGTAGCCTAAAGAGAGAGAGAGAGACAGAGAATTTAAAAGAAAGAAAAGGACAGGATGCATAAACTAATACAAAAGAAATGTTTATACAAAATCAGAGAGAGATGGAGAATTTGAAAGAAAGGAAAGAGCAGGGTGCATAAAGAAATACAACAAAAATAAATATACACAAAAAGGAGATAGAGGAAGAGAATTTTAAGATAGAGACCACAAGCTAACAAAAAGCAAGAAATTCACAGGATACAGTTATGAGTACAATACAAAATCTCGAGGAGAAGAGAATGAACTTCGACAAGGACAGAAAAAATCTAAGCTTTTCAAGTCTGCCGCACCCCCATATGCCTGGTGTTACTAAACCAATAAATATATAACTTTATGCTTTAAAACCCTAAATTTGGCTGGTGGGATAACTGGGAACTAACCTACTTCCACGTTAATATTTCAAACTTCGAAATATTAACATGCAAGTAATATTAGCGACTTTAATGTGTGTGTCTGATTCGTTACTGCAGTATGCTGGTATGGCCAGGTAGTGCCAAATTGGGACTTGGAATTTCAAAATGGCTAGACAAGTCACCACTCACCAGAATAATTTGGTGCATAGTTGAACATCCCTTGGACATACCAGAGAAATACATAACCTTGATCCGCAACCCCATAGGCACTGCATGCTAGCACCTAGGGCATTTGTGCCTCGGGTTATGAGGTGTAGCCTGTGGAAGTATTGGTCGAGTGATTTTTTTTTCAGAAAGAGGCTGGCCAGATGTTGCAGAGAGACTGGCTGACTGACTGGCTGCTATCTAGGTCAGATAGGTTGCCAAGGAGATGGGGTCATCAGGCAGCCAGCCAGGTGTACACAGGTTATCTATGACTCATAGTGGGAGGCAGCGAAATTTGATGATGTATGCAGAGTGCCAACTCCCTGTCTTCATACTCTCAGGACATATTGAGAATCATGGGTCAGTTTTATAACAGGGGGTGTCTGTTTTCAGGCTGATTGGATTTCACCTAAGTTCAGCATGTCTCCTTTTATTGAACTGCAGGATAGACTTGCATCCTGTCACTGCATCCTCAATTGAGAAAAGCAATGTTTCCATATCCATGATCCCTGTCCAATTATAATCTAGTGCACAAGTGACAGATGTGTAGTGCAGATAATCTTCATGATTTTGTGACAGTTAAACAATTAGTCTCAATGTGAAAAGTGTGTACATATGCACTGCATGTGCATATCCACTTCCTGCTTGCCTCTGAGCATCCCATACGAGATCATACCCTGTAAAACCTTTACAGATGTAATTGAAAGCAATAAAAAATTACAATTACTTTTACCTATTACAGTAATACAGATAAACTTGGATATGACAGACCACTGTAGGGCGGATTTTTGCATATGACGGACGATATGCTTGGTCCCAGTTCAATGCATATCAAGTATTCGTCATATGTATATGACAGATTTTGCATATGACGGACCAATTTTCCTTGTCCCATTGAGTCCGTCATATCCAAGTTCACCTGTAGTTTAACCACTCAGTAATTAATTACATGCTATTACATTGAAAAATGGCGAATTACTATTAATTAGTACTTACGTTGTTCAACTTGTGGGCAAGCTTCAATTGATCTATTTGCCAGGTGAATATAGTTTTCAAACACAGCTTTCTCCAATAAATCGGCCCCAATCACTAAAAATGGCAGCATAAATTGAGTTAGCATGTAATTTTACATATAGATAGCACATGTTTATTACCTTTATCCCTAAAGACTGCTAGGAAGACTGTTATCATGTTTTGTTGGCAAAGTGAAATTGATCAGGCTAGTTGTAGCAATGCCAAACCGGCATTGCTACAACTTGCAACAACTAGCTACAACCAGCAGGGTATCTTTTGGACTCCCTGGCTCATGAAAAATAGCTGATTTTAGGTAAAAAGACGCTAGAGCTGCACTCACCACTCACAAACTCGAGTGGCTCGAGCCCTGGGGCAAACTCACCGTGCTCGAGTTGAAATGTTCAAATCGTGAGCTCTTCCATGTTGGGAACACAAACGTAACACAGAGCATCTAACACACATTATTAACATACATAACTGCTTATCGTTGTCATGTCTTCTTTACAATCTCCAATGTATACATTCCAAGCAGTGTTGAGTGTTATACTGACCTTTGTACCTCGTCAGCATGTTTTAAAGTTAAGTAAACATGGCAATCTCCGCCAATAGATATTTATTTCTTAATAGCTGGGCTGGAAAATAAGTATCTCTTTGGAAACTTGGAACGTCTGTGAGTTCATGAGCTCACGAGTCAAAGGGTGGTGAGCTCATGAGTTGATCTCCCTCCGTGAGTGCAGCTCTAAAAGACACCCTAAATTTTGGTGATGTTTTTTTTTTTATAAATACTAATTCCAAGTTAAATTTCTAATAAGTTTTAACTTCAAAATAATGACAAAGACATTTCTTGAAGAATCAAAAATAGAATTCCTTGATTAGTTAATTAATGTACATAATCAGTGTAATGATTTCCCGGGGGGTCACTTAGGTATTTAGAGGGGTACATAAACTTGTTATCAAAATTTAGAAATATCACTAAAGCACTGATTTCTGGCCAAAAAATCACCCTTATCTTTAAAAGACGCTGACTTTTTCCAGTAAAAAAACACCCTTTCTTTTATCAAAACACTGACATTGGACGAACGGTAACACATATTTTAACTTAAGATTTTATAATCCTCTGCTTGTTTAGCGGAAGCAGACTCGGTAGTTCAGACATAAACATCGACAATAACAACATCAGATGCATAAGTAAGGTTCAATATTGTTGAACTACAGGCTCGGTAGCCTAGTCACTTCTTGAGTCACTAGACGTCAGAATCGCATACATTTCGTAAGGAGATTTTCAACCCCCATTCTTCATACTTGGGTACAAAAAAGTACCCTTCTTTTACAAAATCGCGGACATGCGGAGGTCTTTAAAAAAGACCCCTTCCTCCGCAAAATATGTAACGTGGGTGCGGCCCCCCTCTATCACTAAGTGCCCCCGCCAGGAAAGATTTTTACTTTTTCAACCAGGCATTTTGGACACCCTAAGTTCTTGAAATCTAAACCATTTTTTCTACATATGGCCAATATACTGTATAGTGTATACCACTGTAAAGCCCTATCCTTCAGCCTCAAAATGGAATTCAAATGAGCTCTCTAGGATGCTCTTACCAAAAGTTATTCAGCTTTGAAGAGAGGGGGTCAGTATTTTGTAGGCTTAAATTTTTAGACTTTTCTTGAAAAAAATAGCACAAGAGCACAACAGAGCCATGAATACACCAAATCAAAATCTAAGCGTTTGATAATTATCCTAACGCCCACTCTAGTCATTACACAAAGTTAAAGAGCTTACCTCATTGCCATTCTATTGATGTAGATTGTAGTGCTCACAAGTTGTCAAATTCTAGCCTTTTTCTAAAAAAAAAAATGACTGGTTTTTGAGAGGAATTTGATAACTTGTGAGCACTACATTTAAAGATTGGTAAGGAGGTAAGCCCTATAACTTTGTGAAATGATTAAAATAGGTGTTATGATAATTATCAAACGCTTATATTTTGATATGGTCATTATAAAATATGGTGCATTCTGTAACCGTTAGCTACTACTAGCTCAGGGTTAGTCTGAGGGTTGGTTACAATTAAGGGTTAGGAGATCAATCTATGCAATGCAGGGTTTAAAGATGACGAATAGCAGATGGATTACTATATATACAGTACCAGGGTCTTAGCCAGGAATTAGAAACTGGGTGTCTAAAATTGGCCTTTGTAAAATTTTTGGGCATCCAAATTTTTAAGGGGGACCACAATATACTGAGATTTCAACCATAAACATGTATATATTTATTAGTAAGTAAAGTAAAGCATGATATTCTTATGCAAGGTCATGGGAATTATATGATGATGAAAATTAAATGATATGCTTGAGATTAGGGTTGCATACCGTTAACACGAAACGGTACGATACCGGTACCGGCGAAACGGTACCAGTGGTACCGGTATCATTAACAACGAAACGGTGCCTCTGATCTCCGAGGCCTGATCGGCTTTTTTACGGCGTTCATGTCGCTAACAAGTGTGGTTCCATTCCTCAATTCTACGACAACAATCAATAGTAGAATTGGGGAACAGAACCAACGATTGAGACGGACATTGACGAAGTTAGCCGAAGCAAATGATCGCCACCACGCACTGCACACGTGCGTGGGATGTAACATCGTATCGTGTTTCCCGCCGAATACTATTCCAGACAGCGTGTCTATAACTCTTTCGGCGGGAATCAGCACACAATGCGTCATCGCCGCATCGGATTGGCCGTAACTAATTGATTCATCTATTGAAAACGAAGTGGTACTAAAAAACGAAACGGTGCCTTTTAGTACCGGTTCTCAACGAAACGGTAAAATACCAGTTCTTTTCGAAATGAGTCTCGGTTCCTATCGGTACCCGAGTACCGGTATGCAACCTTACTTGAGATTGACATTTTAAGAAATTCCTCACAAAAATGTTTGGGTGTCCTGATGGCTAAGACGCCCTGCTGGCTAAGACGCCCTGCTGGCTAAGACGCCTTGCTGGCTAAGACCTTGTACAGTGCGCTTTATTACTAACTCAATACAGAGATCAGCTAATCCTAATACATGTATAATCCCATTAGTAGATCCTAAGGTATGCTGCCACTGAAGCCCGTAAGTAATTCCTAAGCCCAGAAGTCAGTCAAAGCACATGTTAGCAGTACAAGGGTCGGTGGTAGAGTGAGGCAAAAGGCTAGCACATGTGTGGTGATGGCTTTGGGTGAGATAAGAAGACCACTGGGGCCCCGCCTGCCAGGGTGCTTCCTGAGTGTATGGTCAAGCCCTGACTGCATAAGGCAGGCTCTAAATGATGACCAATAGGGCAGAGGGCTCAAGCAGCAACTAGTGATGATGATGATTATATATATATATATATATATATATATATATATATATATATATATATATATATATATATACAAAGGTCATGTTGTACTTTGCGACCTCAATTCTGGTACATACCAGAATTGTACAATTCTGGTGTGTACCAGAATTGTTTATCACATGGCGCAATTTTATAACGTACGAGAATTGTGCAATTCCGGTACGTACCAGAATTGCCCGACTATACAATTCTGGTACGCGTTTTCTTCCAGAATTCTTACTACAATTCTGGGACATACCAGAATTGTTCAAGAATTATTTTCCTATTGCTTGCTGAATGACGTCGTAATTAAGTACTTTGACGCTAATATTCATCTCTTCCGGAACTACTCGATGCATTACGACAAAAGTATGTGACCAATGGCACCATTTAGCTGGCAGGTAAAGAATTCTCAGACAAATCTGGTAGTCCCAGTATTGCCTGAATCAACAATTCTGGTACACTTACAATTATTTACCAGAATTGTTCTGACAATTCTGGTACATTCTAGAATTGTTTGCAGGGAATTTTTCTGGTAGTACGTACTAGAATCGCAAAATTATCTCACCAATTCTGGTACGTACCAGAATTGAGGTCGCAAAGCACAACATGACCTATACAAATACATAACAGGGAACAATAGATCCCTATTATAGGGATTAAGATCGAGCCAGGAAGCTGTGTTGGAAAACCCAAGGTCTGATGCATCTCACAGCCGAGGGCCGGCAGGCCAGAGGCTGTCAGATGCATCAGACCTCCTGAGGCATTGGGTTTTCCAACACAGCTGCCTGGCGAGGTCTTAATGACTATTATGTCATGAAAAAATATATTTTGCTGTGTAATTTATGGGAAAAGTGCCGTTCACTTGTGGAAACTTGGCCCTTTCAAAAGTTGTTTACATATGGTTGTCATGACAACGCACGAGGTGAACAAATGACACTAAAATCACTTTGTTCCAGCGGCCAAGGGGTGTCCAACCTCAGATTTCCAGTAGCGCAATCTTACAAGACCATTAGCACAAGCTTTGCAGGGTGAGGGGAGTGGAAGAAGAATGTGCAATGCAGTGTGGGGTAACTAATGCACGGTACAACCACTAGAGTGACTTATAGTTCTAAAACTCTCTACCAGGGGGACACTTGTATGTATAAAGGGTATTAAATCATAAAAAATGGCAATGTCTTTAAGTTCACTGTTGTTATTTCCTAGCCATAATACTGTTATATATTCTAGAATATTTTTATGGAGATTAGACAGAAGATGAAGTTTTGAAGAGAAAAAAGTGCTGGGACTGCTCGATTTTTTCACTGGTGACCTGGCTCTGTTTTCATCACGTTTCTGCTGAAAACAGCATTAAAAATATCCAACCTATGGTGAACCGGGAGCTTGTGGGGTCCAGATGTAGTTGGGCCAACAATGGTCTAGGGTTTCAATTGAAATGAGAGTTAAAAGGAAGGGCTATTTCCTGTATCATTCACTTTATTTTGTTGGAACATGAAAGGTTTGGACACGGTTATAATAGGGCCCAGACATCCTTTCCCCATCAGGGTCCAGGGCCTTCCTATTTGTAATTCACATCCACGAAGGTGGTTGATATTGATAGTATCAAATTACTGAGTGAGTATCGAACTGGGACTAATAGCAGGACTGTCATAATTCCCTCAAGAATTTCCTTTTTTAACCCTCTTTAACAGATATCCCTATCTCTCACAGTGTAAGAGACTGCAGCTGTTGTGCTATTATTGTTTAATAACCTCTGGCCTGTGGTTTCTGAGCATGCTCAGTGAGCCTGTCTGAAATAGTCTACTAGCCAAAAAGGTGAACCTTGCAATGTTGATTCCTGCATGGTTTTATGTTAGAAATGCAATATAGAGATCCTCAGGTGGTAGAAACTGCCAGATGCTAATCTCCAAGTGTTGGGCAATTTTTTTTATCACCCCTATAACCATATGGAATACTAAATCCCTCAGGGGGCCAAATTTGGTTAAAATATGGGGGTGGGGGTAAGACTTATCATAACTTCAGTTATTTTAGGGCAATTTCAACAAATGAGGCATCTACATTTGCAACTTTTTATTCTGCAAATTATAAGACCAGCCACCTTTTTGATTGGTCAACTCTGAAAGGTCATTTAGGGTCAACAGAGGTCAAAAAGGTCACGAAGCTGAAAATCGGCTGACGCCATTTGCATTTCCAAAGAAAGCAATTTTTTTCCCAAAAAATAAGTTGATATTTTTTTCAGTAAAAATGCATTTCTTGGCAAACTGGACAGTAAAGAATCATATTTTAGGTTGAAAAAAAATTAAAATTCTATGGATGAAAAATTTGACGGCTTTAAAATATGACCATGTTGCTTGATATTGTGCTGATTTAAGGCTCAGAAAATATTGTTATAGATATTTTTTCTGTATTTTATCTCAAGTAATACAAAAACTCTTTACATGCTGCATAAAAATGTGCAACATTTTGATCTGCTAATCGTTTAGACCACACATTTACAACATTGTTACCTGGATACATTTTTACAGTTGTTGCCATGGCAACTGGTGGCCATATTGAAATTCGAAATAAGCACTACTAAAAACTACATATCTGCATATTCAAGCATTCAGAATAGCTGGAAACAGGACATTGGTGTCTACAAGTAGGTTTTCAGGGATGCAGAACTTAATTCTGAAATAGCTGTTATCATCAGATGGCATTTAGGGCGTATAGTAGTTAAGTATTTCTTTACTCTAAGTGGTGCAGATCAAATGGCTAGGTGGTGAACTGGGTAGTTCCAAAAAAAGTTGCTAGGTAGTGTGGAAGTCAGCCACTTTCCCACTAGAACAAAATGGGCACTCCACTAGCACAAATGTGCTAAAATGCTAGTGTTGGACACCCCTAGTTGCACTGTGTGGCAAAACAACAATGTCTACACATTACTATGGCAATATGCCAAATTTCGTACGTTCAATATTTGGGAAAGGTAAATTTGATTTATGAAAAAAGGCCTTATTTAAAAGTTGTTTTACATATGTTTGCCATGGCACCGGGCGGCAGGGGCTTAGCAATACGTAAAGTGTGTCATTTGGACAAGCAGAAAACTGTTTTTTGACAGTTTGGACACCCAAAAGTTTATGTCAGAATTTGCTGAAGATGACTTTTCTTAGAAGATAGAAGATGTAGAAGCTGTAGTGTCACTTTTATAAGACACACAAAGCAGTATCTGGCCTACAAAAGCAAAATCTGTAAAGGTATAGTGTCTATCTTATCAGTTGTATTTATTTTGTACCACACTTTGGACATGCAAAAGTCTATGAAACCTCTATTTGGACACCCTGTTTCCAAATATTGGCTATTTAAAGACCCTGCCGGGCGGGCGAGGGCAACGAACGTGGACAGCAAACGAGGGTAGAAAACCGAATACACTTTGGTATGCACTGTGTGGGAAAACAATGCCTAGGTATTGCTATGGCAACATGATATACTGGTAATACATTGTACATATCCATGGCTCTGCTGTGCTCTTGTGCCAATTTTTTCAAGAAAACCCTAAAAATTGAGGCGTATAAAATACTGACCCCCCCCCCCCCCCTCTCTTCAAAGCTGAATAACTTGATAGGAGCACCCTACAAAGTCCATTTTGATGCTAAAAGATAGAGCTTTACCAATGATATATAATTATAAAACATTGCCATTGGGGTGCCATGCTTAGAATAAAATGGTCCGATTGCTACGTAACGTGTATAACTGGTCTCTAAATAAGATCAGTGACACTCAGGGAGATTCTTGTTAACATGTTTCCCCTCAGGAATGTCCCCATCGGAAAAACAAAACAAAAAACACAACAGTGTACCTTGGATTGATTAATCGTGGATCGAGATCGTGATCAGTTGGTGATTGGACTGGCTCTGTATTCAGCGGGTTCATTTTGGGATCTCTTATCATGCTTATGTCCATTCGTTTTTATGTCCAGCATGTGCCGGTATGTGCCGGTTCACAATGTACATATACAAACAAGTCCGTTTGTGCAGGGAAAATCTATTTATAAATAGACCTCTCTGGTCTGTGGTACATGTATCACTCGTGATTAATTCTAATTGTATCTTCTCAAAACAATTTTTCGTTTGGCAATTACATGTATTTTAATGGCAAAATATCAGAGCACCCAGATACCTCTACAACCATACACCAATAGTTCGAAAAGCTGTGAAACAGATATACCATTGATAAATGCACACACACACATGCACAGAACACGACTTTTGGGCTATTTGCCACAGCCAGCTTGTTCAGGTTGACCGGCGGGTTTCATATCCACTTGTTATTTTTTCATCTAAGATAAAAACTATGAATATTGTCACCCGGTGGCACTACTATATTAGCCCTTAATTACTGCAATAGAACTTTACAGATCAATCAATAGACAGTATTACAATAGTCTCTGTAGAGCAGGAAGTAAATGACCTAAAATATGTATATTCTAAGGCTCCGGATGTATTCTCCGGGGAGTCTGGTAGGAAGGGGTGAGGGAGGGGGGTTGGGGGGGGGGGGGGGGGATGGAGCCTCCTCTCCCATCATCAATTGCACTTCCGACTGAGTGATGCATCCTGATTAAGGGTACACTAGTGACAATGCCAATCTAGTCTTGACAATCTAGTGTGAACGGTTATCTTGATCAGTGACTAAATACCGTCGAATAATTCTTCTTTTGCCAACTATGAATGGTTAAATGGGTTTGAACGATTGTTTTATTAGGAAAGCTGTGTATTTATTCCGAAACCTTGTGTTTAGTCCCGAACTCATTTTCTTCATAATAAAACCCCTGTAGGACAACGAATATGACCGACGGACCCCCAGTTTCTTATCAGCTTTTAATTAGCATTATATACAGAAACTTGACGTTCGTGCGCCAATTCTCTGATTGTGGCTATCTTGACAGCTATACCAATAATTTTAGCAGCGCTCCCACATCTCCAATAATAGTCTCTTAGCGGATCAAGTGGACAACGAGTGATCACGTGACCACACAAATAACCCGACAGTGCGTTTATTACACACTTCTGAGCATTCTGTTATTATCGTCTGTCAGTGGAATGTTGAATCCGTGGCGTCGTTAGTGTTTAGGCGCCCTATATGTTGGTTATAGGCGTGATCTTTTACGGAATTTTTCTTGACGAAGTGTTGGGATACACCTATGTTGTTCGGTGATTGCGGCGAGTGGCGATGCGAAGTGATATAGTGACGGCATCGTCTGGTACTTTTTTTTTAAATGTACAATGTGTTTTATCACGCTAAAAAAGATTTTATCATGAGTGTCTGTCAATAAAATGCTGTAGATAAAATGTTGAATGTTTGGCGTCGCTTGTGTCTTAATCATAAAAAAATGGAGATTACCTGTTCGTTGTTGTTCGGCGACTCTCGCGACCGCATGTATATAGACTATAGAGCCAGTCCTTCCAGTCGCGTGCGCGTAAAATTTGCATTGGATAGACTGGTGTCAGTTCCTTTGAACTGTTGCGCGCCAACAATTAGGGGGAGGGGGGCGAGGTAGGCTGGTGCCGTTCAGCTGGGTGGACTCGTGCATGAAGCACACATCATATCATGGGATCATATCTAACTACAACAAAAGCTCGTTTGTTCAAGTTATCAATAGAGTGTAGTGAGATACAACTATAACAGCCATTGACATGCGGTCGCGGGCGCCTTTCTCCGCACAACTTCGCGTTTTCCATCAAAATATTTCATGCTCAATGCACACTTTCCCTTCTAGAATTGAGTCCTTCTGGATAGTCTCAGAACTTTTCTCAAACATTTATTGTAAGAAATATATGAAATATATCTCGTTTCTATTGCAGTTTGCTCACTGAGTTACTTTGTGAACATAGGGGCATTTGAGATTTTGATATCAATTAAAGCTGACACATTTTTCCTCATAATCAACTGTGAATGTTTAGGCTATCATTAAGAAAAGTAAAATACCTGCTGCTAGAACGGCTCCCACAGGCTTGCACACAATCTTAGATGAATAAAAGAATGGGTTTGTAGCGAGGGACTAATTACTATATGCGCTATAGTGAAGGGCTGGCCATGCCAGGGGTCACAATCGCTTCAAATTAATATGCATTTTGCGTATCTAGATTAACAGATTTGCTTTAAATTGACTTATTTATAGAAAACGGTTTTGACATTTTTATCTTATTTTGACTTTGTTATAAAGTTGTGGAATTGGATAGGTGAATTTTGTATTTCTCTTAATTTCAACAGCAATTCCAAAATAAATTTGAATGAAGTAAAACATACGCTTCCTACCGCATCTGTGAAATTTGAAGGTTCACGATTAATATTTTGCAAGAGGGGCTCTAAGCATTTTTTTCAGTTTTTACCCCCCCCCTAATAAAAAATAGCTGCACCCAGCTAAAAGAGTAAAAAAATGATACCCAAAAGAGGATAAGTGAGAATAAAATACCTGCTAAATTCATGAAATCCGCCCCTGTTCCCTGTAGCAAGAATAGTCATCATCCGCATATATTTTTGTTATTTCTTGAGCTGTTTTGATTGGGCATTTAAGGTAGATTGTGGGATTAATTTCTTTGACTCAATTTTACTATACCCTGATTTTTAAGAGCGGAATTTGGAATTACGCTTTCTGTCACTTTTCTTCCATTGGGCGGCTATGTCGTGACTAGGCAGTTTTAACTGGTGGAGTGACCTGGAGTACCAAGTGAAAACCACCGCCTAACCCCAGTCTCAGGAAACTTTCTCACATGCCGTTGGATCCTGCTGTCTATTTGGTTGGTTTTATGTTTCGTGTTTCCGTCGTGCCTTTGTTTCATGTTCGTTGCTTAAGTGGGTTGATCTACAAGCAAGTTTCATCTGAGCATATTTATTTTTCAAAGACAAAAACGTGTTATTATTGATGAACGGGGTCGTTGGTGTGAGATTATATATATATATATATATATATATATATATATATATATATATATATATATATATATATATATATATATATATATATATATATATATATATATATATATATATATATATATATATATATATATTGCTTTTATATAATTCTCTGGTCCTTACTCTGACTTCAAATTCAGTGCCTCCTGTCATATGTTTGACAGTGCTTCATCAGAGGTCAAATGGCAAGTGACCTCTAGTGAGAACTTCCTTGTCTATATAGCTATCTGCTATATCAAAGCATAACAACTGGTAGTAGGGGAAAACGGACAATCATCCATATGAAACACAACTATAAATCCTGTTGTTTTTATAGGATGCTTCCTATGGTGAACAACAGGATGTTTATGTGTGTTAAGTCTGGATCATTGTTCAATATAATTCAGACATGCAGATCATCAGCTGATGCCGAGTATATAAAAGCAATGAATCATCATTTCGTTACATTTCATTGAAAGTGTACTTGTTAGGCTAGTTCTTGACTTAAGTGTTTCAAGATGAAGGAGGGTAAGTGCTTTAACTTAGTAATACTTAGGAGTTCCTCTGGAAATTGTTGTCTCAATCTAAGATACTTTTGATACTTCTGACGATAACTTCAGAATTTCTAATGATTTTACAAAACATTTGAAGGAGAGTAGAGTCCTAATGAATATTTATCTTAAAAACAAAATATTGACTGGTATTTCTCAATTTCTATCTTTTAGTTTAGAATGATTTCATCTGAGTTCTCATCTCTAAAGGTGTTGATTTATTCTATCATATATGAATGTATGTATGTATGTTTGAATGTTAGTATGTACATATATGTGTGTGTGTATTTTATTCATGTTTGTTTGAATGTTACTGTGTATCTGTGTATGGGTGTGCGTGTATGTGTATGTTTGTATGTATGTATTTATATGTATGAATGCATGCACGTATGTATGTATGTATGTATGTGTGTGTATGTATGTATGTATATATGTAGGTTTGTAGGTACACATGCATCAGTGTATACATGGTAAAAAGATATTATCAAATTATCAAATACTTATTTACAGGTTTGAAAGCAGAAATGCGACAAATACTCGACAATACCGCAAAAATAGTCCAGGGGTTGCCTATAGACTGGCAGAAGAGTAAAATTACATTTGACTGCACGGCGAGCGTGACTGGTTATCCCAAATCATTTGGTTACCATGGTAAACGTATAACATTTTATCTGCCTGTCTTATTAGAATGTAATCTCTCTGTCTCTGTCTCTCTGTCTCTCTGTCTCTCTCTCCTTGTAGGAGCACATTTTTAATGTAGCCCTGTATATGTAATTTCTGGGATAATTGTTGGTATGTTGCCTTATTTTGAGTACCGTATATGGCACACACACACGCACATAAATGTATGTATGTATGTATGTATGTATGTATGTATGTATATATATATATATATATATATATATACTAGTATATATATATATATATATATACATATATATATATATATATATATATGTATGTATGTATGTATGTATGTATGTATGTATGTATGTATATATATATATATATATATATATATATATATATTATATATATATATATATATATAAATATATATATATATATATATATATATATATATATATATATATATATATATATATATATATATATATATATATATATATATATATATATATATACATATAATATATGTATGTATGCATTAATGAAAAAGAAAGAGGTACTGCCGCGGATGGCAGTACCTACTTACCTAACTACCTACCTACCTACATACATACATACATACACACACACACACACACACACACACACACACACACACACACACACACACACACACACATATATATATATATATATATATATATATATATATATATATATATATATATATATATATATATATATATATATATATATATATATATATATATATATATGGTCAGTGGTTCACTTAATAATTTAAACTTTCAAATATTCCAACTTTTAAAAATCCGTATTTTCAAACTTTCAAACCTCTATATATCCAAACTTCCGTACTTTCAACCCGGTTTGGATATATGAAATGTTAGTCGTATTTCCAAACTTCCAAACTTTCAAATACTTTACACATTTATACTATTGCATGTTCAGAAAAGCCGCAGAGTGGCACACTTACTAAATCATATTTCCAAACCTTTCCTAGCGGTACGAAAGTAGTTCTGTTACAGTGTTATTTTCATATATATAATACATTGTATACAAAATGAAATCATGTTACATTTTAAAAGGAAATTGCCAATTATAAGAAAAAAGGATAATTTTTGCCTAAACTTAAAGGCAGCAACAATGGTGGAGCGACCCACTTGTCAATCTTTTATTAGAACGGCAGCTTCTAAAATGCGGAAATGGAACTTATAATAAAACTTGTGTCGATATGATGGGCCAAGTGTAAAAGAGCAAATAAAGAACTTTAATTTCAAGACCGTCTTTTGGGGAGGGTAAATAGAACTTTATTTGTTCCCGACTAACCCATAGGCAGGATAAATAAAAACTTTATTTGTTCCTGACTTACCCGACCACTCTAGTGAATAGGTATCCATCAATATATATCATCTATCTAACCTGTCTGTCTGCATTTGTCTATCTTATATATCTATCTACTATCTATCAATCAATCTTTTTATCTATTCATGTGTGAGAGCGTTAGATAAATAAAATTGTGTTCTTCATCTATAGTGAGAGCATCAAAACACACACACACACATATATGTTATGTATGTATGTATGTGTGTGTGCGTGCGTATGTGCAGGGGTCCAGTTAGCCACTAGCCCCATAGCCCGAGGCTACAGAAAATTTTGTCGGGCTATAATGATATTTGCCTTGGTAGCCCGGCTGGCTATGGAAAAGTGACATTCTAAGATCATTTTCAGAGAAATATCAGGAATATCATCAGTTGAAGACACCATTTGAAACATCAGTTATCCTTTGGTACAGTTCCAAAAGGAATACAACACTGAAAAAAAAATAGCTTACAACTTAAAGAATTGACTGAAAAAAAGGACTGCAGGATTTAGCAAAGGTAGGGCTATGAGATCTTGGGTCGGGCCTATGGCCATCTAACAACTGGAAGTCCTGTGGTCTCTCAGAGTTTCTAAACGAAGCCTGACCCTGCGTATGTGTTTATTTACCCTTCCTCTGGAGTGGTCTTGAAGAAATAAAGTTTTATTTACCCTACCGGTAAAACAATGTTAATTTCCTCCCCCTAAAGTATGCGGGAACTTATTGTTGGATCTCATGTGCGTGGGGGGAGGGTGGTATATAAATGACTGTGCGCGGGCGTGCATGCATGCGTGTGTGAGCGTTCGCGTGTGTGTGGGTTCACATATAGACAGAAAGATGATTTGGTTCATAAACTACGTTTTTGATGAAATCAATAAAGTATATCATATTATCTTCCTGTCCTTCGTATTTCTCTGTTTCTACCTATCTATATACGCACACACGCACATACATACATTTATGTGTGTGTGTTTGTTTGAATGCTCTCACATTAGACGAAGAAAAGAATTTTATTTATCTAAGGCTCTCACACATAAAAAGATTGATGGATAGTAGATAGATATACAGATAGACAGGAATACAGACAGACAGACTGACAGGTAGATAGATGATGTATATTAAACGATATTAATCCACTAGAGTGGTCGAGTAAGTCGGGAACAAGTTCTATTTACCCTCCCAAAAAGACGGTCTTGAAAATAAATGTCATTGTTCCCTCCTTCACTCATGGTCCATAATATGGGCACGAGTTTTACATACATTCCGGTTCCGCATTTTAGAAGCTGCCGTTTCTAATAATAGAATAGACAAGTGGGTCGCTCCACTATTCATGTTCATTAGCGTTAATGACAGTTTAAGCATAATCAACATCCATAGTTGCAATATTTGAAGATATAGGAAATTAAGAAATGCGTATTTCATAGCCTTAATGAGAACAGCGTCTTGATGAAAAATAATTACATTGACAAAATGTGGGTCGTGTTTGCAACTTAAAGCAGCTTTTATAAGCAGCCCGATCACCGTATATTTGAAAGTTTCTCATTTTATATTATCTTAGAGATCTTAATTCAAGATATTATGAAACGTTCCATGTCAAACTTTCAAACTTCCAACACGTTTTGGAAGTTTGAAAGTTTGGATATTTGAAAGTACGGAACTTTGAAACTTTGACCAAAGTTTCAAACTTCCAACACGTTTTGGAAGTTTGAAAGTTTGGATATTTGAAAGTATGAAAGTTTGAAAGTTTGAAACTTTAACCAAAGTTTCAAACTTCTAATGCGGTTTCGAAGTTTGAAACTTTGAAAATATACCCAAAATTCCAAATATCCAATACGATTTGAAACTATAGAAATTTGAATTATTAAGTGTACCACTGACCATATATATATATATATATATATATATATATATATATATATATATATATATATATATATATATATATATATATATATATATATATATATATATATATATATATATATGTATATATATATATACACACACACATATATATATATATATATATATATATATATATATATATATATATATATATATATATATATATATATATATATATATATATTTGCAGGAACATACTCCATAATGGTGGTTGCTTTTCGCGGTGCTACTAATATCAAACTTATGGTGACTGAGAAAGAGTGGTAATCCTTTGCTACTCAATGAACTTATGATGAAACTTGCCACAAGAACATAGGATGCATTTTGAAATGATTATCATCAAGAGCCGTTTTCCCTAAGCACTTTTCTTACTCTTGTCATACTCCTCCAATAGCGAAATTGCAGTGTATTTATAGCGAAGATAACTCCTGATGCCAAAAAACTGAAAAATTACTGAAACCCTAGCACATGGGAACTCATCTGATAGCATGTAATGAGAGCTATCCAATGAGTACCAACTGGACAGGGTTAAGTTGTTTTTCAAAAATCATTGCGTCATTGTGCTATTGGCAAAAGTAGCCACAGCGTTTGAAGGGTTAGGATCTTTTATCATCAGATGAGATTGAGGTGATCACTTGATTCAGATCGATTTGAGGTCTAGGTGGGAAGGGGGGGGGGGGGGGGGGGTAGGCTGAGCCGAATCAGGAAGTTGGATATGGGGATTTAAATTATTGTACCAAATCTGTCTATGACAGGGGCAAGAGTCAGTTACCTGTGACATATTAAAAATAAAAAACAGGGTTAAGATATCATCATATTTATATTGTGTTCAAACCTCCTATCACAGTTAGATAGATAGATAGATGTTTATTGACTGTAAAGGCGTGTTTACAAAATCATCACACGTAAACACGTAAATGATTATCAGCTTCATCCATCAAAGTACAGCATCTCTTCACTGTATAAGTTTGTAAGGTCTATTCTAATTGTAACATTTACACTTTGTCTCACACAGTTAAGATGTATTTCAGTTATCAAATCTTGCCATTGATTAACTATGGAAAATACAATGTTAAATAGAGAATTCTGTGAGTTTGCAATTTGGCGATTACTTTCGTTTTACACTATCATCCTGTCAACTCATCTAATCTCTCTCTCTCTCTCTCTCTCTCTTAGACACGCAATTAAACTTTGGCAAGCAAGATTAAATCAGGATCATTAGAAATGCAGATAAGTGAAAAGGAGGCTGTAACTCCATGAGTGTCACACTTTTGTTTTACTTCTATTGTATAGTATATGATTTTATTCTATATATGTTTTGCAACTAGTTGTTTACAAAAGGTATATTGCAATATTTAGGTTACAAGTTGCTGTTTGAGTTCCTTTTTCTTTGTTTCTTGTTATAGTTTCTGTATTATTATGTTTTGGTTGTTTGTTAAATGTTTTAAAGAAGCACTGCAGATCCTGACAAATAATTGATCAAAATATCTACTCACTGGGCTCGACGTAACAGATAGCCCCATAGTCATGACTATCTAATCATGGAAAAACGACATTTCAGACAAGCGGAACAAGCCCTCTGCCTGCCCTGCTTGATTATTTAACATTACAATGGAAATTGAGAGGTACATTCATTGAATTCATAACATAATCTTTTGAATAACAATATACTTGACAGCAACCTTGAAAAGTGATAGAGGGCAAGGCAGATATAAAATGGGCGAGAAAAAATATACAGAAATGACATCAAAACTTAAGTTTAAAAAAATAATATATTTTTTATTATCTCTATGTCAAGGTTAAACAAGGTAATTGCTATCAAATTGGCTGGGCAACCTGACTGGTCTGTCTGATCTTGGGTCCAACCTGCCCCGCCTGACTACCTGGTACTGTTGAGCCATGTGAGTTCCCATTGTATTATTTCTTTACCTTGGGATCATGTGTGGATTTGTAACTTCATAAATCAACAATTATTGTGTATATATTGAGGAAATTGGTTTGAGTATTCAGAGAAAACCATTGCCTAACTATAAGTCACTGGTAACTTTCTCACATGTCTCAAGTTGCTTGACAGTGACTTTGGGTATGGTGGTGATCTTCCAGGTACTCTTAGTATCCTCAATCATGGAGAGCTCCCTTGTTACTATTTAGCTTCATTGTGGAGGGAAAAAGTGATGGTAAACACAACTCCAAATCCACATTCCTGATGAATAAGGACTGTCATTGACATCCATCTTTTTTCGATTCGATCATTGACATTTTTTTTTTCGATTCCGATTATTTCGATTTGATTTTGAAGAACTGCACTAATAGAATATTTTCACATGTTCTACACTATTTTTTGTGGCTATGATCAATTTTCACAATGCTAAGACAATGAAGGTTTTCTCAACACTTTTTGATTGAATACATAAGTTTCTCTTCAAAATTCTTATCAGCGTTGGCTAGAAATGGCGTAAAAGGCTGAAAAATGTGTTTCGCTTAATTGACATAATATTTTTTCAATTAATTGGAAAAATTATTTCTATCGATCGATACTTGTCATATCAATGACAGTCCTCCTGATGATGGACATGGACTTCTGGTACTCTGGCATTTTTGCACGGCATTTCTTGCATAAAAGTCCAGGTACAGCGCATCTTGTGAATGGAAAGTTTAGTGCATTCTTTGCATAAATCAAGGGATGGTGCATCATGGAAATTGAGTGATAGATATCTTGAGCAATTTTGATTGTTTTACTTTATTGAAAATGTTTGATAAATGTTGCCATATTGTCATTTTTGATATTTATTGAGTTTCTACAAAAATATTTCTAGTTTTGATACAATTTCTCTTGCAAGCAAGTTGATTTATCTAACTTTGCTTTTTTGTACTATATTTGCATCATTGATAAAAGTTGTTTTTTCAACCATATACTGTTTTGTCATCAATAGAATAAAATGTTGGTTACAGCTGATCCAAAAATTCTGCTACAAATATTTTGCTTTTTGAATTTTAGTGCTTAAATATAACAACTTCCCTAGAAGTCCTGCTGTCAAACAGGGCTCTGGCTGCAATTCATTGTATTAAAGGCCAAGAAAAAATATTGTTTGTTTCCTGTAACATTCTGAAAAAAAATAGGGTAGGTAGGTCGGTAAAAAAAAAATTTTGCATTATTTTTTGGATCAGAAATGTGTGTTTTATGCATGTTTTACATTGATTAGGAGTTGGGAGGGCGGAAAAAAACTTAAGGGTAGGGATTTTTTTGAATAAAATCTTGTTAGGGTAAGGTTACAGGAAACAAACAACTTTTTTTAGGCCTAACCTCTTGGCTAGGCTTTCACTCAGGGTAATCCCCAGGAATCTTTTGGATGAACCGTTTTCTGTCCAACTCCTTTTCACAAAATAGTGGGCTCCGAACAATGAACATTTTGAAATGCATTGTTAGGATCCCAATACAGAAACTGTATTGGGCTCCCAACACGGGTATTCAACTGTCGCATTGTTGCACCCACGTGCGACATGCTTCGAAATGTGCGACAAACCAAAAACTTATAGCACTGTTTAACTGTGAAGCTTACCAAAACATGACCAATTGAGCCTATCAGATATTTCAATTGAATTATTTTTGAAACAAATTCTATTCAAATACCAGTGAACGCAATTAATAGTTTGTCTAAGCTTAACACGGGTGTTCAACTGTCGCATTGTTGCACCAGCGTGCGACATGCTTCAAAATGTGCGACAAACCAAAAACTTATAGCACTGTTTAACTGGGACGCTTACCAAAACATGACCAATTGAGCCTATCAGATATTTCAATTGAATTATTTTTGAAACAAATTCTATTCAAATACCAGTGAACGACATTAATAGTTTGTCTAAGCTTAGCAGACTGTCTTTTCCTCTTTTATTGTTACTAAAAGTTTGTTTTTGCAATCCAGACTTGGTAAACCTCTTTGGATCACCGAGTCCCATATACACATACCTACTTCCGGTCTAAACTGTGACTCTTTAAAATGCTGATTTTTCTCATGAGGTTCCCATTAATTGTAAAATTTCACTCAAGATCACTCATATTTTTCTGTCGGCAATAGCCAACTTTAACAATGAGACACCAGTTTAAGGAGTTGAGATAGAAAGTATGTATATAGATATAGGACTCCGTGCCCGAAAAGAGGTTTGCCAAGTTTGGATGGCAATCACAAACTTTTGGAACAAAAAAAGGAAAACAGTCTGTCAAGCTTAGCTCAGACAGACTATATCAGTCTTAGCCAGCAGGATGTCCGAGTATCTTTTTGGACACCCAAACCCTTAAAAAGCACCCCTCAGGACACCCAATTTTTTTGTGAAGAATATCTTAAAATGTCAATCTCAAGCCTATAACTGAACTTTATCATCTGCATATAATTCCCATGACATTGTATAAGGATATCATGCCTTATTTGATAATATCATACATGTTTATGGTTGAAATCTGAGTATATTGTGGTCACCCTCAAACATTTGGATGCCCCAAAATTTCACAATTGCCAATTTTGGGCACCCAGTTTCTAAATCCTGCCTTTCTAAATTACGCCTTGGTCTGCTGTCAACATGTACATGTTGTTTACTTGTTTATTCTTGCTGCCCACACCAGTTACGCATTGAATTATACTTGTTGACAAGTCTTATTTCGAAATGGCGCTGCCCAAGCTGTATTCGACTCTACACGCAGAAATATGATACCTACTTCCGGTTTCGCACCAATCTTCTTTTGGCGGATATGGGCACTAGAAATGATCGTTAATAATCTAAAATCAATCGCAAACTTTGGAAATCTAAATGTTTTTTTCTTATATCAATGAAATTTACTTGGTGGTCGACTTTTGGTGAAATGTGTCCTTGGATGAATCGGGGGTGGGCGAAATTCCCCAGTAATTATTTTGTAAATGAATTGTAGTGACCGAGATTTCCAAGAATTTACGGTAGTAAAACAATAAAATTCACTGCAGATTCGAACGGCTATATATAGTTTAAATAGGTTTCTATCTGTAAGCCACTGAGGTTCCCTAGTGTGCTTGGTGTGAAGACATCTCACTACGATTTCCAATGTTATGGCCTGTAACAAACTTTAGTAGCAAGGAACCTGAGATTTACTTCTTGATGTCACTAGCCAATGATACAAAATGAGAGGATAACAAACATTAATTCCACGGAAAAGGTTTATTATCGAATTTGAATACACTTCTTGTAAAAACATACATTACTAACAGTACAATTACTAACAAATCCTCTAATATTTCTACTGCGAAGGATGAAAAGGTACACTTAACAGAATATTCAAAATAATGGAAGTTTTTCATCTCAGAAAATACATCAGAAAAAAACAATGTACACAAAATGTTCAAAGTTGGTGATCAATGAATAAAAGCAAAAGTTATGAAAAGATAAGAAATTTCTGCTCTGGAAACCATGTAGATGAAATCTCCCTCTTACTTCATACTTAGGCCTAAAAAAAGAAATTGTTTATTTCCTGTGACGGTCCGAAAAAAATGGGGTAGGTAGGTTGGTGACAATATTTTTTTGCATTATTTTTTTTTTTTTAGGGTAGGGATTTTTTTGAATAAAAACTTTTTAGGGTAGGGTTACAGGAAACAAACAACTTTTTTAGGCCTTATCTGACCGCATGTGCAGATATGGGAGAGAGCCCTGAAATCTTGAGACCCCTACTTCTTTCACTGGCAGGTCGACTATTCATCATCAAACCTCTCCAGCTGCCAAATACTTACGAGGATAGATTTGCCAAATAGATACTTATTATTATTTGAAAGGCATAGATTCAATGACTCTTAAAATCAACAATGATGTACTAGTATTCAATGCAGAAACTGTATGATGTTAGACCAATTTTATTATTTGATGTCTTATTGGAGAAAGAAAGAAAGAATGGGTTTTTACTTCCCTTTCAACATTAGTCACATTGTTAGGAGATAGTAACCCAGAACCGGGAAGAAATTCCCTTCTCTTTTCTGACTTGAACCTGCGAACTGTAGTTGGGAACCATGTATTGTACCCATTAGGCCACGGGAGACCCCTGGCAGATCTAGCCAACCATGTTTTGGGAAAATGGAACGAAATAAACATGATAGATTGTAGGGTTTTTTTGTGACAATTATTCTAAGAAATTAGGCCACGGGATATCCCTAGATTGTAGGTTTCTTTGTTACAATTATTCTAAGGCAGAAAGTTGTAAGGATGATTGTTTTGATCATCTGTAAAACTTGTGAAAATGGATTGAATACATAACTCGCCTGAATCCAATTAAACCAGATCTGTTGAATGTTACAACATGTAAGAATTGACATTTGCAGCTTTTGAGTATAACTGATTTTTTCTTTGGGATAGACAATTTCAGAAAGCAAAAGGAAATCCTTTGGACCACAAATCTAACTGGTCTGGCCTATGGCATCTTCACCATGAGTTCAAGATCAATTTCACTGAATCAAGTAGTGCTAGGACTCGGACCAAATACATGAACTCGAGTGCTCGGCAAATCTAGCGACCAAAACTTGAGTCAATATCAAGTTTTACGGCCACATTATCAAGATCTTGAGGTGGACGATTTAAGAATTTAAAAATTATGCGGCGGCATATGCCAGCACATGCCAAGCACACATACGGTGTGTCGCAGCATTGAGAATCGGTGCCCCAGAAAATGGCATAATACGCATCTGACACGGAGACTTAAGAAAAAGCATTATATTTCAGGAAATCTGGTGCAAATTTGGACTTTTTGGCCATCGCTAGGCCACACATGCATCGGAAGCATGAGTTGCTATCAAAATGTCATCAGCTCGTAATTCCGAGCGATCAGTTTTTGGACTAAAACTCTCGGTTCGGAGGCCCCAGCGACCGAAAGCTCGAGCTTCCGATTGCTCTTCCCACCACTAGAATCAAGAGACTGTGAGTGCACCATTTGATGTGTAAGACATAGGAATTGTTCTCTTCACTAAGTAACCAATCAATAATTGTTACAGCACTACTTTTCTTGATCGTCAACTTTCCCACCAACATTTTTCTCATCATTTTCTTCATAACTAACTTTTTTCATCATTACTTTCCTCATCATTATTTTTCTCATCACAGGCCTCAACGCTAACTCAAAATGATACTGGCCCAGTAACACCTAGCATCTACTGGTCCTGCAAACTGTTTACTGGCCCTACATTTTATCTTTTATAACATAAGAAGAAAGAACATTGCATAAGATTCACCACAACACTTATCTTTATAAATTTTATCTTCATTTATTTCAAAAACAATTGGGGACATTCTCAGGGGGAAACCTTTTAACAAGAATGTCTCCAAATGTTTACTGGCCCGCGTAGGACCAATTGAGGTCTTTTTATACTGGCCCGAAGCTGTTTTGGGGAATTTTTACTGCCCTAGGGCCATAGGTTCACCCTTAGCGTCGAGCCCTGCATCATCAAATTAACCATCACTATTTTCGTCATCACCAACTTTCTCATAATCACTTTCCTCATCACCAACTTTCTCATTATTTTCCTCATTCAGGGCTCAACGCTAACAGTAAACCTGTGCCCCCAGGCCAGTAAAAGATCCCTAAAATGGATTTGGGCCAGTAAAAAATGACTTCAACTGGTCCTACAGGGCCAGTAAACATTTGAGGACATTCTTATTATTTGTTAAAATGTTTCCCTCCGAGAATGTTTCCAAATGTTTTTGAAAAAAAATGACGATAAAATAAGAAGAAATAAATTTTGTGGTGAATCTTATGCAAAGTTTTTTCTTGTTATGTTAAAGAAAAAAAATGTAGGATCAGTCACAATTTTTCAGGACCAGTAGATCCTCGGTGTTACTGGTCCTACAGGGCCAGAAGCATTTTGAGTTAGCGTTGAGGCCTGTCATTACAAACTTTCTCATCATAAATTGTTTCACCACTAACTGTTTCATGAACTTTCATCATTAAATATTTCATCATTTAATTTCCTCATCACCTATTTTCTCAACTTTCTCATTATTTTTCTCCTCATCATTATTTTCCTCTTCAGTAACTGCCTCATCATTATTTTCCTCATCAGTAACTGCCTCATCATTATTTTCCTCATCAGTAACTGCCTCATCATTATTTTCCTCATCAGTAACTGCCTCATCATTATTTTCCTCATCAGTAACTGCCTCATCATTATTTTCCTCATCAGTAACTGCCTCATCATTATTTTCCTCATCAGTAACTGCCTCATCATTATTTTCCTCCTCAGTAACTGTCACAGCATTATTTTCTTCCTCACTGATTTTCTCATCAATAATTGTTTCATCACTGCTTACTTCATCATCATATATAACATCACTGATTGTCTCATCATCATTGCTGCTTGTGTCATCGTTCCAACGGAATGGCGCTTTTCTTTTCAACGGGCGTTTCTTTCCTGTCTTAAAATGAGTTTCTTTGTGTTTCTTCAGAGCTGACGACTCGTAGAATGCCTTGTCACATACGTCACATGGGAAGGGTCTTTCCCCTGTGTGCCTTAATACATGCTGTTTCAGAGCAGATGACTGGTAAAATGCACTATCGCATTGCTTACATTTGAATGGCTTTTCCCCAGTGTGCATTCTTTTATGTAGAACAAATTCTGATGACTGGTAGAATCCTTTACCACACAGCTCACACTGGAAGTGCGGTACACCACTGTGTTTCCTTCTATGCAAGTACAGACCTGCAGCCTGGTTGAATGCCTTATCACATAAGTCACACTTATATGCTTTTTTCCCAGCATGTCTTTCTCTATGCTGATCAAGATGACTAGACTGAATGAATGTCTTATCACATATGTCACACTTGTAAGGTCTTTCCCCAGTGTGTATTTTTCTATGACGGACTAGAAAACAGCTACGTGAGAATGCTTTACCACACATGTCACATTGAAATGGTCTTTCCCCAGTGTGGGTCCGTTTATGTCTGCTTAAGAGACTAAGGCGAGGAAATGTTTTACCACATGTTTCACACTGGAATGATTTCTCTCCTGAATGTACTTTTAAATGACTTATCAAATGGTCAGATTTGGCAAATGTCTTTTTACAGATACCACTGTGGGTTTTTTCTTCTCCATTCTGTATTTCATTTTTATGAAGTTCCTGATCTGAGTAAGTGGACAGTGCCTTATCACATGACTTGGCCTGAGAAGTATTGTCACTATGTCTCGTTTGGTGTCTCTTAAGCGACGTATGACTACTGTATGTCTGACCACATTCATTACAACCAAATGGTTTTTCCACCGAGTGTGTTTTTTCATGCTTACGTCGCGTGGAAGGGTCCGAAAATGCTTTGCTACATATATCACACTTATAGGGTTTTTCTCCAGTGTGTATTCTTTGATGTTTGGTCAGGGATGATGATACAGAGAATGCTTTGTCACACACTAAACACTCATAAGGTTTTTCTCCAGTGTGCGTTCTTTTATGCGAGGTCAGAGAAGATGATACAGAGAATGCTTTGTCACACACCAAACACTTGTAAGGTTTTTCTCCAGTGTGTGTTCTTTCGTGTAGTGTCAGAGAGGCTGGTGAAGAGAATGCCTTGCCACATACCACACACTTATGTGGATTTTCTCCAGTGTGTGTTCTTTCATGTATGGTCAGATAGGCTGATTTAGTGAATGCTTTGGCACACACCAAACACTTATAAGGCTTTTCTCCAGTGTGTGATCTTTCATGTATTTTCAGATTTGAAGATGAGGTGAACTTCTTGTCACATACCTCACACTGGTGCTTTTTTTCTCCAGTATGTGATATCATGTGAACTTTCAGGCGGGAACACGAGACAAAAGCCTTATCACATATCTCACAATGATATGGTTTTTCTCCAGAGTGCAATTTAATATGCACATTCAGGTTAGAAGATGTCTTGAAAGACTTATCACATACATCACACTGGTAGGATCTTTCCTCTGTGTGGGCTTTCATATGCTTTTTCAGTGATATAGTTGTGGGGTAAGCCTTTTCACATACATTGCACTGGTAAGGTCTTTCCTCTGTGTGGGTTAGCACATGCTCTTTCAGGTGAGAGGGTCTCTTGTATGTCTTATAACAAATATCACACTGGTATGGTCTTTCCTCTGTGTGGGTGATCATATGTATTTCCAGCCGGTTAGGTGTGATGAAAGCCTTATCACATACATCACAGTGATAGGGTCTTTTCATTTCATGGTATTTCATATGCTGTTTTAGCTTATGAGGTCCGGAGAAATCCTTGTCACATACTTTACACTGGTGCAACACAGGAGCCTGCTGAGTTCCATTGAGAGACATGGTTCTTGCTTTGTGGGACTCTTTTTATCCAATAGTTAAGCTCTGATTTCCTCTCTTTTTAAACTGCGGTCCACATCAATTAGCACACCACATACTTATGATTATTACTCATTATGATTGTGTAACCAACAATGTCATTTTCTGTTCACCATTTCATTTATCTTGTTAATGTGCACTTTACTCCCAAAGCTGAGTAGTCCAAGACAAGCACCCTTCTCAAAGTTGCAGTTTTGGAAGAAAATGATGAAATACTGCCTCATGTCTAGTTCCCCCTGACAGCCTGCAAAAGAGAAAAGTAGGTTCAAAGTAAATTCACTGAAAATGTAACGATTAATTTAAGGGGATCCTTTGCTGATTGTTAGACTCCCCGGCAGACCTTTCTCACAAAAAAAATTGTATGAAATCCAGTAGTTTTCTTCCTATCTACCTGCATTAATTACTGAGTTGGAAAACACTTTGCTGCAGGGGTCAGGCTACGGCAATAAACTGAGGAAGACCGCCAGGCTATAGATTCCCAAAACTCCATAGCCCGATAGAAAATTTTCTAGTCCCATTAAAAAACAAAAACGAGCTGCGTCGGTTATCCTAAATTAACACACACACACACACACATATATATATATATATATATATATATATATATATATATATATATATATATATATATATATATATATATATATATATATATATGTACATATATATATATATATATATATATATATATATATATATATATATACATATATATATACATATATATATATATATATATATATATATATATATATATATATATATATATATATATATATATATATATATGTACATATATATATATATATATATATATATATATATATATATATATATATATATATATATATATATATATATATATATATATATATATATATATATATACACACTGCTTATAGTACTGTTATTCCTCTGAGCATGGTCTTAAAATGTCAATCTTTTCTTATAGCCAGCCGGACTACAAAGGCAAATATTCAAGTATAGCCCGAAACAATTTTCTGAAGCCTCGGGCTAGTGTCTAACTGGATCCCTGTTTGCTATATAAATATGGCCTGTTTTCCTTGAATAGCATTTCCACAAACATTCCTTTTCCATGAAGCTAGACAACTAGGGACTGGCATCTTAAACCTTTTTGTGACACAAGATGATGTTGATATTTCCTTGCAATGTCTTGACAGCGCTGTTTAAAACAGGGACTTAGCTAGGATTTTGAAAATGCTTGTCCAAATCAGGTATTTCCTAAAAAAATGCCTGTCCTAAGGACAGGCAGCGAGCGCAGCACGTAAGCCCCTTACGGCCGGGGGACTGGGGGCCGCTCAAGGGCCCCAGAAGCCAAAGGGTCAACATGCTCTGAGATGCATTCTCAGCCGTCAGGGCTATCCTGCAAGCTAAATTGGTAATTTAGGAGGGCCATTTGATTATTTGATAGTACAACAAATGAAAAAGAAAAAAAAGAAAAATCTTTAAAATAGATCATTGAGGGATACTACGGAGGATAAATACAAGCAACCCATTATATTTGCGCTGATATTTATTGAAAGTGTTTAAAGGGGATAAGATAATGCATGGTAGTGTTTATTTATGTATACAGATATATGATAAACAGCAGGGATAGATTATCATTTAACATTTTTAATTTTTTAGTTCATCTAATACAATGTAAAATCATTGCACAAAATCCATTAAATCCTTTACTAACTACTAAACCCTATAAAGTTAAAATGGGAGTTGAGGAGATACTTGTAATGATTTCACAAGTTTACTAACTGCACGCTGTAGTTGGGGTAATTAATGTAGATGTTAGTTTATCTTTCCAGGCCCAACTCTTTATTAGATGAATATCGGCTTGCCAGTTCTTCAACAATCAGAAGAACATGGCTTAAAAGCTTGCTGGTTCTTCAACAAACAGAAGAAGATGGCTTGAAAGCTTGCTGGTTCTTCAACAATCCAAAACAGATGGCTTCAAGCCTACTTAGACCTGAAATTCTTCACCAAAAATATATGCATTCAATCAATTGAATCAACTTATAAAAATTAAAGTATTATATCATTTTAAAATGTTATGAATAAAAAGTACTTCTAAAGATATAGGATTCATCGAAATAACCAAATAAATTTTGGATGGCAGATGGGGCTTAATTGTGAATATAGATTTAATTGTGATTTTTGCATATGTTGTAGCCTAAAGAGAGAGAGAGAGAGAGACAGAGAATTTAAAAGAAAGAAAAGGACAGGATGCATAAACTAATACAAAAGAAATGTTTATACAAAATCAGAGAGAGATGGAGAATTTGAAAGAAAGGAAAGAGCAGGGTGCATAAAGAAATACAACAAAAATAAATATACACAAAAAGGGATAGAGGAAGAGAATTTTAAGATAGAGACCACAAGCTAACAAAAAGCAAGAAATTCACAGGATACAGTTATGAGTACAATACAAAATCTTGAGGAGAAGAGAATGAACTTCGACAAGGACAGAAAAAATCTAAGCTTTTCAAGTCTGCCGCACCCCTATATGCCTGGTGTTACTAAACCAATAAATATATAACTTTATGCTTTAAAACCCTAAATTTGGCTGGTGGGATAACTGGGAACTAACCTACTTCCACGTTAATATTTCAAACTTCGAAATATTAACATGCAAGTAATATTAGCGACTTTAATGTGTGTGTCTGATTCGTTACTGCAGTATGCTGGTATGGCCAGGTAGTGCCAAATTGGGACTTGGAATTTCAAAATGGCTAGACAAGTCACCACTCACCAGAATAAGTTGGTGCATAGTTGAACATCCCTTGGACATACCAGAGAAATACATAACCTTGATCCGCAACCCCATAGGCACTGCATGCTAGCACCTAGGGCATTTGTGCCTCGGGTTATGAGGTGTAGCCTGTGGAAGTATTGGTCGAGTGATTTTTTTTTCAGAAAGAGGCTGGCCAGATGTTGCAGAGAGACTGGCTGACTGACTGGCTGCTATCTAGGTCAGATAGGTTGCCAAGGAGATGGGGTCATCAGGCAGCCAGCCAGGGGTACACAGGTTATCTATGACTCATAGTGGGAGGCAGCGAAATTTAATGATGTATGCAGAGTGCCAACTCCATGTCTTCATACTCTCAGGACATATTGAGAATCATGGGTCAGTTTTATAACAGGGGGTGTCTGTTTTCAAGCTGATTGGATTTCACCTAAGTTCAGCATGTCTCCTTTTATTGAACTGCAGGATAGACTTGCATCCTGTCACTGCATCCTCAATTGAGAAAAGCAATGTTTCCATATCCATGATCCCCGTCCACTTATAATCTAGTGCACAAGTGACAGATGTGTAGTGCAGATAATCTGCATGATTTTGTGACAGTTTAACAATTAGTCTCAATGTGAAAAGTGTGTACATATATGCACTGCATGTGCATATCCACTTCCTGCTTGCCTCTGAGCATCCCATAGGAGATCATACCCTGTAAAACCTTTACAGATGTAATTGGAAGTAATAAAAAACTATAGTTACTTTTAAGACTAGTCAATTACTATTACCTATTACAGTAATTAATACAGATGAACTTGGATATGACGGACCACTGTAGGGCGGATTTTTGCATATGACAGACAATATGCTTGGTCCCAGTTCAATGCATATCAAGTATTCCTCATACGTATATGACAGATTTTGCATATGACGGACCAATTTTCCTTGTCCCATTGAGTCTGTCATATCCAAGTTCACCTGTAGTTTAACCATTCAGTAATTAATTACATGCTATTACATTGAAAAATGGCGAATTACTATTAATTAGTACTTACCTTGTTCAACTTGTGGGCAAGCTTCAATTGATCTATTTGCCAGGTGAATATAGTTTTCAAACACAGCTTTCTCCAATAAATCGGCCCCAATCACTAAAAATGGCAGCATAAATTGAGTTAGCATGTAATTTTACATATAGATAGCACATGTTTATTACCTTTATCCCTAAAGACTGCTAGGAAGACTGTTATCATGTTTTGTTGGCAAAGTGAAATTGATCAGGCTAGTTGTAGCAATGCCAAACCGGCATTGCTACAACTTGCAACAACTAGCTACAACCAGCAGGGTATCTTTTGGACTCCCTGGCTCATGAAAAATAGCTGATTTTAGGTAAAAAGACACTAGAGCTGCACTCACCACTCACAAACTCGAGTGGCTCGAGCCCTGGGGCAAACTCACCGTGCTCGAGTTGAAATGTTCAAATCGTGAGCTCTTCCATGTTGGGAACACAAACGTAACACAGAGCATCTAACACACACTATTAACATACATAACTGCTTATCGTTGTCATGTCTTCTTTACAATCTCCAATGTATACATTCCAAGCAGTGTTGAGTGTTATACTGACCTTTGTACCTCGTCAGCACGTTTTAAAGTTAAGTAAACATGGCAATCTCCGCCAATAGATATTTATTTCTTAATAGCTGGGCTGGAAAATAAGTATCTCTTTGGAAACTTGGAACGTCTGTGAGTTCATGAGCTCACGAGTCAAAGGGTGGTGAGCTCATGAGTTGATCTCCCTCCGTGAGTGCAGCTCTAAAAGACACCCTAAATTTTGGTGATGTTTTTTTTTTTATAAATACTAATTCCAAGTTAAATTTCTAATAAGTTTTAACTTCAAAATAATGACAAAGACATTTCTTGAAGAATCAAAAATAGAATTCCTTGATTAGTTAATTAATGTACATAATCAGTGTAATGATTTCCCGGGGGGTCACTTAGGTATTTAGAGGGGTACATAAACTTGTTATCAAAATTTAGAAATATCACTAAAGCACTGATTTCTGGCCAAAAAATCACCCTTATCTTTAAAAGACGCTGACTTTTTCCAGTAAAAAAAACACCCTTTCTTTTATCAAAACACTGACATTGGACGAACGGTAACACATATTTTAACTTAAGATTTTATAATCCTCTGCTTGTTTAGCGGAAGCAGACTCGGTAGTTCAGACATAAACATCGACAATAACAACATCAGATGCATAAGTAAGGTTCAATATTGTTGAACTACAGGCTCGGTAGCCTAGTCACTTCTTGAGTCACTAGACGTCAGAATCGCATACATTTCGTAAGGAGATTTTCAACCCCCATTCTTCATACTTGGGTACAAAAAAGTACCCTTCTTTTACAAAATCGCGGACATGCGGAGGTCTTTAAAAAAGACCCCTTCCTCCGCAAAATATGTAACGTGGGTGCGGCCCCCCTCTATCACTAAGTGCCCACGCCAGGAATGATTTTTACTTTTTCAACCAGGCATTTTGGACACCCTAAGTTCTTGAAATCTAAACCATTTTTTCTACATATGGCCAATATACTGTATAGTGTATACCACTGTAAAGCCCTATCCTTCAGCCTCAAAATGGAATTCAAATGAGCTCTCTAGGATGCTCTTACCAAAAGTTATTCAGCTTTGAAGAGAGGGGGTCAGTATTTTGTAGGCTTAAATTTTTAGACTTTTCTTGAAAAAAATAGCACAAGAGCACAACAGAGCCATGAATACACCAAATCAAAATCTAAGCGTTTGATAATTATCCTAACGCCCACTCTAGTCATTACACAAAGTTAAAGAGCTTACCTCATTGCCATTCTATTGATGTAGATTGTAGTGCTCACAAGTTGTCAAATTCTAGCCTTTTTCTAAAAAAAAAAAATGACTGGTTTTTGAGAGGAATTTGATAACTTGTGAGCACTACATTTAAAGATTGGTAAGGAGGTAAGCCCTATAACTTTGTGAAATGATTAAAATAGGTGTTATGATAATTATCAAACGCTTATATTTTGATATGGTCATTATAAAATATGGTGCATTCTGTAACCGTTAGCTACTACTAGCTCAGGGTTAGTCTGAGGGTTGGTTACAATTAAGGGTTAGGAGATCAATCTATGCAATGCAGGGTTTAAAGATGACGAATAGCAGATGGATTACTATATATACAGTACCAGGGTCTTAGCCAGGAATTAGAAACTGGGTGTCTAAAATTGGCCATTGTAAAATTTTTGGGCATCCAAATTTTTAAGGGGGACCACAATATACTGAGATTTCAACCATAAACATGTATATATTTATTAGTAAGTAAAGTAAAGCATGATATTCTTATGCAAGGTCATGGGAATTATATGATGATGAAAATTAAATGATATGCTTGAGATTAGGGTTGCATACCGTTAACACGAAACGGTACGATACCGGTACCGGTACTGGCGAAACGGTACCAGTGGTACCGGTATCATTAACAACGAAACGGTGCCTCTGATCTCCGAGGCCTGATCGGCTTTTTTACGGCGTTCATGTCGCTAACAAGTGTGGTTCCATTCCTCAATTCTACGACAACAATCAATAGTAGAATTGGGGAACAGAACCAACGATTGAGACGGACATTGACGAAGTTAGCCGAAGCAAATGATCGCCACCACGCACTGCGCACGTGCGTGGGATGTAACATCGTATCGTGTTTCCCGCCGAATACTATTCCAGACAGCGTGTCTATAACTCTTTCGGCGGGAATCAGCACACAATGCGTCATCGCCGCATCGGATTGGCCGTAACTAATAGATTCATCTATTGAAAACGAAGTGGTACTAAAAAACGAAACGGTGCCTTTTAGTACCGGTTCTCAACGAAACGGTAAAATACCAGTTCTTTTCAAAAAGTCTCGGTTCCTATCGGTACCCGAGTACCGGTATGCAACCTTACTTGAGATTGACATTTTAAGAAATTCCTCACAAAAATGTTTGGGTGTCCTGATGGCTAAGACGCCCTGCTGGCTAAGACGCCCTGCTGGCTAAGACGCCTTGCTGGCTAAGACCTTGTACAGTGCGCTTTATTACTTACTCAATACAGAGATCAGCTAATCCTAATACATGTATAATCCCATTAGTAGATCCTAAGGTATGCTGCCACTGAAGCCCGTAAGTAATTCCTAAGCCCAGAAGTCAGTCAAAGCACATGTTAGCAGTACAAGGGTCGGTGGTAGAGTGAGGCAAAAGGCTAGCACATGTGTGGTGATGGCTTTGGGTGAGATAAGAAGACCACTGGGGCCCCGCCTGCCAGGGTGCTTCCTGAGTGTATGGTCAAGCCCTGACTGCATAAGGCAGGCTCTAAATGATGACCAATAGGGCAGAGGGCTCAAGCAGCAACTAGTGATGATGATGATTATATATATATATATATATATATATATATATATATATATATATATATATATATATATATATATATATATATATATATCTATATATATATATATATATATATATATATACAAAGGTCATGTTGTACTTTGCGACCTCAATTCTGGTACATACCAGAATTGTACAATTCTGGTGTGTACCAGAATTGTTTATCACATGGCGCAATTTTATAACGTACGAGAATTGTGCAATTCCGGTACGTACCAGAATTGCCCGACTATACAATTCTGGTACGCGTTTTCTTCCAGAATTCTTACTACAATTCTGGGACATACCAGAATTGTTCAAGAATTATTTTCCTATTGCTTGCTGAATGACGTCGTAATTAAGTACTTTGACGCTAATATTCATCTCTTCCGGAACTACTTGATGCATTACGACAAAAGTATGTGACCAATGGCACCATTTAGCTGGCAGGTAAAGAATTCTCAGACAAATCTGGTAGTCCCAGTATTGCCTGAATCAACAATTCTGGTACACTTACAATTATTTACCAGAATTGTTCTGACAATTCTGGTACATTCTAGAATTGTTTGCAGGGAATTTTTCTGGTAGTACGTACTAGAATCGCAAAATTATCTCACCAATTCTGGTACGTACCAGAATTGAGGTCGCAAAGCACAACATGACCTATACAAATACATAACAGGGAACAATAGATCCCTATTATAGGGATTAAGATCGAGCCAGGAAGCTGTGTTGGAAAACCCAAGGTCTGATGCATCTCACAGCCGAGGGCCGGCAGGCCAGAGGCTGTCAGATGCATCAGACCTCCTGAGGCATTGGGTTTTCCAACACAGCTGCCTGGCGAGGTCTTAATGACTATTATGTCATGAAAAAATATATTTTGCTGTGTAATTTATGGGAAAAGTGCCGTTCACTTGTGGAAACTTGGCCCTTTCAAAAGTTGTTTACATATGGTTGTCATGACAACGCACGAGGTGAACAAATGACACTAAAATCACTTTGTTCCAGCGGCCAAGGGGTGTCCAACCTCAGATTTCCAGTAGCGCAATCTTACAAGACCATTAGCACAAGCTTTGCAGGGTGAGGGGAGTGGAAGAAGAATGTGCAATGCAGTGTGGGGTAACTAATGCACGGTACAACCACTAGAGTGACTTATAGTTCTAAAACTCTCTACCAGGGGGACACTTGTATGTATAAAGGGTATTAAATCATAAAAAATGGCAATGTCTTTAAGTTCACTGTTGTTATTTCCTAGCCATAATACTGTTATATATTCTAGAATATTTTTATGGAGATTAGACAGAAGATGAAGTTTTGAAGAGAAAAAAGTGCTGGGACTGCTCGATTTTTTCACTGGTGACCTGGCTCTGTTTTCATCACGTTTCTGCTGAAAACAGCATTAAAAATATCCAACCTATGGTGAACCGGGAGCTTGTGGGGTCCAGATGTAGTTGGGCCAACAATGGTCTAGGGTTTCAATTGAAATGAGAGTTAAAAGGAAGGGCTATTTCCTGTATCATTCACTTTATTTTGTTGGAACATGAAAGGTTTGGACACGGTTATAATAGGGCCCAGACATCCTTTCCCCATCAGGGTCCAGGGCCTTCCTATTTGTAATTCACATCCACGAAGGTGGTTGATATTGATAGTATCAAATTACTGAGTGAGTATCGAACTGGGACTAATAGCAGGACTGTCATAATTCCCTCAAGAATTTCCTTTTTTAACCCTCTTTAACAGATATCCCTATCTCTCACAGTGTAAGAGACTGCAGCTGTTGTGCTATTATTGTTTAATAACCTCTGGCCTGTAGTTTCTGAGCATGCTCAGTGAGCCTGTCTGAAATAGTCTACTAGCCAAAAAGGTGAACCTTGCAATGTTGATTCCTGCATGGTTTTATGTTAGAAATGCAATATAGAGATCCTCAGGTGGTAGAAACTGCCAGATGCTAATCTCCAAGTGTTGGGCAATTTTTTTTATCACCCCTATAACCATATGGAATACTAAATCCCTCAGGGGGCCAAATTTGGTTAAAATATGGGGGTGGGGGTAAGACTTATCATAACTTCAGTTATTTTAGGGCAATTTCAACAAATGAGGCATCTACATTTGCAACTTTTTATTCTGCAAATTATAAGACCAGCCACCTTTTTGATTGGTCAACTCTGAAAGGTCATTTAGGGTCAACAGAGGTCAAAAAGGTCACGAAGCTGAAAATCGGCTGACGCCATTTGCATTTCCAAAGAAAGCAAATTTTTTCCCAAAAAATAAGTTGATATTTTTTTCAGTAAAAATGCATTTCTTGGCAAAATGGACAGTAAAGAATCATATTTTAGGTTGAAAAAAAATTAAAATTCTATGGATGAAAAATTTGACGGCTTTAAAATATGACCATGTTGCTTGATATTGTGCTGATTTAAGGCTCAGAAAATATTGTTATAGATATTTTTTCTGTATTTTATCTCAAGTAATACAAAAACTCTTTACATGCTGCATAAAAATGTGCAACATTTTGATCTGCTAATCGTTTAGACCACACATTTACAACATTGTTACCTGGATACATTTTTACAGTTGTTGCCATGGCAACTGGTGGCCATATTGAAATTCGAAATAAGCACTACTAAAAACTACATATCTGCATATTCAAGCATTCAGAATAGCTGGAAACAGGACATTGGTGTCTACAAGTAGGTTTTCAGGGATGCAGAACTTAATTCTGAAATAGCTGTTATCATCAGATGGCATTTAGGGCGTATAGTAGTTAAGTATTTCTTTACTCTAAGTGGTGCAGATCAAATGGCTAGGTGGTGAACTGGGTAGTTCCAAAAAAAGTTGCTAGGTAGTGTGGAAGTCAGCCACTTTCCCACTAGAACAAAATGGGCACTCCACTAGCACAAATGTGCTAAAATGCTAGTGTTGGACACCCCTAGTTGCACTGTGTGGCAAAACAACAATGTCTACACATTACTATGGCAATATGCCAAATTTCGTACGTTCAATATTTGGGAAAGGTAAATTTGATTTATGAAAAAAGGCCTTATTTAAAAGTTGTTTTACATATGTTTGCCATGACACCGGGCGGCAGGGGCTTAGCAATACGTAAAGTGTGTCATTTGGACAACCAGAAAACTGTTTTTTGACAGTTTGGACACCCAAAAGTTTATGTCAGAATTTGCTGAAGATGACTTTTCTTAGAAGATAGAAGATGTAGAAGCTGTAGTGTCACTTTTATAAGACACACAAAGCAGTATCTGGCCTACAAAAGCAAAATCTGTAAAGGTATAGTGTCTATCTTATCAGTTGTATTTATTTTGTACCACACTTTGGACATGCAAAAGTCTATGAAACCTCTATTTGGACACCCTGTTTCCAAATATTGGCTATTTAAAGACCCTGCCGGGCGGGCGAGGGCAACGAACGTGGACAGCAAACGAGGGTAGAAAACCGAATACACTTTGGTATGCACTGTGTGGGAAAACAATGCCTAGGTATTGCTATGGCAACATGATATACTGGTAATACATTGTACATATCCATGGCTCTGCTGTGCTCTTGTGCCAATTTTTTCAAGAAAACCCTAAAAATTGAGGCGTATAAAATACTGACCCCCCCTCTCTTCAAAGCTGAATAACTTGATAGGAGCACCCTACAAAGTCCATTTTGATGCTAAAAGATAGAGCTTTACCAATGATATATAATTATAAAACATTGCCATTGGGGTGCCATGCTTAGAATAAAATGGTCCGATTGCTACGTAACGTGTATAGCTGGTCTCTAAATAAGATCAGTGACACTCAGGGAGATTCTTGTTAACATGTTTCCCCTCAGGAATGTCCCCATCGGAAAAACAAAACAAAAAACACAACAGTGTACCTTGGATTGATTAATCGTGGATCGAGATCGTGATCAGTTGGTGATTGGACTGGCTCTGTATTCAGCGGGTTCATTTTGGGATCTCTTATCATGCTTATGTCCATTCGTTTTTATGTCCAGCATGTGCCGGTATGTGCCGGTTCACAATGTACATATACAAACAAGTCCGTTTGTGCAGGGAAAATCTATTTATAAATAGACCTCTCTGGTCTGTGGTACATGTATCACTCGTGATTAATTCTAATTGTATCTTCTCAAAACAATTTTTCGTTTGGCAATTACATGTATTTTAATGGCAAAATATCAGAGCACCCAGATACCTCTACAACCATACACCAATAGTTCGAAAAGCTGTGAAACAGATATACCATTGATAAATGCACACACACACATGCACAGAACACGACTTTTGGGCTATTTGCCACAGCCAGCTTGTTCAGGTTGACCGGCGGGTTTCATATCCACTTGTTATTTTTTCATCTAAGATAAAAACTATGAATATTGTCACCCGGTGGCACTACTATATTAGCCCTTAATTACTGCAATAGAACTTTACAGATCAATCAATAGACAGTATTACAATAGTCTCTGTAGAGCAGGAAGTAAATGACCTAAAATATGTATATTCTAAGGCTCCGGATGTATTCTCCGGGGAGTCTGGTAGGAAGGGGTGAGGGAGGGGGGGGGGGGGGGGGGGGGGATGGAGCCTCCTCTCCCATCATCAATTGCACTTCCGACTGAGTGATGCATCCTGATTAAGGGTACACTAGTGACAATGCCAATCTAGTCTTGACAATCTAGTGTGAACGGTTATCTTGATCAGTGACTAAATACCGTCGAATAATTCTTCTTTTGCCAACTATGAATGGTTAAATGGGTTTGAACGATTGTTTTATTAGGAAAGCTGTGTATTTATTCCGAAACCTTGTGTTTAGTCCCGAACTCATTTTCTTCATAATAAAACCCCTGTAGGACAACGAATATGACCGACGGACCCCCAGTTTCTTATCAGCTTTTAATTAGCATTATATACAGAAACTTGACGTTCGTGCGCCAATTCTCTGATTGTGGCTATCTTGACAGCTATACCAATAATTTTAGCAGCGCTCCCACATCTCCAATAATAGTCTCTTAGCGGATCAAGTGGACAACGAGTGATCACGTGACCACACAAATAACCCGACAGTGCGTTTATTACACACTTCTGAGCATTCTGTTATTATCGTCTGTCAGTGGAATGTTGAATCCGTGGCGTCGTTAGTGTTTAGGCGCCCTATATGTTGGTTATAGGCGTGATCTTTTACGGAATTTTTCTTGACGAAGTGTTGGGATACACCTATGTTGTTCGGTGATTGCGGCGAGTGGCGATGCGAAGTGATATAGTGACGGCATCGTCTGGTACTTTTTTTTTAAATGTACAATGTGTTTTATCACGCTAAAAAAGATTTTATCATGAGTGTCTGTCAATAAAATGCTGTAGATAAAATGTTGAATGTTTGGCGTCGCTTGTGTCTTAATCATAAAAAAATGGAGATTACCTGTTCGTTGTTGTTCGGCGACTCTCGCGACCGCATGTATATAGACTATAGAGCCAGTCCTTCCAGTCGCGTGCGCGTAAAATTTGCATTGGATAGACTGGTGTCAGTTCCTTTGAACTGTTGCGCGCCAACAATTAGGGGGAGGGGGGCGAGGTAGGCTGGTGCCGTTCAGCTGGGTGGACTCGTGCATGAAGCACACATCATATCATGGGATCATATCTAACTACAACAAAAGCTCGTTTGTTCAAGTTATCAATAGAGTGTAGTGAGATACAACTATAACAGCCATTGACATGCGGTCGCGGGCGCCTTTCTCCGCACAACTTCGCGTTTTCCATCAAAATATTTCATGCTCAATGCACACTTTCCCTTCTAGAATTGAGTCCTTCTGGATAGTCTCAGAACTTTTCTCAAACATTTATTGTAAGAAATATATGAAATATATCTCGTTTCTATTGCAGTTTGCTCACTGAGTTACTTTGTGAACATAGGGGCATTTGAGATTTTGATATCAATTAAAGCTGACACATTTTTCCTCATAATCAACTGTGAATGTTTAGGCTATCATTAAGAAAAGTAAAATACCTGCTGCTAGAACGGCTCCCACAGGCTTGCACACAATCTTAGATGAATAAAAGAATGGGTTTGTAGCGAGGGACTAATTACTATATGCGCTATAGTGAAGGGCTGGCCATGCCAGGGGTCACAATCGCTTCAAATTAATATGCATTTTGCGTATCTAGATTAACAGATTTGCTTTAAATTGACTTATTTATAGAAAACGGTTTTGACATTTTTATCTTATTTTGACTTTGTTATAAAGTTGTGGAATTGGATAGGTGAATTTTGTATTTCTCTTAATTTCAACAGCAATTCCAAAATAAATTTGAATGAAGTAAAACATACGCTTCCTACCGCATCTGTGAAATTTGAAGGTTCACGATTCATATTTTGCAAGAGGGGCTCTAAGCATTTTTTTCAGTTTTTACCCCCCCCCCTAATAAAAAATAGCTGCACCCAGCTAAAAGAGTAAAAAAATGATACCCAAAAGAGGATAAGTGAGAATAAAATACCTGCTAAATTCATGAAATCCGCCCCTGTTCCCTGTAGCAAGAATAGTCATCATCCGCATATATTTTTGTTATTTCTTGAGCTGTTTTGATTGGGCATTTAAGGTAGATTGTGGGATTAATTTCTTTGACTCAATTTTACTATACCCTGATTTTTAAGAGCGGAATTTGGAATTACGCTTTCTGTCACTTTTCTTCCATTGGGCGGCTATGTCGTGACTAGGCAGTTTTAACTGGTGGAGTGACCTGGAGTACCAAGTGAAAACCACCGCCTAACCCCAGTCTCAGGAAACTTTCTCACATGCCGTTGGATCCTGCTGTCTATTTGATTGGTTTTATGTTTCGTGTTTCCGTCGTGCCTTTGTTTCATGTTCGTTGCTTAAGTGGGTTGATCTACAAGCAAGTTTCATCTGAGCATATTTATTTTTCAAAGACAAAAACGTGTTATTATTGATGAACGGGGTCGTTGGTGTGAGATTATATATATATATATATATATATATATATATATATATATATATATATATATATATATATATATATATATATATATATATATATATATATATATATATATATATATATATTGCTTTTATATAATTCTCTGGTCCTTACTCTGACTTCAAATTCAGTGCCTCCTGTCATATGTTTGACAGTGCTTCATCAGAGGTCAAATGGCAAGTGACCTCTATTGAGAACTTCCTTGTCTATATAGCTATCTGCTATATCAAAGCATAACAACTGGTAGTAGGGGAAAACGGACAATCATCCATATGAAACACAACTATAAATCCTGTTGTTTTTTTAGGATGCTTCCTATGGTGAACAACAGGATGTTTATGTGTGTTAAGTCTGGATCATTGTTCAATATAATTCAGACATGCAGATCATCAGCTGATGCCGAGTATATAAAAGCAATGAATCATCATTTCGTTACATTTCATTGAAAGTGTACTTGTTAGGCTAGTTCTTGACTTAAGTGTTTCAAGATGAAGGAGGGTAAGTGCTTTAACTTAGTAATACTTAGGAGTTCCTCTGGAAATTGTTGTCTCAATCTAAGATACTTTTGATACTTCTGACGATAACTTCAGAATTTCTAATGATTTTACAAAACATTTGAAGGAGAGTAGAGTCCTAATGAATATTTATCTTAAAAACAAAATATTGACTGGTATTTCTCAATTTCTATCTTTTAGTTTAGAATGATTTCATCTGAGTTCTCATCTCTAAAGGTGTTGATTTATTCTATCATATATGAATGTATGTATGTATGTTTGAATGTTAGTATGTACATATATGTGTGTGTGTATTTTATTCATGTTTGTTTGAATGTTACTGTGTATCTGTGTATGGGTGTGCGTGTATGTGTATGTTTGTATGTATGTATTTATATGTATGAATGCATGCACGTATGTATGTATGTATGTATGTGTGTGTATGTATGTATGTATGTATATATGTAGGTTTGTAGGTACACATGCATCAGTGTATACATGGTAAAAAGATATTATCAAATTATCAAATACTTATTTACAGGTTTGAAAGCAGAAATGCGACAAATACTCGACAATACCGCAAAAATAGTCCAGGGGTTGCCTATAGACTGGCAGAAGAGTACTATTACATTTGACTGCACGGCGAGCGTGACTGGTTATCCCAAATCATTTGGTTACCATGGTAAACGTATAACATTTTATCTGCCTGTCTTATTAGAATGTAATCTCTCTGTCTCTGTCTCTCTGTCTCTCTGTCTCTCTCTCCTTGTAGGAGCACATTTTTAATGTAGCCCTGTATATGTAATTTCTGGGATAATTGTTGGTATGTTGCCTTATTTTGAGTACCGTATATGGCACACACACACGCACATAAATGTATGTATGTATGTATATATATATATATATATATATATATATATATATATATATATATATATATATATATATATATATATATATATATATATATATATATATATATATATATATATATATATGTATGTATGTATGTATGTATGTATGTATGTATGTATGTATGTATGTATGTATGTATGTATGTATGTATGTATGTATGTATGTATGTATGTATATATATATATATATATATATATATATGTATATATATATATATATATATATATATATATATATATATATATATATATATATATATATATATATATATATATATATATACATATAATATATGTATGTATGCATTAATGAAAAAGAAAGAGGTACTGCCGCGGATGGCAGTACCTACCTACCTAACTACCTACCTACCTACCTACATACATACACACACACACACACACACACACACACACACACACACATATATATATATATATATATATATATATATATATATATATATATATATATATATATATATATATATATATATATATATATATATATATATATGGTCAGTGGTTCACTTAATAATTTAAACTTTCAAATATTCCAACTTTTAAAAATCCGTATTTTCAAACTTTCAAACCTCTTTATATCCAAACTTCCGTACTTTCAACCCGGTTTGGATATATGAAATGTTAGTCGTATTTCCAAACTTCCAAACTTTCAAAATACTTTACACATTTATACTATTGCATGTTCAGAAAAGCCGCCGAGTGGCACACTTACTAAATCATATTTCCAAACCTTTCCTAGCGGTACGAAAGTAGTTCTGTTACAGTGTTATTTTCATATATATAATACATTGTATACAAAATGAAATCATGTTACATTTTAAAAGGAAATTGCCAATTATAAGAAAAAAGGATAATTTTTGCCTAAACTTAAAGGCAGCAACAATGGTGGAGCGACCCACTTGTCTAATCTTTTATTAGAACGGCAGCTTCTAAAATGCGGAAATGGAACTTATATAAAACTTGTGTCGATATGATGGGCCAAGTGTAAAAGAGCAAATAAAGAACTTTAATTTCAAGACCGTCTTTTGGGGAGGGTAAATAGAACTTTATTTGTTCCCGACTAACCCATAGGCAGGATAAATAAAACTTTATTTGTTCCTGACTTACCCGACCACTCTAGTGAATAGGTATCCATCAATATATATCATCTATCTAACCTGTCTGTCTGCATTTGTCTATCTATATATCTATCTACTATCTATCAATCAATCTTTTTATCTATTCATGTGTGAGAGCGTTAGATAAATAAAATTGTGTTCTTCATCTATAGTGAGAGCATCAAAACACACACACACACATATATGTATGTATGTATGTATGTATGTATGTGTGTGTGCGTGCGTATGTGCAGGGGTCCAGTTAGCCACTAGCCCCATAGCCCGAGGCTACAGAAAATTTTGTCGGGCTATAATGATATTTGCCTTGGTAGCCCGGCTGGCTATGGAAAAGTGACATTCTAAGATCATTTTCAGAGAAATATCAGGAATATCATCAGTTGAAGAACACCATTTGAAACATCAGTTATCCTTTGGTACAGTTCCAAAAGGAAATACAACACTGAAAAAAAAAATAGCTTACAACTTAAAGAATTGACTGAAAAAAAGGACTGCAGGATTTAGCAAAGGTAGGGCTATGAGATCTTGGGTCGGGCTATGGCCATCTAACAACTGGAAGTCCTGTGGTCTCTCAGAGTTTCTAAACGAAGCCTGACCCCTGCGTATGTGTTTATTTACCCTTCCTCTGGAGTGGTCTTGAAGAAATAAAGTTTTATTTACCCTACCGGTAAAACAATGTTAATTTCCTCCCCCTAAAGTATGCGGGAACTTATTGTTGGATCTCATGTGCGTGGGGGGAGGGTGGTATATAAATGACTGTGCGCGGGCGTGCATGCATGCGTGTGTGAGCGTTCGCGTGTGTGTGGGTTCACATATAGACAGAAAGATGATTTGGTTCATAAACTACGTTTTGATGAAATCAATAAAGTATATCATATTATCTTCCTGTCCTTCCGTATTTCTCTGTTTCTACCTATCTATATACGCACACACGCACATACATACATTTATGTGTGTGTGTTTGTTTGAATGCTCTCACATTAGACGAAGAAAAGAATTTTATTTATCTAAGGCTCTCATACATAAAAAGATTGATGGATAGTAGATAGATATACAGATAGACAGGAATACAGACTGACAGGTAGATAGATGATGTATATTAAACGATATTAATCCACTAGAGTGGTCGAGTAAGTCGGGAACAAGTTCTATTTACCCTCCCAAAATAAATGTCATTGTTCCCTCCTTCACTCATGGTCCATAATATGGGCACGAGTTTTACATACATTCCGGTTCCGCATTTTAGAAGCTGCCGTTTCTAATAATAGAATAGACAAGTGGGTCGCTCCACTATTCATGTTCATTAGCGTTAATGACAGTTTAAGCATAATCAACATCCATAGTTGCAATATTTGAAGATATAGGAAATTAAGAAATGCGTATTTCATAGCCTTAATGAGAACAGCGTCTTGATGAAAAATAATTACATTGACAAAATGTGGGTCGTGTTTGCAACTTAAAGCAGCTTTTATAAGCAGCCCGATCACCGTATATTTGAAAGTTTCTCATTTTATATTATCTTAGAGATCTTAATTCAAGATATTATGAAACGTTCCATGTCAAACTTTCAAACTTCCAACACGTTTTGGAAGTTTGAAAGTTTGGATATTTGAAAGTATGAAAGTTTGAAAGTTTGAAACTTTAACCAAAGTTTCAAACTTCTAATGCGGTTTCGAAGTTTGAAACTTTGAAAATATACCCAAAATTCCAAATATCCAATACGATTTGAAACTATAGAAATTTGAATTATTAAGTGTACCACTGACCATATATATATATATATATATATATATATATATATATATATATATATATATATATATATATATATATATATATATATATATATATATATATATATATATATGTATATATATATATACACACACATATATATATATATATATATATATATATATATATATATATATATATATATATATATATATATATATATATATATATATATATATATTTGCAGGAACATACTCCATAATGGTGGTTGCTTTTCGCGGTGCTACTAATATCAAACTTATGGTGACTGAGAAAGAGTGGTAATCCTTTGCTACTCAATGAACTTATGATGAAACTTGCCACAAGAACATAGGATGCATTTTGAAATGATTATCATCAAGAGCCGTTTTCCCTAAGCACTTTTCTTACTCTTGTCATACTCCTCCAATAGCGAAATTGCAGTGTATTTATAGCGAAGATAACTCCTGATGCCAAAAAACTGAAAAATTACTGAAACCCTAGCACATGGGAACTCATCTGATAGCATGTAATGAGAGCTATCCAATGAGTACCAACTGGACAGGGTTAAGTTGTTTTTCAAAAATCATTGCGTCATTGTGCTATTGGCAAAAGTAGCCACAGCGTTTGAAGGGTTAGGATCTTTTATCATCAGATGAGATTGAGGTGATCACTTGATTCAGATCGATTTGAGGTCTAGGTGGGAAGGGGGGGGGGGGGGGGGGGGGTAGGCTGAGCCGAATCAGGAAGTTGGATATGGGGATTTAAATTATTGTACCAAATCTGTCTATGACAGGGGCAAGAGTCAGTTACCTGTGACATATTAAAAATAAAAAACAGGGTTAAGATATCATCATATTTATATTGTGTTCAAACCTCCTATCACAGTATAAATGATTATCAGCTTCATCCATCAAAGTACAGCATCTCTTCACTGTATAAGTTTGTAAGGTCTATTCTAATTGTAACATTTACACTTTGTCTCACACAGTTAAGATGTATTTCAGTTATCAAATCTTGCCATTGATTAACTATGGAAAATACAATGTTAAATAGAGAATTCTGTGAGTTTGCAATTTGGCGATTACTTTCGTTTTACACTATCATCCTGTCAACTCATCTAATCTCTCTCTCTCTCTCTCTCTTAGACACGCAATTAAACTTTGGCAAGCAAGATTAAATCAGGATCATTAGAAATGCAGATAAGTGAAAAGGAGGCTGTAACTCCATGAGTGTCACACTTTTGTTTTACTTCTATTGTATAGTATATGATTTTTATTCTATATATGTTTTGCAACTAGTTGTTTACAAAAGGTATATTGCAATATTTAGGTTACAAGTTGCTGTTTGAGTTCCTTTTTCTTTGTTTCTTGTTATAGTTTCTGTATTATTATGTTTTGGTTGTTTGTTAAATGTTTTAAAGAAGCACTGCAGATCCTGACAAATAATTGATCAAAATATCTACTCACTGGGCTCGACGTAACAGATAGCCCCATAGTCATGACTATCTAATCATGGAAAAACGACATTTCAGACATGCGGAACAAGCCCTCTACCTGCCCTGCTTGATTATTTAACATTACAATGGAAATTGAGAGGTACATTCATTGAATTCATAACATAATCTTTTGAATAACAATATACTTGACAGCAACCTTGAAAAGTGATAGAGGGCAAGGCAGATATAAAATGGGCGAGAAAAAATATACAGAAATGACATCAAAACTTAAGTTTAAAAAAATAATATATTTTTTATTATCTCTATGTCAAGGTTAAACAAGGTAATTGCTATCAAATTGGCTGGGCAACCTGACTGGTCTGTCTGATCTTGGGTCCAACCTGCCCCGCCTGACTACCTGGTACTGTTGAGCCATGTGAGTTCCCATTGTATTATTTCTTTACCTTGGGATCATGTGTGGATTTGTAACTTCATAAATCAACAATTATTGTGTATATATTGAGGAAATTGGTTTGAGTATTCAGAGAAAACCATTGCCTAACTATAAGTCACTGGTAACTTTCTCACATGTCTCAAGTTGCTTGACAGTGACTTTGGGTATGGTGGTGATCTTCCAGGTACTCTTAGTTTCCTCAATCATGGAGAGCTCCCTTGTTACTATTTAGCTTCATTGTGGAGGGAAAAAGTGATGGTAAACACAACTCCAAATCCACATTCCTGATGAATAAGGACTGTCATTGACATCCATCTTTTTTCGATTCGATCATTGACATTTTTTTTTTCGATTCTGATTATTTCGATTTGATTTTGAAGAACTGCACTAATAGAATATTTTCACATGTTCTACACTATTTTTTGTGGCTATGATCAATTTTCACAATGCTAAGACAATGAAGGTTTTCTCAACACTTTTTGATTGAATACATAAGTTTCTCTTCAAAATTCTTATCAGCGTTGGCTAGAAATGGCGTAAAAGGCTGAAAAATGTGTTTCGCTTAATTGACATAATATTTTTTCAATTAATTGGAAAAATTATTTCTATCGATCGATACTTGTCATATCAATGACAGTCCTCCTGATGATGGACATGGACTTCTGGTACTCTGGCATTTTTGCACGGCATTTCTTGCATAAAAGTCCAGGTACAGCGCATCTTGTGAATGGAAAGTTTAGTGCATTCTTTGCATAAATCAAGGGATGGTGCATCATGGAAATTGAGTGATAGATATCTTGAGCAATTTTGATTGTTTTACTTTATTGAAAATGTTTGATAAATGTTGCCATATTGTCATTTTTGATATTTATTGAGTTTCTACAAAAATATTTCTAGTTTTGATACAATTTCTCTTGCAAGCAAGTTGATTTATCTAACTTTGCTTTTTTGTACTATATTTTCATCATTGATAAAAGTTGTTTTTTCAACAAAATACTGTTTTGTCATCAGTAGAATAAAACGTTGGTAACAGCTGATCCTAAATTTCTGCTACAAATATTTCGCTTTTTGAATTTTAGTGCTTAAATATAACAACTTCCCTATGAGTACTGCTGTCAAACAGGGCTCTGGCTGCAATTTATTGTAAATCCAAGAAAAAATATTGTTTGTTTCCTGTAACGTTCTGAAAAAAAATAGGGTAACTAAGGTAGGTCGGTAAAAAAATATTTTTTTGCATTATTTTTTTGGTCAGAAATGTGTGTTTTAGGCCTAACCTCTTGGCTAGGCTTTCACTCAGGGACATCCCCAGGAATCTTTTGGATGAACTGTTTCCTGTCCAACTCCTTTTCACAAAATAGTGGGCTCCGAACAATGAACATTTTGAAATGCATTGTTAGGACCCGCGTGCGACATGCTTCGAAATGTGCGACAAACCAAAAACTTATAGCACTGTTTAACTGTGAAGCTTACCAAAACATGACCAATTGAGCCTATCAAATATTTCACTTGAATTATTTTTGATACAAACTCTATTTAAATACCAGTGAATGCCATTAATTGTCTTTTCCTCTTTTATTGTTACTGAAAGTTTGTTTTTGCTATCCAAACTTGGTAAACCTCTGGATCACTGAGTCCCATATACACATACCTAGGACTGTCATTGACATCCATTTTTTTTCGATTCGATCATTGACGTTTTATTTTTCGATTCCGATTATTTCGATTCGATTGTGAAGAACTGCAGTAATAGAATATTTTCATATGTTCAACACTATTTTTGTGGCTAGGATCCTAAGATTCCCACAATGCAAAGACAATGAAGGTTTTCTCAACACTTTCTGATTAGATACTTGAGTTTCTCTTCAAAATTCTTAATAGTGTTGGCTAAAAATTGCGTAAAATGCTGAAAAAATGTGTTTCGATTAATTCGATTCGAATGACATAATATTTTTTTCTCGATTAATTGGAAAAATTATTTCGATCGATCGATACTTGTCATATCAATGACACTCCTACACATACCTACTTCCAGTCTCAACAGTGACTCTTTAAAATGTTGAATTTTCTCATTAGGTTCCCATTATTTGTAAAATTCAACTCAAGATCACTCATATTTTTCTGTCTGCAATGGCCAGCTTTAACAATGAGACACCAGTTTAAGGAGTTGAGATAGAAAGTATGTACATGTATATAGATATAGGACTGCGTGCCCGAAAGATGTTCGCCAAATTTGGATGGCAATCACAAACTTTTGGAACAAAAAAGGAAAACAGTCTGTCAAGCTTAGCTCAGACATACTATACCAGTCTTTTTGGACACCCAAACCCTTAAAAAGGAGCCCCCAGGACACCCAATTTTTTGTGAAGAATTTCTTAAAATGTCAATCTCAAGCATATAACGGAACTTTTTCATCTGCATATAATTCCCATGACATTGTATAAGGATATCATGCCTTATTTTGATAAATTCATAAATGTTTATGGTTGAAATCTGAGTATATTGTGGTCACCCTTCAAAATTTGGACATCCTAAAATTTCACAATTGCCAATTTTTGGCACCCATTTTCTAAATCCTGGCTAAGACTAGACTTTGTATATAGTAATTGTGTGTGCTGATTGTATAAGGTCACATCTTGCTGATCACTTAGAAGCAATGGAACAAAAGACAGTTGTACACGCACATTCATCAGTGATTAGCCTCAAAAGGCAATGGTGACCGTCAAACTATATACAAGTGAACTTGGATATGACAGACTCAATTGGACCAGGTTAAGTGGTCCGTCATATGCAAAATTTGTCATACACATACGGTCTGTCATATGCAAGTATGTATGTTAATGGCCTACACATGGTCCAATGCACATACTTGACATGCATGGGACTGGGATCAATCACATCGTCCGCCATAGCCAAAAGTCCGTCCTACAGTGGTCCGGCGTATCCGAGTTCACCTATATAGTTTAAATAGGCTTCTAGCTGTAAGCCACTGAGGTTCCCTAGTATGCTTGGTGTGCAGACATCTCACTACGATTTCCAATGTTACGGCCTGTAACAAACTTTAGTAGCAAGGAACCTGAGATTTACGCCTTGATGTCAATAGACAATGATACATGATGAGAGGATAACAAACAGTAATTTCACGGAAAAGGTTTATTATCGAATTTAAATACACTTCTTGTAAAAACATACATTACTAACAGTATAATTACTAACAAGTCCTCTAATACATCTACTGCGAAGGATGAAGAGGTACACTTAACAGAATGTTCAAAGTAATGTAAGTTTTACATCTCAGAAAATACATCAGAAAAAAACAATGTACATAAAATGTTCAAAGTTGGTGATCAATGAATAAAAGCAAAAGTTATGAAAAGATAAGAAATTTCTGCTCTGGAAACCATGTAGATGAAATCTCCCTCTTACTTCATACCTTAGAAGACCAAACCATGGAAACGCAGCCAGTGCCTAGTTCCCATAGGCGCTGTGCTTAGCTCTTAGCCCCATCGGCGCATTCTATTTTGGGCGGTGTGACGTCACTATCTGCCATTGCCATATAGAGACGGGATGTTGAACGAGGAGGCCTAGCCAGCCATAACGGACGTGATTTCTCAATATACTAGGTAAGCATTTATAAGGATCATTTAATATCATTTTAGTTACCGCTTGAAGAATGTAATGATGTATTCTTGAGGCATGCCAGTGTGTGGAAATACTGTTTTATTGTCTGCAAAGACACGCATGTTGTCAGGGCATGTTTCATCTAAAATGGCTGACCACAAAAATATATCGTTGTCAGTTTTTCCCTTGGATTTACTCGATTATGTTACAGGCTAGATTATTATCCATTGCATCATTTTAAAGAATATAACCTAACAGTATGCAACAATGTAATTTTGATGTGGTATTTCGTGATTTAGTGTGTAAAATCTTGCCGTTTTGTGACGATAATTTAAGAGCAACTACTTTAAGTTCGTTCATTTCTATGTTTAGTTGTCAGTGATAATTCGTCTCATTTATTGTCTAACGTAAATAATTACAATAATTTGTCACATTATGGTAAAAGTAGACGACTTGGACTGGCAAATAGTTTGGGTTATAGCTCTTGGTAGTCGTATTTTTCTTGTACTGTGTAGTTTTCCTGATAGTTATTTAAGCTTATCAATCCAACATGGCTGCCAGCTAGGTACTAGACTAAGTAGTCAAGGAGTCCTTGGTTAATTTCAAAATTTTCGTATAAAGACCCACAGAAAATAGCAGTATGTGGACTTATTGGAAAGAGGAGATATTTGAGATTTGCATGGGCTAATATTTGTGGGGCTGCCCTACTTATTTGTGGCTTTATTACCATGTTTTTGATTGGTAAATGAAATACTTCCTTTCCAATTTCAGGTGTCAGCAGGGAATCATGCAACAAGGTCAGGACATTCAAATAGGTAGGATTCCTCACTTTTATACATGTACTTTACTTTTTCCTGGGGGGAGAGGGATACTTAACACATTTAATGCTGTCATTGCCATCCTTGCTAGCCTAAAATTCAATTATTTACTTCTTGAATAAAAGGTGCTTCTGTGGGAGTTTAGAAAGTGTAACCAGGTAGGTCTTTAACCATAAGAAGGCCCCATTCTCTTTTTGTATCCTAAGCAATGTGGTTGCTGTTTTTCCTCCACTGTCACCTCTCATTAACACCCCTTATTGTTCAGTCTGGGGAAGGAGGATATGATTTGGGGGGGGGGGGGGGAATTGCATCTACCCTGATTAACTGAATTGGTGGCTTCAGGATTAGGGATGTAGAGGTGAATGGAGACATTGCAGTGGCAGACAGGATGGAGGTGTCAGTCAAGGTACACATCTGTACACTTACCAATTGATATCAAACTAGCTGAGTTATGAATGAATTATGAACATTAATTATGAATTACATGGCAGCAGAGGGTGGGTTTATATGTCTCTGATGGTAGGTAACAGATGACAATGTCTAAGGTTAGAGGGACCACTTCCCCACAGGGGCAATTGTTAGACAATTAGAATAATTGATTTAACATTGAAGCTTCTTATAAATAGATCATTAATCTGAAAAAGTTTTGAAAAGCATGATGTTACCTTCTGCATTCTCAGAGGTAGATTTCACTCACTTCCTTGTCAGTTTTATGTCACTTCCTGTACACATTAAGGTTGTTGGTATACCCCAGACAATGTGGATTCTGTTTTTCCTCCACTGTCCCCTCTCATTAACACCCCTTATTGTTCAGTCTGGGGAAGGAGGATATGATTTGGGGGGAAATTGCATCTACCCTGATTAACTGAATGGGTGGCTGCAGGATTAGGGATGTAGAGGTGAATGGAGACAGGATGGAGGTGTCAGTCAAGGTATACATCTCTACACTTACCAATTGATATCAAACTAGCTGAGTTATGAATGAATTATGAACATTTATAGCTAGTGTCCATTTTGCTAGATACTTATAAAATAACTTTGTAATGATTCTTTTTAAACGTGCGTTTGTGATCTTATTAACTGTTGGATATTTCTTCTGGAGTAGATCAGTCTATTGGGCGAATGGAGAATCCCTGGAAATTTAGTTTTTAAAATCATTTAGACTGCTGATCTATGACTGGCTTTGTAGAAAACAGTATCATAGGTGTCTTCCATATGATTATATTCTATCTTTGAGTGAGGAAGCAAAATTAATTTCTCTTGGAAATATTTTATGTACTGAATCCTTCCCCTTCTACACTTCAATTTTCTTCTTTGCTTGAAGGAGAATCTCTCCTTCTGTGAAGGTATCTAAAATCCCTGCCAAAGAGCTTTCCTGTCCAACACAGTCAGATATAGATTCTCTAAAATGTACTATTTTACATAAGTCTGGAACAAATAAGGTTCAAGATTGATATTACTATAAATCCAACCCTGGTACCAGTTCTCTCTCAAGGGTATCCAACCCTAGTTTGTTTTGCATTTTCTTGATGTACATACACACATGATCGTTTATTCTTCCAGGGCCAGTATTACCAGATAGGAGATCTGGTTTCCCTGTTGGACCATGATGGAGGGATCTACTATGCCCAGCTGCAAGGGTTCCTGCAGGACCAGTTCAACAAGAAGAGTGCTGTCATCACCTGGCTTCTACCTACACAGCAGAGCGTCAAAGGCACATTTGATCCAGCAACTTACATACTAGGTAATACTTGAGAAAGTTATGCTTAAATACTTGTACATAGAGTATACACATTCAATTTTCAGAGTAAGGCTGGACATTTATAGAATTATGGGTCATTTTATTTTTGAGTAACTCTTAGGAAAAATACACCTATTTTCAACAACTTTTCAAGTAGCCAAAAACAAAGTTTGAAGTCATTTTGAATAATAAAGTGAATACTCTGAAAATAAAGTGTTCATTATCAAAGAATCTGTTGAATTGTTGTGAATAGTCTCCACTTAAAAACATGTGCCAATACTTTAATAGGAATCTGCCTAATTTTCCTGATTTCTCATCTGTCGCGCAAAAGGAACTGATCACTGTTAAATCTTGATCAGAGCACATGCTCTTGTTTAATCTGTATTCCTATGCTAGCGTTTCCACATTCACAAAGGAAACTGTCTCCAACACTGATGCTATCAACTCTTGTTCTATTTTGTACAAGGAATGTCTTCTACACATAATCATGGAAAATTTCATAGAATATAAGATTGAACTAGATATGTCTGATAAGATTAATGCAAACATCTGCTTCCTCAACCCATCTATGACCACAAAAATTCAAAAAGTGTCTTATGTACATAATTTTGTATTAATTTCTTGGAAAAATAAAAAGATATTTAATTTTTTAGCATAACTGCATTTCAAATATTATTAATTTGCTGGAAAGGTTTACAAAGTGTGCATAAATTTTTAAATATTAGATCAATGTTCTCTGTAGGAACCTGTCAAAATAATGTTGTTTATTTGCTTTGTCTAGGGCATGGAATTGCCAATTTAGAGGCGTTTATTCGAGTTAAAGAAACAATATTTGTATAATATGGTTATATATATATATATATATATATATATATATATATATATATATATATATATATATATATATATATATATACTAGTAAATATTTTGTTTATGCTTTCCAGGCAGATGTGTTTTGTTACTTCCTGAAGCAGTATTCCTGTGACCAGTGTCTAGGCCTCTTCAACAGACATGGAATTGGGCACCACCACAAGTGTATAGACACTGGAGATATTCAAGGCACTATCTAGGATCTAGATATGTCGCAATGGTTTTCTTCCAAGCAAACACAGCCAGAAATACAGCATGGAATCAAGAGAAAAGTTGAAGATGATTCCAGCTCGTATGAGGAGTTCAACGTGCCAATGTCTCAGTTCTTTCATAAACTTAAAAAGAAAATGTGAGTGGAGGCAACAAACAGCATTTAATTGGCAAATTACAGGATTTAAGATTACCATGATTCCAGCCCGGATAAAAACACTTCAACATATCAATGTCAGAATACTTAGTACATATATCAAAAAAATTATGAATTCCAGCTACCAACTGCACACAATTTTCAAGGGATATCTGTTAATAGAATGAATTTTTCTATTGCAAGACTATTTTTCAGTGGAAGAGAGTAGAATATGGAATTGACGAACAATTTTTCTTACTCGAGCTTATTATTGATGGTATTAATGGCAATCTTCAAATCAATTTTTGCAATCCAAGGAGATTTGTTAATAATGTAATGAAGGATTTTTTGACAAGAAAACCCAGCTACAGGGCTTATTTGAATATCAGTTGCCACTGTTTTAAAGCATTTTTTCATCCATGACACTGTCTCATATTTCTATATCTCATACAGCATTTCTTGAATAAATATTAAGATTTATATCATCTATTTCAATGTTGTTCTTTAAACAAAAGATCTTTGACATATATTCCATCATTATCATGCACCCTGCTATTTTCTTTTGATACTTTTGTGCTGCTTGCGATTTTCCACTGCTCCGTAATTATAAAGCTGCTAACTACAATATGATCAGTAGCTTTTGTGGTTAACCACAGATGTACCCTAATGCAGGGATGACACAAACAAACTTTGGATGTGTAATGATAATATTAATTATGATGGTGATTACAATAGTAGTAGTAGTAGTAGTAGTAGTAGTAGTAGTAGCAGCAGCAGCAGCAGCTGTAGTGGTAGCACTACTACTAATGGTACTAGTAGTTGTTGTGATCTTTGATAGTCATACAAACGGCTATGCTAAGCTTCAGAAATAGGGATCATCCCAATAGCTCAATGACTAGAGTGTTTGTTAGCTCGGTCTGTGTTAATTGATATAATCTTCTTTGGGCCTGCAAACTCAAAAAGGACCTTCCTGGTCATTACCCTCTTCACCTGAAGCTCTCTGAAGACATCAGTTGTACTGTTTCACCTAAGTGTGGATGGTGGGAATTTGATGCAGCCTAAAATAACATTTTCCAAAAACCTTTTGTCACACGGGATTGAAGCTTAAAAAACAGGAATTACCTGAAAATAATCTCCACTGAAGGATTGTTTCAAACATTTCTATATTTCTCGAATTAAGCAGGTAACCTTGTTCTCACTTCTCCTCAGGTGGGTATTTTACATAACTCTATCATGTTATCACAATGCATGTGATTTTTGTCTTCTATAAATTTGACAATTTAAAGCAAATCTGTTAAATAAGATAGTCTAAATGCATGTTAATTTGAAGCGATTGTGACTTGAAGAAATTCCATTATGAGGAAAGACCAAAAACCTCCCCTGACTGTATCTTAGATATATAAAAACAAGTGAATATGAAACCAGTCGGTCAACTTGGGCAACTTGAATAGGCTAGCCTCAGAGAATAGCCTTAAAGTTGTGCTCTGCGCATGTTGGTGCTCAGGTTTCTATTTAATGTAAATGACCTGATTGGTCCTTGATCCCTCGTGACCTCATGCTGATGCAGATCAGAGACCTCTGGCTTGTCCAGCCCTTCAGTATAGTGCATATAGTAATTAGTCTCTCGCTACATCCTTTTTTCCTTCATTTAAGAGTGAGATCAAGCCTGTGGGAGCCGTTTTAACAGCAAATATTTTTTCCTTTTTCCAGTGAAAGCCTCAACATTCATAGTTGTTGTGTGATCCAGTATGATAGATTTAGGCTTGGATCAAAATATACACTTGATACATTTCATAGTATACTAACACTTAACATTTGATTATCATAGACATCCTTATAAAATCATTTATGGCAGGTATTGAGTTCCTACTACGAAAATTGCACCTTGCAGAAGCAAATCCCTAAAATCAGCTGTTTTATGCCATTTTTTCTGTAAATTGCCCCAAAAGTTAACATCATGAAAATATGTAAACATGACTCAAATCCCTCTATCTTCACCTTGGTTAGTTTTCTAAACCAGAACTATGTAGTTGAGAGTTAGAAATAGTCCACAGGATGACATTCAAGTTGTGGAAAATTTAAAAAATCCTACTATTTTACAGGTTAATTTTACCCCAAAATCACTCAAAGCAGGGGTCAGATACATTTCATACTAACACAATACATTTGATACACATGAGAAGTGCACCTTCAAGAGGAAAATCCCTAAAATTATTAGTTTTAATGCCATTTGTCTGTAAATTGTCCAAAAATGTAGCCTCTCATGCAAATATTCAAACATAACTCACTTTCTGTATCTACACCTTGGTTAATTTTCTACACTAAAACTATTCAGTTGAGAATTTGGAATAGTCCACAGGATGACATTCTAGTTATGGGAAATTACAAAAATCACTCATTTTTGATAATTTTTTACCCCCAAAATCACTCACAGCGGGGGGTTCCTTGAAGTCACTCTGACACAACATGTTCTAAGGTGAAAAGCATCCTCTTTAACACATTTGTAGCAAGTTTTGTGTTTCTATCTCGAAAAATGAATTTTCTAGAGGAAAAATCCATAAAACATGCTTTAATGGTGATTTTTTGGCATAAATGCCCCAAAATTCCCATAAGCATCAAAACCAGACGTGTCATCCACCCGTGCACTAAAGCCCACCCTATGTAGAGATGAATAAGCATGGATGACGACTTGTAACGAAAAACGCCATCAAAAGTATAAAGCCTAAAACACACTTGGGCAGCGCGACGCAGCGCAGCGCAGCGCGACGCAGCGCAGCAAAAATGTGAGCAATTCACACTGTAGCAGCGTTTTGCTGCCGCTGCAAGCTGCAGCACAATTTTACCGCCTAAAAGGCACAATAGTGTTTAAAATCGTTTTCCTTAAAATTACGTCAATGTGGCCGAAAAAATTGAACAGAATCGCTTGACCTTTCGATTTTCTTCAATTAATTGATACAAGTATTAATGTCGTCGCATCTGAACCCTACTAAATCCCTAAGATTTCCAGGGATTTGACTAAATCCCTGGAAATAGGAGGGTCATTTTTGACTAGTTTACTGGTAGCTTTTCAGAGGGATTGTTGAATAACAGTTAACTTTGTTTTATGCTTATTTGAGTGCTACTTATGATTCCAGACTATCAGAGTAATGAGGAGTTGGCTAAATACTTGGTATTGCGCTGAAATATTGAAGCTCAACCAAAATAAAATTCTTGTTGATAATGGGCAAGACAGTTTATTCCATATTGCTTCAGTCCACCCAGATGCAAAATGGGTACCTAGCATAAATAAGGCAGTGCTTAGAGCGTGTGCGCTATATGCTGCCAGTTGCTCTGGGATATCCCCCGGGGGATTGAAATGGTTTCTGTGTGTACAGGCCTGCTAGGGGAGGAAGGTCGTGTGGGCGCTTCGGTGGATATTATTATTATTATTATTATTATGATAATTATCATTATTGTTAATATTATTATTATTATTATTATTATTATTATTATTATTATTATTATTATTACCATTATTTTCATTATTATTGTAATTATTATTACAAGCATTATCATTATGATGATTACAGTATGTAGTAGTTGAAGAATACTGTTTTCTGGCCTTATTTTAGGGATATCGGCCATTCTTGCTTTTTTTGATGTATATTTCTGTGAAGTTCTGTGAGCTCAAATAATTAAATTCAGAAAACACTACCAACTACAATCTTATTTCACTAATGGTCAATATCCCTAGAATAAGGCCAGAAACAGTATACTACTACTACTACTACTACTACTACTACTACTACTACTACTACTTTAATCATAGACATCATTACCCTTGAAAGAACAATAATGATAATAATAACAATGTTGATGATAATAATAATAATGATGATAATGATAATAATAATGTTGATGAAAATAATAATAATAACAATGATAATAATAACAACAACAACAACAATCATAATAATAATAATAATAATAATAATAATAATAATAATAATAATAATAAAATAATAATAATAGTAATAATAATAACGATGAAATAATGATAATACTTATAATAATATTAATAATAATAATGATGATAATAATAATAATAATAATAATAATAATAATAATAATAATAATATCAATAATAATAATAATATCAATAATAATAATAATGATATATCAATTATGAAAATAAAAATAATAAGAATTATAATGATAATAGTAATAATGATAATAATAATAATGATACTTACAAAAACAACACTATTAGTATGTTTGGTAGCAATATAGCAATACTTTCTAGTTAAGTATAAATTCATAAATCAATAGTTGTTGTTTCGTCTTTATTTTTTCATTTCCACCATTTTTAATTAGCCCAAAGTATGCCTTTATTAGACAGGTATTACATGTACCTGGATGGTAGGGCCTTTTGGTAACTATTGTGAGAGCTATAACATGTCCAATCCCAGAGCAGAACAAAGCCGCCACTTGCTGCCGCTAAACACGCAGAGGATTATACAATCTTAAAGTTAAAATACGTGTTGCCGTTCATCCAATGTCAGTGTTTTAATAAAAGATGGGGTATTAATTTAGTGGAAAGAATCAGCGATTTATTAAAAAAAGGGCGCTTTTTTGGCCAGAAATCAGTGCTTTAGGGGTATTTTGATAACGAGCGTATGCGCCCCCCTAAATACCCAAGTGCCCCCCCCCCCCCCCCTCAGGGTTCAGAACACAGCATTATTAAGCTTCCCCCCCCCCCAATAACTTATTGCTTTATTCACGTAATGCTCGTAAAAACCTTGATTTCCTCAGTGTATGATAATTATGTTTTTCATGCCTTCATACATTGTGGGATAAACTTTAGCAGCGGCAGTTAGCTCTTCCTCCATGAACACGTTGTACGACCACATGGAGGAAGGGCGCGGCAATCTCCCGGTTATTACGTCATAACCATTGGCTTGCCGTATTTTGATTGGCTGAAGGCCCTGCAGCGTTTTTGCTGCGCAGCAAAATATTCCTCCAGAGAATACCTTGCTGCGCTGCGCTGCGCTGCGTCGCGCTGCGCTGCTCAAGTGTGTTAGGTCTAAGGCATTAAGACCAAACTATATTTTGCCGCGCTGCGTCGCGCTGCGCTGCGCTGCGTCGCGCTGCTCAAGTGTGTTTTAGGCTTAACTCTGACATTTGGTCAATACTGTCTGCCTCAAGCCCATAACTCTTCCAATTCTGAAGCAACTCTCATCTAAAGCGAAAGGACAGAAAGATTTTTGAAAAGCATCTAAACGCTGTCATGTTCATTGCATAAACTCCTCTTTCCTCATTTTATTTCACGAGTAAATAACAGAGATCGTTCTGAATGAATGGGAGCACCGCTTGTAGTTGTTTATCTTAGCAGAGATCGTTCAGTCGTCGTTCTGTGTGAATGAAAGAATGGGAGAGGCGTACTTGTTTACATTGTAAAGGAAGTTGGACCCCTACCCGCACATGCGCAGGAGCCGCTCTAGTTTTGCGAGGACCTTGCATCCGGGTACCGTTTTGAGGCTATGAAGCTTCGGTACACCGACCGGCTGCCAATCCACTTGTGGTTGCTTATCTAAGTTCATACTTAGGCCTTAAAAAAGAAATTGTTTGTTTCCTGTAACGGTCCGAAAAAAAATAGGGTAGGTAGGTCAGTAAAAGTATTTTTTTGCATTATTTCTTTGGTCAAAAATGTGTGTTTTATGCCTGTTTTGCATTGATTGGGAGTTGGGAGGGCGAAAAAAATTTTAGGGTAGGGATTTTTTTGAATAAAAACTTGTTAGGATAGGGTTACAGGAAACAAACAACTTTTTTAGGCCTTATCTGACCGCATGTGCAGATATGGGAGAGACCCCTGAAATCTTGAGACCCCTACTTCTTACACTGGCAGGTCGGCTATTCATCATCAAACCTCTCCAGCTGCCAAATACTTAAGAGGATAGATTTGCCAAATAGATACTTATTATTATTTGAAAGGCATAGATTCAATGACTCTTAAAATCAACAATGATGTATTCAATTCAGAAACTGTATGATGTTAGCCCAATTTTATTATTTGATGTCTTGTTGGAGAAAGAAAGAAGGAATGGGTTTTTACTTCCCTTTCAACAATAGTCACATTGTTAGGAGATTGTTACCCAGAACCGGGAAGAAATTCCCTTCTCTTTTTTGACTTGAACCTGGGAACTGTAGTTGGGAGCCAGGTATTGTACCCATTAGGCCGCAGGAGTCCCCTGGCAGATTCAGCCAACCATGTTTTGCGAAAATGAAATAAAAATGATAGCTTGTAGGGTTTTTTGGTGACAATTATTCTCAGACATTAGACCACAGGATATCCCTGGGAAGTCTCGCCAACCATGTAATGGTAAAATAATAATACAGGCAACTCTGCTTAATACGGACTGATGTGGACCCTAAATTTCTGTCCGGATTAGGCAAAATATGGATTATGCGTATAGGAACTATATGTATAGAAAGGGACTGGGACATTCCAATCTGTTCGGTTTCGACGAAAATCCGGATTACACATGTCCATATTAAGCAGAGTTGCCTGTAATAAAAATTCTAGATTGTAATATCACATTCTAATTCAATTATTCTAAGGCAGAAAGTTATGAGGATGATTGTTTTGATCATTTGTTAAACTTGTGAACATAGATTGAATACATGACTCACCTGAATCCAATTATACCAGATCTGTTGAATGTTTCAACATGTAAGAATTGACATTTGCAGCTTTTGAGTGTAACTGATTTTTTCTTTGGGATTATAGACAATTTCAGAAAGCAAAAAGAAATCCTTTGGACCACAAATCTAACTGGTCTGGCCTATGGTATCTTCACCATGAGTTCAAGATCAATTTCACTGAATCAAGAAGTGCTGGGACTCGGCCCAAATACATGAACTCGAGTGCTCGGCAAATCTAGCGACCAAAACTCGAGTCAATATTGAGTTTTACGGCCACATTGACAAGATCTTGAGGCGGACGATTTAGAAGAAAATTATGCCGCGACAAACGCCGGCACATGCTAAGCACACATACGGTGTGCCACGGCATTGAGCATCGGTGCACCAGAAAATGGCGTAATACACATCTAACACGGAGACTTAAGAAAAAGCATTTTATTTCAGGAAATCTGGTGCAAATTTCGACGTTTTGGTCATCGCTAGGCCACACATGCATCGGAAGAATGTGGCTTTATAAAATGTCATCAGCTCGTAATTTCCGAGCTTGGAGCTTCCGATGAATTGTCCCACCACTAGAATCAAGGGACTGTGAGTGCACCACTTGATGTGTAAGACATAGGAATTGTCCTCTTCCCTTGATAACCAATCAATAATTGTTGCATCACTACTTTTCTTGATCTTCAACTTTCCCATCAACAATTCTTTCATCATTCTCTTCATAACTTACTTTTTTCATCATTACTTTCCATATCAACTTTCTCATCATTATTTTTCTCATCATCAAATTAATCATCACTATTTTCCTCATCATCAACTTTCTCATCATTTTCCTCATCACCAACTTTCTCATCACAAATTGTTTTACCACTAACTGTTTCATCATTAACTATTTCATCATTTAATTTCCTCATCATCAATTTCCTCAACTTTTCCTTATCACTCACTTTCTCATTACTTTTCTCCTCATCAATTTCCTCTTCAGTAACCGCCTCATCATTATTTTCCTCTTCAGTAACTGCCTCATCATTATTTTCCTCCTCAGTAATTGCCTCATCATTATTTTCTTCTTCAGTAACTGCCTCATCATTATTTTCCTCTTCAGTAACTGCCTTATCATTATTTTCCTCATCAGTAACTGCCTCATCATTATTTTCCTCCTCGGTAACTGCCTCATCATTATTTTCCTCCTCGGTAACTGCCTTATCATTATTTTCCTCACCAGTAACTGCCTCATCATTATTTTCCTCTTCAGTAACTGCCTTATCATTATTTTCCTCATCAGTAACTGCCTCATCATTATTTTCCTCCTCGGTAACTGCCTCATCATTATTTTCCTCCTCGGTAACTGCCTTATCATTATTTTCCTCATCAGTAACTGCCTCATCATCATTTTCCTCCTCGGTAACTGCCTCATCATTATTTTCCTCCTCGGTAACTGCCTTATCATTATTTTCCTCATCAGTAACTGCCTCATCATTATTTTCCTCTTCAGTAACTGCCTCATTATTTTCCTCATCATTATTTTCCTCTTCAGTAACTGCCTCATCATCATTTTCCTCCTCACTGATTTTCTCATCAATAATTGTTTCATCACTGCTTTCATCATCATATACCACATCACTGCTTTCTTCATCACTAGATACCACATCACTGATTGTCTCATCCCCATCACTGCTTGTGTCATCCCTCCAACGGGATGGTGCTTTTCTTTTCAACGGGCCTTTCTTTCCTGGTGCTTTTCTTTTCAACGGGCGTTTCTTTCCTGTCTTAAGATGAGTTTCTTTATGTTTCTTCAGAGCTGACGACTCATAGAATGCCTTGTCACATACGTCACACTGGTAAGGTCTTTCCCCTGTGTGTGTTTTAATATGACGGGCTAGAAAACAGCTACGTGAGAATGCTTTACCACATTTGTCACATTGAAATGGTCTTTCCCCAGTGTGGGTCCGTTTATGTCTGCCCAGTGTAGAACGGTCTGAAAATGCTTTCCTACATATATCACACTTATGTGGTTTTTCTCCAGTGTGTATTCTTTGATGGTTGGTCAGGTGTGTTGATACAGAGAATGCTTTGTCACACACCAAACACTTATATGGTTTTTCTCCAGTGTGCGTTCTTTTATGTGAGGTCAGAGAACCTGCTTGAGAGAATGCTTTGTCACACACCAAACACTTGTATGGCTTTTCTCCAGTGTGTGTTCTTTCGTGTAGTGTCAGAGAAGCTGATGAAGAGAATGCCTTGCCACATACCACACACTTATGTGGATTTTCTCCAGTGTGTGTTCTTTTATGTATGGTCAGATGGTATGATGTATTGAATGCTTTGTCACACACCAAACACTTCAAAGGTTTTTCACCAGTGTGTGTTCTTTCATGTACTTTCAGATTTGAATATGTGGTAAACTTCTTGTCACACACCTCACACTGGTGCTTTTTTTCGCTAGTATGGGATTTTATGTGACTTTTCAGGCTGGAAGACGAGACAAAAGCCTTATCACATATCTCACACTCATATGGTTTTTCTCCAGAGTGCAATCTGATATGCTCTCTCAGGTAAAAAGATGTCTTGTAGGTCTTATCACATACATCACACTGGTATGATCTGGGTGATCTGGGTGGTCTACGATCTGTGTGGACTTTCATATGCTCCTTTAGCCATCGAGATGTTCGGAAAGCCTTTTCACATACATTACACTGGTAAGGTCTTCCCTCTGTGTGGGTCAGCATATGCTCGTTCAGGTGAGAACGTTTCTTAAATGTCTTATCACAAATATCACACTGGTAAGGTCTTTCCTCTGAGTGGGTCAGCATATGCTCTTTCAGGTGAGAACGTGTCTTGGATGTCTTATCACAAATATCACACTGGTAAGGTCTTTCCTCTGAGTGGGTCAGCATATGCTCTTTCAGGTGAGAACGTGTCTTGTATGTCTTATCACAAATATCACACTGGTATGGTCTTTCCTCTGTGTGGGTGATCATATGTATTTCCAGCTGTTTAGGTTTGAGAGACATGTTTCTTGCTTTGCGGGACTCTTTTTATCAAATAGATGAGCTCTGATTTCCTCTCTTGTTAAACTGCAGTCAACACCAATTAGCACATAACTTACTTCATTCTAACCCTTATGCTGCTGCTGGCTAATGTGGCCAATACAAAATGATGCCAAAACCCTGAAAAATGACTGAAACCCTGGCAAATGGGTACTCATCTGAGTGTACTCAGCGAGAGCTTTCTGATGAATACCAACATGACAGGGTTAAGAAGATTTTCATAATTTTATGCTTTTTTGTGCATTGGACGAAAGTAGCCTTAATATTGGAAGGGCTAATTGTGTAACCAACAATGTCATTTTCTGTTCACCATTTCATTTATCTTGTTAATGTGCACTTTACTCCCAAAGCTGAGTAGTCCAAGACAAGCACCCTTCTCAAAGTTGCAGTTTTGGAAGAAAATGATGAGGTCTTGCCTCATGTCCAGTTCCCCCTGACAGCCTGCAAAAGAGAAAAACATGTTCAATATATACATTAAAATGTAACGATTAAGATTAGGAGATCCTTATTTCAGGGTTCCCCTTTAGTAATGGGCTCATATGCGCCTGGATTTTTGATTCTGCACCTAGAATATGTTATTGCATTTAAATTTTCAATTCCTTTTACATTAGTTTTGTAGTAATCTTATTGATTGCTTACATATGATAGCCTATTGTGTCAATTAGGTCAATTTACTCTTCAGCTATGTCCTAGAAGATGGTTTGTTAGGAAAATATTTGGCTATTTCCCCCAAAGTCAAAATTGAAAATTCTTCATAGAAGTTTTTGCCTGTCCATAGAGGAGGTTTTCAGGAAATAGCTTGTCGAAAAGACATGCACGAAGGGCAATGGCTAAGTCCCTGCTTTGAACCACATCTTGCTTGTTAGTTTCCCAGACCTTTTTTTTTATGTCAACCTCGGTGATTAGAAGAGAGGTAAGCAGGGCTCGACATTGGTGCTTGTCCTAGAAAATATGCTTTCACATGCCAGAGCCATGTTCTACTTGGTTTTAAATAAAATATTATAAAATTAGTATATACAATTTTTCAAGGGCAAGTGGAAGTTGGAGTAGGGCAGGTGAAAACTGAATCTCACTTGCCCTATGGGGCAAGTCACTGTAAAAGTTAACGTCGTGCCCTGGTAAGTAAACTGATGTGAAAGCCAGTTTTGTTTTGTTTACTTCCTAAATACCTGCACTAATTACTGAGTTGGAAAACACTTCGCTATGTAAATATGGCCTGTTCTTTTTGAATGGCATGTCTGAAAACATTCCCTTTCCATGAAGTCAGACAACATCTTAAAACTTTTTGTGACACAAGATGATATTGATATTTCCTTTAAGATGCAATATCATGCCTTAGTGTGAAGATGTACAGTCTCCAGATAGCAATAAAGTCAATTGTATACATTACTGTTGATCACTACAGATGCAAGGTCTGACACTTAGTTTTCAGGCTAGGGGCCCGAAAAGGTCTTTTAATTAAAAACAAGTGATCAAAACAGGATTTCTGGTTATCATATATATTATTATGGGCCCCACAGCAAAATCTAGGGGCATATGCCCCTGGGAAAGTCAAACCCTGAGATGTAACAGTAAATAAACAACCTCCTGCCCTCCTGAAAATCTTTCTACAGTAGAATCTCTTCTCATGCTTTCAAAGTCGTAACTTTGTGACTCACCTTCCTGTGGGTCAATTCTAATACGGTTTGGGAACTGTGGTTTAGATCTTTATCCATGGTCTTAGCCTTTTTGGACACCCAAACCCTTAAAGGGGAACTTGGGGAAAAACACATCATAGGTTTATATGAAAGTTCATGAACATAGCTCAACATCTGTCATAAACAGAGAAGCCCTAGAGCTCCACACAAAGAGAAATCTCAAATTGCAATTAGTGAATAGCAACTCCACTGAGGCAGGGCAGCCGCCATCTTGGATCTGAGTCAACTCATGCTGCTGTAGTCTATGTAAATGGGTGGCAAGCAGCTTAGTGGGTGTATTAGATAAAGCCAGTAGCTCTGTCTAGGAGGTAGATATTTCACTGCTCTGAAGCACATTCAAGATGTTTAGGTATGCAAATCCCTACGACTTTGAACCAAGAGTGGCTGAAGGTGATCAGGTGGATTATATGGACATAGTTCAAGGTGTTTATGAATTTGATGGTCAAGATGTGGAAACAGAGGGCTGGCGCTTAAATAGCATGTTGTGGTGCACCTGTCAGACTTCTTTCCTTCTTTAAATTATCAGGCCCCTTCCAAAGGTATTCTTGACATTTCTTTTCTATAATCTTCATGAATATGTACACAATTACTAAAGGAAATGAAGATGATTGCTGTTCCCAGTACTGCTAGTCACTTCCTGTGTTTACTACCTTGTGTCCCATGGGGTCTAGATGTGTAATGCCAATTGGACAAGGTCAATTACCCTGTGTGTCCCTTTCCTTTACTTACTTTTGTTATTACCCTAGGGACCTAGACATAAGACAAAACCTCAGTTGTAACACAACTAACAAAATCCTGCACAGTCTATTCTCAGTGGATTAATAAAGACCATGTTGAGGTACCTATGAAAATTGCCATTCACCCTGAAAGTTAGCTGTTAGGGTTGCTAAAGTCTGTACATCAGATCATAATAATGAAGAGTATGATTATTAAGCATAAGTCATTAAGAGAAGGTTGGTAATGAGTAAATGAAAATGTCATTTATTCTATCATAAATAAAAGAAAGGGTCATTTGCAATTTGAGATATTTTGATTTCAACCTTCCTCTATATTGCAGTACTATTTAAAATGTATTTCTTCCCAGTGAAAATGGGGTCATGACTGACTATAACCTTAGCTGTTTCAATTTTGTAATAAGGGGAATAATATTTACCCTTCTCATGCTGGCTTAGTATTAAACATTTAATGCATACACCTGTGCTTATATTCGTTGAGCAACTGAATGAAGGTAAATCATGTTGAGACTAGTAAATGTATACCAATAAAGTAAATAAATCCCGAAATTGATAAATTGCAAGATCACTTCTGCTTGAAATAAGAGATTTATGAAAATTGGTTACCAGATATCATATCCTTGAAGAAAGTAAGACTAGATGCAATAGGAGTCGCATGGAGCATGATAAAAGGTGTATCAATTGTGACTGTTTCTTTTTTTGAAGAAGTGTGAGAGATTATGCACACCTTTTTCACAAGTACCCAAACCTTCTAAAAAAGCATCCCTCTTCAGAACCTTGTTAACTGTACTCTGAAGTAATCCTGACTGCAGTGTGTGACTCCTGACATAATCCTCGTCAGTGAAGTGGTCTGAACATACATATGCATACTTCAGGACAGGTGGGTTTAAAAGTTTCATGGATGCTAACCACTGTTTTGTCTAAATTTACTACTAGGAAATCTATGAAAGCTTTCTCCACTACCGTGTCTTTTTTTACAGCCAATTGCTGCACATGATTTCACCATTTTCTTGTTTGATATATACGTTTTTATGCAACTTGTGCAGAGAGCTCTTGTCAGGAGCACTGCTGTTAGATACACTGCCCAGAGGTAGCTTGGAGACAGGATGTGATCCCTGCCACCCATTTGTATCACAGCTGATAGCACTTGAAAAACATGGCCGCACCCAGTGGCTGGCAGAGGCTGTCTAGGAGGATGACAATACGCAAAAATCTCCCCTCACGGGATCACTGAGAGAAAAAGAATGGTAGCATCCTGTTCTTGAAGTGTATAACTTTCATATAAGCTGATATGTTTGTGAGCCTTTAGGGCCCCTTTAAAAAGAACCCCTCAGGACACCCAAATATTTCTATGTGGAATTTCTAAAAATCCCAATCTCAAGCTTATAATTGAATTTTTTCATCTCCTTATAATTCCCATGACATTGTTTAATGATATCATGCCTTATTTTGATGAATTTATACATGTTTATGGTTGAAATATTAGTATATTGTGATCCCCCTTAAAAATTTGGACACCCCAAAATTTTACAATGGCCAATTTAAGGCACCCAGTTTCTAATTCCTGGCTAAGACCCTGGATGTAACAGTAAATAAACAACCTCCTGCCCTTCTGAAAATCTTTCTACAGTAGAATTTCCTTTCATCGGGGATTACATGCTAAGTCGTAACTTTGTGACTCACCTTCCTGTGGATCAATTCTAATACGGTTTAGAAACTGTGGTTTAGATCTTTATCTAGAACCATCAAAATATGTTCTACTTGTTTAGATCTGTTGCAAAATGACAATTTTGCAACAGGTTTAATTTTTTATGCCATTGGTCAAGTGTTCCAAGAATGGCCACCTACCAAGATGGCCAATTTCTTGGTCATTATGGCCACCTCCCCTTGGTCATTGTGACCACCTCTACTAAAAAGATTATATAAGTCAAGTTATTGTTAGTAAAGATTTAGGATATAAAGACATGGTCAAACCCGGTGTCTTAGCCAGGATTTAGAAACTGGGTGCCTAAAATTGGCAGTTTAAAATTTTTTTGGCGTCCAAGTTTTTAAGGGGGACACACAATATACTCATATTTCAACCATAAACATTTATAAATTCATCAAAATAAGTAATGATACCATTTAATTAAACAATGTCATGGGAATTATAAGGAGATGAAAAAAAATCAATTATAATCTTGAGATTTAGATTATTAGAAATCCCACACAAAAGAATTTGGGTGTCCTGAGGGGTTCTTTTTAAGGGTTTGGGTTTCCAAAAAGGCACCCAGACGCCCTGCTGGCTAAAACCATGGTTAAACCTACATGAGTTCAGTGCTTTTAGGACTCCTGGTTTAAATGTGTCACAAATATAAAGCTCATATCAATCAAGATATTTCCAACATTTCATAAACTTTTTACGAATTACTTTTGCCATAAACTTTTCCCATATTACTTTTGCCATAAACTGTTCCCATATTACTTTTGCCATAAACTTTTCCCATATCACTTTTGCCATAAACTTTTCCCATATTACTTTTGCCATAACTTTTACCCATATTACTTTTGCCATAAACTTTTCCCATATTACTTTTGCCATAAACTTGTCCCATATTACTTTTTCCATAAACTTTTTCCATATTACTTTTGCCATAAACTTTTCCCATAAATCTTTCCCATATTACTTTTGCCATAAACTTTTCCTTCACCATGGCTGTGACCTACTCTATTACTCAGGACGCGACACTAAAGGTGAACTGCTGGCCCCAGGCTAGTTGATATTGCAAAAACTAGCTTCGACTTTCGAGCCCTCAAAAGCGAAATCAGGAGATCTCGTAACCAAGAGATACTGTAACCAAGATACAATGTACTTCACAACTAAGTGATTTCGTTACCATAGAATAATAACGGAATTTGTCCACGGAACGTAGCCAAACTTTAAGGAAATCTAAATTTTATTAAGATCGGCCATCGCATTACTCAGAAATGCGAGGAAATAGCCAATGCAACGCTCCAATTCCTGAAAATTCATTGTCATTGAGGTCCATGCGGGACACCCTATCATCAACAAACTAATTAATCAAGATTCAGTGTCCAAAATTGGCCCCAATCACTAAAATGGCAGCATATATAGATTTAGCATGTAATTTTACTTATAGATAGCACATGTTTATAATCTTTATCCCTTGGACAAGCTGCTAGGCAGACCGTTTTCATGTTTTGCTGGCAAAGTGAAATTGACCAGGCAAGTTTTAGCAATGCCAAACCAGGGTCTTAGCCAGCAGGGTGTCTTTTGGACTCCCTGGCACATGGTAAATACCTGATTTTAGGTAAAAAGATACCCTAGATTTTGGTATGTGTTTTTTTTATAAATAATAATTCCAAGTTAAATTTCTGATAAGTTTTAACCCATTCACACTCAGAAGTGCGCAAGAAACTATCATCTGCTACTCTCATACTTTTGAAAATAACTTGGGAATAAAGTGAATATTCACAGAATATTTGAAGGAGAGTTGTTGTTTAGCTTCTAATCAACATTTCTCCATCAAATGTTTTTTCAAAATATGCTTTTCTAAGTTAAATATTTCCAAAATCATCAGGCCTGTTTTGGCCGCTCTGAGTGCTAATGAGTTAACTTCAAAATAATGACATAGACATTTCTTGAAGAATCAAGCATATAATTACTTTATTAGTTAATTTATGCACATAATTAGTGTAATGATTTTTACTTTTTCAACCAGGCATTCTGGACACCCTAATTTCTTGAAATCCCAATTTGAACACCTTGTTATGAAAATCCTGGCTAAGTCTCTATGCCAAACCAGGACTCGACATTGGTGCTTGCCCCGGGCAAGTAGAATTAGTAAATCATAGCTGAAGGGCAAGTAAAAACTGTATCTTGCTTGCCCCATTGGGCAAGTATGCTGTATATATTTTTGGTTTACTTTTGAGAATGTGTGCAAGTTTTGTGGTCTGGCATCCAAGCCTGTCCTAGAAAATATGCTTTCACACGTCAGCACCATGTTCTACTTGGTTTTAAATGGAACATTATAAAACATACAATTATTCAAGGGCAGGTGAAAGTTGGAGTAGGGCAAGTGAAAGTTGAATCTCACTTGCCCCACAGGGCAAGTCGCCGCAAAAGTTAATGTTGTGCCCTACAAACCATTCTTTCTAAGTATGGCCCCCAATGTACTATATACCACTGTAAAGCGCTATCCTTCAGCATCAAAATAAAATTTGTAATTCTGGAAGAAAACGTGTACCAGAATTGTATAGTCGGACAATTCTAATACGTACCGGAATTGCACAATTCTGGTACGTTCTAGAATTGCTACATGTGATAAACAATTCTGGTACACACCAGAATTGCACAATTCTGGTACGTACCAGAATTGCACAATTCTGGTACGTACCAGAATTGAGGTCGCAAAGTACAACATGACCTTTGTATATATATATATATATATATATCATCACTTGCTGCTGCTTGAGCCCTCTGCCCTATTGGTCATCATTTAGAGCCTGCCTTATGCAGTCAGGGCTAGACCATACACTCAGAGCAGGAAGCACCCTGCCTGGCCGCTGTGTCTTCTCATCTCATCCTAAGCCATAACCCCTTTGTCACATGTGGTAGCCTTTTGCCTCACTCTACCGCCGACCCTTGTACTGCTAACATGTGCTTGACTGACTTCTGGGCTTAGGAATTACTTACGGGCTGCAGTGGCAGCATACTTTAGGATCTACTAGTGGGATTATACATGTATTAGGATTAGCTGATCTCTGTACTGAGTAAGTAATAAAGCGTACTGTATATATAGTAATCTAGCTGCTATCTGCCATCTTTAGGAAAATCGATCGCTAACTTCGCACACAAGAACACAATTGTCCACCTACCTGACTTGTCATTCCTCTGCTATAGATACTAATAAAGGAACTTGCCTACCTTATATGTTATTAACTTGTTTATTCTTGATGCCGTACACCAATTACGCATTGATTTATACTTGTTGACAAGTCTATACTTTCAAAATGGCGCTACTTCCTGTTTCGCGACCAGTGTGTTATGCCTACATCTTATGCTGTTGTTACTTATGACATCTACGCCCTGATTTCCACCTATTGGGGTCTTGGTTGTGTTTATGAAACCCGTAGGCACACAGATGCGCTGCCCAAAACTTACATTCAATGATATCTTGCCTTCTCGGACATATATCACTACGGGCTGATGTCAACAGGCCTCAACGCTAACTCAAAATGATACTGGCCCTGTAGGACCAGTAACACCTAGCATCTACTGGTCCTGCAAAATGTTTACTGGTCCTACATTTTTTCTTTAACATAACAAGAAAGAATATTGCATAAGATTCACCACAACATTTATCTGTATAAACTTAATCTTCATTTATTTCAAAAACAATTGGGGACAATCTCAGGGGGAAACTTTTTAACAAGAATGTCTCCAAATGTTTACTGGCCCTGTAGGACCAGTTGAGGTCTTTTTTTACTGGCCCAAAACTGTTTTTGGGAATTTTTGCTGGCCTGGGGCCATAGGTTCACCCTTAGCGTCGAGCCCTGGTCAATCTTTTTTTAAATCAGTGGAAAGTAAGTCTTCTTTTCGTTGATTCAAAGTCTGATGGCGAGAGCGATCTTTCGCAAAATGCATGGTGGACATTGGAATGATGTCATTGATCACATGATCGGAACTAGCCAATAAGAAAAATTCAAGAACAAAATAAAACAATATCCGTCAAAATGGCGGAGCTAGCAGACACTCTGCTTCAAATTTTTAATTAGGCACAATAAAGTGCCAAGCCAGCAATCGAAATTATCTTTGCTGCCGATTGATGCAGTTTGTCAGTAAAGGAGCCCAGATGCCAGTAAAATTGCAGCGCTCTAACTAGATTTAAGCGCATCAACATTTTCTATTTTGTTCTACTCATGTTTGTGAAGGTTAACTTGTGAGCGTTGTTTGGGCAGCTATGTACATCCGACAATAGATGGCGCCCATAAACGCTCACGTGAGCTACAGCTTATCATATATCATGAGCCTGTGGTAAAACATTGCCATTGGGGCAGGGACTTAGCCAGGACCCGTCCTACCTGTCTTTTGGACAGGTAGTTTCCTAAAAACCTCTTGCTTGGACAGGCAAAAATTTCTATGATGATTTTTCAATTTTGACTTTTGGGGTGTAATAACTAATATTTAACCAAATATTTTCCTAACAAATCATCTTCTAGGACATAGCTGAAGTGTAAATTGCCCTTTTTGACACACTAGGCTAACAAATGTAGCTGGTATAATGAATTTGAAGTAGATAAGTAGCTTTATCTTGACGGGCAGATATTTTGAAATTGCTCTTTTGGACGATTATAGGTCAAAATCGCCGATCCGAAAATCGCCGACTACCTGAATGGCCGATCGCAAAAACGGCCGATGACTCATTGGGCCCTCCTGAAATAAACCTTCATATTCCCCTAATTCAGTAATTGAACGTTACATTCTCTACATGTCAAGTGTCATAAACATTCTTATTAAGTATTCTGTGTTTCAATATATGTTTTTGTTTAAATCTGAATGTTGATTCTAGACGTATAAATTACGCCACAAAGCCAAGACATCCTAAAGTTAGAGTGGATAGCTACGCCGACTTTTCTTCTTGAAATATTCTTTTTTAAGTTCAAAATCCGTCTAATACGATGGTGCAAGTGTGAACAGCAGAAAAAAAATATTTAAATTTATTTTCTCCACCGTTTTTTTACCAAAACAGCAGAAAAAAAAAATTTAAGTTTATTTTCTCCAACGTTTTTCCAAAAACAGCAGAAAAAAAATATTTAAATTTATTTTCTCCAACGTTTTTCCAAAAACAGGAGAAAAAATATATTTAAATTTATTTTCTCTAACGTTTTTCTAAAAACAGCAGAAAAAAAATATTTAAATTTATTTTCTCCAACGTTTTTCCAAAAACAGCAGAAAAAATAAATTTAAATTTATTTTCTCCATCGTTTTTCCAAAAACAGCAGAAAAAAAAAAATTTAAATATATTTTCTCTGCTGTTTCACATAGTTTGCCCTTCTCCCGCTAGATGTCCCCCTTCACCACTTCCAAGGGAGCACTCATTATTTGAATTTGATAGTATGTGGTGACCAAAATGGCATGTAAAAGTGGACAAAAAAGACATTTTGGAACATTCATAATTGATATTGAATATTGATAAATGAATGAGGAATTTCATAGTTCATTTATGAATTGCAAATATTCACTTTTCATTATGCAGTCGTGACCAGTCATCCGAGTCGGCGAATTGAACCCGTATCGTCCACGTGAGAGCCGGACAATTAACCTCTAGGCTACGAAGCCAATCCTTGCATAGTCGGCGAATTTATAACACTAACTACAAATGTCGTACCAAACTGGAAGTTGGTCGGGGCGTTCTCGAATCATGTTTATCATTTGTTAAATACTAGACCCCCCCCCCCCCCCCCTCAGGTAAACTTGTGATTTCCTGAGTAACTGATAAGGTGCAAAGTGGCCGTGCTTATGCTCCTTTAATACAGAGTCGATCTTAATTTCCCCATGCCACTCTCATGACAGGCCTATATACGCTGACCGTCGTAGAGCCAGAGAAATAGAGCCGAGTCTGGTCACGACTGCATAATGAAAAGTGAATATTTGCAATTCATAAATGAACTATGAAATTCCTCATTCATTTATCAGTATTCAATATCAATTATGAATGTTCCAAAATGTCTTTTTTGTCCACTTTTACATGCCATTTTGGTCACCACATACTATCAAATTCAAATAATGAGTGCTCCCTTGGAAGTGGTGAAGGGGGACATCTAGCGGGAGAAGGGCAAACTATGTGAAACAGCAGAGAAAATATATTTAAATTTTTTTTTTCTGCTGTTTTTGGAAAAACGTTGGAGAAAATAAATTTAAATATTTTTTTTCTGCTGTTTTTAGAAAAACGTTAGAGAAAATAAATTTAAATATATTTTTTCTCCTGTTTTTGGAAAAACGTTGGAGGAAATAAATTTAAATATTTTTTTTCTGCTGTTTTTGGAAAAACGTTGGAGAAAATAAATTTAAATTTTTTTTTCTGCTGTTTTGGTAAAAAACGGTGGAGAAAATAAATTTAAATTTTTTTTTCTGCTGTTCACACTTGCACCATCGTAGTCTAATGATAAATGACATCACTTAAAACCAATCCAAAACTTTTTTATCACTTTCCACACTCGTATACACGGACACTAAACCTAATTGATTTCCAATAAATAGGGAACTTTTAAGCGTCGGCCTTTTTGCGAACGGCGATTTTGTGAACGGCGATTTCGGAATCGGCGATTTTGACCATCTACCTTTTGGACAGGCATTTTTGAAATCCTGGCGAAGAGTTACAAAGACCCTGCATTGGGGTGCCATGCTCAGAATAAAATGGTCCAATTGCTACTTAAAGTGGTCTCTAAATAAGATCAGTGACACTCGGGGAGATTCTTGTTGACAAGTTTCCCCTCAAGAATGTCCCCACATGAAAAACAAAACAAAAAACACAACATTGTACCTTGGATTAATCGTGGATCGAGTTCTTGATTGAAATGAATGTTTCAAGTTCAGCGGGTTCGTTTTGGGATCTCTTATCATGCTTATGTCCATTCGTTTTTATGTCCAGCATGTGCCGGTATGTGCCGGTTCCTCTCCCATCATCAATTGCACTTCCGACTGAATGATGCACCCTGATTAAGGGTACACTAGTGACAATGACAATCTAGTCTTAACGGTTATCTTGACCAGTGACTAAATATCGTCGAATAATTCTTCTTTTGCCAACTATAAATGGTTAAATGGGTTTGAACGATTGTTTTATTAGGAAAGCTGTGTATTTATTCCGAAACTTTTGTTTAGTCTCGAAATTGACACATTTTCTTCATAAAAAACCCTGTAGGACAACGAATATGACGGACCCCCAGTTTCTTATCAGCTTTTGATTAGCATCACATACAGAAACTTGATAGTCTCAGAACTTTTCTTAAACATTTATTGTAAGAAGTATATGAAATATATCTCGTTTCTATTGCAGTTTGCTCACTGGGCTACTTTGTGAATATAGGTGCGTTTGAGATTTTGATATCAATTAAAGCTGACACACTTTCCCTCATAATCAACTGTGAATGTTTAGACTATCATTAGGAAAAGTAAAATACCTGCTGCTAGAACGGCTCCCACAGGCTTGCTCACAATCGTAGATGAATAAAAGAATGGGTATGTAGCGAGAGACTAATTACTATATGCGCTATACTATAGTGAAGGGCTGGACATGCCCGGGGTCTCTGATCTGGAATCAGCATGAGGTCACGAGTGAACAAGGACCAATCAGGGCTCTTGTATCATTCACGTCGTAGAAACCTGAACGCCAACATGCGCAGAGCACGACATTTGGGCTGTTTTTTTAGACTAGCCAGTTCAAGTTGATCGGCTAGTTTCATATTCACTTGTGTTTTTTTATTTATCTAAGACACAATCAGAAGAGGTTCTGGCCCTTTTCTCGTTATGGAATTTCATCAAGTCACAATCGCTTCAAATTAATATGTATTTTGAGTATCTAATTGAACTGATTTGCTTTAAATTGACATATTTATAGAAAACGGTTTTGACATTTTTATCTTATTTTTACTTTGTTAAAAAAGTTGCGGCATTGGATAGGTGAATTTTGCATTTGCCTTTCTCATATATTTTTGTTATTTCTTGAGCTGTTTTAATTGGGCATTTACGGTAGATTATGGGATTAATTTCTTTGACACAATTTTACTATACCCTGATTTTTAAGTGCGGAATTTGGATTTATTCGTCACTTTTCTGCCATAGGGCGGCTATGTCGTGACTAGCCAGTTTTAACTGGTGGAGGAAACTGGAGTACCAAGTGAAAACCACCGCCTAACCCCAATCTCAGGAAACTTTCACACATGCCGTTGGATCCTGCTGTCTATTTGGTTGGTTTTATGTTTTGTGTTTCCGTCGTGCCTTTGTTTCGTGTTCATTGCTGAAAGGGCAAATGCACCATCATGATGATTTAGGTTCAAAATGTGCCTATACGTGTCACCTTTCAAATAAGACCATATCTGAGGAGTACTGAGGAGGACAGACTTGCGGGTGGTCTTATTTGAAAGCTGACACGTATCGGCACATTTTGAACCTAAATCATTATGATGGTGCATTTGCCCTTTAAGTGGGTTGATCTACAAGCAAGTTTCATCAAAGCATATTCATTTTTCAAAGACAAAAACATGTGTTATTATTGATGAAGGGGGTCGTTGGTATATATATATATATATATATATAT
>OZ012699.1:29821933-29883708 GCA_963942565.1 Maea johnstoni
ATATATCGATTATTTATTTGTGTCGAGTCTAACTTTTATATCCCTATCAACCAGAATAACAAGCACGCTTTTTGCCTTTTTGGACCTTTGAGTTTATATTTGATTGATACGTAGACGCCATGATTTTTCGCATAGAGACCCCGATGTTAAACGGTACGACGACAGCTTCAAGGTATTTGGGTATTAAGGGGGGTGCATACGTTCGTTATCAAAATTAAAAAATACCCCTAAAGCACTGATTTCTGGCCAAAAAAGCACCCTTATTTAAATAAAACGATGATATTTTCCACTAAATAAACACCCCTTCTTTTATCAAAACACTGACATTGGATGAACGGGAACACGTATTTTAACTTAAGATTTTATAATCCTCTGCTTGTTTAGCGGCAGCAAGTGGCGGCAGCAAACTCGGAAGCCCTGAGTCACTTCGGGAGTCACTCAGCGTCAGAGCCGCGTATATTTCGTGGATTGTAAGGGGATTTTGACCCCCATACTTCGTACCTGGGTACAAAAAAGTACCCTTCTTTTGCAAAATCGCGGACATGCGGAGGTCTTAAAAAAAGACCCATTCTTCTGCGAAATACGTAACGAAGGTGCGGCCCCCCTCTGTACCTGAGTTCCCCCCCCCCCCCCCCCCCCCCCACCCCGGATCTGAACGGGAAACGTTTATCAACGTTGTTCAACGTGTATGGTGCTGAACAAGGCCATGGATCCGCATTAGGCGCGTTTGTTTTGGAATCCCTTAAGTCCATTCGTTTTTATGTCCAACATGTGCCGGTACGTGCCGGTTTACAATGTACATACAAACTTAGATGACCAAACACAAGTGCATTTGAAACCAGCCGGTCAACCCGAACAGGCTAGCCTTAACCAGTGTCAACTAATAGCTCAAAATTGGTGATCTGCGCATACCCAGCTGATGCATGGTGGAGATCAGATTTCTCTGTAATGTTATCGCTACGAGAGCTCGGATTGGCCCTTGTTCCCACGTGACCTCGCGCTGATGTCAGATCAGTTGCTCCTGGCATGAGTCCAGCTCTTCAGTATAGCGCTTATAGTAACTAGTATCTCTTTACATATCCATTCTTTTCTTCATCCAAGATACAAGATGTATACGTTGGTGATATCATTCATGATTAATTCTAATCACATCCTCTAATAACTATTTTTCGATGGGCAATTCTTTCAATGGCAAAAAATATCAGAGCCCCCAGAAGTCCCTTCGACCACACACTTTGGGCTGACTTTCCTATATATCAATAGTTCAAAAAGCTTGGTAAACTGATATACCACTGATAAATAAGATGAATAAGTATCTGTTAAATGTATCACTCATAAATAAATCTAATCAATTCTACTCAAAATTATTTCCGTAGTTAGTTTTGCACAGCATGTGTCATTTGCATTTGTCCTTGTTAAATCCATCCTGGTGAAAAATACTCTCCATGAATTTTGGCCATTCAGTATCATTTCCATACGTGTTTATAACTTTATACAGCTAAGAGCATTCTCGAAGATAGGGCAGTGGAGGAAACACGGGTATAAGTCTCTTGTACTTGAACATCTGTCTCTTATGCGTTATACTACATGAACTGTAATCTATCAATTCATAGCCTTTGCTCACGCTATAGCTTATAGATACATTGAAACCGGCCAGTAATACAGTTAAGCGCAAATAAAAGTGTTATGCTATAACTTCCTTAAGATCGTAAATAGTTTAGAATATTCCTATTGAAAGAAAGATTCTTTATTGTGCCACTTGGCAGAATTCTGTACTCTTTCCACGTCTGTGGGTGACTTCCTATTTTGTTTTATAGCTGCTATCGAATATTAATAAACAAATGTTCCGCACTTGTCATTCATCAACCGAATATTCAGAAGGCATGCAGGCAGAGAATTTAGAGCAAAATTTTTGAAACTTATACATTTCTAACACTCGCATGTCAGAGCATCAACTTAAATTAAATGATACATTGCTTCCTGCCAAATAAAACTGAGGTATGAACATAATTCCTCACTGGCTACTTTCTTTCATTTTGGCGCAGTCAGCCATAGGCTGTGCCGCCTGTTTTTTATTAACATAAAAAAAGAAAAAACATTGATGCCAAATCCAGAAACAGGATTTATATTTATATGAATAAACATATTCAATAGACAAACTTTATTACCAAATGACTTGATTTAATTATTCCCTTGTCTACGTGAGGTAACAAGTGAGGTGACTACTTAAGCTCGTTTGTGCTAAGGAAGTAAAAAATTGATAAATGAATATATGATATTTGAGAGTATCGTAAGACCTTCAACTTGATTTAATTGTAACCTGGTCCATGTGAGGTCACAAGTCAGTTGACTACTTGGGCTCAGTTATGCTAAGGAAGTAAAACTGAATGAAGGAAACTCTGTCCTAAGTGTTGTGACAATAAATGTATTACCTAAACCCTTGGGTCTTCTCTAGCTAATATCATATTTCACCAAAAAATCACTCAAAACACTCATTTTGGGTGTGCTATTGTCAAAAGAATAACAAATCGACATGTAATTTATTTTGTTCAGTTCAAACTTTATTCTGCAGTTTTGCAATCCATACAATGAGAAAAGCATTTTGCAACTGTTATTCCAAAAGAAGAATATTTGCATGTAGCTAAAGCAAGAAAAGAAATAAGATACCCTTTCCTTCGTATTGATTTTTCCTCTATTGTTTTGAAATTAAATGGCCTATGGTCAATAATTGTGAGAATGAGCATGGTGTGAATTTTTTTTTCTTTTTAATTTTTTAACTCACAAATTTTACAACCTGCATGGAGACTACTTTTCTAATACCCAATGTATTCTTCATCATATACCATTTCAGGCAAAGTATACGTTGTATAAGCTAAGAAGTCAAATAAATGCAGGATAGAGGAAAAACTGTCAAAAGTAAATATTCATAAGCATCATTAAACATTCGATTAGAGATATTCCATAGTTCTACATAACTAAGAATAATATTAATCCGTTCTCTTGAAGTGATGTAGTTTTGTATCCATGCTTATCATTTGATGATATTTTACTCAAATACATACCTAGCGATGGAACAAAACTTAAAGAAAATACGAACAGTAAGTAAATTGCGTTATGAGACGATACAAATGTTTTATAATTTGCTCATCTCCATAATGCTGACGGTATCTAAACCCAGAGTGGTAATATTTAATAAGAGATATATATTTGGAAACATAGGAGGTACCCCTTTTTCGGTTTTGTCACGGTGGTGTCAGGTAAATTATTCCCCACCCTTCCCCTAATATTTTTCTAGGTTGTCCAATACTCAATAGGTGAATACGATATAAAGTTTCGTAAAATCTTAACCCCTTGGCTATTCACAACACGTTGCTGTCTGTTGTGGTCGGTCTGTGTACCACGACACAGTTTAAGTTGAGTATGGATTTGCGGCAGCAGTCCGGTTTTGCAATGGTTCGCCCTCTCGTGTAATCGGTTGCCCACGCCATTATCAACTGCCGGATTTGCAGTGGATTTCTTTGTTGTAGGTAACCGACAGCGATGTCTGCACCTTAATATCGAAAAGTACAGGGATAAGGTAGAAACAAATGAGTCTTGGTGAGATAGAGAAGAAGGCAGAACAGTTTTAAACATCAGAGCAGGTGAGAATCACTGGGATTGATGGACCGAAATGTCTGAACTCAGGCATCTGTAACCGAAAATAGGAGCAATAAAACGGTGATAAAAGCATTTTTAAGTGGTCTGTCATGTTTATTTACCATATTAAGAAGACTTTATATAGTGAATAAACATGACAGACCACTTGAATCTGCTTTTATCACCGTTTTATTGCTCTTATGGGTCTATATTTTCGGTTACAGATGCCTGTGGGCTGACTCTCCGCACTGGCAAACTGAGACTCAGTTTGTAGCGACCGCAGACCATTTTTTTTAGCATTATCCGATCTTATAGCGTGTTGTCAAGGTGATTTAGTGTTATTATTTGCCACCAAGTGCATTTTGAACATTGGAGGCACACCCGGCCAATCCACCCGGCTAATCCTGACCCGGCCTCCAAGGTCACGACCCCTGACATGACCCCTGACAGTAACCAGAAGGGCTATATAAATAAATATTTCCTGCTAAAACATTCATTGAAACTTTTTACAGAGTAATTAGCTGATTGTGGAACTTAAACCTTTCTATCTTTAAAAGATATAAACTCAGGATTCAGTGTCCAAGAGGTGTTCTAGCTTCTGTGACCCTGTGACCTTTGACCTGAAATTTACCGGGTTATTCAAAATGTAGGTCAACAGTCTAGTATAAGCAAATATGATCGGATAACGCTTGAAATATAAGTAAAATATATCATAAAACCCGCTATAAATGGGTTTAAGTTACACCTGAAGACTTGGGTGGTGGATAACGTCAGCTGAGGCCGCTGGTGTTGAGTGGAAGCTGAGGGCGGAGCGCAGCGTAGCCCGAAGCTTTCACGAAAACACCAGTGGCCGAAGCTGACATTTCCACCACCCAAGTCTTCAGGCGTAACTTAAACCCAATACTAACAAATGAGTTATCATCTGAAACTGTATCCTCTACCAAAAATTTCAAAGAAATGCTATTTTTAGTTGAAAAATCATATTTGAATTTTTTCCAGTCATTCACTCTCCACAAACAATACATCAAATAAGAGCCCTTAGTTCCTGGATTCCAAAAGTGTAAGTTGTATGCTCCTGTTCCAAAGAATGTGGGAACAGGGTCGATTCAAAGAGGTGGGGTCGGTGGTAAAAAAGTCCTGATTTTGTAAATATCCCTTCTCCAAATAGTACCCACAAGAAGGAACAGGGCAAATAACCATTAGAAATACATATACACTTGGATTATATTATCACTCCTAATAATTATAAGTAATAACAATAATTTTTTAAGTTTGAAAAATCAGTTTTTTTTATTGCATATCAATCAATAACTATTGAGCAAAACAGCCCATATTGCAAACTGCAGAACACATATGGTAATATATTTGTTATCAATTTTTATATTCAACGAAGATGACAATGACCTAACCTGTTAGGTATCCAAAGGTCTTAAAAGGCAATATTGGTATCTGCTTCCATTGCAATTAAGGTGCTTCAGTACGGGGGGCCACAACCTCTTTTCAATCGGCCGCAGACGGAGTGCAGCCGTCTCGACCGCAGACAGTCCACTTTCAAGCCAGGGCGCGTTTTTTCAACACATTCATGCCAGTGAGCCTGAACATTGACGGGGTTATAACCTTGTGATCAGAGCAATTGTAAAATTATTCAAAAGAGAACTGTTGGTCGAAAAAATAATTACAACTTACTGTATGAGAACTGTAAATGAATGAAATGATATTTCTTTTCCAAGCCCTATTATTGTACGGCCGAACCTAAGTTTATTTTGGTCACATATAACATCATTCTTATTGTTTAAACATTGACATCTACTGCATCAAATGATTAGGAGTGGTTAAAAATCAAATACGAGAAGAGCGATTCAGGAGAAATGGTCCGTTGTGTGGGCATCCTAAGCAAATACTAGTAGGTCACTCGCAATGTCAAACAACCTGGAGTGTAATAGTCAAACAACATTTGGTGTACTGTTGCATAAAATGGACGCAAGTGACTGACAGTGGCAACACTAGATGGCAGCACCAACCTAATACACAAGTGTGCTGTTTTGGAAATTTAAGATTAACAACAACTCGAAATTCCAGTTTTATTGACGTATGTATTTTACATCACTGTGCACAGGCATACCACAATAGTGAATGGTGAAGCATTCGTTAACTCGAGTATGGAGTGATGTAGGGTGTCGTACGACAGTGCAGCTAATGCAAATGGCGACCGAATCAGTGATAATACTACACTTGGTCACTTCAGGCATGAATTGTATAGAGATGGCAGCGATAATATTAGTTTATTTTGTGGTATGCCTCAAGGTATGGTTACACAAAAACCTGTAATTACCTTCAAAAATCTTAGTGATGCATAGTTAGCTCGTCAAATAAAAACGTTTGGATGCTGTCATTTTCTCTTTATTTTGATCAATATTTTCTTTTATTTTGCACTATCCCGAAGTTTAATGTTATGGTTTTCAGGGATGTTGGGTATCTACGTGCCCTGCACCTATGTATTATATGGACCCTCTGATATAATGCATAATAGCGAACATATAAGCTACATTCTATGGATGTCTGATTACACTCTTTAAGCTCCCACTGAAGCACCTTAAATGTAAAATTTCCCAAAATTCAAGATGGCCACTAGAGGTGCCCAACATGGTGTTTCACGGTCAAATGTCAATTTTTTCTAAATTGGACATTGATTAGAAAACAAATCATATCTGGGCCTGATATCTACATATTAATATGGTTATTAAATTTGTAGGGGTGCTGCTCTCTTCATCAATAAGGCAAGTATGTATTTTCATACCCGTTATAAATATAAGGTCAAAATATGCCTATTTTGGGGAGCCTTCTGTGAAAATATATCATATAGCATTCCATTCAAGATAATAAGGGGAATAGTTACCATTGTCATGTTTTCATGGGGCAATTACTTTGAGGAAATATCTGATGAGATGAAAATAAGGAGTACAAGGTCATTTCAAGGTATTAAGAGGTCATATAAAGGTCATTGTAAAATTTCATATGTTTTTAATCTCTGCAAGCTATTCGGTGGGCAAAATTCATAAACATAAAGTTGTGGCCATGCACTGCAAATATACTATGCCAATTAAAACATTTGTCCCTTCAAGGTCGCTATATACCAATATCAGCATATTTATCCTGGCAATTATAGTAGCTTTTCAAGTAAATAACGTCGATCATTCCAATGGCAAACAAGCCCACCTGCCTAATAGTAGCAAAAAATTCCTATGAAAGGGGATATACTTCAAAAAATAGCCATGTTCAGGTAATATTGATTTCCAGTAGCCCACCCCCCCCCCCCCCCCCAAACCAAGGTGCACTTCCTTCTGTGACATAGCCATAAGTAATTATTACTTAAAAAATTATCCAGATATTATGAGATATACTAAATCCTTGAGACCAGTTGACACCCAAGATCTGCTGAAGTAAAAGACAACATATTTAAAAAAATAAAAAATTCCTTCAAGTATGCACATGAATGATACAACCATTACATAAGCCAATATATGTAACTTTCCTTTGTAGGAAATTTTAGCAGGGTCTTAGCCAGGATTTAGGAAATTAGTGCCTAAAATTGGCAATTGTAAGATATTTGGTTGTCTTATTTATTAAAGGAGACCACATTACAGGCATGAGCATGCAAATTCTTATTGAAATAAGGCATACTAGTATCTTTATGCTAAGTAATGGGATTCATATTGAAGTGAAGAAATTCCAGAAAAATCAAATACTTAAAATTGGCATTCTAATGAATCATTAAAAAATATTTGGGTGTCCTTAGATATGATTTTCTGCCTATTAAACACTAAAATGTTTTAGGACTTCCCAATATATCCTATTGAACATTTACTAGACACAAAATAGAAGCACTGGGGGTGGCCATCTTAGCCAGTTAATAGCCTCTAAGCAGGCTGTTGGTGCAACTAAGTCATTAGCAGTTACCTTACTGCTAATGACTAATAACCTGTCTGACCAATATACACCATAGATAACTTAGGAGGGTAGTCACATGATTGTATGTGAATGAAATGTTGACTTTGTTGAGCTCCAGTTCAAGAAAGGGAAGGTACATTCCAGTCAGTATCCCATATCCTAATGATATGATCCTGTGTGTTTATGGTTTTTTTATTCACCATTTTGATTTTCGAACTCATAAAAATAAAGCCTCATGATTGGGTAATTGTACAATGTGGAATTCCACTCAGTGAATGTGGACTAACCGTATGTTTATATTTTATTTAACAACAAATATGCAACTGATTTGTAGATTGACCACCTAAATGGTTTTGTTATATCAGCGAAATTTTCTGGGTGGCCGACATTTGGTGTAATATATCCTCGGATGGAGCGAGGGTGGGCAAGATACCCCAGTAATTATTTTGTAAAATAATTATAGTGGCCGAGATTCCTAAGGCAGCCGAGGTTTCCGAGAATTTACAGTACTTTTATTATGTTACTCTGAGCACAATCAAGAAATTTTTGGAAAATGCTTCCTACTTATTTTTGGTTGGAAGACTGATAACATACTTTAGGCAACCCGTAATTGAATTGTAGTTTCCCGGATCCTCTGACCTAAAAGAAAACCACTCTACTGAAAAAAAAAAATCAGCATTATTTTTTTTATTTTTATTATAGACGACCGACCCAACTTAAAAGTATCCGATGAGAAATAAAAAGCAGTCAGAAACCTCGCCGCAACCGATTTGTTGTTGTCAATATATATATATATATATATATATATATATATATATATATATATATATATATATATATATATATATATATATATACTGTAGAACACGAAATTCACGCGTGTCCCAAGTATAGCGAATTGGGGAGTTTTGCATCATAACGTATCTTTATGTTAGCGACGATAGCCGCCGCTGACAGCGCCAGTACAGTAATAAAAAAGTACAGCGTTTTTATATATAGCGAAGCAGAACCACACGCTAAGTGCGCTATATATAAACACACGCGGAAATTTCGTGTTCTACAGTATATACATATATATATATATATTTATACAAATGTATACTTTGATAGTAGAATGCCTTCAAAATAATAAAAAAAATGACATGAAAACCTCACACTTAAAAGTTTGAAACTGAAAATATTGTTTTAGTTATCTAACTTGACCTAATAGCCTTATTTTATTTCCCGACTCATTAATGCTCGGGTTCAGAAAAAAATTAAAAAATAGGATTTTTATTTTATTTTTATTTACCTCCCTACCGACTCTGCAAAAATGGTTCGGGAAAGATCAGGGAAACTACAAATCAATTAAGGGTCGCCTTATAAGAGATGGGACTAAACCCTACTGTCATATATAATAACAGAAATATGTATGGTTTATGTCTGAACTAGGAGAACAGCACCGCCACAGGTTAAAACATGCCAAAAGTGTATGGAGTGTGCTAATTCTCTATAGGCCTTATGCACAGTAGGGCACTTCCTGTGTCCAGAAGGAGCCTTGCCTCCCAAAGAAATGGGCCGCGCCCATACTACCAGCATGGCTAGTACAGTTTGTGTGGACTCACAGATAAGTTTTATAAGGTCAGAGACCTCTCTGATAAGGTTTACTTTCTCATGTAGACCCAGATCACTGAATGATATAACAAAACACTCATAGCTGCAATGCAGAGGAGATACAATTTATATGTTGACTCCTGATTATGATGTTAAAAGTTAGTTTATTTGTTTTGATTCTGACAAGGACAAAAAGATGGGTGTTACATATGGGCAAAATGAATGATAGCCCCTAATTCATTTAACAAAACTCCCACTACATTCCTCACATTTTCTCATGAATCTTCATCAGAACTGTGGTGTGTTAAAACCAAATATTCAACTGGCAATAATCGCAATATCTAAATTTACTATTTTAGACAATGACTGTGAATTTACCATTTTTGATGACCAATTCCCGTTATATGATAATAATAATAATAACAATAATAAGAAGAATAATGATAATGACAGTGACCCGCTGACCCTGGAATTCACTATCTTCTTTGAACAAATCACCCTATTTAATTATAATGATGATGATGAAAATGTTGACAATAATAATAATAATAATAGTAATAACAAGTGGTAATAACAAAAATAATAATATCAATAAGAGCAAATAAGGGAAGTTTTATGGCAGTAGTAGTAATAGTAATACTATTATAGGCTTATTATATAATGAGAATAATAATAATGAGAATAATAGAAATAACAATCATATAATTCAATATATGATGATTTGTATGCTTTAAGTATGGTCTGGTTTGAGTTGGAGTCATGATGAAATACGATCACCACTAAACCAGACATTTAAGATGAATAGAAATGTCAGCTTGAAAATATCTTTACTTTTATATAGAGACCATCTTACTTTGAATCATTGAATAAATCAAATTTGTCCTATTCAATGACCCTGTTTGTTAACCCTTCCAATGCTTAGGCTACTTGTGTCCAAAGCACAAGAACACAAATATTTTTGAAAACCGTCTAAACCCTGCCATGTTGGTATTCATTGGATAGCTCTCACTGAGTTCTCTCAAATGAGTACCCACTTGCCAGGGTTTCAACCATTTTCCAGGGTTTTTGCATCATTTTGTATTGGCCAAATTAGCCACCAGCAGCATAAGGGTTAATTATTATCATTTTCTAATCATAGCTCGTTTAAATTCCATAAATGCCCCCTTCAAAACTTTTAAAAGGGAATCATTTCAGATTTTCCTATATCCAGGTGTCTAAGCTAAAAGATACAGGATGTTTCATGCCTATTTTGCTAGTTGGTGTCCTATAGTAATTGTAGCTGTGATTTATAAATTCATAAATAAGGGGTTGCAGATGGTAAAAAGATTACTTAAACAACTAAACAGATGTATTTTATATATTTATTATAAAAGTAGGGAACAAAAACTAGGTAGGGTAGGGTAATTGGAACCAAACATATTTGTTTAGGCCTTAGTTTCCTGTATCTTTCTGCTCTCTTTGTCAGATTAGGAACGAGCCGAGTATTCTATAAAAGAAATGAAAAAAAATGCAAATTCAGTTGTTTTTTTCATTAATGATGTTTATTCGTAAAATAACATAAGGCAATCATCTCCATTAATAATGCTTTCTCTGTTTAATTTGGATGGCATATATCCTAAAAAAACATGTCATTAGGCGTCATTTACCATGTCTAATTTTTTTGCCAATCCTACTAAAAAATGAACTGTTCCTACCAAAAATAGCCTCGCCGTCCTAAATATCAATTTCCAACCATCAAATTATCCATTTCTGGATGAACAGAAGTACAATTGATACATATACAGACAATTACAACAAGGAAAACTTTTATTGAATCCATCTAACTCCAGGGAATCGTGTGAGTTAAAGAATGAAAATAATAAAAAATAGATAAAAAAAAAAATCCCTACCTAGTACCTACCCTGTCGGACGTGATAGGAACCAAACACTTTTTTTTGGCCTAATGCTAACATCTATATATGAATACCGAGTTTTGCCGGCGGTTTGTCACAGCTTTCTCAGCGGTTGTGCATGGATGGTTTGTACTGCTAGTGTTGGTCTCTTTCTTTGGGTGTGGGATTGTACCTTACGTTTTTCTTTTTTTTTTCAATTTTTGACATTTCATGCCTTAGAATATCTTTGAAGAAATAGAAAGATTTGACTGGGGTCTCATTCATTGATAAGCATGTACATGTAGTTGCATTAAGATCACAGCATTGAGATCGATGTCATTTGGAAGAGGAATATAATAATAATAATAATAATAATAATAATGATAATTTAATAATAATAATCTTTATTTAAAGAGGGTAAGTTACAGTTACAAGAATGTTGTAATGTAAATGTGGGTGAAAAGTATGAATTTGAACTAATCACGTGCACATCACGGGGGCTAGCCAATTCAATTTTAATTGAACCTGTTTTTTTCTCTTTGCAGGCTTTAAGGACAACCACAAATCAGGCAATTTTTCCTCATGCTACAACTCTGAGGAGGATACTTTTCTTCGGCTGCTCAGTTGGAGTAATGGAATAGTGAGCAACAAATGGCAAAGTTGATTAGAAGATTAGAATAACCCTTATGCTGCTGCTGGCTAATTTGGCCAATACAAAATAATGCATAAGTCACGGAAAATCACCAAAACCCTGACATGTGGGTGCTCATCTCGGAGTGCTCAACGAGAGCTATGCAATGAATAATAACATGACCGGGTTTATGTGGTATTCAAAAATCTTTGCATTCTTGTGCATTTGATGAAAGTATCCTCAGCATTGGAAGGGTTAAAGATTCATGTAGACCACAGTTTACCAAGAAAGGATATCGGAATCTATTTAGCTAATACAAAAAAACACAAAGCTCACATCAGGCTATATTTCCTCATGATACAACTAGACTCTAAGAAGGATACTTTTCTTCGGCCGAATAGTTGGAATAATGGAAACAGTGAACAATGAATAGCATGGTGGATTAGAAGATTAGAATAAAGATTCATGTAGACCACAGTTTACCAAGAAAGGAAATTGGAACCTATTTAGCTAATACTAAAAACCACGAAGCTCAAATCAGGCTATATTTCCTCATGATACAACTCTAAGAAGGATACTTTTCTTCGGCCGAATAGTTGGAATAATGGAACAGTGAACAATGAATAGCATGGTGGATTAGAAGATTAGAATAAAGATTCATGTAGACCACAGTTTACCAAGAAAGGAAATTGGAACCTATTTAGCTAATACTAAAAACCACGAAGCTCAAATCAGGCTATATTTCCTCATGATACAACTCTAAGAAGGATACTTTTCTTCGGCCGAATAGTTGGAATAATGGAACAGTGAACAATGAATAGCATGGTGGATTAGAATAAAGATTCATGTAGACCACAGTTTACTAAGAAAGGAAATCGGAACCTATTTAGCTAAAACAAAAAAACACAAAGCTCACACCTATTTTTTATCTGATAAAAACCCCACAAAGCAAACAAACATGTCTCTCAATGAGGATCAGGCAAGTAGGATACATACAAACAATGTGGAAATAACAATGGTTAGAGATGAGTGTGATAAGGCTACTGTTAACGTTACAAACATGTCTCTCAATGAGGATCAGGCGAGTAGGATACATACAAACAATGTGGAAATAACAATGGTTAAAGATGAGTGTGATATGGCTACTGTTAACGTTACCAACATGTCTCTCAATGAGGATCAGGCGAGTAGGATACATACAAACAATGAGGAAACAACAATTGTTAGAGATGAGTGTGATAAGGCTACTGTTAACGTTACAAACATGTCTCTCAATGAGGATCAGGCGAGTAGGATACATACAAACAATGAGGAAACAACAATGGTTAAAGATGAGTGTGATATGGCTACTGTTAACGTTACCAACATGTCTCTCAATGAGGATCAGGCGAGTAGGATACATACAAACTATGAGGAAACAACAATGGTTAAAGATGAGTGTGATAAGGCTACTGTTAACGTTACAAACATGAAAAACAGTACAGCAATGCATAAGAAAAGAAAAGAGAGGAAAGTGAAAAAACGGTACAAGTGCAAGAAATGTCACAAGACTTACGCCAAACCTAAAAAGCTAAAAGAGCACATGATAACCCACAAAGGGGAAAGACCGTACGAGTGTTATGTTTGTGATAAGGTTTTACAAACACTAGGAGGGCTTAAAACGCATATGAAAACTCACACTGAGGAAAATTCATACCAGTGTGATGTATGTGATAAGGCATTCTGCACACCTCCTAGGCTAAAGGAGCATATGATTACCCACACAGAGGAAAGACCATACCAGTGTGATGTATGTGATAAGACTTACAAGAGACGTTCTCACCTGAGACAGCATATCAAATTGCACTCTGGAGAAAAGCCATATGCATGTGATCTTTGTAGTAAGACCTTCACCATAAAAAGGCAACTGACTGATCATAAGAAATCACATAGTGCCCGAGAAAAAACAGTGAAAAGACTGCACAAGTGTAAGATATGTGACGAGACTTTCTCCAAACCTAAAACGCTAAAAGAGCACATGATAACCCACAAAGAGGAAAGACCATACCAGTGTGATGTATGTGATATGGCTTTCCAAACCCCTCGAGCGCTAAAACAGCATATGGTAACTCACACAGAGGAAAAACCATACCAATGTGATGTATGTGATAAGGCATTCCTCTTACCTCATATACTAAAGGAGCATATGATTACCCACACAGAGGAAAGACCATATCAGTGTGATGTATGTGATAAGGCATTCCGCACACCTCATATGCTAAAGGAACATATGATTACCCACACAGAGGAAAGTCCATACCAGTGTGAAGTATGTGATAAGACTTACAAGAGTCCTTCTCACCTGACACAGCATATCAAATTGCACTCTGGAGAAAAGCCATATGCATGTGATCTTTGTAGTAAGACCTTCACCGTAAAAAGTCGACTGACATATCATAAGGAATCACATAGAGAAAAAACATTTGTGTGTGAAATATGTGATAGTGCATTTAATAAACAGGCAGCTTTGAATAGACATAGGATATTACACCATCAAGAAAGGCCTTACCAGTGTGGTCAATGTAACAAATCATACACAAAAAGAGCAGATCTGACCATACATGAGAGGATACATACTGGGGAAAAACCATATCAGTGTGAGATATGCGATAAGGCTTTCACCTCATCTTCATACCTGAAAATTCACATAACAACGCATACTGGAGAAAAAAAGCACAAGTGTGATGTGTGTGGCAAGAGCTTTGCCTCATCCACACATCTGAAAGTACATAAAAGAACACACACTGGTGAAAAACCTCATCAGTGTGCGGTTTGTGGTAAAGCATTCAATGCACCATTCAGTCTGAGAGAGCACCAAAGAACCCACACTGGGGGAAAACCATATAAGTGTGAATTATGTGGCAAGGCATTCACTGCACCATCCTCTCTAAAGGTACATGAAAGAATACACACTGGTGAAAGACCATATAAGTGTTCGGTGTGTGACAAAGCATTCGCTTTATCAACCACTCTGACCAGACATGAAAGAACGCACACTGGAGAAAAACCATATGAGTGTGATATATGTAGCAAAGCATTCGCAGACCGTGGTTCACTAAGTACCCATAAAGTAATACACATGGTGGAAAACTCATTTTGTTGCGGTGAATGTGGTCAGACATACAGATCTTGTTGGAAATTAACGAAACATATGAAAAAAGATGGTCATGGCACTTCTCAGCCCAAGTCATGTGATAAGGCATTGTCTTTTTCCTCAGCTCAGGAACAGCATAAAAATGCTATACAGAATGGAGAAAAACCTTTCTACTGTCACATCTGTAAAGCGACATTTGCGATGTCTCAAGAGTTGAAAAGTCATTTAAAAGAACACGCAGGGGAAGAAACATTCCACTGTGATATTTCTAAAAAGACATTTGCCAAATCTTCCCTTTCGAACGATCATCCAAAAATACATACTGGGAAAAAAACATTCCAGTGTGAAACTTGTGGTAAGGCATTTGCCTGCCTATCAAGTCTTGTTAGACATAAACGTATCCACACGGGGGAAAAAAAAGAAGCTGGGGAAAAAACATTCCAGTGTGAAACTTGTGGTAAGGCATTTGAAAGCCTATCAAGACTAGTTAGACATAAACTTATCCACACGGGGGAAAAAACATTTCAATGTGACTTGTGTGGTAAAAAATTCTCACTTAAATCTATTTTAACCAATCATGTAAAAAGAATACACTTGGGCGAAAAAAAAGAAAAAAGATACCCTTGTGATATATGTGATAAGAGATTCGCAGATATTACACATCTCGCTCAGCATAAAGAACGGCATGCTGGGAAAAAAACGTATAAGTGTGATCAGTGTGATAAGGCATTCAATCAGGCTGCAGGTCTGACCCAGCACAAAAGGAAACACAGCGGTGTACCGCACTTCCAGTGTGAGCTATGTGGTAAAGGCTTCTACCTGTCATCAGAATTTGTTCTACATAAAAGAATGCACACTGGGGAAAAGCCATTCAAGTGTAAGCAATGTGACAGAGCATTTTACCAGTCATCTGCTCTGAAACAGCATGAATTAAGGCACACAGGGGAAAGACCTTTCCCGTGTGACGTATGTGACAAGGCATTCTATGAGTCGTCAGCTCTGAAGAAACATAAAGAAACTCATCTTAAGACAGGAAAGAAACGTCCGTTGAAAAGAAAAGCACCATCCCGTTGGAGGGATGACACAAGCAGTGATGAGGAAGAGACAATCAGTGATGTGGTATCTAGTGATGAAGAAAGCAGTGATGTGGTATATGATGATGAAAGCAGTGATGAAACAATTATTGATGAGAAAATCAGTGAGGAGGAAAATAATGATGAGGCAGTTACTGAAGAGGAAAATAATGATGAGGCAGTTACTGATGAGGAAAATAATGATGAGGAAAATAATGACGAGGCAGTTACTGAAGAGGAAATTGATAACGAGAAAGTTACTCATGAGGAAAATAATGATGAGGAAAATAATGATGAGGCAGTTACTGAAGAGGAAAATAATGATGAGGCAGTTACTGATGAGGAAAATAATGATGAGGAAAATAATGATGAGGCAGTTACTGAAGAAGAAAATAATGATGAGGAAAATAATGACGAGGCAGTTACTGAAGAGGAAAATAATGATGAGGAAAATAATGACGAGGCAGTTACTGAAGAGGAAATTGATAACGAGAAAGTTACTCATGAGGAAAATAATGACGAGGTAGTTACTGAAGAGGAAATTGATAACGAGAAAGTTGGTGATGATGAAGTTAAGGTTGAAACAGGTAGTGATGATCAAACAATAGTTGATAAAAAAGCTAGTGGTGAGTAAGTTGTTAATGAGGAAAATAACGATGGAAACGTTGATGTGGAAAGTAATGATGAGAAAGTTGTTGATGAGGAAAATAACGATGGGAACGTTGATGTGGAAAGTAATGATGAGAAAGTTGTTGATGAGGAAAATAACGATGGAAACGTTGATGTGGAAAGTAATGATGAGAAAGTTGTTGATGAGGAAAATAACGATGGGAACGTTGATATGGAAAGTAATGATGAGAAAGTTGGTTATGAGGAAAATAATGATGATGAATTTAGTGATGGAGAAAATGAGCAGAAAGTTGATGATGAGGAAAATAATGATGATAAATTTAGTGGTGAGGAAAATGATGAGCAGAAAGTTGATGATGAGGAAGTTGGTGACAAGGAAAATGATAATGAGAAAAATAGTGATGAGAAGAATAATGATAGGGAAGTAGTTTTGTATTTTTTTTAAAGGGTTCGCCACCCCTTTTCTTTTTAAAGGGTAGCTCAGACGAAGAACTTTTTTATGTATATGCAGACGACACAAATAGCAGGAACAATGATATGAAATGAATATGAAACTCTTCAAAGTAATCTCTCCCTTTGGGTGACAGACAATAAAGTTAGTGATGAGGAGAATAATGATGAGAAAGTTGGTGATGAGGAAAATAATGATGAGAAAGTTGGTGATGAGGAAAATAATGATGAGAAAGTTGGTGATGAGGAAAATAATGATGAGAAAGTTGGTGATGAGGAAAACAATGATGAGAAAGTTGGTGATGAGGAAAATGATGAGAAAGTTGGAGATGAAGAAAGTAATGACTACAAAGTTGGTGATGAGGAAAATAATGATCAGAAAGTTGGTGATAAGGAAAATAGTGATGATAAAAATTAGTGATCAAGAAAAGTAATGATGCATCAATTATTGACCAGTTATTAAGTGAAGAGGAAACTTGTGGTGAGGTAATTATAGAGAAAGCACTTAGATGATTAGTGATGAGTGTATTAGTAGCAAGACAGTTAGTTAAAATACAATAGCTAAAATGACTGAAGATGAGACAATAAGGAAGCAGTATTTTGGTGACTTATTGATCAAAGATTACCATGATTTCGCATGTATAAGAGGCACCCGTACATATAGACGCACCCCTTGGTCAGGCCTTCAAAACGATGTACCTAGACCTTAGCTTTGTGTATAGTGCGCACCGCCTTTTTCGGAATCATGGAGCATCCATGTGGTTGGGTGCATATTGTCATGTTTAACCTTTAACCTATCTTTGTATGTGTTTATGGGCAGGTATGTATATGTATGTATGTATGTGGCCTGGGGACTAGATGTAAAACACCCTAGATTTCTAGCTTTGTGTATAAGACGCACCCCCGATTTGAGGGGGTGCGTCATATGTAAAAACATGCGTTTTATACACGCAAAATACGGTATATGATGAGACTGCATGTTAACTGCTTGGACTGATGAGACTATGTTTTGTTCTCATTGTTAATATTTATTGATATCTACAGCAGATCTAGTTAATTTGCCATGTCGAAAATTTGACAAATTATCAGAATTTTCTGAATTTTCATTTATATATCATGATGAAAAGTGATCAGCAAATTAAAAACATCAGTGAACTACTACACATTGACAGTTTTACAGTACCCCTTAGAGGAGTAACTGAGGTTATAGCACCACACCTGCATGTACATGGATTTTAATCGCATTATAATTATGTTTGAATGGGTTAGGGAGTGCCTCTATTGATATCTACTGTAGATCTGGTTAATTAGCCATGTCCAAAATTGACGATCTTGTCTTTATCTGAATTTTCCAAATCCTTATTTACCTATCATGATGACATGTGTTTGGCAAAATAAAGGACAATTACACCTTGAATAAAACATAAGCCCAAATAGTTTCTTAGAGTATTCTCTACTTAAACCCAAGTTCCCACCACTGCCAACCTTCTTACAAGAAGTATATTGCTGTTTAAACACATCCTAACACACAAGAAATGGAGGTACTGGGAGTGGCCAGGCTGCTTGGTACCCATATAACATTAGCAGCTACCGTACTATGTTTTATTCATGGTGTAATTGTCCTTTAATCACAGGCTAGAGCATTACATCTACATGTACATGGATTTTAAGGTCTTACGACACTTTTAGAAATCTCAGTTTAATTTTCCTGAAATTTTGCCAAAGGAAAGAACATAGCACAGTGGTCTTCAAAACAACTTAAAATCATGGGGTCATCAGCTTAGTTTTTTTTTCACAGATTTTTGAAAATATATTGCAATTTATGTCACAAACATCACTTTCTCCAACATTGGTGTCTTTTTTTGCTAGATTTATCCCTTCAAAAGATACTGACAAACCTGAAATACTGTTCTGCCTTATTGAAATCATTTTTCTGCTGTTATATAAGAATTATTGGACAAAACAAGGAATTCGAGAAACAAGTTTTTAACCCAAAATTGATTTAAGTCAGAATTGCCTAGTTTAATTTTCACCAGTTTTTGTCTACACTATCTACACAATGCTCTTAATAAGACGACATAAAGAAAATGATAGGTCATCGTGTTAGTTTTCGAACCACAGATGGTCAAAGTTTGTGAAATAGGACTTTTTGGGGGCAAATTTTTATGAAAATGTTAGAAAAGAGTTACTCAATTGTTACCGTATATGCCCATGCTTACATATGATATTGTTGAGCAAGGGAACCCCATTTTATACACATGAATTATCACACATTATTCCTGAAAACGTGTCAAAACATCAAATTCCATGAATATGGAAATCACTGTAGCCAAAAACAAAAAACTCATAGAATACTATTTATAATAGGCGGGTATAATCAAAATAGTTACATATTCAATATAAATCAATTTCCTTTCAATTTTTCCAGTGATGTCAGGTACATTGTAATAAATTATTTTAGTTTGTCCAATACCCAATAGGTGTCACCGGTATAGAGTATCGTAAGACCTTAATCACATTATAAGTACGTTATTAAATGGGTAAGGTAGTGTGAATTTAAGTTAATACTGAAAGGGCTGCGGAGGACACGTTGGCACTAAACTACATACCAGGGTATACCAGGGTCTTAGCCAGGATTTAGAAACTGGCAATTGTTAAAGTTTTGGGCGTCCAAATTTTTAAGGGGCAACAATATACTCAAATCTCAGCCATAACCATGTATAATTTTATCAAAATAAGGCGTGATATCCTTATACAATGTCATGGGAAGTATATGGAGATGCAAATATTCAATTTATATGCTTGAGATTGACATTTGAAGAAATTCCTCCCCCCAAAAATTGGGTGTCCTGAGGGGTGCCCTGCTGGCTAAGACCATGAGGTATACACTAGTTGGTTTCTAACCCCATCTACGCTACTAATGAGTGGTCTCAACAACCAGGCACTTGTCCATAACAATTACAATGTAACCTCTTGAAGCTTCATTAAAATGTAATGAATGTATCCTGTTTACTTGTCATATCTTGCCCACACAGGACAGACATCTGGTTTGCCTGATAATGTAGTTGATTTGCCAATCTGAAGCCTTTCAGAATTTTCCAAATGTTGATTTACCAATAGAGTCTGATTGGTAAATTAAAATCATTGGTAAATTAACTTTAACCCTTGTCATGCTAGACCCCCATATGGGAGAACCTATCCCCTGGGACCAGGGATATTGTGGGTCTACCCACCAAATCAGAAGGATTTCATAGATTTCTATTACTTTTTCACTAATGTGCTTCACAAACTGAAATAGAAATTTAGTAAAAGGGAAAACCTTGATATCTAGTATAATTCAATACCCCTTAATCAACCTATGGATTTTTTTATTTTGCTTAGTGCAAGGGTACCCAAAGACCGGATATATCCGGTGTTGGTCACACAGGCAAGATATGTAGCACCGGATATATCCGGTGTTAGCAAGAGCAGGGTTAAATTAAATTTACTGACTCAATATCACAAGCCCCTCTAGAAGTTTTTTCTAGCAATTATTAGCTTATCATGTCAGTTTATGTTGAACGGAAAATAAGACATTAATATGTTGTTGTTTGTCAATTATTTTATGAAAGTTATACTTCCCCGCTCAGTATGTAATATACATAGCTCTTGTATGCAAAATGTTGATTGAAAATATTTAAAACTATAAGCTAATTTCAGCACTTTCCTGTTTATTTGCATTGCGGATTTTTCTAAATATTATGTAAAATTTTAGCATTATCCATAATCAGCCAAAACGTTAAGATCTAAAATTAACTATTTATTTTCTTTTTCATCAACACTTACACATACCCAACATTCATCCCATAGCCCGAAATACTCAAGAAGTATCTTGATGCCAGATCTCTAAACCCCTTCGTACAGTAATGTGAAAAAAGAATTCAGTATATTTTGAAGGTACCTAAAATAAACAGAGAAGGTATATAAATACATGTATGCATTTATTTATATATATATATATATATATATATATATATATATATATATATATATATATATATATATATATATATATATATATATATATATATATATATATATATATATAAATGCATACATGTGTTTATATATATATATATATTATTATATTTATATATGTATATATTCATATATATATATATATGTATGTGTATATATTTATATATATGTATGTGTATATATATATATATATATATATATATATATATACATGTATATATATATATATATATTCTATTGAAAATTACATTTATCCAACCCCTAAAATCTATCTTTACTCACAATATGACATATCTAACCAAGTAAATATTCATGAAAACACCCGTGTGTACAAGATATACATTGCCAACATTAAGTTCCTGAACTAAATGCATTGGCAGCACAGGGATATACATGATCGCACAACCGATTGCAACCCAGTTTCCTTGGAAGCTACGTGGGTCATTGAAGGAAGGAAGTAAGTAAGGAGTGGGGTTTTACATCGCTTTCAACAGCTTAGGTCATATCGCGATGGTATAAATTAAATCTGGAACTGGGAAAAAATTCCATTCTGTTCACAATTAGATCCAAGGGGTCTTTCAGTTGCAGAAGCACCGTAGACAGCCATCCACAATGCCACGCATTTATATAGTGGCCAGGCCAACCCGCTTGGGGATCCAGCAGAGACTCGAACTTGAGACCTCACAGGGCCAGGCCAGGCATCGTAACCACTAGGCCACAGCAGATACCTACGTGGGTCACGGATGTGCAGGGCTTATTTTTGGACATGTTATCCATGGATGTTTTTGTACAAACAGGCACTGACAGATGTCTGGTCGACTGCTGCAGGAATTAAATATCTGTATTGTATGAGTAAGATAAGTTCTTGATGCATCGAAATAGAATTATTGGTTAAACATCAAGTCATATTTTGAAGAGAAAAACATTCATCATTAATCTAATACAGGAATGCTGCAAGTCTTGTTTTGCAAAACATTGTCTAGAACATCTACACAGTGCTCTGAACAAGAAGACAAAGAAAATGATAAGTCATTTGGGTCAATCTTCAAACCATAGATGATTAAAGTTTGGGAAATATGACATTTTGGCAGAATTTCAGAAAGATGATACAAAATAGTTACCCCAAGGGTATGATATTTGCATATTCTTATGAAATATATTGTTTAGCAAGGGGAACTCATGTTTATACATTGGTGACTGAGCATGCATATTTTCTGAAAATAGTTCGAATTATCGAATTCAAGAAATACGTAAATAAATTCAGACAAAACGTAGTTTATGAAACTAGAATAGGCAGTTATATTCATAATGGTACATTTTGTAGTAAAAATTGTTTTGTTCCAATTATTTTCAAAATTGTGGCAGTAATGTAAGGAAAATTGTAAAAACATATTTTAGTTTGTCTGATACTCTATATCAGCTGAGAGTATGGCTAGACCTTTTACTTGATATAATTATACCCTGGTCTACGTGAGGTCACAAGTGAGGTGACTACTTAAGCTTGTTGTGCTGAGCAAGTAAAACTTAATAAACGAGACTCTGTCCTAAGTGTTGTGACAATAAATGTATTACCTAAACCCTTGGATCTTCTCTAGCTAGTATCATATTTCACCAAAACAATCACTCAAAACACTCATTTCTAGTGTGCAATTGTCAAAAGTATAACAAATCGACAGGTAATTCATTTTGTTCAGTTCAAATTTTATTCTGCAGTTTTGCAATCCATACATTAACTGTTATTCCAAAAGAAGAATATTTGCATGTAGCTATTAAAGCAAGAAAAGAAATAAAGATACCCTTTCCTCCGTGCTGATTTTTCCTCTATAGTTTTGAAATTAAATGGCCTATGGTCAATAATTGTGGAATATTTTTCTTTCTATTTTTCGAACTCTCAAATTTTACAACCTGCATGGAGACTACTTTTCTAATACCTAATGTATTCTTCATCATATACAAGCCCTGCGGGGAGTCTGCTGGCAGTTAAATTGCACTCAGAGATTGGAGTTATATTCAAAGGAAAATATGAAATATTAATATCACTGAATCTTCAGTGGCAGGACAACCCTAGAAAAACGATGCGAAACCAATTATCTTTAATCATTGGTTAATGCAGGTGGTTAATGTGGGTTAACAATCAAACATGATGCCCTGGACATGTCAAAGCTTTCACAGTAGTCACAAAAAGGCCCTACTATCCAGGTGCATGTAATATCTGCCTAATAACGGCATACTTTGGGCGAATTTCAAATAGTGCAAATGCAAAAATAAAAACAAAACAACAACTATTGATTTATAAATTTGTACTTAACTGGAAAGTACCCGCACTGCAGATAGTAACCATGAAATATTTCAAATTGATAAAAAAGTTCAGAGCACCTAGATATCTGATTGCAACATCACTCATGATTAATTCTAGTTATATCTTGGGCGTCTTCGCATCGGTTGAGTTTAGATCCCAGTCAGATTTGAGCGTTCCCGGCATACTTGCAGCCTTGTGACGTCACTGTCAATATGGGTGCTCGTCATGTCCTAGATGTAGTTCTACCTGAGAGAAGTAGACAGGGAGTGGGCATGGTCATGAATCATCAAATTTCGCTGCCTCTCACTATCTGACCTAGATAGCATAACATCCCCCAGCTAGCCAGTGCATGCTTACTGCACAGATCACGTGACCAATACAACCCCAGGCTACAGCGCTTAACTCGAGGCGCAGATGCCGTAGAGGCTAGCATGCAGTACCTATGGGGTTGCGGATCAAGGGGATGTATTTCTCTGGTTCTACCTAGTCCTTTCAGATAAATTTCGCGATAAAATGGCTATCGTTCACAAACTCAAATATTATCTTTGCCAGCGATATATACGCATATATTGTTCACAGAAGTTTGGAAAATATTCCTTTCGTTTTTATTGAGATCTTTCACCACAAACGTGCTCGACAATGCACGTCGTAGCAGTCGCGGTAAACCAAGACGGTGTAACGCAGATGCGAAAACTATGTGACTTGTTTTTCAAAAATTGGATTAAAAAGACTTCATTTCAAAATGAATAATATGGCCAAACATATAAAGAAAATTTGTTTGTTTGTCAATATTGTCTTGCCTATGCTGCCGCTCAGGAACACGTTGAGACCAGAATTTGGAATTTTCATTTTTTGTCATTTTTTTCTGCCAAATTGCGGCTAGGGCGTATTTCGGCAGTTGTAACAGGTGGAGGAATTAGAGAAATCCTTTTTCTTTCGTTTGGCAATTCTTTTAATGAAACTACGAGTATTCTCGAGGGTAGGGTAGTGAAGGTACCGCATTCTACACGAACTACGATCTTGCAGTTGGTAGACCCTGCCTGTACTGCCGCTCAGGAACACGTTGAGACCAGAATTTGGAATTTTAATTTTTTGTCAGTTTTTTTCTTCCCAAATTGCGGCTAGGGCGTATTTCGGCAGTTGTAACAGGTGGAGGAATTAGAGAAATCCTTTTTCTTTCGTTTGGCAATTCTTTTAATGAAATAAATATTAGAGCACACACATCCTTGCGACCACACACTTAGGGCTACCTAACTTATGTACCAAAAGTTTAAAAAGCTTGGTTAACAGATATGAAATTGATAAATGAGATGTTAAACCAGCTGAAGCTCATGTCATTTTCAGTCGTCCTAGTTATACTCCACGAACTTTGGTCATTCAGTTAAATTTACATATTTGTTCGTAATTTCTTAATGCTACGAGTATTCTCGGGGTTAGGGTAGTGAAGGTATCGCATTTGCAGTTGGTAGACCCTGCTTACGCTGAATTTTCATTTTTGGTCAGTTTTTCTGCCAAGTTGCTGCTAGGGCGCATGTAAGTAGGTGTGGATGAAAGGGAAACCAATCCGTCGCTTGGTTTCAAGTCAAAGTCATCAATCTTTCATGCCCCAGCAGGAACTCAAATACGGACAGGATCGAGAGACAGCTAGCAGTCATTGGCAACGCCGTGGTCCACACGGCAGGCCACGGTCAAGGTCAGTGGAGGCCTAGGTATTGGGGCGAACCACCGACACACCCTCACTCAAAATTAGCATTTCCCTCGCGCTCCTGATCTGATGACAAATCGGGAGGGAGACGGGGAGAGCGCAACAACCATCGATTGTGCTTGACCTAGGAAGTGAATGATGCTACTTATATAGGTAGATTGCAGTACAGTAATGAGCTTAGAGTAGTTGACCAAATTAACTTTTGCAAGTTATTTGATTGAATAAAACTGTTCAACTTTAACTTTATCGAAATTGTAAATAGTTTAGAATATTTCTATTGAAAGAAATATTCATAATTTTGTCACATTACCGAATTAGGTACCTTATACACCTCTGTGGGTGTATTTGCATCTTGTTTTATCGCCGCTCATGGCTATTAATAGAGCACAGTCCCGCATTTGTCATTCGTCGACCGTGATTGGGTCACATTTTCGAAAATTATTTACTTTGCGTATGCCACGATATAAAAACACATTTGAAGTTAGTGGTATACTATTTTTATCTATCTATTAAAGTGTTGATAACTGTTCGGAAGTGTTAAGAGCTGGTTCTTCATCTCATTTCAAGCATAACTAAAATGACTGGAGAAGAGTCAGCAGGAACCAGTGACTTCTCCTGAAAATGTGTTTTTAATATAGAGGGTAACCATTTCAGGCAAAGTATGCTGTATAAGCTAAAAAGTCAAATAAATGCAGGATAGAAGAAAAACTGTCAAAAGTAAATATTCATAAGCATAATTAAACATTCAATTAGAGATGTTCCACATTTCTACATAACTAAAATAATATTAATCCGTTCTCTGCAAGTGATCTAGTTTTGTATCCATGCTTATTATTTGATGATATTTTACTCAAATGCATACCTAGTAATGGAACAAAACGAACAGTAAGTGAATTGCGTTATGAGACGATACAAATGTTTTAGAATTTGCTCATCTGCAGAATGCTGACGGTATCTAAACCCAGAGTGGTAATATTGAATAAGAGATATGTATTTACAAATACAGTCCTGAGGTAAATCGTTTTCGGTTGTGTCACAGTGGTGTCAGATAAATTGTAATATATTTTTTTACTTGTCCCATACTCAATTGGCGTGTACGGTGTAGAGTATCGTAAAACGTTAACCCCTTGGCTAAGTACAACACTTTGCTGTTTGTTGTGGTTGGTCGGTGTTCCACGACACAGTTTAAGGTGAGTGTGGATTTGCGGCGGCAGTCCGGTTTTCTTCTTCTCTTCTTCTTGTGTGATATTATAATCCTCCTGTGTAGGAGCTGTATTAACAATTTAAACACTTAAATTAAATATCTATATATATATAGTCTAGATTAAGAGCTAATACGGTTAAGGCTAATTGAGTACAAATATAGATGTCGTACATATTTACAATCACATACAATTACAAGGCAGGTGTTAGTGCTTTAGTTGAGGTCTGCATATTTTACTATATTGGTCCTTTTGAGGTGCAGAGCAAAGATGTAGTCTCTGGTGATAGTTTCGACTTCTGGGATGACGGAGGGATCCAGGATGTGGATTTCCGCCACATCTGGGTGGGACGGATCGAGGATGAGTCCCACTAGGAATTGGTCGAGATTTTCTGTGGCGAGATCGTCAGTATGCGGGATGAGAGCGAGTATTCGGTGCAGGTACTTGGTCCTGACTTCCGATAGTGCGGAACATCTAGTCAGGAAGTGTAATCTGTCTTCCGTCTCTCCTAGGTCACAGAGGGAGCAGATGTCTCCGTCAATTTGCTTCATGCGCTTTTGTACTGTGGCGAGTGGGTAGACGTCCACTAGGAGGCGTATCTTGGTATTGGCACGCGCCACCTGGAGGGGATTTTCGATGTGGCACAGAGCGTTGTGAGGTGTACGTGCTGTGAAGAGAGGGTTCAGTAATCCGAGGGTTGATCTTGAGAGTGCTTCTTTCGCGATCTCTTGGGATGCTGCCAGGTATACTGCTTCGTTCACCATTCGTTTCCATTGCAGTTTTGTGGGTGGGCTCATGTGCAGGTCTGGTATTGTAGGAAGGTTGTACCGGGACAGTATACGCTCAATGTGGGTCACCCAGGATGCTGATCTCCTCGTTTTCATAATATATTGGCGAAGAATCACCTCACGAGTGGTTTCATCGGTCATGAGAGATAGGAGAAATTTCAGTGCTTGGATGTGTAGGGTGTGCTGCATTGGTAGTATGCCAGATAGGATGTAAAGCGCGGCTATAGCTGTTCGTTCTGGGAGACCTAGCATTGATCTTATCGCTTTCTTGTGGAACTGCTCCAAGGGTTTGAGAGCAGTTATCGTTGCCACAATTGTGTCCAGCCCGAAGGTTGCTCTGGATAGAACATACGTTTCGTAGAGGTGGATTGAGACTGGTACCGGGAGTCCATTTAGGCCGTGTAATCCCGGGCCCATCAGGGAGTAGAGGGTCCTTCTTGCGAGTGAAACACGGTCTTCGATCGTTTGGTTGGCTGTTAGCAGTCCTCGCTTGATGCCCAGGTGAAGGAGACCTTTTTCCACGGGGAGAGGTGTGCCATTGAGGTCGATTGGGGGTTCTTTCACTAGGTGCTGGAGTTCAGGCTTTGAGCGAATGTTAAAGGGAACTACGACAGACTTCACAGGGTGGATGGTGTAGTGCTCTTCGTTCGCATAGTGGGCTATGAAGGAGACCATCGTCTGTAGATCTTCAAGGTTGGAGGAGATGGCTAGCATGTCGTCTGCTGCCGGATTTGCAGTGGATTTCTTTGTTGTAGGTAAGCGACAGCGATGTCTGCACCTTAATATTGAAAAGTACATGGATTTAAGGAAGAAAGAAATGAGTCTTGGTAAGATAGAGAAGAAGGCAAAACAGTTTTAAACATCAGAACAGGTGAGGATCACTGGGATTGACCGAAATGTCTGACTCTCCGCCATTATAAATTTCCGATGTATACTAAACTGAAGGCCTGACTGATCGAGCACCTGCCAAGACATTAGGAGCGTCTGTTAGGTATCAGGTCATTATTATGGCCCACTACAAGAATGGCCAATTTCTGGTCATTATGGCCCCCTCCAGTTGGTCATTATGCCCCACTCCAGTGAGGCATTATGGCCACCTCCACAAAAGGTGATATAAGGCAAGTTAATATGTCATATGATGAGAAAGCAAAGCTTTAAATGCTCGCGCAGCTCGATGATATTTCTGCATTCCCCTTCATTGCTTCAAATGCAGTCACAAAGTTACGAATTTATTTTCCTTGACGTGATTCTTTACTTGTAAAACCCCTTGATATGAGCTATATATTTTATGGAACGACAACACAGTACGAGTAGCGATTGACCGAAAATATCGATGGCAAAAAAAATACGATTTCAACCTGTTGCAAAATCGTCATTTCGCAACAGATTTCAGCAAGAATTCAAAAAAAAGTAGCGGTTCTAACGATTCAAACCGCATTGTAATTGAGCCATGGAAAGACGAGTAGGTCTAATTCATTTTCGCTGTGTCGCTCACTGCATAAACAATGGCGCTAGTGTTGACATATCGCTGTAGATGGCGTCGTGATCACTTTTCGCATGACGTCATTGCACGTGGCGGAATTCCTTCGTACCATGACGTCATTCTAGTGCCACACTCCGCCGATAGAGAACGCCGTTTGTTGCCAGATATGCTGCCGTCCCAACGTTATTCAAATACATTTTAAAGGAAACAATCCATATTTATTGATTGATTAAGCAATATTTAAAACATGAAAATATCTGGCGGCAAAATGTGCTCTTAAAGAAAAAAGTTATGCTCATCTCGTGCGAGGTTATCGAGCGAGCGAGACAAAGAGATGAACAGACAAGTGTTGACGGAAGTGCGGACACCGTATTACAGGCCTCAGTATGTACTTCCATTGACCATGGCATTGCTGACATCCTATACCGTAAATGCTCGCTACGCCGAGCCGGCCTACGGCCGTCTCACTAGGCAGGCTAATATGATGAGAAAGCAAAGCTTTAAATGCTCGCGCAGCTCGATGATATTTCTGCATTCCCCTTCAAATGCAGTCACAAAGTGTTTGTTATTGTTATCTGTGACGTCATTCTTTACTTGAACTTCGCTGAAACATATTGGAAGTCCCTTCATATGAGCTTCATATTTGTGCAATAACCACACACAGTATGCGTAGCGATTGACCGAAAATATGGCATAAAAATTACTACGACCTGTTGCAAAATCGTCATTTCACGACAGATTTCCTCTAGAATTAAGAGACATGTCAAATTATTTGTGGCGGTTGTAGCGATTTAAACTGCATTGAAATCGATTCACGGAAAGACGAGTAAAGTCAGTTTTACCGTGAACATCGAAGTTACGACTTTGGAATGCGCGGAATTCCATCGTAACATGACGTCATTTCAAGACGTCAGCATTTGTCGCACGTGAGCATGTATGTTTCAGTTGTTGCATAGTTCGGCGTGTGTTGCACGATAGTCGGCGACCAAAACGCTATTTTGACACAATTTAAAGGAAACAATCCAAATTTATTATTTGATTAAGAAATATTTAAAACATGAAACGATCTGGCGGCAAAATGTGCTCTTAAAGCAAAAAGTTATGCTCATTTTTCCGAGGTAATCGACCGAGCAGGGTCGAGCGAGCGAGCCCGACGAGAGACGAACAGACAGACGTCAACACCAAAAATCCTGCCATAGTGTGTATCCTGCCATTAGGCATTACACTATATATATACCGTAAATGCTCGCTACGCTGAGCCGGCCTGACGGCCGACTCACTACGCGAGCTATTATATACATGAATTCAGTCACTAAAAGAGTGCTTTTAGGACTAATGATAGAGGTTATAGGAAGGAAAATGGGCCACCATTGTTTGCACTGCTCACAATTGTCCAGAACCTCCATTACTGAGTAGTGTACACTTTGGATTAGAAGTTTAGGGTATGACTAATAATGACTTTACAATATAATATGAAAGACTGAATGAAATAAATACATATGATTGATATGAAATATATGTTTTGTTGGTATTTATTGATAACGAGGAGTTGATGGGGTATCCAATCCAATACGCATTGATACATGTTCTGAATTCATTATACCCACTGATGGTGCATGCTTATTCACAGCATGCTTATTCACGGCATGCTAACATTCACGCTAGACAGGAAATACGGCGGTAAATATGACCTCATTAATTGAAGAGCGTGATTACCTCGCCGCTAGGTGTGCTGATAAGCAATCATTGTTGGAGTGTTGCGAATCACGTCACAGCTGGATTACTAAGTGGAAGATGACTTTGAGAACTTGATGAACAAGTATAAACATTCAAGCATTAGATTTTTAGATCTGCAGTTGCACGTTTCACTAATATGTATAAAAGAAGGTTGCAAGTGTTAAATACTTTCAGTTATTAAACAATTCTAGTCCTGTTATACTCTCTTTTGACCGTCTGAATTTTAGATTTAATTTGGGATAGTGTGGCTAGGAATCTAGTGTAAAATCTGTAAGGTTAGTTCCCAATTATCCCACCAGGTAAATCTCTTATATACCAGGTGTATTCTCAATTTAGCCCCACCAGCCATTCAAAATTAATTTGTTTGGTAGTTTTGGTGCATCTTTTGTTTAGAAGTACAAGACATGTAGTGATATACTAGTATTACTATTAGATATTACATTCATACTTCAGTGACTTCAATGATGTTTTAATTTTCCCGGAACTTTCTCTCTCTTCAGCAATCTCCTCTATTTTTTTGTACCGGGTATTTGTTTTCTCTTTTTTATTTGCATCCTCTTTGTCTTGGATGTTGTATTTGTTTTTTTTTCTTTCTATACAGTCATATTTTTTAGTGCCAAAACCTAATAATAAATTCTCAATATCAGAACTGATGTGTCAAGAACTGATTTTAAGTGATATTAATATATTTTTCAACAATGTATATTCTGTATTTATTAGTTGTATAGTCTCGTAGGTCACAATTGACTGTTCATTGCTCTTGCTGTGTCATGTTTGTACAATTCTTTCATGGGTGAGACTTTAATAAAACTTTCTCATCTTACTAGATATTTAAATTTCTAGAGAGCTTGAAGTTTGTGGCTATAGTTAGTTTGTTAAAAAAAAGTTATCGCCGTATGAGCGTGGTGTATCCTCTCCACGATGGTGCAAGATCATGCGATGCCCTCCCTGCGCTGTTAGTACGACCTTTGCGCTCGTACGCAGCTTGCACCACGCTGTTGGTGATCGCAATGCGCTGCTACTGCGCTTTAAAACAGCCACGATTGCCCTACGCTTATTTGATACATGTATGCATCAAATTATCCCGCGCTTATAGCGACCACACAGCGATCTCAAGGACACCACTACGCTCATCCGTGACTCTACTACACTCTTCGGCGATTTGTCAACATTTTGTCAGATTGTGGAGAGCGTAGGTCCCAGTGAGATGGGGGGGGGGGGGGGGGGGGGAGGGGGGTAATCAATGAGCAATGACGCTTGAATTGCCTTGAAAACAAAGAAAAAGAGAACATTAGTATCAAATATATTCCATAAAGAACAGGAGTGCAACTCGATATCGCAAATCTAACACAATCTTGCAGACCACGCCAGACAGCTCAACAACATATTTTTCTCAATACCACCCAACTGTCAGCCCCCAAATATCAATGGATAGGGAGAAATTATAACTTACATCAGCCCTTCCCCTCCAGGAATCGCTACTGTCCAGCGCACATTACTATGCTTGATTAGGTCATTGACTGAATATCGTTGATTGGTCGATTACCTGCGAACGTCCTGATGAAATTAAGAAATCATGGCAGGTAAATGGGAAATGAGTGGTGATGCAGATAGGGTTGTCAGAAGTACACTTTTTTGGTGTCTTTTTGTAGGTGTGAGGCTGAAGTACATTACCACTAAACATATTTGATCTGGTGATCATTGATCATTGAGGTATTGAACTAGTTTGATAGCCATTTTCCCGTCCCCAACAAAAATCTTTGAAAAGTTTCTATAAATAATTTATTTTAAGTGATAATGTAATCATTTTTGGAATCCTATTACTTCATTATATTGTATATCTATAAATGTAAAGAAAATAAGAAAATAAATCACATAACTGGTAAAAATGGAGTTTGAAAATTTTCCGTCCACAACAGTTAGTGCTGTTTCGGACAGGAAAGTGATTGGTAGGCTGTGCTCATCAGCCATTTTTTAGCGATCCAATTAATTAACTATTTTTTTCGATGTCGATGTTTTGGATTCGATTATGTCGTGCGCGTCAGTGCTTGAAAAAGTACGGTGGGGGCCGGACCAGCACCATGTAAAATACATAGCGCGGCCCTCACCACACTTTTCGAAGCAATATTGTGTGCGATAGTGTCTATCGCAGTGCAGTTTTAATGGCAGTCGCCTTAGCGCCGTGTTTTCTTTTTGAGAAATAAAAGCACAAGGCAGGCTCTTGTGAATTTTTGGGGGGGATTAAACTGTTAGGTAGTGGTTCAAATGACAGCTATGGATTTTCATCTCAATTAAAGGTTCAAGGCACACCCATCTTCTCTCTATGGGTTGGGGAATTTTCCAAAGAGATCTCTGTTGTTTTGATGGTATACTATACAGAAAAGAGGATTACACTTAGGTAATGGGCCTTGGAGGTATGAGCAGAATTTGAGTACCACTCTGTTTCTTACATACATACTCAATAGTTCCAACTGATTTAGGTGTGATGCTTCCTTTAGAGCATTAAACAGAGAAAGTTGTGAAAAGCATTATTTAGTTTATATTCTCAGAGGTAGATAATTCACTCACCACCTGGTCAGTTTTAATCACTTCCTGTACAAATTAAGGTTGCTGGTATAGCCCAAACAATGTGGATTCTGTTTTACCTCCACTTCCCCCTCTCATCAACACCTCTGATTCTCCAGTCTAGGAAGATGAATAGGGTAGGGGGAAATTGCATTTACCTCTGATTCGCCAGTTGTAGGAGGGAGGAGAGAGTTGGGGGGAAATTGCATTTACCCCGATTTCACTGAATGGGTGGCTTCAGGATTAAGGATGTAGGGGTGCAGACAGGATGAAGGTTCACGTCTAGACAATGCTGAATGCTATCTGTATTCTGAATGATTTATGAATATGTGTAGTTACTGAGTGTCCAGTTTGCTAAATACTTTAAAATACCTATGTGATATTTTCATTCATACATATTAGGGCTGGAATCAATGAGGAAAATGTCGAACCGAACCGATTCTGAAATTATACCAATTCCGATTCCGATTCTTAGCGTTGTTTTGGTCTCTCAGAGGAAAATTATGATCTATATAATAAAACAGCCTGAATTAGGTGCAATACGACTAATTCAACTCTGTGTTGCGGATTTGTTATTTTCTGCCTGTATGATGTACCTTTACTGAAAATTTCTGACATGTGAGCATTTCAATAAAGGTATATCAGGTATATGTTGCTATAGGTAGTTTTTAGTTTCTCTTTTCAGGCTTTTCTCTTTCTTGTGAGTCCAGATGCCAGATTTCTTTCCCTTCTGGGGCGTGAAATCTTCGTAGATATTTTGTTCTGACATGTGTGCTCGGTTGTTGAAAGCGCATGCAATTGCTAGCCCCCATCCAAACTGGTTCATGATATAGCACTGGCACATATTGTCAGCTATATGATGCGGTGCGCCAGTTGTTTGAAACAAATGCATCCATTTCGGCTGATCTAGGTCACGTTCATGGCTTGCCGGGAAGCTGTCATTAGGATTTCATTAACAGGCAGTAAACCGCCTGGAGCATCTTGAAAGGGTAATAAAACAATTAAAAATGCCCATTTCTATTCTGGCTTCTCATAAATGTGTATCGATACCTAGCGACTCTTGGAAATGTCAGTTCTGATCGGCGGCTGAGTACCGATCCGGGCAGTCGATCCTCACTGATTCCAGCCCTAATACATATTTGAATTTGATCTTATTGACGGTTGGCTATTTTTTTGGGCTCAGATCTAACAGGTCTATTGGGTGAATGGAGAATTTATGTAGGTGTGCATTAAATAATATCCAGTATTGGATATGAACTGAATTTGTATTCCTAACCAAATATACATATCATGAAAATCAGTGATATTTCTAACCTTGTAATTCAGCATTGCTAATATGTGTTAAATTGCACTTAAGATTTCAGTACTGAGATCTGGGTATATAGCCCTATTGCAATTTTCTGGAGCACCAGCATCACTCCACAACCTGGTTATTAGAATCCTCTCTTAACTAGCTTACATTGCTCTATATAGTTTTCTTTTCTAATAGAAAGAATGTAGACTTCTTGTTTTGAGTGTTTTCAGTGTTTAAGCCACAATAATTTAAGAACCTAGAATGGAGAGTATCAGTCTCTTAGACTACTGATCTATGAATAATTTTGTATAAACATTCTTATGTCAGTCTTCCATATGACTATTTTCAATTTTTGAATGATGTTATCAAATTTTGACCTCTTACAAATGTTTTATGTACTGGATACTTCCTCTCCTGTACTTGTGACAAATTTTTCCCGTTCGCACTAGTATGTATTTTCCGTCCGCAACACTGAATAAATTCCTCAAAACTTGAGTGGGATGATCAAAATTTGAAATACATGCAGAAATAGAGAGTTGAGGAACTTGGCTACATTTAAAACTTTAATTATCTTCAGTATTTGAAGAAGGATTTCTGTTTTTGTGAAGGTATCTTAAACCTCGATCGCAGAGTTTCCCTGCGATAGATTCATTAAAGTATTTTTTACAAAAAAAAAATTCAAACTTTTTTTATAATAGTGTTTTAGAATGATATATTTATAAGATAAAACAGCCAAATCAGGAAGTTTACATGAATTTAAGGAAAAATATTGAATTAAACTCTCTAAAATTCCCGTCCGCAACAATTTGAATAGCTTGATATGGCCCTATATTTAAGTGATTTACTGTATCTTGTTGTAGATCCTAGCTTCCATTGTTTGTCTGTCAGGTAGCCATACTGGTTTTCTGACCCTCCTCACGGACCTCACCTAATGACATGGTATTTTAGGATACATGCCATCTGAATTAAACAGAGAGCATTATAAATGGTGATGAATGCTTTATGTTATTTTACAATTATAAAAACGTCATTTTACCAATACACATCATTAATGAAAAATAACAAAACTGGATTTTCATTTCTTTTATAGAACACTTGTAGATCCTAGCTTCCAATTGTTTGTTTGTCAGGTAGCCATACTGGTTTCCTGACCCTCCTCACGGACCTCACCTAATGACACGGTATTTTCGGATACATGCCATCTGAATTAAACAGAGAAAGCATTATAAATGGTGATGGATGCTTTATGTTATTTTACAAATAAGCGTCATTTTACAAATAAACATCATTAATGAAAAATAACAAAACTGGATTTTCATTTCTTTTATAGAATACTCAGCTCGTTTCTTATCTGACAAAAAAAACAGAAAGATACAGGAAACTAACAGTCAAGTTAGGTTTCCCTGATGCTAACATCTATGTATAAATACCAAGTTTTACCGGCGGTTTGTCACAGCTTTCTCAGCGGTTGTGCATTGATGGGTTGTACTGCTAGTGTTGGTCTCTTCGTTTGGGTGAGGGAGTGTACCTTACGTTTTTCTTTTTTTTCAATTTTTGACATTTTATGCCTTTATCTTTGAAGAAATAGGAAGATTTGACTTGGGTCTCATTCATTGATAAGCATGTACATGTATTTGCATTAAGATCACAGCATTGAGATCGATGTCATTTGGAAGAGGAATATAATAATAATAATAATAATAATAATAATAATAATAATAATAATAATAATCCTTATTTAAAGAGGGTAAGTTACAGTTACAAGCATGTTGTAATGTAAATGTGGGTGAAAAGTATGATTTTGAACTAAACTCATGCACAGCATGGGGGCTGGCTAATTATATTTAAATTAAATCTGTTTTTTTCTCTTTGCAGGCTTTAAGGACAACCACATACCAGACAATATTTCCTCATGCTACAACTCTGAGGAGGATACTTTTCTTCGGCTGCTCAGTTGGAGTAATGGAATACTGAGCAACAAATGGCAAAGTTGATTAGAATAAAGATTCATGTCGACCACAGTTTACCAAGCAAGGAAATCGGAACCTATTTTTTATCTGATATAAAAAAAAACCCCACAAAGCTCACATCAGGCTATATTTCCTCATGATACAACTAGTCTCTAAGAAGGATACTTTTCTTCGGCCGAATAGTTGGAATAATGGAAACAGTGAACAATGAATAGCATGGTGGATTAGAAGATTAGAATAAAGATTCACGTAGACCTCAGTTTACCAAGAGCAGAAATTGGAACCTATTTTTTTTCTGATAAAAAACCCACTAGCCACACCAACATGTCTCTCAATGAGGATCAGGCGAGTAGGATACATACAAACAATGAGGAAACAATGGTTAGAGATGAGTGTGATAAGGCTACTGTTAACATTACAAACATGAAAAACAGTACAGCAATGCATAAGAAAAGAAAAGAGAGGAAAGTGAAAAAACGGTACAAGTGCAAGAAATGTCACAAGACTTACGCCAAACCTAAAACGCTAAAAGAGCACATGATAACCCACAAAGGGGAAAGACCGTACGAGTGTTATGTTTGTGATAAGGTTTTACAAACACTAGGAGGGCTTAAAACGCATATGAAAACTCACACTGAGGAAAATTCATACCAGTGTGATGTATGTGATAAGGCATTCTGCACACCTCCTAGGCTAAAGGAGCATATGATTACCCACACAGAGGAAAGACCATACCAGTGTGATGTATGTGATAAGACTTACAAGAGACGTTCTCACCTGAGACAGCATATCGTATGGCACTCTGGAGAAAAGCCATATGCATGTGATCTTTGTAGTAAGACCTTCACCGTAAAAAGGCAACTGACAAATCATAAGAAATCACATAGTGCCCGAGAAAAAACAGTGAAAAGACTGCACAAGTGTAAGATATGTGACGAGACTTTCTCCAAACCTAAAACGCTAAAAGAGCACATGATAACCCACAAAGAGGAAAGACCATACCAGTGTGATGTATGTGATATGGCTTTCCAAACACCTCGAGCGCTAAAACAGCATATGGTAACTCACACAGAGGAAAAACCATACCAATGTGATGTATGTGATAAGGCATTCCTCTTACCTCATATACTAAAGGAGCATATGATTACCCACACAGAGGAAAGACCATATCAGTGTGATGTATGTGATAAGGCATTCCGCACACCTCATATGCTAAAGGAACATATGATTACCCACACAGAGGAAAGTCCATACCAGTGTGAAGTATGTGATAAGACTTACAAGAGTCCTTCTCACCTGACACAGCATATCAAATTGCACTCTGGAGAAAAGCCATATGCATGTGATCTTTGTAGTAAGACCTTCACCGTAAAAAGTCGACTGACATATCATAAGGAATCACATAGAGAAAAAACATTTGTGTGTGAAATATGTGATAGTGCATTTAATAAACAGGCAGCTTTGAATAGACATAGGATATTACACCATCAAGAAAGGCCTTACCAGTGTGATCAATGTAACAAATCATACACAAAAAGAGCAGATCTGACCATACATGAGAGGATACATACTGGGGAAAAACCATATCAGTGTGAGATATGCGATAAGGCTTTCACCTCATCTTCATACCTGAAAATTCACATAACAACGCATACTGGAGAAAGAAAGCACAAGTGTGATGTGTGTGGCAAGGGCTTTGCCTCATCCACACATCTGAAAGTACATAAAAGAACACACACTGGTGAAAAACCTCATCAGTGTGCGGTTTGTGGTAAAGCATTCAATGCACCATTCAGTCTGAGAGAGCACCAAAGAACCCACACTGGGGGAAAACCATATAAGTGTGAATTATGTGGCAAGGCATTTACTGCATCATCCTCTCTAAAGGTACATGAAAGAATACACACTGGTGAAAGACCATATAAGTGTTCGGTGTGTGACAAAGCATTCGCTTTATCAACCACTCTGACCAGACATGAAAGAACGCACACTGGAGAAAAACCATATGAGTGTGATATATGTAGCAAAGCATTCGCAGACCGTGGTTCACTAAGTACCCATAAAGTAATACACATGGTGGAAAACTCATTTTGTTGCGGTGAATGTGGTCAGACATACAGATCTCGTTGGAAATTAACGAAACATATGAAAAAAGATGGTCATGGCACTTCTCAACCCAAGTCATGTGATAAGGCATTGTCTTTTTCCTCAGCTCAGGAACAGCATAAAAATGCTATACAGAATGGAGAAAAACCTTTCTACTGTCACATCTGTAAAGCGACATTTGCGATGTCTCAAGAGTTGAAAAGTCATTTAAAAGAACACGCAGGGGAAGAAACATTCCACTGTGATATTTCTAAAAAGACATTTGCCAAATCTTCCCTTTCGAATGATCATCCAAAAATACATACTGGGAAAAAAACATTCCAGTGTGAAACTTGTGGTAAGGCATTTGCCTGCCTATCAAGTCTTGTTAGACATAAACGTATCCACACGGGGGAAAAAAAGAAGCTGGGGAAAAAACATTCCAGTGTGAAACTTGTGGTAAGGCATTTGACAGCCTATCAAGACTAGTTAGACATAAACTTATCCACACGGGGGAAAAAACATTTCAATGTGACTTGTGTGGTAAAAAATTCTCACTTAAATCTATTTTAACCAATCATGTAAAAAGAATACACTTGGGCGAAAAAAAAGAAAAAAGATACCCTTGTGATATATGTGATAAGAGATTCGCAGATATTACACATCTCGCTCAGCATAAAGAACGGCATGCTGGGAAAAAAACGTATAAGTGTGATCAGTGTGATAAGGCATTCAATCAGGCTGCAGGTCTGACCCAGCACAAAAGGAAACACAGCGGTGTACCGCACTTCCAGTGTGAGCTATGTGGTAAAGGCTTCTACCTGTCATCAGAATTTGTTCTACATAAAAGAATGCACACTGGGGAAAAACCATTCAAGTGTAAGCAATGTGACAGAGCATTTTACCAGTCATCTGCTCTGAAACAGCATGAATTAAGGCACACAGGGGAAAGACCTTTCCCGTGTGACGTATGTGACAAGGCATTCTATGAGTCGTCAGCTCTGAAGAAACATAAAGAAACTCATCTTAAGACAGGAAAGAAACGTCCGTTGAAAAGAAAAGCACCATCCCGTTGGAGGGATGACACAAGCAGTGATGAGGAAGAGACAATCAGTGATGTGGTATTTAGTGATGAAGAAAGCAGTGATGTGGTATATGATGATGAAAGCAGTGATGAAACAATTATTGATGAGAAAATCAGTGAGGAGGAAAATAATGATGAGGCAGTTACTGAAGAGGAAAATAATGATGAGGCAGTTACTGATGAGGAAAATAATGATGAGGCAGTTACTGAAGAAGAAAATAATGATGAGGAAAATAATGACGAGGCAGTTACTGAAGAGGAAAATAATGATGAGGAAAATAATGACGAGGCAGTTACTGAAGAGGAAATTGATAACGAGAAAGTTACTCATGAGGAAAATAATGATGAGGAAAATAATGACGAGGTAGTTACTGAAGAGGAAATTGATAACGAGAAAGTTGGTGATGATGAAGTTAAGGTTGAAACAGGTAGTGATGATCAAACAATAGTTGATAAAAAAGCTAGTGGTGAGTAAGTTGTTAATGAGGAAAATAACGATGGAAACGTTGATGTGGAAAGTAATGATGAGAAAGTTGTTGATGAGGAAAATAACGATGGGAACGTTGATGTGGAAAGTAATGATGAGAAAGTTGTTGATGAGGAAAATAACGATGGAAACGTTGATGTGGAAAGTAATGATGAGAAAGTTGTTGATGAGGAAAATAATGATGGGAACGTTGATATGGAAAGTAATGATGAGAAAGTTGGTTATGAGGAAAATAATGATGATGAATTTAGTGATGGAGAAAATGAGCAGAAAGTTGATGATGAGGAAAATAATGATGATAAATTTAGTGGTGAGGAAAATGATGAGCAGAAAGTTGATGATGAGGAAGTTGGTGATAAGGAAAATGATAATGAGAAAAATAGTGATGAGAAGAATAATGATAGGGAAGTAGTTTTGTATTTTTTTAAAGGGTTCGCCACCCCTTTTCTTTTTAAAGGGTAGCTCAGACGAAGAACTTTTTTATGTATATGCAGACGACACAAATAGCAGGAACAATGATATGAAATGAATATGAAACTCTTCAAAGTAATCTCTCCCTTTGGGTGACAGACAATAAAGTTAGTGATGAGGAGAATAAGGATGAGAAAGTTGTTGATGAGGAAAATAATGATGAGAAAGTTGGTGATGAGGAAAATAATGATGAGAAAGTTGGTGATGAGGAAAATAATGATGAGAAAGTTGGTGATGAGGAAAACAATGATGAGAAAGTTGGTGATGAGGAAAATGATGAGAAAGTTGGAGATGAAGAAAGTAATGACTACAAAGTTGGTGATGAGGAAAATAATGATCAGAAAGTTGGTGATAAGGAAAATAGTGATAATAAAAATTAGTGATCAAGAAAAGTAATGATGCATCAATTATTGACCAGTTATTAAGTGAAGAGGAAACTTGTGGTGAGGCAATTATAGAGAAAGCACTTAGATGATTAGTGATGAGTTTATTAGTAACAAGACAGTTAGTTAAAATACAATAGCTAAAATGACTGAAGATGAGACAATAAGGAAGCAGTATTTTGGTGACTTATTGATCAAAGATTACCATGATTTCGCATGTTTAAGAGGCACCCGTACATATAGACGCACCCCTTGGTCAGGCCTTCAAAACGATGTATCTAGACCTTAGCTTTGTGTATAGTGCGCACCGCCTTTTTCGGAATCATGGAGCACCCATGTGGTTGGGTGCATATTGTCATGTTTAACCTTTAACCTATCTTTGTATGTGTTTATGGGCAGGTATGTATATGTATGTATGTATGTGGCCTGGGGACTAGATGTAAAACACCCTAGATTACTAGCTTTGTGTATAAGACGCACCCCCGATTTGAGGGGGTGCGTCATATGTAAAAACATGCGTTTTATACACGCAAAATACGGTATATGATGAGACTGGATGTTAACTGCTTGGACTGATGAGACTATGTTTTGTTCGCATTGTTAATATTTATTGATATCTACAGCAGATCTAGTTAATTTGCCATGTCGAAAATTTGACAAATTATCAGAATTTTCTGAATTTTCATTTATATATCATGATGAAAAGTGATCAGCAAATTAAAAACATCAGTGAACTACTACACATTGACAGTTTTACAGTACCCCTTAGAGGAGTAACTGAGGTTATCGCATCACACCTGCATGTACATGGATTTTAATCGCATTATAATTATGTTTGAATGGGTTAGGGAGTGCCTCTATTGATATCTAATGTAGATCTGGTTAATTAGCCATGTCTAAAATTGACGATCTTGTCTTTATCTGAATTTTCCAAATCCTTATTTACCTATCATGATGACATGTGTTTGACAAAATAAAGGACAATTACACCTTGAATAAAACATAAGCCCAAATAGTTTCTTAGAGTATTCTCTACTTAAACCCAAGTTCCCACCACTGCCAACCTTCTTACAAGAAGTATATTGCTGTTTAAACACATCCTAACACACAAGAAATGGAGGTACTGGGAGTGGCCAGGCTGCTTGGTACCCATATAACATTAGCAGCTACCGTACTATGTTTTATTCATGGTGTAATTGTTCTTTAATCACAGACTAGAGCATTACATCTACATGTACATGGATTCTAATCACATTATAAGTATGTTATTAAATGGGTAAGGTAGTGTGAATTTAAGTTAATACTGAAAGGGCTGCGGAGGACACGTTGGCACTAAACTACATGTAGGTATACCAGGGTCTTAGCCAGGATTTAGAAACTGGCAATTGTTAAAGTTTTGGGTGTCCAAATTTTTAAGGGGCAACAATATACTCAAATCTCAGCCATAACCATGTATAAATTTATCAAAATAAGGCGTGATATCCTTATACAATGTCATGGGAAGTATATGGAGATGCAAATATTCAATTTATATGCTTGAGATTGACATTTGAAGAAATTCCTCCCCCCAAAAATTGGGTGTCCTGAGGGGTGCCCTGCTGGCTAAGACCATGAGGTATACACTAGTTGGTTTCTAACCCCATCTACGCTACTAATGAGTGGTCTCAACAACCAGGCACTTGTCCATAACAATTACAATGTAACCTCTTGAAGCTTCATTAAAATGTAATGAATGTATCCTGTTTACTTGTCATATCTTGCCCACACAGGACAGACATCTGGTTTGCCTGATAATGTAGTTGATTTGCTAATCTGAAGCCTTTCAGAATTTTCCAAATGTTGATTTACCGATAGAGTCTGATTGGTAAATTAAAATCATTGGTAAATTAACTTTAAATTAAATTTACTGGCTCAATATCACAAGAACCTCTAGAAGTTTTTTTTAGCGATTATTAGCTTATCATGTCAGTTTATGTTGAACAGAAAATAAGACATTAATATGTTGTTGTTTGTCAATTATTTTATGAAAGTTATGCTTCCCCGCTCAGTTTGTAATATACATAGCTCTTGTATGCAAATTGTTGATTGAAAATATTTTAACTATAAGCTAATTTCAGCACTTTCCTGTTTATTTGCATTGCGGATTTTTCTAAATATTATGTAAAATTTTAGCATTATCCCTAATCAGCCAAAACGTTAAGATCTAAAATTAACTACTTATTTTCTTTTTCATCAACACTTACACATACCCAACATTCATCCCACAGGCCGAAATACTCAAGAAGTATCTTGATGCCAGATCTCTAAACCCCTTCGTACAGTAACGTCAAAAACATTTCAGTATATTTTGAAGGTACCTAAAATAAACATTAAGGTACATAAAGACATGTATGCATTTATATATATATATATATATATATATATATATATATATATATATATATATATATGTATATATATATATATATATAAATGCATACATGTGTTTATATATATATATATTTATATATATACATGTATATATATATATATATATTTATATATATATACATGTATATATATATATATATATATATATATGTATGTGTATATATTTATATATATACATATATATATATTTCCTATTCAAAATTACATTTATCCAACCCCTAAAATCTATCTTTACTCACAATATGACATATCTAAACAAGTAAATATTCATGAAAACACCCGTGTGTACAAGATATACAGTGCCGCCATTAAGTTCCTGAACTAAATGCATTGGCAGCACAGGGATATACATGACCGCTCAACTGATTGCAACCCAGTTTCCTTGGAAGCTACGTGGGTCATTGAAGGAAGTAAGTAAGGAATGGGGTTTTACATCGCTTTCAACAGCTTAGGTCATATCGCGATGAGATAAATAAAATCTGGAACTGGGAAAAAATTCCATTCTGTTCACAATTAGATCCAAGGGGTCTTTCAGTTGCAGAACCTCCATAGACAGCCATCCACAACGCCACGCATTTGTAAAGTGGCCAGGCCAACCCGCTTGGGGATCCAGCAGAGACTCGAACTTGAGACCTCACATTTTGGGGCCAGGCATCGTAACCACTATGCCACAGCAGATACATACGTGGGTCACGGATGTGCAGGGCTTATGTTTTGACGTGTTATCCATGGATGTTTTTGTACAAACAGGCACTGACAGATGTCTGGTCGACTGCTGCAGGAATTAAATGTCTGTATTGTATGAGTAAGATAAGTTCTTGATGCATCGAAATAGGATTGATTGTTAAACATCAAGTCAATTTTGAAAAGAGAAAAACATTCATCATTAATCTAATACAGGAATGCTGCAAGTCTTGTTTTGCAAAACATTGTCTAGAACATCTACACAGTGCTCTGAACAAGAAGACAAAGAAAATGATAAGTCATTTGGGTCAATCTTCAAACCATAGATGATTAAAGTTTGGGAAATATGACATTTTGGCAGAATTTCAGAAAGATGATACAAAATAGTTACCCCAAGGGTATGATATTTGCATATTCTTATAAAATATATTGTTTAGCAAGGGGAACTCATGTTTATACATTGGTGACTGAGCATGCATATTTTCTGAAAATAGTTCGTATTATCAAATTCAATTAATACGTAAATAAATTCAGCCAAAACGTACAGTTTATGAAACTAGAATAGGCAGTTATATTCATAATAGTACGTTTTTTTAGTAAAAATTGTTTTGTTCCAATTTTTTTTCAAAATTGTGGCAGTAATGTAAGGAAAATTGTAAAAACATATTTTAGTTTGTATGATACTCTATATCAGCTGAGAGTATGGCTAGACCTTTTACTTGATATAATTATACCCTGGTCTACGTGAGGTCACAAGTGAGGTGACTACTTAAGCTTGTTGTGCTGAGCAAGTAAAACTTAATAAACGAAACTCTGTCCTAAGTGTGACAATAAATGTATTACCTAAACCCTTGGATCTTCTCTAGCTAGTATCATATTTCACCAAAACAATCACTCAAAACACTCATTTCTAGTGTGCAATTGTCAAAAGTATAACAAATCGACAGGTAATTCATTTTGTTCAGTTCAAATTTTATTCTGCAGTTTTGCAATCCATACATTAACTGTTATTCCAAAAGAAGAATATTTGCATGTAGCTAAAGCAAGAAAGGAAATAAGATACCCTTTCCTCCGTGCTGATTTTTCCTCTATAGTTTTGAAATTAAATGGCCTATGGTCAATAATTGTGGAATATTTTTCTTTCTATTTTTTTAACTCTCAAATTTTACAACCTGCATGGAGACTACTTTTCTAATACCTAATGTATTCTTCCTCATATAACATTTCAGGCAAAGTATGCTGTAGAAGCTAAAAAGTCAAATAAATGCAGGATAGAGGAAAAACTGTCAAAAGTAAATATTCATAAGCATAATTAAACATTCAATTAGAGATGTTCCATATTTCTACATAACTAAAATTATATTAATCCGTTCTCTGCAAGTGATGTAGTTTTGTATCCATGCTTATTATTTGATGATATTTTACTCAAATGCATACCTAGTAATGGAACAAAACAAAACAAAACAGAACAGTAAGTAAATTGCGTTATGAGACGATACAAATGTTTTAGAATTTGCTCATCTCCAGAATGCTGATGGTATCTAAACCTGAGAGTAGTAGACAGGGAGTGGGCACTGGTCATAAATCATCAAATTTCGCTGCCTCTCACTATCTGACCTAGATAGGATGACATCCCCCAGCCAGCCAGTGCATGCTTACTGCACAGATCACGTGACCAATACAACCCCAGGCTACAGCGCGTAACCCGAGGCGCAGATGCCGTAGAGGCTAGCATGCAGTACCTATGGGGTTGCGGATCAAGGGGATGTATTTCTCTGATCTAAACCCAGAGTGGTAATATTGAATAAGAGATATGTATTTACAAATGCAGTCCTGAGTTAAATCGTTTTCGGTTGTGTCACAGTGGTGTCAGATAAATTGTAATATATTTTTTTACTTGTCCCATACTCAATTGGCGTGTACGGTGTAGAGTATCGTAAAACGTTAACCCCTTGGCTAAGTACAACACTTTGCTGTTTGTTGTGGTTGGTCGGTGTTCCACGACAGAGTTTAAGGTGAGCGTGGATTTGCGGCGGCAGTCCGGTTTTGCAATCGTTCGCCCTCTCGTGTAATCGGTTGCCCACGCCATTATCAACTGCCGGATTTGCAGTGGATTTCTTTGTTGTAGGTAAGCGACAGCGATGTCTGCACCTTAATATTGAAAAGTACATGGATTTAAGGAAGAAAGAAATGAGGCTTGGTAAGATAGAGAAGAAGGCAGAACAGTTTTAAACATCAGAACAGGTGAGGATCACTGGGATTGACCGAAATGTCTGACTCTCCGCCATTATAAATTTCCGATGTATACTAAACTGAAGGCCTGACTGATCGAGCACCTGCCAAGACATTAGGAGCGTCTGTTAGGTATCAGGTCATTATTATGGCCCACTACAAGAATGGCCAATTTCTGGTCATTATGGCCCCCTCCAGTTGGTCATTATGCCCCACTCCAGTGAGGCATTATGGACACCTCCACAAAAGGTGATATAAGGCAAGTTAATATGTCATATGATGAGAAAGCAAAGCTTTATAGCTGATTCAAGCTAACAATGAGCAAAGTGAATGGGTTTGTAAGTTTCAAGTGTGTGCCTGTAAGAACAGGTCTGTCCGCTATTGATGTTCAATTCAAGCTCACCTGTGCACTTATAGAAATCAGGGTCAGTTTGTGGTTAGCAGCCACGGAGTGAGGAGAACTCGGACATAGGGGGAACTGACGGGGCAATTGGTACATGGGACACTAGTAGTCTAAAATAAGATGTAGAGATTGTGGTACTTGAGATATGAAACCCCTGGGGAGCCCCCCTACTCTGTGACCCAGAAAACTTACTGGGCTACTCGCAGAACCCATCAGTGTACTTTACAAGTGGACATGTAGAGGTCACACGTCCACCTGTAGGGTCTATCAATGGTTTGTACTGAGTGAATGGACTATACTCCTGAACTTGTACTATCGCTCATTGTTAGCTTGAATCAGCTGTAAATGCTCGCGCAGCTCGATGATATTTCTGCATTCCCCTTCATTGCTTCAAATGCAGTCACAAAGTTACGAATTTATTTTCCTTGACGTGATTCTTTACTTGTAAAACCCCTTGATATGAGCTATATATTTTATGGAACGACAACACAGTACGAGTAGCGATTGACCGAAAATATCGATGGCAAAAAAAATACGATTTCAACCTGTTGCAAAATCGTCATTTCGCAACAGATTTCAGCAAGAATTCAAAAAAAAGTAGCGGTTCTAACGATTCAAACCGCATTGTAATTGAGCCATGGAAAGACGAGTAGGTCTAATTCATTTTTGCTGTGTCGCTCACTGCATAAACAATGGCGCTAGTGTTGACATATCGCTGTAGATGGCGTCGTGATCGCTTTTCGCATGACGTCATTGCACGTGGCGGAATTCCTTCGTACCATGACGTCATTCTAGTGCCACACTCCGCCGATAGAGAACGCCGTTTGTTGCCAGATATGCTGCCGTCCCAACGTTATTCAAATACATTTTAAAGGAAACAATCCATATTTATTGATTGATTAAGCAATATTTAAAACATGAAAATATCTGGCGGCAAAATGTGCTCTTAAAGAAAAAAGTTATGCTCATCTCGTGCGAGGTTATCGAGCGAGCGAGACAAAGAGATGAACAGACAAGTGTTGACGGAAGTGCGGACACCGTATTACAGGCCTCAGTATGTACTTCCATTGACCATGGCATTGCTGACATCCTATACCGTAAATGCTCGCTACGCCGAGCCGGCCTACGGCCGGCTCACTACGCAGGCTATTATATACATGAATTCAGTCACTAAAAGAGTGCTTTTAGGACTAATGATAGAGGTTATAGGAAGGAAAATGGGCCACCATTGTTTGCACTGCTCACAATTGTCCAGAACCTCCATTACTGAGTAGTGTACACTTTGGATTAGAAGTTTAGGGTATGACTAATAATGACTTTACAATATAATATGAAAGACTGAATGAAATAAATACGTATGATTGATATGAAATATATGTTTTGTTGGTATTTATTGATAACGAGGAGTTGATGGGGAATCCAATCCAATACGCATTGATACATGTTCTGAATTCATTATACCCACTGATGGTGCATGCTTATTTGAACAGCATGCTTATTCACGGCATGCTTACATTCACGCTAGACAGGAAATACGGCGGTAAATATGACCTCATTAATTGAAGAGCGTGATTACCTCGCCGCTAGGTGTGCTGATAAGCAATCATTGTTGGAGTGTTGCGAATCACGTCACAGCTGGATTACTAAGTGGAAGATGACTTTGAGAACTTGATGAACAAGTATAAACATTCAAGCAATATATTTTTAGATCTGCAGTTGCACGTTTCACTAATATGTATAAAAGAAGGTTGCAAACTGTGTTAAATACTTTCAGTTATTAAACAATTCTAGTCCTGTTATACTCTCTTTTGACCGTCTGAATTTTAGATTTAATTTGGGATAGTGTGGCTAGGAATCTAGTGTAAAATCTGTAAGGTTAGTTCCCAATTATCCCACCAGGTAAATCTCTTATATACCAGGTGTATTCTCAATTTAGCCCCACCAGCCATTCAAAATAAATTTGTTTGGTAGTTTCGGTGCATCTTTTGTTTAGAAGTACAAGACATGTAGTGATATACTAGTATTACTATTAGATATTACATTCATACTTCAGTGACTTCAATGACGTTTTAATTTTCCCGGAACTTTCTCTCTCTTCAGCAATCTCCTCTATTTTTTTGTACCGGGTATTTGTTTTCTCTTTTTTATTTGCATTCTCTTTGTCTTGGATGTTGTATTGTTTTGTTTTCTTTCTATACAGATATATTTTTTACTGCCAAACCCTGTTGCAAAATAAATGCTCAATATCAGAACTGGTGTGTCATTCAAGAACTGATTTTAAGTGATATTAATATATTTTTCAACAATGTATATTCTGTATTTATTAGTTGTATAGTCTCGTAGGTCAACAATGACTGTTCATTGCTCTTGCTGTGTCATGTTTGTACAATTCTTTCATGGGTGAGACTTTAATAAAACTCTCATCTTACTAAATATTTAAATTTTTAGAGAGCTTGAAGTTTGTGGCTATAGTTAGTTTGTTAAAAAAAAGTTATCGCCGTATGAGCGTGGTGTATCCTCTCCACGATGGTGCAAAATCATGCGATGCTCTCCCTGCGCTGTTAGTACGACCTTTGCGCTCGTACGCAGCTTGCGCCACGCTGTTGGTGATCGCACTGCGCTGCTACTGCGCTTTAAAACAGCCACGATTGCCCTACGCTTATTTGATACATGCATCAAATTATCCCGCGCTTATAGCGACCACACAGCGATCTCACGGACACCACTATGCTCATCCGTGACTCTACTACGCTCTTCGGCGATTTGTCAACATTTTGTCAGATCGTGGAGAGCGTAGGTCCCAGTGAGATGGGGGCGGTAATCAATGAGCAATGACGCTTGAATTGCCTGGAAAACAAAGAAAAAGAGAAAATTAGAATCAAATATATTCAATAAAGAACAGGAGTGCAACTCGATATCGCAAATCTAACACAATCTCGCAGACCACCCCAGACAGCTCAACAACATATTTTTCTCAATACCAACCAACTGTCAGCCCCCAAATATCAATGGATATGGAGAAATTAAAACTTACATCAGCCCTTCCCCTCCAGGAATCGCTACTGTCCAGCGTACATTACTACGTTTGATTAGGTCATTGCCTGAATATCGTTGATTGGTTGATTACCTGCGAACGTCCTGTTGAAATCAAGAAATCATGGCAGGTAAATGGGAAATGAGTGGTGATGCAGATAGGGTTGTCAGAAGTACACCTTTTTGGTGTCTTTTTGTAGGTGTGAGGCTGAAGTACATTACCACTAAACAAATTTGATCTGGTGATCATTGATCAATGAGGTATTGAACTAGTTTGATAGCCATTTTCCCATCCGCAACAAAAATCTTTGAAAAGTATCTATAAATAATTTATTTTCAGTGATAATGTAATCATTTTTGGAATCCTCTTACTTCATTATATTGCATATCTGTCAATGTAAAAAAATTAAGAAAATATATCACATAACTGGTAAAAATGGAGTTTGAAAATTATCCGTCCACAACAGTTAGTGCTGTTTCGGACGGGAAAGTGATTGGGACAGGAAGTATGGCTGAAAGGCAAAAGTCAGGGGATCAATGGCAGCTATGGATTTTCATCTCAATTAAAGGTTCAAGGAATTTTCCAAAGAGATCTCTGTTGTTTTGATGGTATAATATACAGAAAAGAGGATTACACTTAGGTAATGGGCCTTGGAGGTATGAGCAGAATTTGAGTACCACTCTGTTTCTTACATACATACTCAATAGTTCCAACTGATTTAGGTGTGATGCTTCCTTTAGAGCATTAAACAGACAAAGTTGTGAAAAGCATAATTTAGATTATGTTCTCAGAGGTAGATAATTTCACTCACCACCTGGTCAGTTTTAATCACTTCCTGTACAAATCAAGGTTGCTGGTATATAGCCCAAACAATGTGGATTCTGTTTTACCTCCACTTCCCCCTCTCATCAACACCTCTGATTCTCCAGTCTGGGAAGATGAATAGGGTAGGGGGAAATTGCATTTACCTCTGATTCTCCAGTTGTAGGAGGGAGGAGAGAGTTGGGGGGAAATTGCATTTACCCCGATTTCACTGAATGGGTGGCTTCAGGATTAAGGATGTAGGGGTGCAGACAGGATGAAGGTCTAGACAATGCTGAATGCTATCTGTATTCTGAATGATTTATGAATATGTGTAGTTACTGAGTGTCCAGTTTGCTAAATACTTTAAAATACCTATGTGATATTTTCATTCATACATATTTGAATTTGATCTTATTGACGGTTGGCTATTTTTTTGGGGCTCAGATCTAACAGGTCTATTGGGTGAATGGAGAATTTATGTAGGTGTGCATTAAATAATATCCAGTATTGGATATGAACTGAATGTGTATTCCTTAACCAAACATACATATCATGAAAATCAGTGGTATATCTAAACTTGTAATTCAGCATTGCTAATATGTGTTAAATCGCACTTAAGATTTCAGTACTGAGATCTGGGTATATAGCCCTATTGCAATTTTTTGAGCACCAGCATCACTCCACAACCTGGTTATTAGAATCCTCTCTTAACTTGCTTAAATTGCTCTATATAGTTTTCTTTCCTAATAGAAAGAATGTAGACTTCTGGTTTTGAGTGTTTTCAATGTTTAAGCCACAATAATTTAAGAACCTAGAATGGAGAGTATCAGTCTCTGAGTTAAATCCAATGAAATTTAGTTTCTGGTATCATTTTATCTGTAACTCAGCATTTAGACTAGTTTATACTGATCTATGAATAATTTTGTATAAACATTCTTATATCAGTCTTCCATGTTATCAAATTTTGACCTCTTACAAATGTTTTATGTACTGGATACTTCCTCTCCTGTACTTGCGACGAAATTTTCCCGTACGCAACAGTATGTATTTTCTGTCCGCAACACTGAATGAATTCCTCAAAATTTGAGTGGGATGATCAAAATTTGAAATACATGCAGAAATAGAGAGTTGAGGAACTTGGCTGCATTGCACATATGCTAAACTTTAATTTTCTTCAGTATTTAAAGAAGAATTTCTGTTTTTGTGAAGGTATCTTAAACCTCCGTCGCAGAGTTTCCCAGCCGCAACAGCAATAGATTCATTAGTCTACTATTTTTTACAAAAAAAAATTAAACTTTTTTTATAATAGTGTTTTAGAATGCTATATTTATAAGATAAAACAGCCAAATCAGGAAGTTTACATGAATTTAAGGAAAAATATTGAATTAAACTCTCTAAAATTCCCGTCCGCAACAATTTGAATAGCTTGATATGGCCCTATATTTAAGTGATTTACTGTATCTTGTTGTAGATCCTAGCTTCCAATTGTTTGTTTGTCAGGTAGCCATACTGGTTTCCTGACCCTCCTCACGGACCTCACCTAATGACACGGTATTTTCGGATACATGCCATCTGAATTAAACAGAGAAAGCATTATAAATGGTGATGGATGCTTTATGTTATTTTACAAATAAGCGTCATTTTACAAATAAACATCATTAATGAAAAATAACAAAACTGGATTTTCATTTCTTTTATAGAATACTCAGCTCGTTTCTTATCTGACAAAAAGAACAGAAAGATACAGGAAACTAACTGTCAATTTAGGTTCCCCTAATGCTATGTATAAATACCAAGTTTTACCGACAGTTTGTCACAGCTTTCTCAGCAGTTGTGCATTGATGGGTTGTACTGCTAGTGTTGGTCTCTTCGTTTGGGTGAGGGAGTGTACCTTACGTTTTTCTTTTTTTTCAATTTTTGACATTTTATGCCTTTATCTTTGAAGAAATAGAATAATTTGACTATTTTATGCCTTTATCTTTGAAGAAATAGAATAATTTGACTGGGGCCTCATTCATTGATAAGCATGTACATGTAGTTGCATTAAGATCACAGCATTGAGATCGATGTCATTTGGAAGAGGAATGACAGTTACAAGCATGTTGTAATGTAAATGTGAGTGAAAAGTATGATTTTGAACTAAACTCATGCACAGCACAGGGGCTGGCTAATTATGTTTAAATTAAATCTGTTTTTTTTCTCTTTGCAGGCTGTCAGGACAACCACAAATCATGCAATATTTCCTCATGCTACAACTCTGAGGAGGATACTTTTCTTCGGCTGCTCAGTTGGAGTAATGGAATAGTGAGCAACAAATGGCAAAGTTGATTAGAAGATTAAAATAAAGATTCATGTAGACCACAGTTTACCAAGAGCGGAAATTGGAACGTATTTTTTATCTGATAAAACCCCCACAAAGCAAACAAATATGTCTCTCAATGAGGATCAGACGAGTAGGATATGTACAAACAATGAGGAAACAACAATGGTTAAAGATGAGTGTGATAAGGCTACTGTTAACGTTACAAACATGAAAAACAGTACTGCAATGCATAAGAAAAGAAATGAGGGGAAAGTGAAAAAACAGTACAAGTGCAAGAAATGTCACAAGACTTACGCCAAACCTAAAAAGCTAAAAGAGCACATGATAACCCACAAAGGGGAAAGACCGCACCAATGTTATGTTTGTGATAAGCTTTTCCAAACACCTCGAGGGCTAAAACAGCATATGATGACTCACACGGAGGAAAAACCATACCAGTGTGATGTATGTGATAAGGCATTCTGCACACCTCCTAGGCTAAAGGAGCATATGATTACCCACACAGAGGAAAGACCATACCAGTGTGATGTATGTGATAAGACTTACAAGAGACGTTCTCACCTGAGACAGCATATCGTATGGCACTCTGGAGAACAGCCATATGCATGTGATCTTTGTAGTAAGACCTTCACTGTAAAAAGGCAACTGACAAATCATAAGAAATCACATAGGGTCGGAGAAAAAACATTTGTGTGTGAAATATGTGATAAGGCATTCAATAAACAAGCAGCTTTGAATAGACATAGGAAATTACGCCATGAAGAAAGACCTTACAAGTGTGATGTGTGTGGCAAGGGCTTTGCCTCATCCGCACATCTGAAAGTACATAAAAGAATGCACACTGGTGAAAGACCTTATAAGTGTTCGGTTTGTGGTGAAGCATTCAATACACCACTCAGTCTGACCATACATGAAAGAACACACACTGGGGAAAACCCACATAAGTGTGGGGTGTGTGACAAAACATTTACTGTAGCAGCTTCTCTGGCCATACATGAAAGAATACACACTGGTGAAAGACCATATATGTGTACGGTGTGTGGCAAAGCATTCGCTTTATCAGCCACTCTGACCAGACATGAACGTACACACACTGGAGAAAAACCATATGAGTGTGATATATGTAGCAAAGCATTTGCAGACCTCGGTTTACTAAAAAACCATAAAATAACACACATGGTGGAAAACCCATTTTGTTGCGGTGAATGTGGTCAGACATACAGATCTCGTGGAACATTAAAGAAACATATGATAAAACATGGTCATGGCACTTCTCAGCCCAAGTCATGTGATAAGGCATTGTCTTTTTCCTCAACTCAGGAACAGCATAAAAATGCTATACAGAATGGAGAAAAACCTTTCTACTGTCATATCTGTAAAGCGACATTTGCCAAGTCTCAAGAGTTGAAAAGTCATTTAAAAGAACATGCAGGGGAAGAAACATTCCACTGTGATATTTCTAAAAAGACATTTGCTAAATCTTCCCTTTCGAATGATCATTCAAAAATACATACTGGGAAAAAAACATTCCAGTGTGAAACTTGTGGTAAGGCATTTGCCTGCCTATCAAGTCTTGTTAGACATAAACGTATCCACACGGGGGAAAAACCATTTCAATGTGACTTGTGTGGTAAAACATTCTCACTTAAAGCTCCTTTAACCCGTCATGTAAAAAGAATACACTTGGGGGAAAAACCAGAAAATAGATACCCATGTGATATATGTGATAAGAGATTCGCAGATATTACACATCTCGCTCAGCATAAAGAACGGCATGCTGGGAAAAAAGCGTATAAGTGTGATCAGTGTGATAAGGCATTCAATCAGGCTGCAGGTCTGACCCAGCACAAAAGGAAACACAGCGGTGTACCGCACTTCCAGTGTCAGCTATGTGGTAAGGGGTTCTACCTGTCATCAGAATTTGTTCTACATAAAAGAATGCACACTGGGGAAACGCCATTCAAGTGTAAGCAATGTGACAGAGCATTTTACCAGTCATCTGCTCTGAAACAGCATGAATTAAGGCACACAGGGGAAAGACCTTTCCCGTGTGACGTATGTGACAAGGCATTCTACGAGTCGTCAGCTCTGAGGAAACATAAAGAAACTCATCTTAAGACAGGAAAGAAACGTCCGTTGAAAAGAAAAGCGCCATCCCGTTGGAGCGATGACACAAGCAGTGATGAGGAAGAGACAATCAGTGATGTGGTATATGAGGATGAAAGCAGTGATGAAACAATTATAGATGAGGAAATCAGTGAGAAGGAAAATAATGCTGAGGCAGTTACTGAAGAGGAAAATAATGATGAAGCAGTTACTGATGAGGAAAATAATGATGAGGAAAATAATGATGAGGAAAATAATGATGAGGAAAATAATGATGAGGAAAATAATGACGAGGTAGTTACTGAAGAGGAAATTGATAACGAGAAAGTTGGTGATGATGAAGTTAGGGTTGAAACAGGTAGTGATGATCAAACAATAGTTGATAAAAAAGCTAGTGGTGAGTAAGTTGTTGATGAGAAAAATAACGATGGGAACGTTGATGTGGAAAGTAATGATGAGAAAGTTGGTAAGGAGGAAAATGATGATGATAAATTTAGTGAGGAAAATAATGATGAGAAAGTTGGTGATGAGAAAAATAAAGATGAGAAAAATAAAGATGATAAATTTAGTGATGAGGAAAATGATGATCAGAATGTTGATGATGAGAAAGTTGGTGATGAGGAAAATAATGATGAGAAAGTTGGTGATGAGGAAAATAATGATGAGAAAGTTGGTGATGAGGAAAATGTTGATAAGAAAAATGATGATCAGTGTTGATGATGAGAAAGTTGGTGATGGGGAAAATAATGAGAAAGTTGATGATGAGGAAAATAATGATGAGAAAGTTAGTGATGAGGAAAATGATGATCAGAAAGTTAGTGATGAGGAAAATAATGATAAGAAAAATGATGATCAGAATGTTGATGATGAGAAAGTTGGTGATGAGGAAAATAATGAGAAAGTTGATGAGGAAAATAATGATGAGAAAGTGGTGATGAGGAAAATGATGATTAGAAAGTTAGTGATGAGGAAAAAATTGATGAGAAAGTTAATGATGAGGAATGAGAAAATTAGATGAGAAGAATAATGATGGGGAAGTTGTTTTGTATTTTTTAAAAAGGGTTTGCCACCCCTTTCTTTCTTAAAGGGTAGCTCAGACGGAGAGTTTGTTTTTGTATATGCCGACGACAAAGATAGCATGAACAATGATATGAAATGAATATGAAACTCGCACTAAACTACAGGTGAACTTAGATATGACGGACCACAGATTTTTGCATATGATGGACAATATGTTTGGTCCTAGTCCGATGCATATCAAGTATATGTTTATGACAGATTTTGCATATGACGGACCAATTTTCCTGGTCCCATTGAGTCTGTCATATCCAAGTTCACCTGTATATATACTACATGTAGGTATACACTAGTTGGTTTCTGCCCTCATCTACGCTCTTGATGAGTGGTCTCAACAACCAGGCACTTGTCCATAACAATTATAATGTAACCTCTTGAAGCTTCATTAAAATGTAATAAATGTATCCTGTTTACTTGTCATATCTTGCCCACACAGGACAGACATCTTGTTTGCCTGATAATGTAGTTGATTTGCCGATCTGATGCCTTTCTAAATTTTCCAAATGTTGATTTACCGATAGAGTCTGATTGGTAAATTAAAATCATTGGTAAATTAACTTTAAATTAAATTAACTGGCTCAGTATCACAAGAACCGCTAGAAGTTTTTTTTAGCTATTATTAGCTTATCATGTCAGTTTATGTTGAACAGAAAATAAGGCATATTAATAAATTGTTTGTCAATTATTCTATGAAAGTTATAGTTCCCTTCTCTTAAGCAGTATGCAATATACAAATCTCTTCTGTGGTAGTCATAGAGAAAAGCTCATTTCGAAGTCACCTACTCATTATATTTCCTATATACACAGAGTATCTCCCTGTAATAATAATAATAATAATAATAATAATAATCATCTTTATTTCACGAGGGTAACACAGTCAAATACAAGATTTGATTTTCGCTGTGGCCCTCAGATTTAAGGATTATACATTCAATTCTTCAGGCCACAGAGTTGAAAATTGTTCTTCAATGTATAGTTTCTTGAATGATGAGAGAGATGGTGCCATTTTCATATTTAAAGATAAGGAATTCCATAATACTATGCCTTGGTAAGTGAATGAATGTTTAAATAGCTCGATTTTGATCGGTGGAGGAACCAAATTATGAGATGTATTTGATCTTGTAAGGTGACCATGTTGATCTGAGCAGAACTGAAACATATTTTTCAGGTATATTGGACTCTGTCCATTGACAGATTTATACATTAGAATAGCAGTATTAAATTGAACTCTGTTAAGGAAAGGTAACCATTTTAGTGTTTTGAATAGACCCCTGCTTGGATGAGAGTAATCAACATCAAGTATATATCTTGCAGCTTTCTTCTGTAGCTTAAGCATTCTTGTTTGAATTTCAGAGCTAGAGTGGCCCCAAATGGTATTACAGTAATCAAAGTGAGGAAGTATGTACGCATTGAAAAAAAGATTTCTTGTTTTAAGATCCATGTACAATTTCAGTTTTTTTAAAGCGAAAATCCCTTTTGATATTTTCTTACATACATGGTTGACATGTTCGTTCCAATTTAAAGTATTAGTCACTAATATACCCAAAAGTTTTTGTTCAGTGACAAGTTTTAATTTTGAGTCATTCAGAAAGAGGTTGAGATTAAAATTCTCAATAGATCTCAGTAGATCCCATGATCACCACTTTCCTTGATGTCATAGTTATGAGCCCAAGTCAAAAGTCATGCTAAGTAGTTCTGCCATCTTTGGGCCTTCAAATAAGCTAAATACCAATATATTGTCTCAGCAACTACACATAGAGGGTTATGTAAATATTTGCTCCTAGAGAGAGAGAAAGAGAGATCTACACATACAGGCCTACAAAAAGTGTTAATAGGTTTACTTTAAACTTGAAGCTCTTTGTCTGAGAAGATCCAGGTTCCTGTGTTTACCTGGTCTGCTACTGGCTCCGGTAGCCCAGGGATTCAACGATCAGTACATGTATATATATGTACATATATATATATATATATATATATATATATATATATATATATATATATATATATATATATATATATATATATATATATATATATATATATATATATATATATATATATATATATAAATATATATAAATATATATATATATATATATATATATATATATATATATATATATATATATATATATATATATATATATATATATATCTATAGACATATATATCTTTGACAAAGAACTGCAACCTCCAAAGGTTGAGGTGACATTGAATGATAAAGCTGCCCCCATTGCTATATCAAAGCATAACAACTGTAGGTAAGGGATAGCCTGCAATCATCCAGATTAAACACAGCTCTAAATCCTATTGTTTATTATAGGGATCAATACAACATGATGAAAAAAAACCAGAAAATGACGAACCGTGGCACATGGGTACTCATCTGTGAGTACTCCGTGAGAGCAATCCAATGAATACAAATATGAAAGGGTTTTGATGGTATTTAAAAATCATTTGGTAAAAATCTTTTATATATATACATATATATATATATATATATACATATATATATACATATATATATATAAATATATATATATATATATATATATATATATATATATATATATATATATATATATATATATATATATATATATATATATACATGTATATATGTATATGTATATATACAAGAACTATTCATCCTTCAGAGGGTAACTGTGGTAACCATGAAAATTCATTTTTTGCCAATACTACCTTAGCACAATATGATGATACTGATAACCTGGACGAGTCGAGTTGGCACATACTCCAGGGTTCATAGTACCCCAAGTCCTTTACCCTTTCATGCCTGTAATACCCCAAACTGATGGACTATTTTGGTAATATCTCTTTAGTAAAAGCAATTTTGAGAAAATATGCAAAGAGGATGTTTTTATATAAAACAAACCAATAACTCTCTTTCATTTTTTTCCGATCCATGATGAGTCTTAAAGTTAGTAAAATTAGCATAGGTCCAGATTACATTGCCAAGTAGGTCAGTAGGCATGAATTGGTTAAGTACTCTTTTGTAGAGGTTTGAATGAACCATCCCCCCCCCCCCCCTCACTCACACACACACCCACTCTATTTGATAATATCTCTTATATTTGTCACCTCTATTGCAAGTTCAACTGTCCGCTCACCAATGAAACTTACTTAAGTAAGTTCCATATGTTATTCAAGTTAGCTTGAAAATTTAGGTCTAAAAGCATACATAAAACTGACATTACCATAAAGTGAGGGGAAAGAAAATCATTGATTATCTTCAGGGATATCTTCCATTCAAGATAAGGCTCCTCAATTACTCAACGAAATAAATAATTATCATCAGATTTCAACAAAAGCCATCAGGATTTGACGTATTTAAGGAATTTTATTAAAATACTAACCTACTCCTAGCGATGGAATTTAAACTCAATTACTGCAGTTGAAATGAGACAACAATAAGTTTAAGATATTTGATAATATTTCTTATAGTTTTGATGCGTTGAAGTTCGTTATTTGCACAATTCATAAATTTTGATGATCTATATTTAGATAATTCATTTTTTGGTCATCCATTCATTCACCTGTTATTACAAATAAGGCGTGTGTGACACTTATCAGACTCTATGCTGATTTTGAATTTCGATTATCATAACTTGGGCTAATTCATGACTACTAGGCCATCAGGACATGGCCCTCTCTACATTAAAACACCTTGAGCATGTTATCATTAATTTAATGATAACATGCTCAAGGTGTTTTTAGTATTTAATGATTAGATACTAAAATCAAATCCTGGACGCGTATTACTGGAATACCATAAATAAGTGCTGAGTCTCGTTTCGGAACAGCATTTATTATAGTGCTTAAAACTATGCGAAAATTATAGGTTGGGCGGCAGTCTATGCCTGGAACTTCAGTTTCTTCCACAACTTATGATTGGCTAGTCACTGCTTAGCCTCAATAAGACAGAAAGAGAGACAATACACCAAGTTCTCTAAATATGCTTCTGTCTCTTCCTAGCCCCAGTTTCTTATGTATTAAGGAATTAAATAATGCCTTTTCTTATTTCTTGTGGAGTGGAAAGCCTCCGAAATGGAGGAAAGAGATATTAGAGGGGGAAATCTGCCATGGTGGATTAAAACTTCACAATATCCAACTTTTTGACAAAACTCTCTCAAACTCAGCTGGCTAAAAAGGCTTTTATACGCAGCAAGCAAATGGACCGTTATTCCCTATTAATTTGAATTAGACAAACGCTTCGTTTTCGGCCCAGATTTTCTTGAACGCATAACTGAAATGACAACTAATGAATTCTGGTTAGATGTCTTAGATAGCCTCAAATACCTCTGGTATTGTACAAGGAAGCAATCCTTGACACATTCACACTCAGAGTTCCTCCAAAGAGTATCGTCTGCAACTTTCATACTTTTGATAATAACTTGGGAATATAAAGTGAAAGTTCACAAAATATTTGAAGGAGAGTTGTTGTTTGACCTTTTGTTAACATTTATTCTTCAAATATTTTCCAAAAAATGCTTTTCTTAGAGAAATATTTCCAAAAATGTCAGGCCTGCCGCTCTGAGTGTGAATGGGTTAATACTCCATTGTGGTACAATCCTGAGTTTCATCTACCTCTTAGACGTGACTGGTTAGAAAAAGGCATGAATAGGATAACTGACTTATTATCCTGTACCATAGTCATACTTCCACAAGAGTCGTATCCTAAGAATAGTGCCCTTAACATAATTCTCAACATAAAAAAGGGTACTTAAATCTGTATAAAAGAGTAAAAATACTCTAATGACCACATACTTGATAACATCATGAATGCTTGGAAATCCAAAATTAATCTCCATGTGGCCACATTTGATCTATCAACCTCATATCATTCAACCTTCGCCACGCATGCTATAAAGACACCTAATCAAAAATATATCCAGTTCCATACTTTACATAAACGCTTCTACACAAATGAGAAACATAAAAAGATTTCCACTATGCGCCTTATGCAGCCTTACAAAGGATAGTGTGGAACATATGTTTATAAATTGTCCAATTTCCAAAGCATTGTGGCTCAGTGTACAAGACTGGATTAGTGAATTAGGTGCAACTGAATACAACATACAGATGTCAAGATAGTTACGGGTGAATTAGAAAAGTCAATATGTATCAATATTATTATTCTACTCACTAAGTAAGTGATCTACAACTCTATGCAAGAAACGAAACAACCTCACATATCAATGGTCAAAAACGAGATGAAGAATTTTAAGATAAATACAAATTTTGCATAAAAAGCAATAAACAACTGTTTGAGAAAAGTATTCTTTATTGTAAAATACTTACGAAAAAAGACAGTAACATATCTTCATATGTCTATGTATACATAAAATATATGATATATCCTGTATACAATGATTGTAATATTTCCATGTATTTTTTTACTAACCATTTTACAATTAATCTGTTACACACTTTGTACACTCTGTGATGCGTATGACTAGTCGCTGTAAGTCTATGTATACAGAAAAAATTTCCTAAACAAATCTCCAAATAATTGCCTTCTGTTTCAGAACACCGTAAACCCGCCTGTACCTCTGAATAGTCCTGTAAAACGAAGAGTGTATATATATATATATATATATATATATATATATATATATATATATATATATATATATATATATATATATATATATATATATATATATATATATATGTATATATATAAAGAGAGAGAGAGAGATTTAACAATTTTCTACATATCATGTTACTTTATATTGAACAGGAAATAAGACAGATATTGATAAGTTGTTTGTCAATTATTCTGCGAAAGTGTGTATATCCCTACTGCTAAACAGTATTTGATATTCTGTTTGAAATGTTATGGAAATTATCAGTAATCAGCCAGGATCCTTTGACATAAAGTTAACTTACATAGTCTTATAGATTTCTGTTCCATCGTCATCAAGAAACGCCCCATCAACCCTTGCCCAACAATCATCCCACGTTCCGAAATACTCAAAGGTATCCCGACGCCAGCATTTAACACCCCTTTGTCCTAGAACATCCTTAAGATTTTCCACCATACTGCTGACACCTAGACAAAACATAGTAGGTACATAAACACAAATATATATATATATATATATATATATATATATATATATA
>OZ012699.1:29886408-29938908 GCA_963942565.1 Maea johnstoni
TTTGTTATGTGCTGAATAACATTTCTCCTAAAAATATTTTCCTAGCTTTGCTTTTGCCTGCAAAATTTCATCAAAATTGTCAGGCTGCTTTTTGCTGTCGTGAATATCAATGGATTGATTTTTATTGGCAGATGCAAAGTAAGTAAATTTCTGATCGGCTGAAAAGGAGGCAAACTCTTTATCTATTTGATAAGCTGATCACAGCCATGGTCCAAATGAAAGAAAACCATCACAGTAAAGTTGTAAACAGTACCCTTTCAATACAAAAGAGCATTTCAAAAGGGCATTTAGAGTGTGGGGAAAAATATTTAAGTTATTTCTGAAATTTTTTCGAAAAAGTGTTCGTGAAAAAATATGTAAATATTTTTTTATCCTATGTTTTTCAAAACGTCAGATTTTTTTTTCTGGCCATTTTACAAAAAGTGTTGGAAAAATTTATTTTTTTGTTTTCCAAAGAATTTTTTAATCTTTAAAAAAGATTCTGCCTGACATATATGTGCTTTCGTATTTCACTGCAAATTATTAAAAAAAATTAATCACCTAAGTATGTCTGCAGCATATGGTAAGGGTCCACCATAGGTACTGTATAACTGGTTAATTTGGCGTGGTTTTTAATTTGGCGTTTTTGGCAAATGCCCATCAACGCCAAATTTAAGATCGCATTAAAATGTCTACATAAAGATGGCGTTGTTCTGACTGCTCCAGACGCCAAAATAAATACAGGGAAAATGCTTTTTTGAAAAAAAATGACAACTTTAGTACACGCCAAATTAACCAGTTATACAGTATACCAATGACCAGTGGTCAGAAAATGCCAATTAAAACGCTTACACACACCCATCTCATGTATGTGGTGACAAAATAGCATGGTAATGATTAGAAAATTCAACCCTAGTGAGTTCAAATTGTAATTTTGACCACAAATACCAGATGCCAGGTTGTAATGGGAATGTTTGGCTAAAATCCAGTACCAGGTGGCTGATGTTTGACCATATTTTACAAATATGCCATGCCAGTGTGGGTATCCTGATATTCCATCAGGATACCCACACTGGCATGGCGTATTTGTTTTATTATACAGAACAAACCCCAATTTGGTAAAATATCAATGAAAACAACAATGACTGCCGGTAGATCCAGTGAGAACGGTGGACGTTTTGCCGGTGGACATTTCGCCGGTGGACATGATGGAATGGCCAACCTTTGTAAGCCAATCACGGCTTACGATTTTCATGTGAGGTATAATATTATAAAATGTTGTTACACCATTGTCATATGACATACTAGCCTAGATTTCTAGGCTGTCTTTGTTTTTTTCTGATGTTTTTTCTGTTACCAAGCACCAACTCTTCTAGGTGGCCATAGTGGTCAATTTAGTTTACGCTTATCTCACCAGGATTCAGTTTGGATAAGACAATCCTCTAGAGATAGGAGGAGCAGGTGGTGCCATCTATCTACCGTACCTGGTACTACACCACACTGCTTGGTCAGCACAGAAGGGGATGTCAACTTTTTAGGGACTAGGAGCCTTGTCTAATGACATACCAAGCTGAACCTCAAATCTAGTACAGCATTCCGGTACCCAATTCAAGGTCTTAGCCAGCAGGGCGTATGGGTGTCTTTTTGGACACCCAAACTCTTAAAACACACCCCTCAGGACACCCAAAATTCTTTGTGAGAAATTTCATAAGAAAATGCTAATCTGAAGCATATAATTAAATTTTTTCATCTCTATCATGGTTTATTTTGATAAAATTTATACGTTTATGGTTGAAATCTGAGTGTATTGTGGTCCCCCTTGAAAATGTGGACGCCCCAAAATTTTACAATTGCCAATTTTGGGCACCCAGTTTCTAAATCCTGGCTAAGACCCTGACCCATTTGTATAATTTTCGAGCTTTGGAGGGGTCTATTAGGAAGGAAAGCCAGTTTATTCTTTTTATGAAATTTATAATTTGATAATCGCTCACACATATCTACGTACTATGGCTCTCTAAGTTAGTGTTGAGCAAATGCATAAATGTGTGTATGGCATTGAAAGGGTTAACCCATTCACACTCAGAGTTTCTCTAGAAAGTATAGTCTGCTACTTCCGTACTTTTGTAAATGATTTGGGAATAAAGCTAAAGTTATCAAAATATTTGAAGGAGAGTTGTTGTTTGACCTCTGGTTAACATTTCTCCTTCAAATATTTCCCCAAAAAGTGCCTTGTTAGAAAAATATGTCCAAAATCGTCAGGCCTGTTTTGGCCACTGTGAGCATTAATGGGTTAAATTAAAATGTCTATTCACACAGTCCTTAAAATGTGGCATGCTAGTGGGTAACCCTTATGCTAGTGGTAGCTAATTTGGACAATACAAAATGATGCAAAGAAGCTGTAAAATGATTGAAATCCTGGCACATGGGTACTCATCAGAGCGTACTCAGCGAGAGCCATCCAATGAGTATGAACATGATATGGTTTAGATGGTTTTCAAACATCTTTGCATCCTTGTGCTTTGGGCAAAAGTAGCCTTAGCATTGGAAGGGTAAAAAGAGTTTTTTTGTAAAGAATTACAAAACAATCAATATATATTTTCGAATATTGAATATCAATATCATTTAATAATGAATGCATGATTGAAGATATCAAATATCATTCTCCCCTATAAACTGCAAGAATTATAGATTCAGTATTAAAATCTTTTAAAATTAGCAATAAATATAGTTGTACTTTATATTATTTAAGTATTCCTTAATGCGTTTCTATGTTCAAGTTGTAGACTTGAATCCATTCATAACAGAATATATAGCTTTTTCTACCTTCACAAAATATCTAGAAAGTACCTGGTCAGGTACATCATTAAATCAGGCATGTCAAATATCTATGGACTAGTAATTATTCTGCACAATCATTTGTTGTCACAAATCTTATACATACATAAACAAAAAGATAAATATATGTGGCATTTAGCCCTAGGAAAACACACACCATCAGGGCCTTAGCCAGCAGGTCGTCTGCGTGCCATTTGGCTGTCATACCCTTGAAAATTGCCATTTGGCTGTCATACCCTTGAAAAGAGCCATTTAACAGTCATATCCTTGAAAATCACACACCAGAACACCCTAAAAATTTAGAATTGAATCTTAACCCTTATGCTCCTGATGGTTAATTTGGCCAATAAAAAGATTATGCAAAAAACCTCAATCATAACTGAGACCCTGGCATATGGGTACTCAGTGAAAGCTATCCAATGAGTACCCACATAGGATAGGGTTCAGATGGTTTTCGAAAATCTTTGCGTCGTTGTGCTTTGGACGAAAGTAGCATCAGCATTGAAGGGTTAAAATTCCTCATTGTCAGAGCCTTGAAAAGCAGATAACTGGGTGTCATTTGGCTGTCAAGCTCTTGCAAATCATACATCAGAACACCCTAAAAATTTAGAATGAAATTCTAATATTGGTCAAACTAAAATGGTTCATTTCAGAAGTGTTCTATAAATGTCAGTGCTAGGACGTAACTTGAACAAGTAATCAGTATATATATATATATATATATATATATATATATATATATATATATATATATATATATATATATATATATATATATATATATATATATATATATATATATATATATATATCATCCATTCATACCTGTGGCAACCAAAACTGCCTGACAATTTTTGTGATATCTCTCTAAGAAACGCAATATTTCCAAAATATTTGGAAGAGAACTGTTTTTTAGAACTATATCTTCATCTCTCCTTCAAATATATTGCAAATTTATGCTTCACTTCAAAGTTATTTTCAAAAGTATGACAGGTCCAGACGACACTGGTCAAATAATCTCCAGGACAGTCCCGGTATGAATGGGTTAAACAGACCAAGCAGGTTCATAACAGATATAACTTCATTGATGTTATCAAAATATATCTCCAAAATGATATCTAATGAATGCCCATCTATAAAACCTGGCAATGACCCTGGTTCTACCCCCTAACTAAGAGCCCAGATTAGGTTTGGATACCATTAAGAGGTACCGGTATTGGTATTGTTTCAAAAAGTATCGTATCATACCTTTTTAATCCTTAAAGGTACCCTTAACATTTCTAACAGTGGTGAAAATAGACAGTAGCCCACCGGTCCATTTCTACCAAAAATCTGAATGGGCTAGTAAAAGTCTATGTTTACTTGCCCAGAAAGTCTACTAAATATTCTGACCACATTAATTAAGTAAGCATCACATCCAGTTTCACATTTCTTCTACATTAGATCATAACTGTCACAATTCATAGATTCTGCACAATTAACCATGAATGTTCAGTTATAAAATTGCTGTTGGCTACCATTTTGGTTATTAAAGTGATATGAACCCCTAATTTTTCTGGTAGACCACTGCTTTTCATTCTAATGGACCGTTTGACCACTAAGGCTTAGCAAACTGTTTTCAGCACTGTTCTAACCACTGTAAAGTTATCATCTATCAGAGATTGTCCAGGATTCTAAACATGACTATTCAGGGCCAAATATTTTAAGGTAATAATATAACGTTAACAGTACCATCAGGATACCATACCATTGCATTGATACTGATACCGTATGGTTAAGTTCTTAAAGGTATCCATCCCAAACCAAGATTCCAACAGAAAATGGTCAATAAACAAACCTACAAACCAATAACAAATAGAAACAGATACTGGCACCATCACCCAAGCAACAACTGCTAAGAAACTAATAGTATCCACCACAAGTCATGTAAATGTATAACAGTTGTATATATACAATAAATAGACTTAATAGATAAGCATTGCAACTAATAGACAAAACACTTGATAAGAAAGTAATAATAACTTTCATTGGTTATAATATAACTGATGCAGTCTGGAAACAGGAAATTTCATTTAAATATCAGGATTTGCAAAATGCTCAATTACATCATGTTTAGATACCAGATTAGCTTGGGAACCTGTTTTAGCTAATTCATAGGGCTGTCGTTGACATCCATTTTTTTCGATTCGATCATTGACATTTTATTTTTCGATTCCGATTATTTCGATTCGATTTTGAAGAGCTACACTAATAGAATATTTTCACATATTCAACACTATTTTTGTGGCTAGGATCCTAAGTTTCTCACAATGCACAGACAATAAAGGTTTTCTCAACACTTCTTTATTGAATACTTGACTTTCTCTTCAAAATTCTTATTTGTGTTGGCTAAAAATGGTGTAAAAGGCTGAAAAAATGTTTCGATTAATTGACATAACAATTGACATAATATTTTTTTTGATTAATTGGAAAAATCTTTTCGATCGATTGATACTACTTGTCATACCAACGACAGTCCTACTAATTCATTCCTAAAATGTCTTGAGAAACGTGCATGAAACCAAGACTCACAAAATACATGAAGGAATTTCTTGATATGGGTTCCTGATTAACATTCTTAAAATGGCTTGTAGCACCTGGACTCTACTATCCCTTCTCCAACCTGTACTGGCCCTACCTGATAATCCATACTACCACTAAAACTAACCCTTTTTATTATCTAAATATACAAGAAAATAGGCTATTGATTTAGATGTATGTACCAAACTTTCAATATGTCAAATAATCAACCTTATCATGACTGGTAAATTTGTACTAGTCTGGTAAGGCTAAAAGGGTTGGGAATTTAATAGTCCTACCAGTCCCTTGTCATACTTTTACGAGTCCAGACTACCAGTAGTAGGGCTACCTTTTATGTTTTTCAGGCATTGCCAATGACTGCTCACTGTCTCTCACCACTGCCTGGGTTCTAATCCAGGCCACGCATATGAGAAAGTTGCCAGTGACTTAGGATTAGTTGGCAGTTTTCACTGGGTACTCCGGTTTCCTCCACCAGTTACAATTGGCTTGTCATGACTTAGCCGCACTATGGCAGAAAAAGTGATGAAAAATCGAAATTCAAATCTTGTGTATGGCCCTGATGGGAATGGAAAGACCGTAGACGTACAAAGTATGTACACAAAGTTGTATTAGTACAATCAAGGCACTTAAAAACATAGAGATGATAAAACTATCAATAGATGAAAAAGTATCTTAAAATTGAACGTGTAAATATTAACAGAGTAAATAATTGTGGTAAGCAACAAATAGCATACTGAAATTTTTTACTATATGGCGTTTCTTCTCATGCTCAGCTACTAACAACTGTGACATCTTTTGGAGAAAGTAGGAACTAAGATGAAATGTTACAAGCTAAGGCCTTCGCATATTTCTTTCCATGCAAACAGGTGTTATAAAATATATATGCATGTTATATATATATATATATATATATATATATATATATATATATATATATATATATATATATATATATATATATATATACATATACATATATATATATATACACACACAATAGTGATATCTTTGAAGGAAATAGCATTTTAGATGAAATGTCATAAGGCTTTACAATAGATTGCCGGTTATTAGACCATTTTGGTTTCCTTACTGGAGCAAGAAATGAAGGTTTACCACAGGCACAACAACAGATTTGATAGTGACTAGACGTGCAATTCGGTAGGTGTAAATCAGTGATGACAAAATGAAATTTTCATAACATATTTGTTACAAGTGAGATGATTGATGACTATATACAGGGGCTGATACAATCTAATAACCCCGTCTCATGAATGAAAATAATTCAATCAGGCAGTATATTTAAACTAATCATACCAAAACACTAGCAGACTTCATGAAAAGAGAACATCTTCTATTAAAAGGTTGATCCCCTGCCCCGCCTTTCCAATAGAACAACGTGAACACCCATAAATGCAACACCGTAAGTTAGTAAATTAATACCTATCTTAGGGTTCCAAATGACTACATATTTATCAATATGATTTTGAATAATATATATATATATATATATATATATATATATATATATATATATATATATATATATACTGTAAAGTTTGAAATATTAGCGAATCTATACTTAGCGAATCGATCCGTTTTTCCATATATTTAGCGGATCACAATATTCACGTGTGAATGATATAGCCATCTGAGTAGTGGTATTCTAATTCATGTACTTATCTACCACGCATCCCCGACGATACTGACTAGACCTCGTTTCATTACGACACAACCACCTAACAATTGAAATTAAGGGTTCAAGATAATCAGATCGAGTGATCGTCAAAATGGGTCTATTGCAATCATAATTCAGCCTTAGAACAAACTAGCATTGCCACACTGCTGTTTATCGAACTCATGTGTCATTGAAGGTCTGTCCTGATTGGTATATTGCAATTAAGGAACTCAGATCGACCGTGATTACGCATATCATTCAAATTTGGCTGTACACCGTGAGACATTTATAAATCACAACTCGCACGTACGTGTGTCTATGTATCTGCGTTATGGTTATCAACTGACCATGTGTAATTGTGACTAGACACGCATTTTGAACATATATATATATATATATATATATATATATATATATATATATATAAATATATATATATATATACATATATATACATATAAATTAGTCAAATACATATCTTAACAAATACATGCTTAGATTCATTATACATGCATAGCATATGCATATCATAAAGCAAACAAACAAAGTTTCTTCTTTCTGAATCATGATCCGCTCTAGCAGAGAATATCAACTACGTATTTGGAGTTATCGTCCCAAAACGGTCCCATATAACATATGCAGGGAGCCCAAAGATAAACTTGTTTCTATACACACACCCTTTAAGTAACCTTCAAAGATGCAATTGAGTTCCCTGGAAATAAAACTTAATTTTGGGCCCTGAACATTTTGGCCTACTGACTATTTTGACTAGTTTTGGCTTTCTCAGATGACTTGGAGTCTGCCTGTATTTTCAAACACCTCTCAGCAAGCGCCGCCCTGCCTACTGAAGTTATAAGGTTCAGAAAGACGTCACTTTCTTCCCCTTCTTGGCTGCAAGAGTTCCTATCAAGAACCCCTTCCTTAAAGGGTCCGTTTTTGCCGACTTTCCTCGGGGCAAGAAGCGAAGATGAGTCCATGTTTCCATTTGAAGGCGATCTTGAAACAATACTTCCTGACGATGAATCGACGAGATGATTTTCAGTTTTTATGGCTGTGGGGTACATTTCACTGTGATTGCTTTCAGTGGTAAAAGCTTTCACTGAGTTAGAAGATGAGTGTGGTTTTTCATTCTCCTCGATTCCCTTCATTTTGTTGTCTGGAGAACTTTCTTCTTTCACCGCAAGCCCATCTGAGGGAAAAATAGGCAAACTTAAGTTCTTTTTCTCATCCTTGTCCCCATAACTACTGGAATATTCAGGGTTATCAGTGATTTCTTGTTTAATGTGGGAAGACGTGAGCTTAGATTCAATTGCACTATTCAATTCTAGATCACCACAATTGACAGGCACCATTGAAGGAAAAACGGGACCCTCAAAATTTCCTTGTACCCTACCTGGCTCCATGCTAAATTTTTGCCAGTCCTCACTAGTTTCTCCAGTAGAAATAAGGCTCTGCCCCGGTACGGGAATATTACCTGACGTAAAGGGGTCTTCGTCCAAGTGTTTTCTCCTGTGTTTCATGAGGTCACAGTTCTGGAGGAAGCCCTTTTCGCAAAAATCGCACTGATAAGGTCTGACTTCTGCGTGGACCCCCAGGTGCCTTTTAAGATGGCTGGCGCGAATAAATGCCTTTCCGCAGATTCTACATGCGTGAGGTCTTTCACCTAGATGGCACTTTTTGTGCGCATTGAGGGCACTGACCTTATTGAAAACCTTATCGCATTCGTCACACGCGAAGTTGCGCTTTTCGTTATTTTCGGCATCATGGGCTGCGACGTGCTTCCGGAAACATTTTTCGCTGGTGTATGTTTTTTCGCAAACATTGCACACGAACTGTCCCGCATCGTTTCTCACCGCCGGCTGCGAGATCTCTATTACTTCCTCCTTCACCTTTGGCGAAACTGAAGCGAACGTTTTTATTGGTGGATTATAGAAAAGAGCAGTGTCGACTTGCACAGCATCCTCCGAGATTTCCTCTTGTTTTATCTCATGCTCTTCTTTTAACGTTGTAATTTCGTCAACCGGTTCCACTTTTATCTCGACGGCGGGAATTTTGGCAATCTTGCCACCAATGACACCACCCTTGTGGCTCTTCTTGTGTTTAATGAACTGGATCCAGTTCACGAAAGTCTCGCTGCAGCGGGTGCACTGGTACGGCTTATGGCAGAGCTTCTTTTTTCGATGCTGCTCGAAAGCACCCAGTCTCATGAACCGTTTCCTGCAGTGGGCACACTGGAACGTCTTCCCGACCACATGGACCTGCTTATGACGAAGCAGCTCCCCGGCCGACGTACACCTCCGATCACACTGGTTGCAATAGTGAAGACGATAACCTGTGTGAAACTTTGTGTGTTTTCGCAAGCTGCTGGAGACAGCAAACGCCTTAGGACAGTACTCGCATTTATAAGGTCGCGCACCTGTGTGGGAGTTTTTGTGGTCGGAGAGATCTTGCGCGGACGCGTATGCCCGGCCGCATTCGGCGCACATATAGGGGCTCACACCTGTATGGGTTACCATGTGACGCGTCAGCTGCATTTTCTCAACAAATGCAAGCGTGCAAAGCGTACATTTGTGTTTCTTGTCCCCCGTGTGGAAACTATAGTGACGCTTGAGATGTGACATTTTCGTGTACGCCTTCGGGCATAAATCACACTGGAAAGGACGCTTTCCTAAATGGTTCAGTTTATGGCGATTCAATCTCTCCAGCTGTGAAAATCCCCGCTTACATTGGTCGCACTTGAATGGAGTCTTGTCAACATGCACCTTTGAGTGCTTGGCAAGCTTTTTGGCTGTGGGAAAAGAACGATGGCAATTTGGACACTTGAAGGGTTTCTTATCGACGTGCATGTTCTTATGCTTGGCAAGGCGCAGAGGGCAGGAAAAACCTTTCGCACAGACCTCACAACGGAACAGTTTCTGGCAAGTCTTGTTCTCTTGGTGGTGACGAAAGCTGTCGAAGTGTGTGAAGGTTTTCTCGCAGAATTCGCACTTGAAAGGTCTCTCACCAGTGTGCCAGCGTATATGCTCCTCAAGGTGGGCTGCACGGGCGAACTGCTTCTCGCAAAGATCGCACTGAAACTGTGTGTTGCCCGAGTGGGCGATGCGCTCATGGCGCGTCAACGAGCTCGAATCTTTGTACGCCTTTTCGCACTGGTCGCACGGAAACGGGTATCCAGCGGAGTGGCGTTCCTTGTGACGATCCAGGTGATCCTGGCTCCTGAAGGCACGACCGCACTCTCCACAGTTATAGGGTTTCACCACTGGATGACTGGCTTTGTGCGCCTTAAACTGGAGTAGGTCCAGAAATTGGGCGTCACATTGGTCACATTGCATGGGCTGGGCGACCATGTGCGCAGCCATGTGCTTCTGGTAACACTTTGCCATGGAGTAGGTTTTCCCACATATGCTGCAGGTGTATGGGCCGGTCTGCGTATGAATCTTACGATGTTTCTTCAGCGTGAAGAGGCGCGTGAAAGCCTTGTCACACTTCTCGCATTGATAAGGTTTCTCACCTGTGTGAAGGCGCTTGTGCTTATTCAGGTCGCCGGAGTGGCGAAATGTTCGACCGCATTCATCGCATTTGTGAGGTCTTTCTCCTGTGTGGCATCGGCGGTGATCCGTCAGGTTACTGGACCTTGCAAAAGTTTTATCGCAAACATCACATTTAAATGGTCGTTCCCCTGTGTGGCATCTCCGATGTCGCCTCAAAGTCTCCGGAACAGCAAACGCCATTTCGCAGAACTCGCATTTGTGAGGGCGTTCACCTGTGTGTGTTTTACCATGCTTCAGAAGGTCCCCCTTTTCCACAAATGCCCGGTCACATATATCACACTTAAACGGCTTGATTCCGGTATGAACACGCGTGTGGCGTTTGAGATGGCTCAGGCGAAGATATGATTTCCCACATTCATTGCATTTGTGTGGTCGGACTCCTGTGTGCCCTTTTTTATGGGCATTTCTAGCACCCACGGTGAAAAACGCTTTTCCACATTCGTCACATTCGAAAGGTCTTTCCCCAGTGTGGGATCTGCGGTGAATCATGTACTTATTGACGCTTGGGAACAGCTTTCCACATCGCTCGCAACTGAAAGGGTTGACCTTTTTGGGGACGGTGGACTGCTGATTTCCAGGGCGCATGTTTGAATCCTCTTGATCGAGGTCCGAGGTTATTTCAGGATCTGACATTGACTCCATCTCCTGGTCATCGTAGTCAGACCCACCATCTTCAACATACTCCTCCTCATCATCATCATCGACTTCACCATCATCAACTGGATAGTTCTTGAGAATTTGAGAAAACTCCAACGGTTCATCATCTCCACCTCTGAGTCCACTTCCTCCAGGAGTTTCAGGATCCCCATGAGTTTCAGGATCCCCATGAGTTTCAGGATCCCCATGAGTTTCAGGATCCCCATGAGTTTCAGGATCCCCATGAGTTTCATGATCCCCACGAGTTTTAGGATCCCCAGGAGTTTTAGGATCCCCATAAAAGTTGCCATGTGAATGATGAGTTTGGTTTGGATCTTTTTGCCTGGGTGTACTCTCGAGAGTATCAGCGACCTCTTCTTGACTTTGAAGTGTCTGATCCCTGCCTGCGAGTGCCTCTCTGTCTCTCACAGTGCAGGAGGATTCTCCTGTTTCGGGGACCTGATCTTGGCAGTCACTCTTCCTTTCGTGTGGGCTTCTAATTTCACCAGCGGAGGAATGCGACCTTTCCCCAGATGCCTGAAAAAACAACCACTATTTTATAATACACATATGCAACATGCAACATAACCACTGGCCCCATTGCAAGTGAATTTGACAAAAAAGGACATTGGGCAAGCTGAACAAAACCCTGACTTGCCCCGCTCGGCAAGTAATGTTTTGGGCAAAGTCCAATGTCACCTTTGTTTACCAGAGTGACGGGGCAAGTCAACTTTACGGGCAGCTTGCCCCGCTCAGAAAATAATGTTTTGCAACCTATGTGGCCCCCTGATATATGCAAAGAAATTCTGTTAAGATAAGCAACCACTATTTCATAAGATGTAGGGAAAAATTCTGGTAGCTTATTTTATCATCAGAGGACCATGACCTTTCACCAGAAACCTAAAAAAATAACAGCCACAATTTCATTAGATTTACATCGGTAGCTTATTTCATAATCAGAGGACAGTGAACTTTCACCAGATGCCTGAAAAAACCAACCAACCATTATGTCATTGTATGCATGTACAGAATAATTCTGTCAGCTCAGTTTATCATCAGAGGGCTGCACATGACCTTTAACCAGATGCCTGAAAAAACACCTTTTCATTAGATGTAGGACATAATTATATCAGCTAATATAGGGATGTCATCGAGTCGACAAATCGAAAAGAATCTACATTTTCACTTTGTTAATTAAATCTAATCGAATGGTTGGGTATCGAATCGAAATAATCGATATTCTGTACCCCAAAAATGGTGTATGATTATTGATGAAAAATACACTTTTCCCAGACATTTTCCTGTTAAACTGTCGAAAAGTGAAACTCTAATTAAATATTGTATTTTCTAAGGTTTTGAAGGAGAAATTGGAAGGAATGGTGTGCTTTACTCAGGTATATGGGCAAGACACAGGGTATCGAACCGAATCGATACATCGGAAAGAGTATAGCAATTAATCAAATCGAAAAAAAAGGGATATCAATGACATACCTATAAAAAATTGTGCCCTACGAGCATGTTATGGTGTATCGAATTGAAAAATACATCAATTAATCGAATCGATAAAATTTCATATCAATGACATCACTATCAGCTAAGGACTTTCACTTGAACACCAGATGCCTGAAAGAAAACCTTAATTAGTATATTTCATTATAAATATGTATGTGTAGCAAAATTCTGTCAGCACTTTTCATCAGCTATAGACTGAGACCTTCGACCACATGCCTGAAAAAAAATCAATTTCATTAGAGGTTGGGCAAAATTTGCATAGCTTATTTTTATTTTTAGAAGCAAATTAAGCCTTTCATGCCCACAGTGCCTGGATAGTCTAAATGTTAACCCATTCACACTTAGAGCGGCCAAAAAAAGCCTGACAACTTTGATAGTATTTTTTTATCAAAAGCATTTTTTTGAAAATATTTGATGAAGAAATATTTAGCAGAGGCCAAGCAACAACTCTCCTTGAAATATTTTGCGAACCTTTGCTGTATTCCCAAGTTATCTTCAAAAGTATGAAAGTAGCAGACGATACTTTCTAGTGGAACTCTGGGTGTGAATGGGTTGAACACATTAATGTAAGGCGAGTTTAGCCAACCCTTAGTTCAAGATTGTTCTTTTCAGGTTCTTCCTAATTTACTTTTTTTGCCAGGTGGATAGGGGGAGGGGGGTAAATAAAATAAAAATTATAAACATGTTTAATTTTGCTTTTTTCTGAACAATTCTAAAAATTTCTAATTTCACAGCCTGCATACAAACATGGCTTCCTATCCTATGCATATTACTTTGAATGATATATGCTAAAATAAGTTGTCACAAGTTAGGGTCTAGGGTAGGATACTGTTAAGAACAAAATGTTATGGCATGGTCTTAGCCAGCAGGGCGTCTGGACGCTAATGTTCATACCCGGCGTGCAGCGCCGCAAAAGTGAAACGGCAGCAGATGTAACTAATTGAACCTCAGAATAGCAAGTTCATAGCATAGGCAAAATTGGATTGCGAAGCTTGCGATGCCACAAAGTTAACGACATGTAAAGGCGTATTGATATAATTATTATTGTTCATTTATTTGAAAAGGCATTAGATTAAAAGATCAAAAACAATTTTTCAGCTATTTTGGCGCTCCTTATTGGGTTCTAACGTCATTCCGGCTATCCCGAGCCGGTTTGGAGTAGTTAGATAACAGGCGCCATATTTGATTTGGATATTTACTGGCTCGCATGAGGTAGGTAGGTCATAATCAGTTTTGGGCCGTATGTAAATATGTGGGGTCATTGATAAAAGTGGCCTGGCGGTCTTTTTCAAAGATTTACTCCGGTTGTCAGTCACGTAAATGACAGGACTTAACTTGGAATGCAAGGAACGATCCCAAATAGAGTTACAGGATTTCATCAATATAGTTCTCTTTTCAAACAACCACATCATACAGAAGGCACCGTAGCCTAGTGGCTAGAGCGCTTGCCTGCAGGACATGAGGTTGCGGGTTCGATTCCATCTGGCCGCAACTAGCATCATCTTTTCCACCTGCCCACTCCTTCGTGTGGCACTTTGAAACATTTCCTACACCAAATAACGATGTCTTTATTTTTATTATTTTTATTTTACTTTACTAAAATGAATTGTTGGTCAAATCCACTGATCCCAGAGAGAAGGTCTGCCTGAATTGGCGTTCGCTATAAGGGCCGATCTGATTAGTGTATGAAATTCCCTGGTTATAATAAACATTTCCACAGTTGTGAAGTTGGGAATTTCTTCGAGAAAATCTATAGTTTAATGAATGTAAGTAATGCCTAGCCTTCATATAAAAATTGAGCTCTGTGAAGTTTAATGGGTGTAAGTATTAATTTATATCTGTTGATGAAGGAAATGTTCCATTAAGTTCCCTATGACATTGGTATTGTCACTTTCATGCACACTTGCTGCACATAACTATTACTTGCAACTCCCACCCATTTACCTTCTATCTGCCCTTTCACACATTCCTACGTGCTGATCAGTGCCCTATCCATGTTACCTTCCACCTGCACTTTGGGCTTGGATCCGTGCGCCCGCCACTCACTTTTTGGGCGCACGGATCCTTATTACATTGACAACTTCTTCTCCTCCTGCGGCCTTAAGCGCCCTGCCGCAACACTTGCCTCCCCCCTTCTTTGTAATTGTACTGTCCTCCCAGTACCTCTTTCAACGGGGCCCTATCTGGGTGTCTTTTTTGACACCCAAACCCTTAAAGAGCACCCCTCAGGGCACCCAAAATTCTTTGTGAGGATTTTCTTAAAATGTCAATCTCAAGCAAATAATTTGACTTTTTTCAACTCCATGTAATTCCCATGACATTCAATAAGGATATCATGCCTTATTTTGATAAGTTTAAATACATGTTTATGGTTGAAATCTGAGAATATAGTGGTTCCCCCTAAAAATTTGGACACCCAAAAATTTAACAATTGCCAATTTTAGGCACCCAGTTTCTGAATCTTGGCTAAGTCCCTGTGTTATGGTATCAGTACCAATGAAATTATACAGTATTTTAACGGTACAGTACCACACTTGGCAACACAGAATGACTTGCATGAACTTATAGGTAGCACCTGTCTTTCCCAGTAAGATATGCCCCAATGGGTAAACATGAAACGGTTTTCAGTCAATTTTCACCAGTAATTTTTGATAAGGTTTAAGTACGGTACTGTGCTGGTACCGAGTGCCTCCCTACCCCCCCCCCCCCCCCCCCCCCTACACCCCAAGAAACTGCCCATCTAGCCTAAAGGCACTAAGCGTTACTGTGTTTTACTTTATGATATAGAAGTTAACGCCTGCACCTATGCAACATGAAGGCTTGCTGCCATTTAGTTCACACAAATGCCACACGAGACAGTAACCTGGTAGTAAACTAACATTCCGCAGCGCCATCTATCCACATGGGATGATATCCAAATATGGTCTGGTATGCAGGCTACTGTCAACCCCGCTCTTATGGAACCCATTCTTAAACTTTTTTCTGCAGTAGACCCCATGTGCTTTCAGAAATCATTGTTGATCAGGAAAGCCACCAGTGTCACTTTCCAGAACTAAATTAACTCCCCACCCCTTCTCAAATCCTGGATCCTTCGCTGGTAGAGTTGTACATGTATGTATGTATGTCAATCTGCAACACAGCGGTCCTGTCTTCCGCTGGACTGCTACACGACTAGTATCTCGGCAACCAAGCACCTAATCACTCTGCATGTTTTTTGAAATTTCGTTCTGTTTCATGGTACAATTTTAAAAATTATACCAGATGTAATGTTCCCCTGCAGTATTCGCCATTCAGTTTTTTGTAATTAAGCAAACTACTATATCCCTGATATTTCGGTTGAAATGCTTTGAACAGTATCTTTTGCTATAGCTCATGAGAAAATGTGGTGAAAAGTCCTGAATTGACCGTTCAATTGTAGCTGGCTTAAGGATTTGAAGTAGATTAGTAGCTAAATCTGGACGGGCAGAAAATTTAAAATTGATGTTTTGGAAAGGCATTTTTGAAATCCTGGCTAAGAACTTGCCTGCTACACTGCTAAGTACTGCCAAGCCAGCTCTTATGGGCACCATTGCTGAACTTTTTTCTGCAGTTGACCACAGGTGGTGTTTTCAGAAATCACTGTTAGTGGCGCCGCCAGTGCCAATCATCAGAACTACATTGAACACCGCCCCCTACTCATCCTGGATCTGCTGATAGGGTTGTATGTAAGGGGGTGGCTGACTAGGCTCATAAGGCTGTATGTTGACTGTATGGCAGTATATAACAGCATAGTCTTAGCCAAGATTTTGTAGGTAGGTGCCCAAAATATTGGGAATCATAACATTTTTGGGCGGTCCACATTCTGAGGGAGACCATAATATCTTTGATTTACAACCATACACATACAATGTAGATTTTCTTAATAAGAAACCTAATAATACCTTTAAAGAATGTCCTAGCATTCCCATTTAAGTGAAAATGTCAAAATAATTTGCTTAAAATTGGCATTTCTAAAAATTCATCTCAAAAATATTTGGGTGTCCTGATATGAGATTTTTGAATTTGATGGTTTGGGTGTCCAAATGACACCCGGACGCCCTGCTGGCTAAAACGTTTTAAGAAGCCAGACCCTGTAACTGACACAGCATGGCACTGCCACTAGAGTATGTCTCAGACCTCGCCCTAAACAGCCGCCTGGGGCAATCACGCTGCGATGTTGGGCTGGGCTTTGTTAGATTTTGGGAAGCTGGCGGCCCACGTTCAATACCACCACGACATCGCGTATCAATCAGTCGGAGGGTGAGCGAAGGCTAGACTATACCGGCGCCGTTCATACTAGAACCATGCGGAGTTCGACAGCAACTCAATCATGATAAAAAATCGACCTTGGATCGGGGAAAACATGGTTTCCTAATTTTCAAGGCTTTCGCAGTACCGGGTTGTTTAATGTGCGATTAATTGGAAAATGCAAGAGTTATTGTTCTCAAATATTGTCCTCGTGAAAGCGAAAGTCATATGCAAACTACCTGCTCAATTCCATCCATGATCGTTTCTTGCAATATCAATAAGCAACGATATTTCTAAATGTTGATCGAAACTTTCGGAAATCCTTTCCGTCTTCCTCCATCTTGGTCGTGGTTATGGTTCCCTGTGTCACTTCCTTGAGCGAGACGATGTACGGTGGCGACGCCTTTTGGCAAGCGAACGCATCATTCACACCGCATCTTTCAGTCCCATATTTTTGGCAAGGTGATGTGTAGTTAATTCACAATACAGAAGAGCTACCAGAAATAAATCAAACAATCTCGTGATTTTGTGTGCATGTTACCTTAGATGAATAAAAGAATGGATATGTAGCCAGAGAGTCTCTGAGAGACCAATTACTATATTATATGCGCTAGATAGCGATTAGCTCACGTGAGCGTTTATGGGCGCCATCTATAGTCGGATGTTCATAGCTGCCCATTCAACGCTCACAACTTAACCTTCATAAACATGAGTAGAAGAAAGTAGAAATGTCTGTGCGCTCGATTCTAGTGAGGGCGCTGCGACTTTACTTGCATCTTGGCTCCTGTACCAACAATCCGCATCAATCGGCAGCAAAGATAATTTAGATTTCAGGCTTAACACTTTATTGTGCTAGGTTGAAAATTCGAAGCGGAGTGTCTGCTAGCTCCGCCATTTTGACGGACATCGTTTTATTTTGGTCATGAATTTTTCTCATTGGCTAGCTCCGATCATGTGATCAATCTTCTTCTTCTTCTCGATGATAGTGTCCTCCTTCAAAGGAGCTGTAATGGTACATGTTTTGATACAGTCTTGTAAGGATAGATGCTAAACTAAGCTACAGACTACCATCTAGGCTAGTAAACACATATACATATAATACACAACAGGCTGGTTAGGGCAAGTTAGGTTTTCAGGAGTTGGCTTCTCTTGATATGTAAGGCGTAGATGTAGTCCCTTGTTAAGGATTCGAGTCTGGGTAGATCCGGGAGCTGGCATGCTAATTCACCGCAGCCTTCTGTGTGGGTTGGATCTAATAGCAGAGTCAGGAGTAGCACAGGGTTGGCCTGGATAGCTACTGAGGTCGAGTCTGGCAAGATGGCGTCAATCCTCTCGCGGTATTTGCGTCGTGTCTCGTCGAGTGAGTGGCATTCTAGAAGAAAGTGCCGGATATCTTCCTTGGCGCCATTATTGCATACGTCGCACTCGTCCGAGGAGATCTGTTTCATCCTCTTTCTGTTTGTGTTTAGTGGGTATACATCCATCAGAATTCTGCTTTTGATGTTTGCTCGGACCACCTGGAGTGGGTTTTCGATGTCCCGGAGACAGTGGTGAGGAATCAGCGCTGTGATGATTGGGTTTATGTGTTTCAGGGTGGATTTTTGGGTCGCCTCCTGCCTTATCTGTTCTGTCGCATGTGTGAAGACAGCATTATCCACTTTCTTCTTCCATTCTTTTTTGGCTATGGTGGACTCGGCTATCTCCCCTATGGAGGGTAGGCCGTATTTCTCTAGCAATGTCTTTGTTTGGTAGACCCATGAGTGGGAGTGGTAGCTCTTCATCACGTATTGACGTAGTACCACTTCTCTGGTTGTCGGGGATGACAGAAGGGACAGGAGGTACTTCAGTTTACTGATGTGAAGCAGGTACTCCATAGGGAGTGTACCGGCTAATATGTAGAGTCCGGCCGATGCTGTACGCTCCGGTAGTCCTAGCACACGCCGTAGGAACTGTCTGTGCGCATTTTCCATCTTCTTTATGTCGGTTTTGCTCATATTGAGAGCCTCTAGGCCGAACAGCCCTCTGGGAAGGGTGTATATTTTGTAGAGATGGAGTGAGACTGCCACAGGGAGGCCATTCATTCCGTATAGGCCTGACCCCATGAGTGCGTACATGGTTCTCCTCATGGTGGTGATTCTCTCGTCCACTGTCGGGCTTGTTGATGTGGTATTTCTGGTGATACCTAGATGTAGCATCTGTTTCTTCATTGGGAGGCTCGTGCCGTTGAGGGAGAAGGGGCTGTTTTCGAGCCAGTACTGTTGAAGCTTATCGGATTTGGTGTTGAATAGGACCACTGAAGACTTGGTGGGGTGGATATTGTAATGCTCGGCATTGGCGTAGTACTCGATTAGCTGGATGACGGCCTGTAGCTCTTCGATGTTAGTTGCTAGTATAAGCATGTCATCGGCGCAGGTGGGGGTTGAGACGCATGTGCTCCCTATGTTGTAGCCAAGGTCACCCTCCGAGGTCATTTCCAGGAGATTGTGTAGATGGGAGATGTAGTCATCGGGACTTGTAGTTTTCCCCTGTCCGTTTCCCTGCTTGATTTGTATTAGGTTGGCCGATTTCTCCCCTTTCCACATCGTCCGTGATGCCAAGCCCTGGTAAGAGTCCCTTTTAAGGCGCCACCAGACTCCCTGTACGCCGAGTTGGTGTAACTTGTCGAGGAGGCTGTTGTGCTGGACCGTGTCAAAAGCCTTTTCCACGTCCAGCGAGGCTACAAAAAGGGGCTCTCCGTTGTCTTTGGACTCGGCAATGGCTTCCGTTAAGAGGAACGCTGCGTGAAGGGGGGATCTACCCTTGGTAAATCCGAACTGTAGGGGGTGGCAACGTCCGGGAGAGGCTGCATTTTGATGATTCAGTATGATGGTGTCGAGGATTTTGGTGACTACCGGTGTGATGGTAATGCCGCGGTAGTTTCCTGGGATGTCTTTCGGTTTTCCTTTTTTATGGATGGGGTGAAGGAGGCCTTCCTTGAGCATGTCTGGAATTTTGCCCGTCTGACAGATCCTGTTGATGATAGGGGTGAGGAAGTCGGCTACAAGTGCTGGAGCCACCTTAAGATGCTCGGAGACCAGGCCGTAGGTGTCGGACGCCTTCTTTTTCTTAAGTTGGTTGATTGCTGCCGTTACTTCCCACCTGGTAATCTGGAAGGGGAGTTGGTCAGGTTCTGCTAGTTCCATGATTGCTCTCAGGTTGGTTTCCACCAGGCGTAACCGCTCGTGGGTATAGTTGTCGTCTTCTTTTGGGGATGCCAGCATGGTGAAATGATCGTCCCAGGCTGGCAATAGGTTATCTGTGTAGAGGTGGTTTCCTAGAAGTAGTTCTTTGGTGTTTGCAGACTTGCTACTTCTCTGTCTTCTAATGATGCTGTGAAACAGGGCCGAGTCTTCTTCCTTTGCCATCATTAACTTTTGAAGGCTTTCCCGTCTGTTTTTTGCTGCTTGCTGCCTCTGGGCTCTTCTCAGGCTTTTTTTTGCTGCATATCTGAGGGCACTGGTAGGATGTCTCCTGTCTGGTTTGCCACTGACGATCCAGGCGTAATGGGCCGCCTTAGACTCCTTTTTGGCTTTTGCGATGGCATGGTTCCAGGGGGCCTTCCTTGGTTTGATTTTCCTACGAGGAACGGCGATGGCCGCCGAGCCATGAAGTGCTTCCATGAGATGCGAGGCTGCCATGTCTGTGTCGACGCAGGGGGCTGAAACCTCCAGGTACTGTTGCAGAGTGTTGGTATACAGAGGGACATCAACCTTGTCCCAGTCGAGTCTGTATCTAACTTGTTTGCTCTCTTCCACCTTCTCGTATTTTAGGTCGAGTCTGATCAGCACAGGTCTATGGGTAGACGTGTTGTAAGGGTGGTCGTCTAGGAGTTTGTATTCGATGCAGCTTGCACGTTGGCGCAGGTGTTGGTTAATATAAATGTAATCAATTTTGCTTGATCCTCTACCGTTGTGTTGTGTAAATGATGGTTCTGTAATCTTGAATGGCTCCTCGAAATGATGGAGTTTCAGGAAATCGACTAGGTATCTGCTGCGGCTGTCATGCTTTTTGTTTGTATCGATGTTAATGACATCACTACAATGTCCACCATTTTCCCAATGTTCTCTCTCGCCTCAGACTTTAAATTCACGAAATAAGACTTAATTTCCACTGATTTTGAAAAGAATTAACACCAGCCCGTAGTGAAATATGTCCGAGAAGCCAAGATATCATTGCTTGTAAGTTTTGGACAGCGCATCTGTGCGCCGCCGGGTTGGTAATATACACAACCAAGACCCCAATACGGGGAAGTCAGGGCGTTGATGTCATTAGTAACAACAGCATAAGAGGAAGACATCGTCGCACTCACAGGGCTAGGCCTGGCTATGCCAGGAGTCTCGAATCTGGCCTGAATGTGACGTCACTAGGAGACAAGTACCAATAAGGGCCCTCGTATCGTTTACGAGAAGAAGGAGTGAAGAAAGAGTGTGTTTGAATTGTTTTAAAAATGGTTTTATTGAAACGGAAAATGAAGAACACTTTCTTTTGCGCTGTCTGCGCCCTGACCTCAAAGTACTCAGAGAAAACCTTTTGCTTAAGGCTTGCACAGTCTTGCCATCCTTTACTTATTCAAATGACACTGATAAATCGGTGTTCCTACTGTCCAACTGTGATATTATCTTTTTTAGTGCCAAAACCTGTTCTATAATGCTAAACATCAGAACAGATGTGTCCCGGACTGATTTTATATGATTATCTCATTTTAAAAATGTATATTTCTCTTTGTTCATATTGTATGGTCTCTCGTAGGTCAAAGTTGACCATCCTTTGTCTTGTATGTATTATTTATCTATGGGTGAGACCTTAATAAAATTGTCTTATCTTATCTTATCTTATATCGTTTACATGTTTGTTTGTTTTGAATCCGTAACCGCATTTGTCCCACGGCGTCAACTCGCTAGGGAGGACCTACGGAGAGCTCCCCTTCCACCCAGGCCACTCGTCACCCCCGGGTCTCGTTGCTCTTCATGTCCCCTATCCCCCATACTTATGTCATGCATCCTGCATCAGGTACCGTCAGTACCCTACCCGTCCTCCTGTCCTGTACAGATATCCCACCAAGTATCTGGTCTGTCCCCTCCCTGTCTTCCTGTACATGTCCTACACATATATGACTATATATAAGACTATATATATATATATATATATATATATATATATATATATATATATATATATATATATATATATATATATATATACATATATATATATATATATATATATATACATATATATATATATATATATATATATATACATACATATATATATATATATATATATATATATATATATATATATATATATGACTTTAAACCGAATACCTTACCTTACCTTATTTAACCCTCACAAATATGAAACCCCCAAACCCCACATATAAACTTTATTAATTCCAACAACCTTATCCAAATTGTAACTCTCCACAGAACATCTCCCCTCATACATCCTCCATGCCTACCTGTTTCAGCGTCCCTCACTTACTGAAGTGGCTCCCTTCCTCTTACTCGCTTAATGCTACGCTTAGTATGAACCAACAGTAACAGTGTTATACAATGATTAAAAACATGTACGCATACAACACACCCTTAAGTCTCATTTCCCTTTTCTCATCCCTCTCTTTCCTTCATCATTTTCCTCACCCCTTCAGTTCTCCCACCGTTCTGGCTAACACCTCCGATGGGTCCCCAACCAAACCTACTATTTCCTTGAGCTGCCCCCCCCCCCCCCCCTCTTCTCTGCCCATCCAAACTCCCCATCTCTACATTACAGAAAAATTTGCGCGACAACAAAATTGTGCAGAACACGTATTTTGGGCTATTCGCCGCATCGCGCAGACAGCTGAGCGTGTTCAGGCTGGCCGGCTGTTTTCATATCCACTTGTTATTATTTATCTAAGCAGTAACCAGATATATATAGGTAACAGGTCACTGCAGTAACTAACCTATCCTTATGAACTACCTGTGGTCTCTTCATCAATGCAGTGATGTAGTTAACTGCACACCTTGAAAAATCAGGAGAAAATGAATTGGCTCTGTGAGTCTTGTCTACTATAAAGTATATATCAGGAGGCAGATATAGACAAAAACACATGAAATATACCAGTTTCCTTAATAGTTCCTTAGATGAAAAAAAGTGGATATGAAACCAGCCGGTCAACCTAAACAGGCTAGCCTCGGCGAATAGCCCAAAAGTCGTGTTCTGTGCATGCTGGCGCACAGGTTTCTCTGTAATGTAAACGATGCGAGAGCCCTGATTGGTCCTTGTCCCCTCGTGACGTCACGCTGATGTTTACATATGCGTTGTAACTTTATAAGTCAACAATTGAGTTCTCTGCCATATTAACCCTTCCAGTGCTGAGGCTACTTTTGTCCAAAGCACAAGGAAGCAAAGATTTTTGAAAGACATCTAAACCTTGTCATGTTGGTATTCATTGGATAGCTCTCATTGAGTACTCTCAGATGAATACCCATGTGCCAGGGTTCCAGTTATTTTTCAGTTTTTTTGCATCATTTTTGTATTGGCCAAAAAAGCCACCAGCAGTAGAAGGGTTTAAGCTTGATTGTGAGTTTCCTGGTGTATATTGCGGAGAAATCGGTTTGAGTATCCAAAGAAAACCATTGCCTAACCATAAGTCAGGCCAAAAAAAAAAGTGTTTGGTTCCTATTACGTCCTAAAAAATATAGGTAGGGTAGGTAGGTGGAGTTGGATGGCTTTGAATACAGGTTTGCCTTGTTGTAATTGTCTTTATATGCATTAATTGTAGGCCCCTGCTTCTGTTCATCCAGAAATTTATAATTTAATGGTTGGAGAATTGGTATTTAGGACGGCGAGGCAATTTTTTGGGTAGGAACAATTCATTTTTCAGTAGGATTGGCAAAAAAAACTTTAGGGTAGGGGACAAAAACTAGGTAGGGTAGGGTAATAGGAACCAAACATCTTTTTTTTAGGCCTCACTGGTAACTTTCTAACGTCTCGATGTGCTTGACAGTGTCTTATGTTTGGTGGTGATTTTCCCAGGTACTCTTAGTTTCCTCAATCATGGACAGCTCTCCTGATACTATTTAGCTTCAGTGAGGAGAGAAAAAGTGATGATAAATACTGTATGTATATATATATATATATATACATGTATATATATATATACATATATATATATATATATATATATATATATATATATATATATATATATATATATATATATATATATATATATATATATACTCCAAATCCATATTCCTGGTGATGGGCATGGACTTCTGGTACTCTTGCATTTTTTGCAAAAAAGTCCAGGTTCAGCGCATCTTGTGAATGGAAAGTTTAGTGCATTCTTTTCTTGAAAATCAAGGGGTGGTGCATCATGGAAAGTGAGTGATAGATATTTTGAGCAATTTTAATTGTTTTACTTTTTGATAATGTTTGATAAATGTTGCCATATTGTCATTTTTGATATTTATTGACTTTCTACAAAAAATATTTCTAGCTTTGATACAATTTCTCTTGCAAACAAGTTGATTTATTTAACTTTGCTTTTTTGTAACTATATTTGCATCATTGATAAAAGTTGTTTTTTCAACCATTTACTGTTTTGTCATCAATAGAATAAAACGTTGGTAACAACTGATCGTAAAATTCTGCTACAAATATTTCGCTTTTTGAATTTTAGTGCTTAAATATAGCAACTTCCCTAGGAGTACTGCTGTCACACAGGGCTTTGGCTGCAATTTATTGTAAGGCCAAGAAAAAAATACTGTTTGTTTCCTGTAACGTTCTGAAATAGGGTAGGTAAAGATTCTTTTTTTGCATTATTTTTGGTCAGAAATGTGTGTTTTATGCACGTTTTACGTTAATTGGGAAGCACGTGTGTTCAACTGTCGCATTGTTGCACCAGGGTGCGTCATGCTTCGAAATGTGCGACAAACCAAAAACTTATAGCACTGTTTAACTGGGAAGCTTACCAAAACATGACCAATTGAGCCTATCAAACATTTCACTTTAATTATTTTTGATACAAACTCTATTTAAATACCAGTGAATGCTATTAATAGTTTGTCTTAGCTTAGCAGATTGTCTTGTTTTTGCAATCCAAACTTTGTAAACCTCTTTGGCTCCCTGAGTCCCATATACACATACCTACTTCCGGTCTCAACCGTGACTCTTTAAAATGTTGATTTTTCTCATTAGGTTCCCATTAATTGTAAAATTCCACTCAAGATCACTCATATTTTTCTGTCTGCAAAGGCCAACTTTAACAATGAGATACCAGTTTAAGGAGTTGAGATAGAAAGTATGTATATAGATATAGGACTCCGATGGCAATCACAAACTTTTGGAACAAAAAGAGGAAAACAGTCTGTCAAGCTTAGCTCAGACAGACTATATCAGTCTTAGCCAGCACGGTGTCTGAGTGTTTTTGTGGACACCCAACCCCTTAAAAAGCACCCCTCAGGACACCCAATTTTTTGTGAAGAATTTCTTAAAATGTCAATCTCAAGCATATAACTGAACTTTTTCATCTGCATATATAAACTCCCATGAAATTGTATAAGGATATCATGCCTTACTTTGATAAATTCATACATGTTTATGGTTGAAATCTGAATATATTGTGGTCACCCTTAAAAATTTGGACGCCCAAAAATTTCACAATTGCCAATTTTGGGCACCCAGTTTCCAAATGCTGGCTAAGACCATGGATTATGTAATTCAGGGTCTTAGCCAGCATTTCAAAAATGCCTGTCCAAAACAGCAATTTCACAATTTCTGCCCGACCAGATTTAGCTACCTATCTACTTCAAATCCTTATACCAGCTACATTTAGTAGCCTAGTGTGTCAAAAAGGGCAATTTACACTTCAGCTATGTCCTAGAAGATGGTTTGGTGGGAAAATACTGAGTAACTACATCCCAAAAGTCAAAATTGAAAAATCATCATAGAAATTTTTGTCTGTCCAAACAGGAGGTTTTTAGGAAACTACCTGTCCAAATCCTCTGGCTACGTCCCTGCTAAATAATAATAATAATATTGTCATTTGATATTGCGCCCTTTCCATATAAACATGCTCAAAGGCGCATTACATTCCATTGTCGAAGGATAGATGTTGATATCCACATAGTTAATTGATATATACATCTTTGAACAGATGTGTTTTCAGTTGTCGTTTAAAGATTGCCACACTCCCAGCTGCCCGAATATTATCTGGGAGCTGATTCCATAGTTTTGGGGCACAGGCACTAAACGATCTGTCACCGTAGGTTTTCATGTTGTTTCTTGGCTCGCAGAGTAAGTTCTTGGATGTTGATCTCAGTGTCCGGGGCATACCCGTCGAGTCTTCTGTTTTTTGGACTTAATTTTACCTGCCTCCTGTTTTTCTCCCTTTTTTTTCTTGTCTCCTGTTTTTCTCCTGTTTTTCTAGAAAACCAGTCTAAAGCGACTATAATCTCCTGTTTTCCTCAAGTTCAGCCCAGATCTTCTTAAACTCCTACAGCTTAGCATGCAACTCAGCTCTTCTAGCCTGCCTAAACAATACCCAGTTGACCTAATTGAACCCAGCTTGCCCAAAAGTTGCAATTAGCCTAGATAACCATTCCTATTTTTAGCAGTAGATATGTTTTAATTGATATTAAGCTGAATTTTAAGAAGAAGAAAGAGGTGCATGCTGGTCTAGCATCATAACATTAAGAAAAAAATGGCTGATAAGGAAAATTCACCTCCAGAAACATATATCATTCATATTTCAGCAGTTCTGTTTTAAAATATTTAATTATTTAATGAGGGATTTATTTGAGTATATGCCAGCTGGGTTGAACCTTGAGTATCTTGCCCAAAAAGAGACACTGATGATATGCGAAGGACTCTTCATTATAGCTAAATGAATAACTAATGTTGGCCAAATATCATGTGTATTAGATTTTTCATTATTAGTAGCTCATGAAAGGTAAATTGATACCTGTGCCAATTATTTTAAGAGTTAAAAAGAAATGAGGGTTTCATGGAATTATTATATATGCCTGATGGGTGGAGTGACAAGAGTGGAACCTGGTGCCAAACATAACTTTGAATATAATAGATTAAAAAATATGTGGTTCCCTGTTGAATTATTTGGATGATTGTAGTTTAATACATTAATTATTATGATAACATTTACCTATCCAGGTAATGTAACCTGTTTAAAGTGAAAAAAGAAATAGGTTTCATAAAATTCATGGACTGACAGGAATAATAAATATGGTCATGTTAAAATTGATTTGTTGTTATTATGTCCATCTGTTTACTGCAGAGAGTTGAGAGTATTGGCACTACATTAGGTAGGAGCCACCTGGTGGGACGTTGGTAAATTATTTATACAGGTGCGGCACCTGGTGGAAAGTTGGTAAACTAACGTATATGGTAGCGGCACTGCCGCGTGAGAAAATCTCCTGTTTTTTTTTTGTCTGGGGTTGACAGGTATGCCGGGGTGGGACATACTCTTTCAGCAATTCCCTCAGGTAAGAAGGTGCAGTTCCGTGCAAACACTTGTACGCCAGTAGCAGAATCTTGAATTCAATTCTCTTCCTGACTGGTAGCCAGTGCAGCTCCTTCAGTACTGGAGTGATGTGGTCATACTTCTTCGTTAGAGTGATCACCCTGGCAGCGTTGTTCTGTACTCTCTGGAGCTTACGTATTAGCTCTTCGGGTATTCCACAGAGAAGTCCATTGCAGTAGTCAAATCTTGAGGTTACCAGGGATATGACAGCACTCTTACTTGATTCTGCAGTCAAGTATTTTCTGATCCTTCCGATGTTTCGCAGGTAATAGTTTGCAGATTTGACTGCCTTTGACACATGTGCTGCCATATTCATGCTCGGATCAAAAACAGAGCCCAGATTGCCGATAGGTATATTGAGAATCTTGACAATCTCACCATTTACTGAGATGCTAGGCACAGATATTTTGGCTCGCTGCTTAGGGGTACCTAGCACAAGGACTTCCGTTTTGTCTGCATTCAGTTTTAGCTTGTTCTGTGACATCCATGTATATATGTCAGTGAGGCAGCCCTCCAGCCTAGCAACTCCTATATCCACAGCTTGTTGAGTGATGGGTTTTATTGCCAGATAGAGCTGTGTGTCGTCTGCATATATGTGAAGCTCTAAACCATGCTTTCTGATAAGTTTTCCAAGGGGTAGGAGGTATATCAGGAACAACAATGGTCCTAACACTGATCCCTGTGGTACGGACCACAGAATGTCCTGTAACTCAGAGAACGACTTGTCAATCTTGATGCGGAGTGTGCGACCTGACAGGTAAGACTTAAACCAAGCAAGTGCTTGACCCGTAATACCTAGTGTATTTTCCATTCTGCTGAATAGAATATCATGGTCGATGGTGTCGAATGCCGCACTCAGATCTAACATGACCAGTATAACTACTCCATGCTGGTCAATGCTGGTTAGAATGTCATTCTGTACTTTTACTAGGGCAGTCTCAGTGCTGTGACCAGGCTTGTAGGCAGATTGTAAATGTTCGTGCAAGTTGTTCTCAGTCATGTAGTCAGTGAGTCGCCCCGCCACCACCCTTTCCAACAGTTTTGAGATGTAAGAAAGGTTACTGACAGGACGGTAGTTCTTTAGAATATCTGGATCTAGGGTAGATTTCTTAAGTAACGGTGTTACTATAGCCGACTTCATGGATTTCGGTACCTGGCTAGATCTGAGAGAAGAATTTATGATGTTAGTCATTACTGGAAGTTATTCACTTCTACTTTCTTTGATGAGCCAAGTTGGGATTGGATCAAGCATGCAGCTTTTTGCAGGAGACTTGCAAATTATCTTCCATACTTCCTCCTCTGTAGTATTCCGCAGAACATTCAGAGTGGAAACAGGTGGTGACTGTGCTATTTCCAGGTTGATGTCAGAGCAGTCAGGGAGGTTATCCCTGATTTTATCAATCTTTTCCTTGAAAAAGCATGAGAACCTATTTGCAAGTTCTTCTGCAGAGCTGTGTTCCGGGAGTTTTGACACTTTCTGCCTGAAGAGGAGTTCATTCATTGTCTGGGACATCGCTTTTGAATCCTGCCCACAATCAATAATCCTCTGATTGTAATATGACACTTTGCTACTTTCAAGGAGCTTATTGTATTTGTCTCTTTCTACCTTGAAAATTTCACGATGAACTGTAAGGCCAGTTCTCCTCCACAGCCTTTCAGCTTTTCTTATCTCAGATTTTGCTAGATGGAGATCATCTGAGAACCAAGGCTGCTATGTATATATTAATTTTGTGTGCTGATTGTATAAGGTCACATCTTACTGATCAGTTATGAGCAATGGAACAAAAGACAGTTGTACACGTACATTCCTCAATGAGTAGCCTCAAAAGCCAATGGTGACCGGCAAACTATATATACTGTAGAACACACATATGACGCGTGTCCCAAATATAGCAAATTGGGGAGTTTTCGCATCATAGCGTAACTTTATGTTAGCGATGGTAGCCGCCGCTGAAGGCGCCAAAGTACAGAGAAAAAATACAGCGTTTTTATATATAGCGAAGCGGAACCACAAGCTATGTACGCTATATATAAACAGACGCGTAAATTGTGTGTTCTACAGTAGTTTAAATAGGCTTCTAGCTGCAAGCCACTGAGGTTCCCTAGTGTGCTTGGTGTGAAGACATCTCACTACGATTTCCAATGTTATGGCCTGTAACAAACCTTAGTAGCAAGGAACCTGAGATTTACTTCTTGATGTCACTAGCCAATGATACAAAATGAGAGGATAACAAACAGTAATTCCACGGAAAAGGTTTATTATCGAATTTAAATACACTTCTTGTAAAAACATACATTACTAACAGTGCAATTACTAACAAATCCTCTAATATATCTACTGCGAAGGATGAAAAGGTACACTTAACCCTTATCCCGCTGGTCACAACTCTGAGTCGTGATGAAATGTAAGTGGACTCACCGCTGGTCACGACCGTGAGTCGTGATGTTTCTTCAAACCGGCTGAAAATTGCTTGTCCCCCCATAGGAAAAAATATAATCAACCAAATCTTATGAAAAAAGATATTCTGATAGGCCTATTGATTCTGAACAGAAATGATATAGGTTTTATATAGGTTATCATGGCAGAAAATAAAGAAATCTGGTATGGAATATCATGGTACAGGCTAGATTTTTCGACATAAAATTATCTTTTTCAGTGGCGGCTGTATATTGGTGCTATACATATTATATAGCGGGATAAGGGTTAACAGATTATTCAAAATAATGTAAGTTTTTCATCTCAGAAAATACATCAGAAAAAAACTACACAAAATGTGTATGATCAATGAATAAAAGCAATGATTATGTAAAGATAAGAAATTTCTGGTCTGGAAACCATAGAAGAAATCTCCCTCTTACTTCATACTCATCTGACCGCAGATATGGGAGAGAGCCCTGAAATCAGGGTCTTAGCCAGGATTTCGAATTTGGGTGCCTAAAATTGGCAATTGTAAAAATTTTGGGCGTCCAAATTTTTAATGGGGACTTCAATTTACTCAGATTTCAGCCATAAACATGTATAGATTTATCAAAATAAAGCATGATACCCTTATACAATACCATTGGAATTATGTGGAGATGAAAAAATTCAATTATATGCTAAAATATTGACATTGTAAGAAATGCCTCACAAATTAATTTGGGTGTCCTGAAGGGTGCTTTTTAAGGGTTTGGGTGTCCAAAAAGACACCCAGACACCCTGCTGGCTAAGACCATGCCCTGTAATCTTTAAACCCCTACTTCTTACACTGGCAGGTCGGCTATTTATAATCAAATCTCTCCAGCTGCCAAATACTTAGGAGGATAGATTTGCCAAATAGATACTAATTATCATTTGAAAGGCATAGATTCAATGACTCTTAAAATCAACAATGATGTATTCAATTCAGAAACCATAATGATATGAGGTTGGCCCAAGGCCAATTTTATTTGATGTCTTATTGGAGAAAGAAAGAAGGAATGGGTTTTCACTTCCCTTTCAACAATAGAGTCACATTGTTAGGAGATAGTAACCCAGAACCGGGAAGAAATTCCCTTCTCTTCTGACTTGAACCTGGGAACTCTAGTTGGGAGCCAGGTATATTGTACCCATTAGGCCACGGGAGACCCCTGGCAGATCTAGCCAACCATGTTATGGGAAAATGAAATAAAAATGATAGCTTGTAGGGTTATTTTGGTGATAATTATTCTAAGACATTAGACCATGGGATATCCCTGGGAAGTCTCGCCAATCATGTAATGGTAGAATAATAATACAGGCAACTCTGCTTAATCCGGACTGGTGTGGACCCTAAATTTCTGTCCAAATTAGGCAAAATATGGATTATGCGTATAGGAACTATATATATAGAAAGGGACTGGGACATTCCAATCTGTCCGGTTTCAACAAAAATCCGGATTACACATGTCCAGATTAAGCAGAGTTGCCTGTAAAAATTCTAGATTGTAATATCACATTCTAATTCAATTATTCTAAGGCAGAAAGTTATGAGGATGGTTGTTTTGATCATCTGTAAAACTTGTGAAAATAGATTGAATACATAACTCGCCTTAATCCAATTAAACCAGATCTGTTGAATGTTTCAACATGTAAGAATTGACATTTGCAGCTTTTCAGTATAACTGATTTTTTCTTTGGGATAGACAATTTCAGAAAGCAAAAAGAAATCCTTTGGACCACAAATCTAACTGGTCTGGCCTATGGTATCTTCACCATGAGTTCAAGATCAATTTCACTGAATCAAGTAGTGCTGGGACTCGGTCCAAATACATGAACTTGAGTGCTCGGCAAATCTAGCGACCAAAACTCGAGTCAATATCGAGTTTAACAGCCACATTGACAAGATCTTGAGGGGGGTAATTTAAAACAAAATTACGCCGCGGCATACGCCGACACACGCCAAGCACACATACGGTGTGCCGTGGCATTGAGAATCGGTGCACCAGAATATGGCGTAATACGCATCTGACACGGAGACTTAAGAAAAAACATTTTATTTCAGGAAATCTGGTGCAAATTTGGACGTTTTGGCCATCGCTAGGCCACACAGGCATCGGAAGCATGTGTTGCTATCAAAATGTCATCAGCTCGTAATTTCCGAGCGATCAATTTTTGGACTCGAGCGCTCGGATCAGAGGCCCCAGCGACCGAAAGCTCTCTAGAATCAAGAGACTGTGAGTGCACCATTTGATGTGTTAGACATAGGAATTGTCCTCTTCATTTAATAACCAATCAATAATTGTTGCATAACTACTTTTCTTGATCGTCAACTTTCCCATCAACATTTTTTTCATCATTTTCTTCATAACTATTTTTTTTCATCATTACTTTCCTCATCAACTTTCTCATCATTATTTTTCTCATCATCAAATTAATCATCACTATTTTCCTCATCACCAACTTTCTCATCATTATCTTCCTCAATACCAACTTTCTCATCATCACTTTCCTCATCACCAACTTTCTAATCATTATTTTCCTCATTACCAACTTTCTCATCATAAATGGTTTCACCACTAATGGTTTCATCATTAACTATTTCATCATTTAATTTCCTCATTGCCTATTTCCTCAACTTTTTCTTATCATTCACATTCTCATTATCTTTCTCCTCATCAATTTCCTCATCAGTAACTGCCTCATCATTATTTTCCTCTTCAGTAACTGCCTCATCATCAATTTCCTCATCAGTAACTGCCTCATCATTATTTTCCTCTTCAGTAACTGCCTCATCATCAATTTCCTCATCAGTAACTGCCTCATCATTATTTTCCTCCTCGGTAACTGCCTTATCATTATTTTCTTCTTCAGTAACTGCCTCATCATTATTTTCTTCTTCAGTAACTGCCTCATCATTATTTTCCTCTTCAGTAACTGCCTCATCCATTATTTTCTTCTTCAGTAACTGCCTCATCATTATTTTCCTCTTCAGTAACTGCCTCATCATTATTTTCCTCATCAGTAACTGCCTCACCATCAATCTCGTCTTCAGTTACTGCCTCACCATCAATTTCCTCTTCAGTAACTGCCTCATCATTATTTTCCTCCTCACTGATTTCCTCATCAATAATTGTTTCATCACTGCTTTCATCACTAGATACCACATCACTGCTTGTGTCATCGCTCCAACGGGATGGTGCTTTTCTTTTCAACGGGCGTTTCTTTCCTGTCTTAAAATGAGTTTCTTTATGTTTCTTCAGAGCTGACGACTCGTAGAATGCCTTGTCACATACGTCACACGGGAAAGGTTTTTCTCCACTGTGCCTTAATTCATGCTGTTTCAGCGCAGATGACTGGTAAAATGCATTATCGCACTGCTTACACTTGAATGGCTTTTCCCCAGTGTGCATTCTTTTATGTAGAACAAATTCTGATGACTGGTAGAACCCTTTACCACATAGCTCACACTGGAAGTGTGGTACACTGCTGTGTTTCCTTCTATGCAGGTACAGACCAGCAGCCTGGTTGAATGCCTTATCGGTCAGTGGTACGCTTCATAATTCGATTTTCGTTTTGTGTTTTACAAATTGAAAATCGAATTTCGACCCCAAATTCGTTTTTCCATTTTTATTTTCCATTTTGAAAAACAAAAATCGAAGACGATGTTCGTTTTTCAATTTTCGTTTTCCGTTTTGAAAAACGAAAATAAAAGACGATGTTCGTTTTTCAATTTTCCTTTGCAGTTTTGATGAACGAAAATCGAGCTTAAAATCATGTACCACTTCATAATTCAATATTCTATCTATCTAGATATCTACCTATCTATCTATCTAGATATCTATCTAGATATATATCTACCTATATATCTATCTATCTATCCAGAGTTTTTCGGAACTAGGGTTGGATGCCATGTGTCGGCAGTAGAACACGAGTGGGTGTAGTAGGGGGGGGGGGGGGGGGGGGGTTGACTGTAACGTGTTCGCGTTCGGCGTTCATTTACACTACAGGTCTGTAGTGTAAATGAACGCCCGGCCGCTACGCGTCGCCACCGTCGCGTATTATAATATTATAATTACTTGTGACGTCATCAAAACTGTAAAATCGCTAATTTCACTGATTTAAAAAAGGTTATTTAATTTCCTAAAAGTGTATTCTTAGTACAATTAGTCCATTGAATGTATCCATGCTGTTTGACCAAAACAGAGTGGACGCTATCATACATAACTGGAAGAACCAAGTTTTCAGTAATGAAACAATCCCAGGCGTTCCACAAAGGCATTCGACGTGTTTGAAGCCGCCTAACGGCGGGTTATGGAACCTCGCGTCTAGATATCTATCTAGATATCTATATATCTATCTATCTAAATATCTATCTATCTATCTATCTAGATATCTATCTAAATATCTATCTAGATATCTAGCTATCTATCTAGCTATCTATCAAGATATCTAGATATCTAGCTTGATATCTAGATAGATAGATGGATATCTAGATAGATAGATATCGAGATAGATATCTAGATATCTAGATAGATAGATGAATAGATAGATATACATATATAGATGAATATGTATATATATATATATAAACATATAAGTATATATATATATAAACATATATACATATATATATATATATATATATATATATATATATATATATATATATGTATATATGTATATATATATATATATATATATATATATATATATATATATATATATATATACATTTAAAAAAAAAAAAATATATATATATATATATATATATATATATATATATGTATGTATATATATGTATATATATATATATATATACATATATAGATATATATATATGTATATATATATATGTATATGTATATATATATATATGTATATATATATGTATATATATATATATATATATATATATATATATATATATATATATAGACAAATATATATATATATATATATATATATGTATATATATATATATATATATATATATATATATATATATATATATATATATATATATTTATATATATATGTTTATATATATATGTCTATATATATATATATATATATATATATATATATATAGACAAATATATATATATATATATATATATATGTATATATATATATATATATATATATATATATATATATATATATATATATATATATATTTATATATATATGTTTATATATATATGTCTATATATATATATATATATATATATATATATATATATATATATATATATATATATATATATATATATATATATGTCTATATATATATATATATGTCTATATATGTTTATATATATATATATATATATATATATATATATATATATATATATATATATATATATATATATATATATATATATATATATATATATATATATTGGACACTAAATGAATATTAAATTATGAAGCGTACCACGGACCATTTTAAGCTTGATTTTCGTTTTTCAAGACTGCAAACGAAAATTGAAAAACGAACATCGTCTTCGATTTTTGTTTTGAAAGTGCTAAACGAAAATCGAAAAACGAACATCGTCTTCGATTTTTGTTTTGAAAGTGCAAAACTAAAATCGAAAAACGAACATCGTCTTCGATTTTCGTTTTTCAAAATGGAAAATGAAAATGGAAAAACGAATTTGGGGTCGAAATTCGATTTTCAATTTGTGAAACACAAAACGAAAATCGAATTATGAAGCGTACCACTGACCCTTATCACATAAGTCACACTTATACGCTTTTTTCCCAGCATGTCTTTCTCTATGCTGATCAAGATGAGTAGACTGAATGAATGTCTTATCACATATGTCACACTTGTAAGGTCTTTCCCCAGTGTGTATTTTTATATGACGGGCTAGAAAACAGCTACGTGAGAATGCTTTACCACATACGTCACATTGAAATGGTCTTTCCCCAGTGTGGGTCCGTTTATGTCTGCTTAGTAGACTAAGGCGAGGAAAGGTTTTACCACATGTTTCACACTGGAATGATTTCTCTCCTGAATGTACTTTTAAATGACTTATCAAATGGTCAGATTTGGAAAATTTCTTTTTACAGATACCAATGTGGATTTTTTCTTCTCCATTCTGTATTCTATTTTTATGAAGTTCCTGAGCTGAGGAAGCGGACAGTGCCTGTGTGTGTTCCACCGAGTGTGTTTTTTCATGCTTACGTCGATCGGAAGGGTCTGAAAATGCTTTGCTACATATATCACACTTATATGGTTTTTCTCCAGTGTGTATTCTTTGATGTTTGGTCAGAGAACCTGATACAGAGAATGCTTTGCAACACACTAAACACTTATAAGGTTTTTCTCCAGTGTGTGTTCTTTTATGTGAGGTCAGAGAACCTGATGCAGAGAATGCTTTGTCACACACCAAACACTTATAAGGTTTTTCTCCAGTGTGTGTTCTTTCGTGTTGTGTCAGAGAGGCTGATGAAGAGAATGCCTTGCCACATACCACACACTTATGTGGATTTTCTCCAGTGTGTTCTCTTTCATGTATGGTCAGATGGGTTGATGTATTGAATGCTTTGTCACACACCAAACACTTAAAAGGTTTTTCACCAGTGTGTCTTCTTTCATGTACTTTCAGATTTGAAGATGAGGTAAACTTCTTGTCACATACCTCACACTGGTGCTTTTTTTCCCCAGTATGTGATATTATGTGAACTTTCAGGCGGGAACACGAGACAAAAGCCTTATCACATATCTCACACTGATATGGCTTTTCTCCAGAGTGCAATTTGATATGCTGTCTCAGGTAAGAAGATGTCTTGTAAGTCTTATCACATACATCACACTGGTAGGATCTTTCCTCTGTGTGGGCTTTCATATGCTTTTTCAGTGATATAGTTGTGGGGTAAGCCTTTTCACATACATTGCACTGGTAAGGTCTTTCCTCTGTGTGGGTCAGCACATGCTCTTTCAGGTGAGAGGGTCTCTTGTATGTCTTATCACAAATATCACACTGGTATGGTCTTTCCTCTGTGTGGGTGATCATATGTATTTCCAGCCGTTTAGGTGTGATGAAAGTCTTATTACATACATCACAGTGGTAGGGTCTTTTCATTTCATGGTATTTCATATGCTGATTTAGCTTATGAGGTGCGGAGAAATCCTTGTCACATACCTTACACTGGTGCAGCACAGGAGCCTGCTGAGTTCCATTGAGAGACATGTTTCTTGCTTTGCGGGACTCTTTTTATCCAATAGTTAAGCTCTGATTTCCTCTCCTATTAAACTGCGGTCCACACCAATTAGCACACCACATACTTATGATTATTACTCATTATGATTGTGTAACCAACAATGTCATTTTCTGTTCACCATTCCATTAATCTTGTTAATGTGCGCTTTACTCCCAAAGCTGAGTAGTCCAAGACAAGCATCCTTCTCAAAGTTGCAGTTTTGGAAGAGAATGATGAGGTATTGCGGCCTCATGTCCAGTTCCCCCTGACAGCCTGCAAAAGAGAAAAATAGGTTCAATGTAAATTCACTGAAAATGTAACGATTAATTTAAGGGGATCCTTTTCTGACTGTTAGACTCCCCAGCAGACCTTTCTCACAAAAAAATTATATGAAATCCAGTATTGTTTTCTTCCTGTCTACCTGCATTAAATACTTGAAAAAACACTTCGCTATGTAAATATGGCCTGTGTTCTTTGAATGGCATATCCGAAAACATTCCTTTTCCATGAAGTCAGACAACTAGGGCATCTTAAAACTTTTTGTGACACAAGATGATGTTGATATTTCCTTGCAATGTCTTGACAATGCTGTAAAGTTCGAAATATTAACGTGGAAGTAATATTAGCAACTTTAACGAGTGGGTCCGATTCGTTAATATTACGATCCGTTAATATTTGTCCTATTTTGTATTCAAATTGCATATCTAGTCACAATTAAACATCGTCAGATGATAACCATACATATATACAAAGACACACATACGTACAACCAAATTTGAATTATGCGCGTAATCACAGTCGATCTGAGTTCCTAAGGTGCAAAATACTTGTCAAGACGGGCATTCATTGACATGTGAGTTTGATAAACAGCCCCGTGGCAATACTAGATTAGCGCACAAAATCCACGTGGTTCTAAGAAATTACGATTGCAATATACCCATTTTGACGAACATTTGTACCGTTTATATCTCTATCTGATAATCTTGAACCCTTAATTTCACTTGTTAGGTGGTTGCGCCTTAATGAACCTAGGTCTTGTCAGTATCTTCGGGCATGAGTGGTAGATTAGCACATGAATTAGAATACCACTACTCAGATGGCGCTTTTGGTAATTACGATCTGCTATTATCGAAAAATGGATCAATTAGCTAAATATAAACTCTAATAATTCGAACTTTACAGTATCTTGGACAATACATACTGCTTGCCTCCAGAAGACACTTTCACTTACATTTAGCATTTCAGCTTCAGAAATTTTGCTAATTAACCCATTTACACTCAGAGCGGCCAAAAGAGGCCTGACGATTTCGGAAATATTTCCCTTACAAAAGCATTTTTTTGAAAACATTTCAATGGGAAATGTTGATCAGAAGACAAACAACAAATCTCCTTCAAATATTTTGTGAAATTTTACTTCATTCCCAAGTTATTTTCAAAAGTATGAAAGTAGCAGACGATATTTCGAGAGGAACTCTTGAGTGTGAATGGGTTAATAGCATCATGCCTTCATGTAAAGATGTCCGTCCAGTCTCCAGGTAGCAATAAAGCCAATTGTATACATTACTGTTGATCACTACAGATCAGGTGCTTAGCCGCCTATGCGTCCAGTGTGTCATTTGGACAGCCAGAACACTGTTTTTTGACAGTTCGGACACCCAAAAATTTACGTCAGAATTTGCTGATGATGACTTTTCATAGAAGATTGAAGATGTAAAAGCTGTAGTGTCACTTTTATAAGTCACACAAAGCAGTTACTGGCCTAAAAAAGCAAAATCTGTAAATATATAGGGTTTATTTTATTAGTAGTATGATCTTTGTACCACACTTTGGACATGCAAAAGTCTATGAAACCTCTATTTGGACACCCTGTTTACAAATATTGGCTGAGACCATGCTACAGATGTAACAGTAAATAAACAACCTCCTGCCTGCCCTCCTGAAAATCTTTCTATAATAGAATAGACTCCTCTCATCGGGGATTACATGCTAAGTCGTAACTTTGTGACTCACCTTCCTGTGGGTCAATTCTAATACGGTTTGGGAACTGTGGTTTAGATCTTTATCTAGAAACATCGAAATATGTTCTACTTGTTTAGATCTGTTGCAAAATGACAATTTTGCAACAGGATTAACTTGTAGTAATTTTTATGCCATCTGTCAAATGGTCCAGGGTCATAATGGCCACCTCCCAGACTGGCCACCTACCAAGATGGCCAATTTCTTGGTCATTATGGCCACCTCCCCTTGGTCATTGTGACCACCTCTACTAAAAAGATTATATCAGTCAAGTTATTGTTAGTAAAGATTTAGGTTATAAAGAGATGGTCAAACCTACATGAATTCAGTGCTTTTAGGACTCATGGTTTAAATGTGTCACAAATATAAACCTCATATCAATCAAGATATTTCCAATGTTTCCACGAAGTAAAAGCAAAGAGTGATGTCACAACTTTTGTGACTGCTAGTAGTGCTTGGACGATAAATCAAAATATCGCCAACTTAATTGTTGCGCCACGATGATAGTGCTATCGATAACCCAAGGAATTATCAATAATTCACGATAATTCTTGGCAAAAAGTAAAACCACATAAATTGATCAGAAATTGTAAAATATGCAAGCTAAGTACTCATCAAAATGACACTTCTAATAGATTGATTTTTTTTACCGGAGGGGCGCCAATATAACGACTTTTTAGAAGTTGCGTTGAGTCAAGTTAGCACATTATCGATTTTTATTGATAACCTATCATCATCTGAGACAATATATCGATAAAAAATTTGGCTAAGTCTGAGCACTACTTTGTAGTCATATTACTTTTGGCATAAATTTTTCCCATATTACTTTTGCCACAAATTTTTCCCATGTTACTTTTGCCATAAACTTTTCCCATATTACTTTTGCCATAAACTTTTTCCATATTGCTTTTGGCATAAACTTTTCCCCATATTACTTTTGCCATAATTTCTTCCCATATTACTTTTGCCATAAACTTTTCCCATATTACTTTCGCCATAAACTTTTTCCCATATTACTTTTGCCATAAACCTTTCCCATATTACTTTTGCCATAATTTCTTCCCATACTACTTATGCCATAAACATTTCCCATATTACTTATGCCATAAATTTTTCCTTCACCATGGCCTTGGCCTACTCTATCATTCAGGGCGCGACACTAAAGGTGAACTGCTGGCCCCAGGCTAGTAAATACAGGTGAACTTTGATATGACGGACTCAACGGGACCAAGAAAATTGGTCTGTCATATGCAAAGCTGTCATGTACATATGGCACATACGTGATATGCACGGGACCGGGACCAATAATATTGTCCATCATAGACAAGTCCGTCGTACAGTGGTCCGTCATATCCAAGTTCACCTATATTGCAAAAATTAGCTTAGACTTTCGAGCCCTCAAAAGCAAAATCAGGAGATCTCATGTACCCAAGAGATACTGTAACCAAGATACAATGTACTTCGCAACCAAGTGATTTCGTTACCATAGGATAATAACGAAATTTGTCCACGGAACGTAGCCAAACTTGATAGAATTGTAGTCAGGGATATCTGCTTTAAGGAAATCTAAATTTTTTATTAAGATTGGACATTGCATTACTCAGAAATGCAAGGAAATAGCCAATGCAAAGCTCCAATTCCTGAAAATTCACCGTCATTGAGGTCTGTGCGGGACACCCTATCATCGACAAACTAATTAATCAAGATTCAGAGTTAAAAGCGCCCCCAACCTACTCAATGTGTGTTTTGGATAGTGTGTTTATGCTCACGGAAGAGCTAGTCAGTGCATTATATTTGCCGCCTGAAACACAAGAACACATTACCACATCCAGAGATCAGTTTTATTTTCACTAAAACCATAAATAAAGGCCATATCATCCTTTAAACATTGCCAATTCAACTTTAAAATACGAGATTTATTGTCCATTGTCCAATTCAGTAAATTCCCTTTGGGTACGAAATCGTGCTGACGAAATATCTTGGTTACACAACCTCTCGGTTACAATTTAACTTGGGTACGAAATCTCCAGTCCGCGACAAAGCAGATCTTAACGTAGCAATGGTGCCACTCACCAGATGTCGCTCTGATCAACTTTTCTATGACACACTAATACAGTGAAAACATGGGCAGCGTTCCATGCCTGGTTTGCACCGGCTTTTTGATACTCCAGGGTTGGGGTCAATTACTTCAAAATGTAATCAATTATATTACTATTACTTCAATATTTTGCAATTATATTACTATAACTATTAAACCATTTTTTAGATCCAGTAATTACAATTACTATTACATTTACAAAAGTAATTAATTACATTACAAATTACTTTTCAAAAAATGGAACAAAGCCTACTGGGTTGTTAATGATTTGACTATTTTACTATATGCTTCATGAATACCAAGTACAGGCAAATACACTTCTGAATACTACTTCATGTAAAGTATAGATCTCATCACTGGCATGGATAGCAGCCTTTTTCTAATAGTCACTTTGTGTCACTGTGTCAGCTGATTACAAAAAATCTCAATAAATTTTACAAGTTAACAATAGCTGTTAAAACGAAAAATGTCAGCTATTGCAAAATAAGTTTTTCTGATGGTCCTGCCATAGATTGTGTCAGATTAAGCTGTCTGATTCTTCTAATTGTATAGTACATTATTTTCCAATATGTTGGTTGCACTTTAAGAACATCAGTTTCTCAAAGGCACTGTGCTTCAAGTTACAGCTATCAGGGCAGAAAATCTTCCTACCAATGCTACATATCCACTCTACTGCAGTATGCTGGTATGGCCAGGTAGTGCCAAATTGGGACTTGGAAATTCAAAATGGCTAGACATGTCACCAGATTAAGTATGTGCATAGTTGAACATCCTTTGGACATACTGAGAATCATGGGTCTGTTTTTAACAGGGGGGTGTCTGTTTTCAAGCTGATTGGATTTCACCTAAGTTCAGCATGTTTCCATCAGTTGAACTACAGGATAGATTTGCATCCTGTCACTGCATCCGCAATTAAGAAAAGCAATGTTTCCATATCCATGATCCCTGTCCATTTATAATCTAGTGCACAAGTGACAGATGTGTAGTGAAGATAATCTTCATGATTTTGTGACAGTTAAACAATTAGTCTCAATGTGAAAAGTGTGTACATATCCAGTTCCTGCTTGCCTCTGAGCATCCTATAGCAGAACATACCCAGTAAAACCTTTACAGATGTAATTGAAAGTAATAAAAAATTACAATTACTTTTAAGACTAGTCAATTACTATTACCTATAACAGTATTACAGGGCTCGACATTGGTGCTTGCCCCATTGCCCCAGGCAAGTAGAATCTGTAAATCATAGCTGAAGGGCAAGTAAAAACTCTATCTTGCTTGCCCCACTGCGCAAGTATGCTGTATATATTTCGTTTTTACTTTTGAGAATGTGTGCAAATTTTGTGGTCTGGCATATAAGCTTGTCCTAGAAAACATGCTTTCACATGCTAGCACCATGTTCTATTTGGTTTTAAATGAAAAGTAAAACATACAATTATTTCAGGGGCAGGTGAAAGTTTGATTGGGGCAAGTGATAGTTGAATCTCACGTGCCCTACTGGGCAAGTCGCCTCAAAAATTAATGTTGTGCCCTGTATTAGTTTAGCCACTCAGTAATTGATTACTTGCTATTACATTGAAAAATGGCAAATTACTTCAATTATTCAAATGCAAAATTTCTGAAGAAATTTTGTGAAATTATGCAGCCAAAACTTACAAAAACATTAGAACTTTCGTTTAAGTGACACGGAACGGCTCCGTGTCAACACTCGAGAGTAAACAAATCTATTGCGCCATATTTGGTGCACCAATTCATCAAGTGCCGCAGTACACCGCATGTGTGCCTGACATATGCCGGTGCATGCCGCGGCACAATAATGTTTGAAATCGTTTGCCTTAACATTACGGCAATGTGGCCGTAAATCTCGAACCGAATCGATTAATTGTTCGAAATATTTTTCGATTAATCGATTCAAAAAATCTCTTCGCATCCGAACCCTACAAATTAGTACTATTAATTAATAAATATGTAGTTCAACTTGTGGGCAAGCTCCAATTGAGCTATTTTCCAGGTGAATATAGTTTTCAAACACAGTTTTCTTCAATAAATCAGCCCCAATCACTAAAAATGGCAGCATAAATAGATTTAGCATGTATTTCTACATATAGATAGCACATGTTTATAATCTTTATCCCTGGGACAAGCTGCTAGGAAGACCGTTTTCATGTTTTGCTGGCAAAGTGAAATTGATCAGGCAAGTTGTAGCAATGCCAAACCAGGGTCTTAGCCAGCAGGGTGTCTGGGTGTCTTTTGGACTCCCTGGCTCATGAAAAATACCTGATTTAGGTAGAAAGACACCCTCGATTCTGCTATGTTTTTTTTTATAAATACTAATTCCAAGTTAAAATTTCTAATAACTTTTAACTTCAAAATAATGACAAAGACATTTCTTGAAGAATCAAGCATATAATTACTTTATTAGTTAATTATTGTACATAATCAGTGTAATGATTTTTACTTTTTCAACCAGGCATTTCGGACACCCTAAGTTCTTGAAATCTCAATTTGAACAACTTGTTATGAAAATCCTGGCTAAGTCCCTAAGCCAAACCACTTTTTCTAAGTATGGCCCCCAATCAATGTATTATATACCACTGTAAAGCGCTATCCTTCAGCATCTAAATGGAATTCTCTAGGTCGCTCCTACTAAAAGTTATTCAGCTTTGAAGAGAGGGGGTCAGTATTTTGTACGCTTCAATTTTTAGACTTTTCTTGAAAAAAATGGCACCAGAGCACAGCGGAGGCATGAATACACCAAATCAAAATCCAAGCGTTTGATGATTATCCTAACGCCCACTTTAGTCATTACACAAAGTTAAAGGGCTTACCTCATTGCCATTCTATTGATGTAGATTGTAGTGCTCACAAGTTGTCAAATTCTGGCTTATTTAAAAAAAGAAAACAACAGGTTTTTGAGAGGAATTTGACAACTTTTGAGCCCTACATAACATTAAGAGATTGGTAAGGGGGTAAGCCCTATAACTTTGTGAAATGTTTAAAATGTGTTATGATAATTATCAAACGCTCATATTTTGATATGGTCATTATAAAATATGGTGTATTCTGTAATCGTTGGCTACTGCTAGCTCAGGGTTAGTCTGAGGGTTGGTTACAATTAAGGGTTAGGAGATCAATCTATGCAATGCAGGGTTTAAAGATGACGAATAGCAGCTAGATTACTATATATATATATATATATATATATACAGTACGCTTTATTACTTACTCAATACAGAGATCAGCTAATCCTAATACATGTATAATCCCATTAGTAGATCCTAAGGTATGCTGCCACTGCAGCTCATATAAAGTAATTCCTAAGCCCAGAAGTCAGTCAAAGCACATGTTAGCAGTACAAGGGTCTGCGGTAGAGTGAGGCAAAAGGCTAGCACATGTGTGGTGACAAAGGGGTTATGGCTTTGGGTGAGATAAGAAGAACACTGCGGGCCAGGCAGGATGCTTCCTGCTCAGAGTGTATGGTCAAGCCCTGACTGCATAAGGCTCAAGCAGCTCAGCTAGTGATGATATATACTGTACACATATATGACACGTGTCCCAAATATAGCGAATTGGGGAATTTTCGCATCATAGCGTATCTTTATGTTAGCGACGATAGTCGCCGCTGACAGCGCCAGTACAGTAAGAAAAACGTACAGCGTTTTTATATATAGCTAAGCGGAACCACACGCTATGTACGCTATATATAAACAGACGCTAACATTGTGTCTTCTACAGTATACAAAGGTCATGTTGTACTTTGCGACCTCAATTCTGGTACGTACCAGAATTGTGCAATTCTAGTGTGTACCAGAATTGTTTATCACGTTCGCCTTCATTTCTATATTTGAATACCCAGTCCGCTGTCAACCCGCCATGTTTGTCCTGGCTTTCAGCTCCAGTACCGGACATACGCTGCCCGGAAATTAGGTAAGCACTATAATTCCTTCCCCACAAATTAAACCTTCAACCCGAACCTACAAGTGTGTACAGATTCCCGTGTTTCAGTAATAAAACGTCGGATAAAGCCACCATGCTCCCTCCTACATCTTGTAGTTGCATCTTCCTCGTCTTGGATGGGGGTGTCGAGCATTGAGAAAAACAAAGGGGATGGGGTGGTGAAAAAAAACTTTGTATGGGGAGGGGGTATAAAAGAAAAAAAACATGGGGTATGGGGTTGTATTTAAAAAATCACATTGGGTATGGGGTTTTGAAAAAGTAATGAAAATCATTGGTCGGGGGGGGGGGTTTAGATGAAAAAAAATCATTGCGGGGGGGGGGGGTCTGAAATTGTGGGCGTTCCACCCCCCCCCCCCCCCCCCCCCCATGTATTTTTAAATGGATTAGCCCTTAGAATAATATGGTCCGATAGCTACTTAACGTGCATTACTGGTCTCTAAATAAGACCAGTGACACTCAGGGAGATTCTTGTTAACAGTTTCCCCTCAAGAATGTCCGCACATGAAAAACAAAACAAAAAACACAACAGTGACTGTGTACCTTGAATTAATCGTGGGTCGAGTTCGTGATTGAACTGGCTCCGTATTCAGCGGGTTCGTTTAGGGATCTCTTATCATGCTTATGTCCATTCGTTTTTATGTCCAGCATGTGCCGGTATGTGCCGGTTCACAATGTACATACAAACAAGTCCGTTAGTGCAGGGAAAATCTATTTATAAATAAACCTCTCTGGTTTGTGGTATCACTCGTGATTAATTCTAATCGTATCTTCTCACAACTATTTTTCGTTTGGCAATTCTTTTAATGGCAAAAATATCAGAGCACCCAGATATCTCTACGATCATACACCTAGGGCTAACAAACCTATGTATCAATACTGACAATAGTTCAAAAAGCTGTAAAACAGATATACCATTGATAAATACAGGGGCGGATCCAGACTGAAAAATTGAGCTATGCACCTTTGGAGAATTTGGAAAAATAAGGGGGCCCGGAGGGTGTGGAGGCCTAGGGCCGCTGGCGCTAGCGCTGCGGGCGCGAAGTCTTTTGCGGCCGGGGGTCCGGGGGCCGCTTAAGGCCCCGGGGATTTTTTTTATATGTAGGTCCTCTGAGATGCATTCTCCTGCATTTTCAGAGCAGTTAATGGAACATTATTTTCACTGTAAATATATCTAAACTTTGTTTGAAACTTTCTATATTTCACGAATTTAGTAGGTAACCATGTTCTCACTTCTCCTCATGTTGGTATTTTATATAACTTTATCATTTGTTATCACAGTGCATGTGACTTTTGTCTTCTATAACTATCACAATTTAAAGCAAATCTGGCAAATTAGATACTCTAAATGCATGTTAATTTGAAGCGATTGTGACTTGAAGAAATTCCATAATGAAGAGAGACCAACAACCTCCCCTGATTGTATCTTAGATAAATGAAAACAAGGGAATATGAAACGAGGCGGTCAACCTTAATAGGCTAGCCTTAGAGAATAGCCAAAAAGTCGTGCTCTGTGCCTGTTGGCGCTCAGGTTTCTATTCGATGCAAATGATACGAGGGCCGTTATTGGACCGTGATCCCTCGTGACCTCACGCTGATGCAGATCAGAGACCCCTGGCATGTCCAGCCCTTCACTGCAGCGCATATAGTAATTCGTCTCTCGCTACATATCCTCTTCTTTTAAGAGTGTGAGCAAGCCTGTGGGAGCCGTTTTACAGCAAATATAGCCTAAACATTCATAGTTGATTATGAGGAAAAGTGCATCGTCTTTAATTGATATAAAAATCTCAAATGACCCTATGTTCACTAAGTAACCCAATGAGCATACGATGATAGAAAAGTGATATATTTAATTTATTTCTTACAATAAATGTTATAGAAAAGTTCTGAGACTATCAAGTTTCTTTATGTAACGCTCATCAAAATCTCATCAAAAGGGTCTGTATGTTCGTTGTCCTACAGGGGCTTGATCATAAAGAAAATGTGTCAATTTCTGGTCTAAACACAAAGTTTCGGAAAAGATACACATTTCCTAAAAAATCACAATTGTTCAAACCTTTTTAACCATTCATAGTAGACAAAACAAGAATTATTAGACGATATTTAGTCACTGGTGAAGATTGCTGTTGAGACTAGATTGGCATTGTCTCTGGTGCACCCTTAATCGGGATGCATCACTGAGTCGGAAGTGCAATTGATGATGGGAGAGGATGCCGCACCCCCCCTCCCCATCCTGCCGCACCTGGCGTGATGGCGATTAGCCAGACTCTCCTGAGAATACTCGCTAGCCTGGTCGTCCGGAGCCTTAGATTATACACATGTACGGTCATTTACTTCCTGCCCTACAGAGACAAGACGTCGTTGCGTAAAAATCTAACCTCCCAGAGTAGGATCGCCACCACTGCTTCCCAAAAAATTCAGGAAATGGTTAGCGTGGACTTTGGAAATTGACCGATGCACTTTGATATGAATCGATGCACTTCCAAGATTGATCGATGCACATGCATCGATGCAAACTGGTGTGGATCCGCGCCTGAAATAAGAGACAAAGACCAATGAGGGCTTGAATCGTACAGAGAAACTTGCCCACAAACATGCACAGAACACGACTTTTGGTCTATTTGTCGCAGCCAGCTTGTTTAGGTTGACCGGCGGGTTTCATATCCACTTATTTTCCATCTAAGATAAAAGCTATGAATATTGTCACCCGGTGGCACTACTATATTAGCTCTTACTGCAATAGAACTTTACAGATCAATCAATAGACAGAATTACAATAGTCTCTGTAGAGCAGGAAGTAAGTGACCTAAAATATGTATAATCTAAGGCTCCGGATGTGTTTTCCGGGGGGTCTGGCTAGTCGCCATAGTGTGCTAGGGGCGGCAGGAAGGGGTGAGGGAGGGGGGGGGGGGGCATCCTCTCCCATCATCAATTGCACTTCTGACTCAGTGATGCATCCTGATTAAGGGTACACTAGTGAAAATGCCAATCTAGTCTTAACAATCTAGTGTTAACGGTTATCTTGATCAGTGACTAAATATCGTCGAATAATTCTTCTTTTGCCAACTATGAATGGTTAAATGGGTTTGAACGATTGTTTTATTAGGAAAGCTATGTATTTATTCCGAAACCTTGTGTTTAGTCCCGAAATTGACACATTTTCTTCATAAAATACCCTGTAGGACAACGAATATGACGGACCCCCAGTTTCTTATCAGCTTTTGATTTATTACATACAGAAAGTTGATAGTCTCAGAACTTTTCTTAAACATTTATTGTAAGAAATATATGAAATATATCTCGTTTCTATTGCAGTTTGCTCACTGGATTACTTTGTGAACATAGGGGCATTTGAGATTTTGATATCAATTAAAGCTGACACACTTTTCCTCATAATCAACTGTGAATGTTTAGGCTATCATTAGGAAAAGTAGAATACCTCCTGCTAGAACGGCTCCCACAGACTTGCACACAATCTTAGATGAATAAAAGAATGGGTATGTAGCGAAAGCCTAATGATATATGCGCTATAGTGAAGGGCTGAACATGCATGCCAGGGGTCTCTGATCTGGAATCAGCATGATGTCATGAGGGAACAAGGGCCAATCAGGGCTCTTGTATCATTTACTTCGTAGAAACCTGAACGGCAACATGCGCAGCACACGACCTTTGGGCTGTTCTTTGAGACCAGCCTGTTCAAGATGATCGGCTGGTTTCCTATTCACTTGTTTTTATTTATCTACAAGCCCTGCGGGGAGTCTGCTGGCAGTTAAATTGCACTCAGAGAATGGAGTTATATTCAAAGGAAAATATGAAATATTAATATCACTGATTCTTCAGTGGCAGGACAACCCTAGAAAAACGATGCGAAATCAATTATCTTAATCATTGGTTAATGCAGGTGGTTAATGTGGGTTAACAATCAAACATGATGCTCTGGACATGTCAAAGCTTTCACAGTAGTCACAAAAAGGCCCTACCATCCAGGTGCATGTAATATCTGCCTAATAAAGGCATACTTTGGGCGAATTTCAAATGGTGCAAATGCAAAAATAAAAACAAACAACAACTATTGATTTATAAATTTGTACTTAACTGGAAAGTACCCGTCCTGCAGATAGTTACCATGAAATATTTCAAATTGACCAAAAAGATCAGAGCACCTAGATATCTGATTGCAACATCACTCATGATTAATTCTAGTTCTATCTTGGGCGTCTTCGCATCGGTTGAGTTTAGATCCCAGTCAGATTTGAGCGTTCCCGGCATGCTTTGCAGTCTAGTGACGTCACTGTCATTATGGGTGCTCCTCATGTTCTCGATGTAGTTCTACCTAGTCCTTTCATATAAATTTCGCGATTAAACTCAAATATTTTTTTTGGCAGCGATATATACGCATATATTGTTCGCAGAAGTTTGGAAAATATTCCTTTCGTTTTTATTGAGATCTTTCATCACAAACGTGCTCGACAATGAACGTCGTAGCAGTCGCGGAAGACCAAGCCGGTGTAACGCAGATGCGAAAACTATGTGACTTGTTTTTCAAAAATTGAATTAAAAACTCTTCATTTCAAAATGAATAATATGGCCAAACATATAAAGAAAATTTGTTTGTTTGTCAATATTGTCTTTTATATGCCATTATGAAACTAAGTGTAGCTTTATATGAGCTTTGACCTTCCCGCGGATATCTAACACCGCAAAGCATGCCGGGAACGCTCAAATCTGACTGGGATCTAAACTCAAGCCTATCTTGTTCGTAATTTCATAACGCTACGAGTATTCTCGAGGGTAGGGTAGTGAAGGTATCGCATTCTACACGAACTGCAAACTTGCAGTTGGTAGACCCTGCCTGTGCTGCCGCTCAGGAACACGTTGAGACCAGAATTTGGAATTTTCATTTTTTTGTCAGTTTTTTCTGCCAAATTGCGGCTAGGGCGTATTTCGGCAGTTGTAACAGGTGGAGAAATTAGAGAAATCCTTTTTCTTTCGTATGCCAATTCTTTTAATGAAACTACGAGTATTCTCGAGGGTAGGGTAATGAAGGTACCGCATTCTACACGAACTACGATCTTGCAGTTGGTAGACCCTGCCTGTGCTGCCGCTCAGGAACACGTTGAGACCAGAATTTGGAATTTCATTTTTTGTCAGTTTTTCTGCCAAATTGCGGCTAGGGCGTATTTCGGCAGTTGTAACAGGTGGAGGAATTAGAGAAATCTTTTTTTTTTCGTTTGGCAATTCTTTTAATGAAACTACGAGTATTCTCCAGGGTAGAAGAGTGAAGGTATCACATTCTACACGAACTGCGAACTTGCAGTTGGTAGACCCTGCCTGTGCTGCCGCTCAGGAACACGTTGAGACCAGAATTTGGAATTTTCATTTTTTTGGCAGTTTTTTCTGCCAAATTGCGGCTAGGGCGTATTTCGGCAGTTGTAACAGGTAGAGGAATTAGAGATATCCTTTTTTTTTTCGTTCGGCAATTCGTTTAATGAAATAAATATAAGAGCACACAGATATCCCTGCGACCACACACGTGGGGCTACCTAACTTATGTACCAAAAGTTCAAAAAGCTCAGCTATCAGATATGAAATTGATAAATGAGATGCTAAACCGGCTTAAGCTCATGTCATTGGCAGTCGTCTTAGTTATCCTCCACGAACTTTGGTCATTCAGTTAAATTTACATATTTGTTCGTAATTTCTTAATGCTACGAGTATTCTCGGGGTTAGGGTAGTGAAGGTATCGCATGCTAATGCGATCTTGCAGTTGGTAGACCCTGCTTACGCTGCCGCGCAGGAACACACTAAAACTTCAATTTTGAATTTTCATTTTTGGTCAGTTTTTCTGCCAAGTTGCTGCTAGGGCGCATGTAATTAGGTGTGGATGATAGGGAAACCAATCCGCCGCTTCCTTTTATGTCAAAGGCATCGATCTTTCATGCCCCAGCAGGGACTCAAAATTCGGACAGGGCCGTGGTCCAAAAGGCAGGCCACGGTCAAGGTCAGTGGAAGGTATCGGGGCGAACCACCGACACACCCTCACTCATAATTAGCAATTCCCTCGCGCTCCCGATCTGATAACGAATCGGAAGGGAGCCCAGGGAAGCGCAACAACCATCGGTTGTGCTTGCCTTAACAATGCCAATGATGCTAGTTATATAGGTAGATTGGAGTACAGTAATGTGCTTAGAGTAGTTGACCTAATTAACTTTTGCAAGTTATTTGATTGAATAAAACTGTTCAACTTTAACTTTATCGAAATTGTAAATAGTTTAGAATATTTCTATTGAAAGAAATATTCATAATTTTGTCACATTACCGAATTAGGTACCTTTTACACCTCTGTGGGTGTATTTGCATCTTTTATCGCCGCTCATGGCTATTAATAGAGCACAGTCCCGCATTTGTCATTCGTCGACCGCGATTGGGTCGCATTTTCGAAAATTATTTACTTTGCGTATGCCACGATATAAAAACACATTTGAAGTTAGTTAGTGGTATACTATTTTTATCTATCTATTAAAGGGTTGATAACTGTTGTAATGTAATACTTTTGTTGGGAAATGTTAAGAGCTGGTTCTTCATCTCAATTCAAGCATAACTAAAATGACTGGAGAAGAGTCAGCAGGAACCAGTGACTTCTCCTGAAAATGTGTTTTTAATATAGAGGGTAAAGACACAATGCAGGAGAGGTTGTGGCCCTATTCTCGTCATGGAATTTCATCAAGTAACAATCGTTTCAAATTAATATGCATTTTGAGTATCAAATTTAACAGATTTGCTTTAAAGTGACATATTTATAGAAAACGGTTTTGACATTTTGACTTTTTTTAAAAGTTGTGGAGTTGGATAGGTGAATTTTGCATTTCTCTTAATTTCAACAGCAATTCCAAATAAATTTGAATGGAGTAAAACATACCCTTCCTTCCGCATTTGTGATATTTGAAGGTTCACGATTCATAGTTTGCAAGAGGGGCTCTAAGCATTTTTTTCATTTTTACCCCCCCCCCCTCCACAAGAGGATAAGTGAGAATAAGGTTACCTGCTAAATTCATGAAATCCGCCCCTGTTCCCTGTAGCAAGAATAGTCATCATCCGCATATATTTTTTTTTATTTCTTGAGCTGTTTTAATTGGGCATTTAAGGTAGATAATGGGATTAATTTCTTTGACTCAATTTTAC
>OZ012699.1:29943908-30116615 GCA_963942565.1 Maea johnstoni
TAATCCGCCATGGCAGATTTCCCCCTCTAATATCTCTTTCCTCCATTCCACTCCACAAGAAATAAGAAAAGACATTATTTAATTCCTTAACCCTTATGCTGCTGATGGCTAATTTGGCCAATACAGAGTTATGCAAAAAAACTGAATAATGACTGAAACCCTGGCAAATGGGTACTCATCTGAAAGTACTCAACGAGAGCTATCCAATGAATACCAACATGACAGGGATTCAATGTTTTTCAAAAAAAAAAAGTGCGTTCTTGAGCTTTGGACGAAAGTAGCCTCAGCATAAGAAGGGTTAATACATAAGAAATTGGGGCTAGGAAGAGACAGAAGCATATTTAGAGAACTTGGTTTATTGTCTCTCTTTCTGTCTTATTGAGGCTAAGCAGTGACTAGCCAATCCTAAGTTGTGGAAGAAACTGGAGTTCCAGGCATAGACTGCCGCCCAACCTATACTTCTCTCATAGTTTTAGGCTCTATTATAAATGCTGGTCTGAAACTAGACTCAGCACTTATAGTATTCCAGTAATAAGCGTCCAGGATTTGATTTTAGTATATAATCATTAAATACCAAAAACACCTTGAGCATGTTATCATTAAATTAATGATAACATGCTCAAGGTGTTTTAATGTAAAGAGGGCCCTGCCCTGATGGCCTAGTAGTCATGAATTAGACCAAATTATGATAATCGAAAATCAAAATCAAGCCTGAAATCTTATCCCTCATGCTGCTGGTGGCTAATTCTACCAAAACAAAATAATGCAAAAAAACTGAAAAATCACTGAAACCCTGGCAAATGGGTATTTATCTGAGAGTACTCAGTGAGAGCTCTCCAATGAGTACCAACATGGCATGGTTTAGATGATTTTCAAAGATTTTTGCGTTTTTGTGCTTTGGGCGAATGTAGCCTCAGCATTGGAAGGGTTAAAAGTGTCACACTGTCACTCACGTCCTATTTGTGATAACAGGTGCATGTATGATTACCAAAAATGAGTTCTCTAAATTTAGATCATCACAATTTGTGAAGTATGGAAATTACGGACTTCAGCGCATCAACAGAATAAGAAGTATTATCAAATATCTTAAACTAATTGTTGTCTCATTTCAGCTGCAGTAATTGAGTTTAAATTTCATCGCTAGGAGTTGGTTAGTATTTTAACAAAATTCCTTACATACGTCAAATCCTGATGGCTTTTGTTGAAATCTGATGATAATTATTTATTTCGTTGAGTGATTGAGGAGCCCTATTTCGAATGGAAGATATCCTTCAAGATAACCAATGATTTTTCTCCTCTCACTTTATGGTAATGCAAGTTTTATGTATGCTTTTATACCTAAATTTTCAAGTAAATTGAATAACATATTTTCATTGGTGAGCGGACAGTTGAACTTGCAATAGAGGTGACAAATATAAGAGATATTATCAAATAGAGTGTGTGTGTGAGTTGGGGGATGGTTCATTTAAAACCCTACAAAAGAGTACTTAACCAATTCATGCCTACTGACCTACTTGACAATGTAATCTGGACCTATGCTAATTTTGAAAGTAACTTTAAGACTCATCATGGATCCAAAACAAATTGAAGGAGAATTATTGGTTTGTTTTATGTAAAAACATCCTCTTTGCATATTTTCTCAAAATTGATTTTACTAAAGAGATATTACCAAAATAGTCCAGCAGTTTTGGGTATTACAGGCATGAAAGGGTAAAGGACTTGGGGTACTATGAACCCTAGAGTATGTGCCAACTCGACTCGTCCAGGTTATCAGTATCATCATATTGTGCTAAGGTAGTATTGGCAAAAAAGGAATTTTCATGGTTACCACAGTTACCCTCTGAAGGATGAATAGTTCTTGTATATATACATATATACATATATACATGTATATATATATATATATATATATATATATATATATATATATATATATATATATATATATATATATATATATATATATATGTATATATATATATATATATATATATATATAAATATTTTTACCAAATGATTTTTAAATACCATCAAAACCCTTTCATATTGGTATTCATTGGATTGCTCTCACGGAGTACTCACAGATGAGTACCCATGTGCCACGGTTTGTCATTTTCTGTTTTTTTTTCATCATGTTGTATTGATCCCTATAATAAACAATAGGATTTAGAGCTGTGTTTAATCTGGATGATTGCAGGCTATCCCTTACCTCCGGTTTTGATATAGCAATGGGGGCAGCTTTATCATTCAATGTCACCTCAACCTTTGGAGGTTGCAGCTCTTTGTCAAAGATATATATGTCTATATATATCTATATATATATCTATATATATATATATAACTATATATATAACTATATACATATATATCTATATATCTATATCTATCTATCTATATATATATATATATATATATATATATATATATATATATATATATATATATATATATATGTACATATATATACATGTACTGATCGTTGAATCCCTGGGCTACCAGAGCCAGTAGCAGACCAGGTAAACACAGGAACCTGGATCTTCTCAGACAAAGAGCTTCAAGTTTAAAGTAAACCTATTAACACTTTTTGAGGCCTGTATGTGTATGTGTATGTGTATGTGTAGTTGCTGAGACAATATATTGGTATTTAGCTTATTTGAAGGCCCAAAGATGGCAGAACTACTTTGCATGACTTTTGACTTGGGCTCATGACTATGACATCAAGGAAAGTGGTGATCATGGGATCTACAGGGAGATACTCTGTGTATATAGGAAATATAATGAGTAGGTGACTTCGAAATGAGCTTTTCTATATGACTACCACAGAAGAGATTTGTATATTGCATACTGCTTAAGAGAAGGGAGTTAGGGAACTATAAATTTCATAGAATAATTGACAAACAATTTATTAATATGCCTTATTTTCTGTTCAATATAAACTGACATGATAAGCTAATAATTGCTAGAAAAAACTTCTAGAGGTTCTTGTGATATTGGGCCAGTAAATTTAATTTAAAGTTAATTTACCAATGATTTTAATTTACCAATCAGACTCTATCGGTAAATCAACATTTGGAAAATTTGGAAAGGCTTCAGATTGGCAAATTAACTACATTATCAGGCAAACAAAATGTCTGTGCTGCGTGGGCAAGATATGACAAGTAAACAGGATACATTTATTACATTTTAATGAAGCTTCAAGAGGTTACATTGTAATTGATATTGACAAGTGCGTGGTTGTTGAGACCACTCACCAAGAGCGTAGTTGAGGGCAGAAACCAACTAGTGTATACCTACATGTAGTACAGGTGAACTTGGATATAACAGACTCAATGGGACCAGGAAAATTGGTCCGTCATATGCAAAATCTGTCATATACATATGACGAATACTTGATATGCATCGGACTAGGACCAAAGATATCGTCCATCATATGCAAAAATCTGTGGTCCGTCATATCTAAGTTCACCTGTAGTTTAGTGGGAGTTTCATATTCATTTCATATCATTGTTCATGCTATCTTTGTAGTCGGCATATACAAAAAACCTCTCCGTCTGAGCTACCCTTTAAGAAGAAAAGGGGTGGCGAACCCTTTTTAAAAAATTCAAAACAACTTCCCCCTCATTATTCTTCTCATCTAATTTTCTCATTCCTTGTCACTTACTTTCTCATCATTATTTTCCTCATCATTATTTTCCTCATCACCAACTTTCTCATCATCAACATTCTGATCATCATTTTTCTTATCATTATTTTCCTCATCACTAGCTTTCTGATCATTATTTTCCTCATCATCAACTTTCTGATCATCATTTTTCTTATCATTATTTTCCTCATCACTAACTTTCTGATCCTCATTTTCCTCATCACCAACTTTCTGATCATCATTTTTCTTATCATTATTTTCCTCATCATCAACTTTCTCATCATCAACATTCTGATCATCATTTTCCTCATCACTAAATTTATCATCTTTATTTTTCTCATCATCAACTTTCTCATCTTTATTTTTCTCATCACCAACTTTGTCATCATTATTTCCTCATCACTAAATTTATCATCATTTTCCTCACAACCAACTTTCTCATCATTACTTTCCACATCAACGTTCCCAATGTCATTTTCCTCATCATCAACTTTCTCATCATTATTTTCCTCAACTTTCTCATCATTATTTTCCTCATCAACTTTCTCATTATTTTCCTCATCAACTTTCTCATCATTATTTTCCTCATCAACTTTCTCATCATTACTTTCCTCATCACTCAATTTATCATCATTATTTTCCTCACAACCAACTTTCTCATCATTATTTTCCTCATCAACTTTATCATCATTATTTTCCTCACAACCAACTTTCTCATCATTACTTTCCACATCAACGTTCCCAATGTCATTTTCCTCATCATCATCTTTCTCATCATTATTTTCCTCAACTTTCTCATCATTATTTTCCTCATCAACTTTCTCATCATTATTTTCCTCATCACTAAATTTATCATCATTATTTTCCTCATAACCAACTTTCTCATCATTACTTTCCACATCTACGTTCCCATCGTTATTTTCCGCATCAACAACTTTCTCATTTCTCATCATTATTTTCCTCAACTTTCTCTTCATTATTTTCCTCATCATCAACTTTCTCATCAATATTTTCCTCAACTTTCTCATCATTATTTTCCTCATCCTCAACTTTTTCCTCATTATTTTCCTCATCCTCAACTTTTTCATCATTATTTTCCTCAACTTTCTCATCATTATTTTCCTCATCACTTAATTTATCATCATTACTTTCCACATCTACGTTCCCATCGTTATTTTTCTCATCAACAACTTACTCACCACTACCTGTTTCAACCTTAACTTCATCATCACCAACTTTCTCGTTATCAATTTCCTCTTCAGTAACGACCTTGTCATTATTTTCCTCATCATTATTTTCCTCATCATTATTTTCCTCATCATTATTTTCCTTTTCAGTAGCTGCCTCATCATTATTTTCCTTATCAGTATTTTCCTCATCAGTAACTGCTTCATCATTATTTTCCTCTTCAGTAACTGCCTCAGCATTATTTTCCTCCTCACTGATTTCCTCATCTATAATTGTTTCATCACTGCTTTCATCCTCATATACCACATCACTGATTGTCTCTTCGTCATCGCTCCAACGGGATGGCGCTTTTCTTTTCAAAGGGCGTTTCTTTCCTGTCTTAAGATGAGTTTCTTTATGTTTCCTCAGAGCTGACGACTCGTAGAATGCCTTGTCACATACGTCACACGGGAAAGGTCTTTCCCCAGAGTGCCTTAATTCATGCTGTTTCAGCGCAGATGACTGGTAAAATGCATTATCGCACTGCTTACACTTGAATGGCTTTTCCCCAGTGTGCATTCTTTTATGTAGAACAAATTCTGATGACAGGTAGAACCCCTTACCACATAGCTCACACTGGAAGTGTGGTACACCGCTGTGTTTCCTTTTGTGCTGGGTCAGACCTGCAGCCTGATTGAATGCCTTATCACACTGATCACACTTATACGCTTTTTTCCCAGCATGCCGTTCTTTATGCTGAGCGAGATGTGTAATATCTGCGAATCTCTTATCACATATATCACATGGGTATCTATTTTCTGGTTTTTCCCCCAAGTGTATTCTTTTTACATGACGGGTTAAAGGAGCTTTAAGTGAGAATGTTTTACCACACAAGTCACATTGAAATGGTTTTTCCCCCGTGTGGATACGTTTATGTCTAACAAGACTTGATAGGCAGGCAAATGCCTTACCACAAGTTTCACACTGGAATGTTTTTTTCCCAGTATGTATTTTTGAATGATCATTCGAAAGGGAAGATTTAGCAAATGTCTTTTTAGAAATATCACAGTGGAATGTTTCTTCCCCTGCATGTTCTTTTAAATGACTTTTCAACTCTTGAGACTTGGCAAATGTCGCTTTACAGATATGACAGTAGAAAGGTTTTTCTCCATTCTGTATAGCATTTTTATGCTGTTCCTGAGTTGAGGAAAAAGACAATGCCTTATCACATGACTTGGGCTGAGAAGTGCCATGACCATGTTTTATCATATGTTTCTTTAATGTTCCACGAGATCTGTATGTCTGACCACATTCACCGCAACAAAATGGGTTTTCCACCATGTGTGTTATTTTATGGTTTTTTAGTAAACCGAGGTCTGCAAATGCTTTGCTACATATATCACACTCATATGGTTTTTCTCCAGTGTGTGTACGTTCATGTCTGGTCAGAGTGGCTGATAAAGCGAATGCTTTGCCACACACCGTACACATATATGGTCTTTCACCAGTGTGTATTCTTTCATGTATGGCCAGAGAAGCTGCTACAGTAAATGTTTTGTCACACACCCCACACTTATGTGGGTTTTCCCCAGTGTGTGTTCTTTCATGTATGGTCAGACTGAGTGGTGTATTGAATGCTTCACCACAAACCGAACACTTATAAGGTCTTTCACCAGTGTGCATTCTTTTATGTACTTTCAGATGTGTGGATGAGGCAAAGCCCTTGCCACACACATCACACTTGTAAGGTCTTTCTTCATGGCGTAATTTCCTATGTCTATTCAAAGCTGCTTGTTTATTGAATGCCTTATCACATATTTCACACACAAATGTTTTTTCTCCGACCCTATGTGATTTCTTATGATTTGTCAGTTGCCTTTTTACAGTGAAGGTCTTACTACAAAGATCACATGCATATGGCTGTTCTCCAGAGTGCCATACGATATGCTGTCTCAGGTGAGAACGTCTTTTGTAAGTCTTATCACATACATCACACTGGTATGGTCTTTCCTCTGTGTGGGTAATCATATGCTCCTTTAGCCTAGGAGGTGTGCAGAATGCCTTATCACATACATCACACTGGTATGGTTTTTCCTCTGTGTGAGTCATCATATGCTGTTTTAGCCCTCGAGGTGTTTGGAAAAGCTTATCACAAACATAACATTGGTGCGGTCTTTCCCCTTTGTGGGTTATCATGTGCTCTTTTAGCTTTTTAGGTTTGGCGTAAGTCTTGTGACATTTCTTGCACTTGTACTGTTTTTTCACTTTCCCCTCATTTCTTTTCTTATGCATTGCAGTACTGTTTTTCATGTTTGTAACGTTAACAGTAGCCTTATCACACTCATCTCTAACCATTGTTGTTTCCCCATTGTTTGTACATATCCTACTTGCCTGATCCTCATTGAGAGACATGTTTGTAACGTTAACAGTAGCCTTATCACACTCATCTCTAACCATTGTTGTTTCCTCATTGTTTGTATGTATCCTACTTGCCTGATCCTCATTGAGAGACATGTTTGTAACGTTAACAGTAGCCATATCACACTCATCTCTAACCATTGTTGTTTCCTCATTGTTTGTATGTATCCTACTCGCCTGATCCTCATTGAGAGACATGTTTGTGTGCTTTGTGGGGTTTTTATCAGATAAAAAATACGTTCCAATTTCCGCTCTTGGTAAACTGTGGTCTACATGAATCTTTATTCTAATCTTCTAACCAACTTTGCCATTTGTTGCTCCCTATTCCATAACTCCAACTGAGCAGCCGAAGAAAAGTATCCTCCTCAGAGTTGTAGCATGAGGAAATATTGCCTGATTTGTGGTTGTCCTGCGGCCTGCAAAGAGAAAAAAACAGATTTAATTAAAATATAATTAGCCAGCCTCGTGCTGTGCATGAGTTTAGTTCAAAATCATACTTTTCGCCCACATTTACATTACAACATGCTTGTAACTGTCATTCCTCTTCCAAATGACATCGATCTCAATGCTGTGATCTTAATGCAACTACATACTTATCAATGAATGAGGCCCCAGTCAAATTATTTTATTTCTTCAAAGATAAAGGCATAAAATAGTCAAATTATTCTATTTCTTCAAAGATAAAGGCATAAAATGTCAAAAATTGAAAAAAAGAAAAACGTAAGGTACACTCCCTCACCCAAACGAAGAGACCAACACTAGCAGTACAACCCATAAATGCACAACCGCTGAGAAAGCTGTGACAAACTGCCGGTAAAACTTGGTATTTATACATAGATGTTAGCATCAGGGAAACCTAAATTGACTGTCAGTTTCCTGTATCTTTCTGTTCTTTTTGTCAGATAAGAAACGAGCTGAGTATTCTATAAAATAAATGAAAATCCAGTTTTGTTATTTTTCATTTATGATGTGTATTGGTAAAATGACGTTTTTATATTTGTAAATTAACATAAAGCATTCATCACCATTTATAATGCTCTCTGTTTAATTCAGATGGCATGTATCCTAAAATACCATGTCATTAGGTGAGGTCCGTGAGGAGGGTCAGAAAACCAGTATGGCTACCTGACAGACAAACAATGGAAGCTAGGATCTACAACAAGATACAGTAAATCACTTAAATATAGGGCCATATCAAGCTATTCAAATTGTTGCGGAAGGGAATTTTAGAGAGTTTAATTCAATATTTTTCCTTAAATTCATGTAAACTTCCTGATTTGGCTGTTTTATATTATAAATATATCATTCTAAAACACTATTATAAAAAAAGTTTGAATTTTTTTTTTGTAAAAAATAGTAGACTTTAATGAATCTATCGCAGGGAAACTCTGCGATCGAGGTTTAAGATACCTTCACAAAAACAGAAATCCTTCTTCAAATACTGAAGATAATTAAAGTTTTGCATATGTGCAATGTAGCCAAGTTCCTCAACTCTCTATTTCCGCATGTATTTCAAATTTTGATCATCCCACTCAAGTTTTGAGGAATTTATTCAGTGTTGCGGACGGAAAATACATACTAGTGCGAACGGGAAAAATTTGTCGCAAGTACAGGAGAGGAAGTATCCAGTACATAAAACATTTGTAAGAGGTCAAAATTTGATAACATCATTCAAAAATTGAAAATAGTCATATGGAAGACTGACATAAGAATGTTTATACAAAATTATTCATAGATCAGTAGTCTAAGAGACTGATACTCTCCATTCTAGGTTCTTAAATTATTGTGGCTTAAACACTGAAAACACTCAAAACAAGAAGTCTACATTCTTTCTATTAGAAAAGAAAACTATATAGAGCAATGTAAGCTAGTTAAGAGAGGATTCTAATAACCAGGTTGTGGAGTGATGCTGGTGCTCCAGAAAATTGCAATAGGGCTATATACCCAGATCTCAGTACTGAAATCTTAAGTGCAATTTAACACATATTAGCAATGCTGAATTACAAGGTTAGAAATATCACTGATTTTCATGATATGTATATTTGGTTAGGAATACAAATTCAGTTCATATCCAATACTGGATATTATTTAATGCACACCTACATAAATTCTCCATTCACCCAATAGACCTGTTAGATCTGAGCCCAAAAAAATAGCCAACCGTCAATAAGATCAAATTCAAATATGTATTAGGGCTGGAATCAGTGAGGATCGACTGCCCGGATCGGTACTCAGCCGCCGATCAGAACTTACATTTCCAAGAGTCGCTAGGTATCGATACACATTTATGAGAAGCCAGAATAGAAATGGGCATTCTTAATTGTTTTATTACCCTTTCAAGATGCTCCAGGCGGTTTACTGCCTGTTAATGACATCCTAATGACAGCTTCCCGGCAAGCCATGAACGTGACCTAGATCTGCCGAAATGGATGCATTTGTTTCAAACAACTGGTGCACCGCATCATATAGCTGACAATATGTGCCAGTGCTATATCATGAACCAGTTTGGATGGGGGCTAGCAATTGCATGCGCTTTCAACAACCGAGCACACATGTCAGAACAAAATATCTCTGAAGATTTCACGCCCCAGAAGGGAAAGAAATCTGGCATCTGGACTCACAAGAAAGAGAAAAGCCTGAAAAGAGAAACTAAAAACTACCTATAGCAACATATACCTGATATACCTTTATTGAAATGCTCACATGTCAGAAATTTACAGTAAAGGTACATCATACAGGCAGAAAATAACAAATCCGCAACACAGAGTTGAATTAGTCGTATTGCACCTAATTCAGGCTGCTTTATTATCTAGATCATAATTTTCCTCTGAGAGACCAAAACAACGCTAAGAATCGGAATCGGTATAATTTCAGAATCGGTTCGGTTCGACATTTTCCTCATTGATTCCAGCCCTAATATGTATGAATGAAAATATCACATAGGTATTTTAAAGTATTTAGCAAACTGGACACTCAGTAACTACACATATTCATAAATCATTCAGAATACAGATAGCATTCAGCATTGTCTAGACGTGAACCTTCATCCTGTCTGCACCCCTACATCCTTAATCCTGAAGCCACCCATTCAGTGAAATCGGGGTAAATGCAATTTCCCCCCAACTCTCTCCTCCCTCCTACAACTGGAGAATCAGAGGTAAATGCAATTTCCCCCTACCCTATTCATCTTCCCAGACTGGAGAATCAGAGGTGTTGATGAGAGGGGGAAGTGGAGGTAAAACAGAATCCACATTGTTTGGGCTATATACCAGCAACCTTGATTTGTACAGGAAGTGATTAAAACTGACCAGGTGGTGAGTGAAATTATCTACCTCTGAGAACATAAACTAAATTATGCTTTTCACAACTTTGTCTGTTTAATGCTCTAAAGGAAGCATCACACCTAAATCAGTTGGAACTATTGAGTATGTATGTAAGAAACAGTGGTACTCAAATTCTGCTCATACCTCCAAGGCCCATTACCTAAGTGTAATCCTCTTTTCTGTATATTATACCATCAAAACAACAGAGATCTCTTTGGAAAATTCCTTGAACCTTTAATTGAGATGAAAATCCATAGCTGCCATTGATCCCCTGACTTTTGCCTTTCAGCCATACTTCCTGTCCCAATCACTTTCCCGTCCGAAACAGCACTAACTGTTGTGGACGGAAAATTTTCCATTTTCCATTTTTACCAGTTATGTGATTTATTTTCTTAAATTTTTTTACATTAATAGATATGCAATATAATGAAGTAAGAGGATTCCAAAAATGGTTACATTATCACTTATTAAAATAAATTATTTATAGAAACTTTTCAAAGTTTTTTGTTGCGGACGGGAAAATGCCTATCAAACTAGTTCAATACATCATTGATCAATGATCACCAGATCAAATATGTTTAGTGGTAATGTACTTCAGCCTCACACCTACAAAAAGACACCAAAAAAGTGTACTTCTGACAACCCTATCTGCATCACCACTCATTTCCCATTTACCTGCCATGATTTCTTGATTTCATCAGGACGTTCGCAGGTAATCAACCAATCAACGATATTCAGTCAATGACCTAATTAAACATAGTAATGTGCGCTGGACAGTAGCGATTTCTGGAGGGGAAGGGCTGATCAATGTAAGTTATTATTTCTCTTTATCCATTGATATTTGGGGGCTGACAGTTGGGTGGTATTGAGAAAAATATGTTGTTGAGCTGTCTGGCGTGGTCTGCAAGATTGTGTTAGATTTGCGATATCGAGTTGCACTCCTGTTCTTTATGGAATATATTTGATACTAATGTTCTCTTTTTCTTTGTTTTCAAGGCAATTCAAGCGTCATTGCTCATTGATTACCCCCCTCCCCCCCCCCCATCTCACTGGGACCTACGCTCTCCACAATCTGACAAAATGTTGACAAATCGCCGAAGAGCGTAGTAGAGTCACGGATGAGCGTAGTGGTGTCCGTGAGATCGCTGTGTGGTCGCTATAAGCGCGGGATAATTTGATGCATGTATCAAATAAGCGTAGGGCAATCGTGGCTGTTTTAAAGCGCAGTAGCAGCGCAGTGCGATCACCAACAGCGTGGCGCAAGCTGCGTACGAGCGCAAAGGTCGTACTAACAGCACAGGGAGAGCATCGCACGATCTTGCACCATCGTGGAGAGGATACACCACGCTCATACGGCGATAACTTTTTTTTAACAAACTAACTATAGCCACAAACTTCAAGCTCTCTAGAAATTTAAATATTTAGTAAGATGAGAAAGTTTTATTAAAGTCTCACCCATGAAAGAATTGTACAAACATGACACAGCAAGAGCAATGAACAGGCAATTTTGACCAACAAGACTATACAACTAATAAATACAGAATATACATTGTTGAATAATATATTAATATCACTTAAAATCAGTTCTTGACACATCAGTTCTGATATTGAGCATTTATTTTGCAACAGGTTTTGGCACTAAAAAATATGACTGTATAGAAAGAAAAAAACAATACAACATCCAAGACAAAGAGGATGCAAATAAAAAAGAGAAAACAAATACCCGGTACAAAAAAATAGAGGAGATTGCTGAAGAGAGAGAAAGTTCCGGGAAAATTAAAACATCATTGAAGTCACTGAAGTATGAATGTAATATCTAATAGTAATACTAGTATATCACTACATGTCTTGTACTTCTAAACAAAAGATGCACCGAAACTACCAAACAAATTTATTTTGAATGGCTGGTGGGGCTAAATTGAGAATACACCTGGTATATAAGAGATTTACCTGGTGGGATAATTGGGAACTAACCCTACAGATTTTACACTAGATTCCTAGCCACACTATCCCAAATTAAATCTAAAATTCAGACTGTCAAAAGAGAGTATAACAGGACTAAAATTGTTTAATAACTGAAAGTATTTAACACTTGCAACCTTCTTTTATACATATTAGTGAAACGTGCAACTGCAGATCTAAAAATCTAATGCTAGAATGTTTATACTTGTTCATCAAGTTCTCAAATCATCTTCCACTTAGTAATCCAGCTGTGACATGATTCGCAACACTCCAACAATGATTGCTTATCACCACACCTAGCGGCGAGGTATATATATAATCACGCTCTTCAATTAATGAGGTCATATTTACCGCCATATTTCCTGTCTAGCGTGAATATAAGCATGCCGTGAATAAGCATGCAGCATCAGTGGGTATAATGAATTGGTATCAGGTCGTTATGGCCCACTACCCGAACGGCCCACTACCTGAACGGCCAATTTTCTGGTCACAACGGCCCCCTCCAGTTGGTCATTATGGCCCACTCCTCCATAAAAAGGTGATATAAGGCAAGTTATTATTAATAAAGATTTAAAATAAAGAAATGGTAAAACATACATGAATTCAGTCACTTTAAGAGTGCTTTTAGGACTAATGATAGAGGTTTTAGGAAGGAAAGTGGGTCACCATTGTTTGCACTGCTCACAATTATCAAGAACCTCCATTACTGAGTAGTGTACACTTTGGATTTGAAGTTTAGAGTATGACTAATAATGACTTTATGATATGAAAGACTGAATGAAATAAATACATATGATTGATATGAAATATGTTTTTTGTTGGTATTTATTAATAAAGAGGAGTTGAGGGGAACCCAGTGCAATAAATTGTAGGATACTGATGGTACACATTGATACTTTCTGAATTCATTTTTTCTCAATTGCATAGAATAAACACATTTGTTAAGGGTATGACTAATAATGACTTGATGATATGAAAGACTGAATGAAATAAATACATATGATTGATAAGAAATATATGTTTAGTTGGTATTTATTAATGATATATTTTGTTCATGCAGTATTTTGTCTATTGCAAGGCATGGTACTAATGTTTGCACAACTCATAACTGCAAACATTACTCCTAACTGAATTTTGTAAACATTTGACTGTAAGTTCAGGATTATAGCATAATATAGTCATTATATTTGATGAAATATGTATGGTTTCTTTTCCTGGTCTTAAAAAAGACCTTTGTGGAGCCTTGAAAAAGGCTATAGGCATGGAGTGTAGAGGCCGGCACATTCCCGCAGTACCTCAGTGGTTACCATCTCTCCATTCTCATACCGCTCCCATATGAAGAAGACCTTCCTCTGGACATTCTTGTATGTTTTCAGAACATGTATCAATGCGTATTGGATTGGATTCCCCATCAACTCCTCGTTATCAATAAATACCAACAAAACATATATTTCATATCAATCATATGTATTTATTTCATTCAGTCTTTCATATTGTAAAGTCATTATTAGTCATACCCTAAACTTCTAATCCAAAGTGTACACTCAGGGATTGACTTAAGAAAATTTTTCTGGTCGGTTTTCGGGCGATCTCATATGATAAATGATAGTCAGTCTTGGGTCGGCCGGACAAATTTCAGGGCGTGAATACCGCCCGGACACCCACTTAAGTCAAACCCTGACACTACTCAGTAATGGAGGTTCTGGACAATTGTGAGCAGTGCAAACAATGGTGGCCCATTTTCCTTCCTATAACCTCTATCATTAGTCCTAAAAGCACTCTTTATAAGTGTTTGAATTCATGTATATAATAACTTGCCTTATATCACCTTTTTGTGGAGGTTGCCATAATGCCTCACTGGAGTGGGGCATAATGACCAACTGGAGGCCCGAGGGGGCCCTAATGACCAGAAATTGGCCATTCTTGTAGTGGGCCATAATGACCTGAGACCTAACAGACGCTCTTAATGTCTTGGCAGGTGCTCGATTAGTCAGGCCTTCAGTTTAGTATACATCGGAAATTTAAAATGGCGGAGAGTCAGACATTTCGGTCAATCCCAGTGATTCTTACCAAGACTCATTTCTTTCTTCCTTATCCATGTACTTTTCAATATTAAGGTGCAGACATCGCTGTCGGTTACCTACAACAAAGACACAGAACACTGCAAATCCGGCAGTTGATAATGGCTTGATACTTGATACTTGTATCAATGGCGTGGGCAACCGATTACACGAGAGGGCGAACGATTGCAAAACCGGACTGCCGCCGCAAATCCACACTCAACTTAAACTGTGTCGTGGTACACCGACCGACCACAACAAACAGCAAAGTGTTGTGGTTAGCCAAGGGGTTAACGTTTTACGATACTCTACACCGTACACGCCAATTGAGTATGGGACAAGTAAAAAAATATATTACAATTTATCTGACACCACTGTGACACAACCGAAAAAGATTTACCTCAGGACTGCATTTGTAAATACATATCTCTTATTCAATATTACCACTCTGGGTTTAGATACCGTCAGCATTCTGGAGATGAGCAAATTCTAAAACATCTGTACCAGTCATCTCATAACGCAATTTACTTACTGTTCGTTTTTTCTTTAAGTTTTGTTCCATTACTAGGTATGCATTTGAGTAAAATATCATCAAATAATAAGCATGGATACAAAACTACATCGCCTGCAGAGAACGGATTAATATTATTTTAGTTATGTAGAAATGTGGAACATCTCTAATTGAATGTTTAATTATGCTTATGAATATTTACTTTTGAGAGTTTTTCCTCTATCCTGCATTTATTTGACTTTTTAGCTTATACAGCATACTTTACCTGAAATGTTATATGATGAAGAATACATTAGGTATTAGAAAAGTCTCCATGCAGGTTGTAAAATTTGAGAGTTAAAAAAATAGAAAGAAAAATATTCCACAATTATTGACCATAGGCCATTTAATTTCAAAACTATAGAGGAAAAATCAGCACGGAGGAAAGGGTATCTTATTTCTTTTCTTGCTTTAGCTACATGCAAATATTCTTCTTTTGGAATAACAGTTAATGTATGGGTTGCAAAACTGCAGAATAAAATTTGAACCGAACAAAATGAATTACCTGTTGATTTGTTATACTTTTGACAATTGCACACTAGAAATGAGTGTTTTGAGTGATTGTTTTGGTGAAATAGGATACTAGCTAGAGAAGATCCAAGGGTTTAGGCAATACATTTATTGTCACATCACTTAGGACAGAGTTTCGTTTATTAAGTTTTACTTGCTCAGCACAACAAGCTTAAGTAGTCACCTCACTTGTGACCTCACGTGTCCTCCTTAATGGCGCTTTGAGCTACGTGACTATATGGGTCCACCTTAAGTCGGACTCCTGACATGCGGACACAGGTTGATAACCTATGGGTAATTTGTTAAGTGTTGCCTTAGTTTTTGTTATTTTGGGGTTTGTGAATCAACCTTATGAGTCCACCTTAAGTAGCGACATGTTGAAATGCCCTAATTCATTCTACGATAACTAATTACCTCCATCATGTCAGTGGTGAGGGGGGTATTTAATGTTTTCTTTTGTTTACTAAGTTTCAATTATTGTTCTCATGTGAATTAGTACTATTTGGATGTATTGTATCTTTTACGTTTATTCATAGTCAATAAATATACATACATAATTATATCAAGTAAAAGGTCTAGCCATACTCTCGGCTGATATAGAGTATCATACAAACTAAAATATTTTTTTACAATTTTCCTTACAATACTGCCAATATTTTGAGAATAATTGGAACAAAACAATTTTTACTAAAAAATGTACCATTATGAATATAACTGCCTACCGGGTATTCTAGTTTCATAAACTAGTTATTTACGTATTTATTGAATTCGATAATTCGAACTATTTTCAGAAAATATGCATGCTCAGTCACCAATATATAAACATGAGTTCCCCTTGCTAAACAATATATTTTATAAGAATATGCAAATATCATACCCTTGTGGTAACTATTTTGTATCATCTTTCTGAAATTCTGCCAAAATGTCATATTTACCAAACTTTAATCATCTATGGTTTGAAAATTGACCCAAATGACTTATCATTTTCTTTGTCTTCTTGTTCAGAGCGTTGTGTAGATGGTCTAGACAATGTTTCGCAAAACAAGACTTGCAGCATTCCTGTATTAGATTAATGATGAATGTTTTTCTCTTCAAAATTGACTTGATGTTTAACAATCAATTCTATTTCGATGCATCAAGAACTTATCTTACTCATCCAGTACAGACATTTAATTCCTGCAGCAGTCGACCAGACATCTGTCAGTGCCTGTTTGTACAAAAACATCCATGGATAACATGTCAAAACATAAGCCCTGCACATCCGTGACCCACGTATGTATCTGCTGTGGCCTAGTGATTACGATGCCTGGCCCCAAAATGTGAGGTCTCAAGTTCGAGTCTCTGCTGGATCCCCAAGCGGGTTGGCCTGGCCACTTTACAAATGCGTGGCATTGTGGATGGCTGTCTATGGAGGTTCTGCAACTGAAAGACCCCTTGGATCTAATTGTGAACAGAATGGCATTTTTTCCCAGTTCCAGATTTTATTTATCTCATCGCGATATGACCTAAGCTGTTGAAAGCGATGTAGAACCCCATTCCTTACTTACTTCCTTCAATGACCCACGTAGCTTCCAAGGAAACTGGGTTGCAATTGGTTGTGCGGTCATGTATATCCCTGTGCTGCCAATGCATCTAGTTCAGGAACTTAATGTCAGCACTGTATATCTTGTACACACGGGTGTTTTCATGAATATTTACTTGGTTAGATATGTCATATTGTGAGTAAAGCTAGATTTTAGGGGTTGGATAAATGTAATTTTCAATAGAATATATATATATATATATATATATACATGTATATATATATATATATATATACACATACACATATATATATATATACACATACATATATATATATATATGAATATATACATATATAAATATAATAATATATATATATATATATATATAAACACATGTATGCATTATATATATATATATATATATATATATATATATATATATATATATATATATATATATATATAAATAAATGCATACATGTATTTATATACCTTCTCTGTTTATTTTAGGTACCTTCAAAATATACTGAATTTTATTTTCACATTACTGTACGAAGGGGTTTAGAGATCTGGCATCAAGATACTTCTTGAGTATTTCGGGCTATGGGATGAATGTTGGGTATGTGTAAGTGTTGATGAAAAAGAAAATAAATAGTTAATTTTAGATCTTAACGTTTTGGCTGATTATGGATAATGCTAAAATTTTACATAATATTTAGAAAAATCCGCAATGCAATAAACAGGAAAGTGCTGAAATTAGCTTATAGTTAAAATATTTTCAATCAACATTTTGCATACAAGAGCTATGTATATTACATACTGAGCGGGGAAGTATAACTTTCATAAAATAATTGACAAACAACAACATATTAATGTCTTATTTTCCGTTCAACATAAACTGACATGATAAGCTAATAATTGCTAGAAAAAACTTCTAGAGGGTCTTGTGATATTGAGTCAGTAAATTTAATTTAAAGTTAATTTACCAATGATTTTAATTTACCAATCAGACTCTATTGGTAAATCAACATTTGGAAAATTCTGAAAGGCTTCAGATTGGCAAATCAACTACATTATCAGGCAAACCAGATGTCTGTCCTGTGTGGGCAAGATATGACAAGTAAACAGGATACATTCATTACATTTTAATGAAGCTTCAAGAGGTTACATTGTAATTGTTATGGACAAGTGCCTGGTTGTTGAGACCACTCATTAGTTGCGTAGATGGGGTTAGAAACCAACTAGTGTATACCTCATGGTCTTAGCCAGCAGGGCACCCCTCAGGACACCCAATTTTTGGGGGGAGGAATTTCTTCAAATGTCAATCTCAAGCATATAAATTGAATATTTGCATCTCCATATACTTCCCATGACATTGTATAAGGATATCACGCCTTATTTTGATAAATTTATACATGGTTATGGCTGAGATTTGAGTATATTGTTGCCCCTTAAAAATTTGGACACCCAAAACTTTAAAAATTGCCAGTTTCTAAATCCTGGCTAAGACCCTGGTATACCTACATGTAGTTTAGTGCCAACGTGTCCTCCGCAGCCCTTTCAGTATTAACTTAAATTCACACTACCTTACCCATTTAATAAGGTACTTATAATGTGATTAGAATCCATGTACATGTAGATGTAATGCTCTAGTCTGTGATTAAAGAACAATTACACCATGAATAAAACATAGTACGGTAGCTGCTAATGTTATATGGGTACCAAGCAGCCTGGCCACTCCCAGTACCTCCATTTCTTGTGTGTTAGGATGTGTTTAAACAGCAATATACTTCTTGTAAGAAGGTTGGCAGTGGTGGGAACTTGGGTTTAAGTAGAGAATACTCTAAGAAACTATTTGGGCTTATGTTTTATTCAAGGTGTAATTGTCCTTTATTTTGTCAAACACATGTCATCATGATAGGTAAATAAGGATTTGGAAAATTCAGATAAAGACAAGATCGTCAATTTTAGACATGGCTAATTAACCAGATCTACAGTAGATATCAATAGAGGCACTCCCTAACCCATTCAAACATAATTATTATGCGATTAAAATCCATGTACATGCAGGTGTGATGCTGTAACCTCAGTTACTCCTCTAAGGCCACTCCAATTTATTTACTTGTCTTACGTGCTCAGGAGGTAGGAAATGAGCCATTTTGGAATAAAAAAAAAAGTTGAAAAATGTGACTTTTTTTATTTTTTTTAGAGTCTGACGACTAGGACTGGTAGCGATGTATTTCTACCAGCCTATTTTCAACTTAATAAAAATCAATCAATCTATTAATCCCTGTAACCTGAAGGGTGGGAGGTATACCTCCTCAAGTCTGAGGCTCTACTACAGCAATGATAGCTTCCTGTAGTTGATTGAATCACACTTACAAAGAATATTCTTAAAACTTGCACTTTTTTTTCTTTTTTTTTGGAGTCTGACAGAAAATTTCAAAACCACTTTCGTCCATAAGACACCAAAGATGACTTTTTTTTTCTTTTTTGTTGGAGTCTGACAGGATTTTTTTTCCAAAAAAAGCTCGTAAGACAAGTAATTAAATTGGAGTGGCCTAAGGGGTACTGTAAAACTGTCAATGTGTAGTAGTTCACTGATGTTTTTAATTTGCTGATCACTTTTCATCATGATATATAAATGAAAATTCAGAAAATTCTGATAATTTGTCAAATTTTCGACATGGCAAATTAACTAGATCTGCTGTAGATATCAATAAATATTAACAATGAGAACAAAACATTTTGTCTCATCAGTCCCAGCAGTTAACATGCAGTCTCATCATATACCGTATTTTGCGTGTATAAAACGCATGTTTTTACATATGACGCACCCCCTCAAATCGGGGGTGCGTCTTATACACAAAGCTAGAAATCTAGGGTGTTTTACATCTAGTCCCCAGGCCACATACATACATACATATACATACCTGCCCATAAACACATACAAAGATAGGTTAAAGGTTAAACATGACAATATGCACCCAACCACATGGGTGCTCCATGATTCCGAAAAAGGCGGTGCGCACTATACACAAAGCTAAGGTCTAGATACATCGTTTTGAAGGCCTGACCAAGGGGTGCGTCTATATGTACGGGTGCCCCTTATACATGCGAAATCATGGTAATCTTTGATCAATAAGTCACCAAAATACTGCTTCCTTATTGTCTCATCTTCAGTCATTTTAGCTATTGTATTTTAACTAACTGTCTTGTTACTAATACACTCATCACTAATCATCTAAGTGCTTTCTCTATAATTACCTCACCACAAGTTTCCTCTTCACTTAATAACTGGTCAATAATTGATGCATCATTACTTTTCTTGATCACTAATTTTTATCATCACTATTTTCCTTATCACCAACTTTCTGATCATTATTTTCCTCATCACCAACTTTGTAGTCATTACTTTCTTCATCTCCAACTTTCTCATCATTTTCCTCATCACCAACTTTCTCATCATTGTTTTCCTCATCACCAACTTTCTCAGCATTATTTTCCTCATCACCAACTTTCTCATCATTATTTTCCTCATCACCAACTTTCTCATCATTATTTTCCTCATCACCAACTTTCTCATCATTATTCTCCTCATCACTAACTTTATTGTCTGTCACCCAAAGGGAGAGATTACTTTGAAGAGTTTCATATTCATTTCAGATCATTGTTCATGCTATTTGTGTCGTCTGCATATACATAAAAAGTTCTTCGTCTGAGCTACCCTTTTAAAAGAAAAGGGGTGGCGAACCGTTTAAAAAAAATACAAAACTACTTCCCTATCATTATTCTTCTCATCACTAATTTTCTCATTATCATTTTCCTTGTCACCAACTTCCTCATCATCAACTTTCTGCTCATCATTTTCCTCACCACTAAATTTATCATCATTATTTTCCTCATCATCAACTTTCTGCTCATTTTCTCCATCACTAAATTCATCATCATTATTTTCCTCATAACTAACTTTCTCATCATTACTTTCCACATCAACGTTCCCATCGTTATTTTCCTCATCAACAACTTTCTCATCATTACTTTCCACATCAACGTTTCCATCGTTATTTTCCTCATCAACAACTTTCTCATCATTACTTTCCACATCAACGTTCCCATCGTTATTTTCCTCATCAACAACTTTCTCATCATTACTTTCCACATCAACGTTTCCATCGTTATATTCCTCATTAACAACTTACTCACCACTAGCTTTTTTATCAACTATTGTTTGATCATCACTACCTGTTTCTACCTTAACTTCATCATCACCAACTTTCTCGTTATCAATTTCCTCTTCAGTAACTACCTCGTCATTATTTTCCTCATCATTATTTTCCTCATGAGTAACTTTCTCGTTATCAATTTCCTCTTCAGTAACTGCCTCGTCATTATTTTCCTCATCATTATTTTCCTCTTCAGTAACTGCCTCGTCATTATTTTCCTCATCATTATTTTCTTCTTCAGTAACTGCCTCATCAGTAACTGCCTCATCATTATTTTCCTCTTCAGTAACTGCCTCATCATTATTTTCCTCCTCACTGATTTTCTCATCAATAATTGTTTCATCACTGCTTTCATCATCATATACCACATCACTGCTTTCTTCATCACTAAATACCACATCACTGATTGTCTCTTCCTCATCACTGCTTGTGTCATCCCTCCAACGGGATGGTGCTTTTCTTTTCAACGGACGTTTCTTTCCTGTCTTAAGATGAGTTTCTTTATGTTTCTTCAGAGCTGACGACTCATAGAATGCCTTGTCACATACGTCACACGGGAAAGGTCTTTCCCCTGTGTGCCTTAATTCATGCTGTTTCAGAGCAGATGACTGGTAAAATGCTCTGTCACATTGCTTACACTTGAATGGCTTTTCCCCAGTGTGCATTCTTTTATGTAGAACAAATTCTGATGACAGGTAGAAGCCTTTATCACATAGCTCACACTGGAAGTGCGGTACACCGCTGTGTTTCCTTTTGTGCTGGGTCAGACCTGCAGCCTGATTGAATGCCTTATCACACTGATCACACTTATACGTTTTTTTCCCAGCATGCCGTTCTTTATGCTGAGCGAGATGTGTAATATCTGCGAATCTCTTATCACATATATCACAAGGGTATCTTTTTTCTTTTTTTTCGCCCAAGTGTATTCTTTTTACATGATTGGTTAAAATAGATTTAAGTGAGAATTTTTTACCACACAAGTCACATTGAAATGTTTTTTCCCCCGTGTGGATAAGTTTATGTCTAACTAGTCTTGATAGGCTGTCAAATGCCTTACCACAAGTTTCACACTGGAATGTTTTTTCCCCAGCTTCTTTTTTTTCCCCCGTGTGGATACGTTTATGTCTAACAAGGCTTGATAGGCAGGCAAATGCCTTACCACAAGTTTCACACTGGAATGTTTTTTTCCCAGTATGTATTTTTGGATGATCATTCGAAAGGGAAGATTTGGCAAATGTCTTTTTAGAAATATCACAGTGGAATGTTTCTTCCCCTGCGTGTTCTTTTAAATGACTTTTCAACTCTTGAGACTTGGCAAATGTCGCTTTACAGATGTGACAGTAGAAAGGTTTTTCTCCATTCTGTATAGCATTTTTATGCTGTTCCTGAGCTGAGGAAAAAGACAATGCCTTATCACATGACTTGGGCTGAGAAGTGCCATGACCATCTTTTTTCATATGTTTCGTTAATTTCCAACGAGATCTGTATGTCTGACCACATTCACCGCAACAAAATGAGTTTTCCACCATGTGTATTACTTTATGGGTACTTAGTGAACCACGGTCTGCGAATGCTTTGCTACATATATCACACTCATATGGTTTTTCTCCAGTGTGCGTTCTTTCATGTCTGGTCAGAGTGGTTGATAAAGCGAATGCTTTGTCACACACCGAACACTTATATGGTCTTTCACCAGTGTGTATTCTTTCATGTACCTTTAGAGAGGATGGTGCAGTGAATGCCTTGCCACATAATTCACACTTATATGGTTTTCCCCCAGTGTGGGTTCTTTGGTGCTCTCTCAGACTGAATGGTGCATTGAATGCTTTACCACAAACCGCACACTGATGAGGTTTTTCACCAGTGTGTGTTCTTTTATGTACTTTCAGATGTGTGGATGAGGCAAAGCCCTTGCCACACACATCACACTTGTGCTTTTTTTCTCCAGTATGCGTTGTTATGTGAATTTTCAGGTATGAAGATGAGGTGAAAGCCTTATCGCATATCTCACACTGATATGGTTTTTCCCCAGTATGTATCCTCTCATGTATGGTCAGATCTGCTCTTTTTGTGTATGATTTGTTACATTGATCACACTGGTAAGGCCTTTCTTGATGGTGTAATATCCTATGTCTATTCAAAGCTGCCTGTTTATTAAATGCACTATCACATATTTCACACACAAATGTTTTTTCTCTATGTGATTCCTTATGATATGTCAGTCGACTTTTTACGGTGAAGGTCTTACTACAAAGATCACATGCATATGGCTTTTCTCCAGAGTGCAATTTGATATGCTGTGTCAGGTGAGAAGGACTCTTGTAAGTCTTATAACATACTTCACACTGGTATGGACTTTCCTCTGTGTGGGTAATCATATGTTCCTTTAGCATATGAGGTGTGCGGAATGCCTTATCACATACATCACACTGATATGGTCTTTCCTCTGTGTGGGTAATCATATGCTCCTTTAGTATATGAGGTAAGAGGAATGCCTTATCACATACATCACATTGGTATGGTTTTTCCTCTGTGTGAGTTACCATATGCTGTTTTAGCGCTCGAGGTGTTTGGAAAGCCATATCACATACATCACACTGGTATGGTCTTTCCTCTTTGTGGGTTATCATGTGCTCTTTTAGCTTTTTAGGTTTGGCGTAAGTCTTGTGACATTTCTTGCACTTGTACTGTTTTTTCACTTTCCCCTCATTTCTTTTCTTATGCATTGCAGTACTGTTTTTCATGTTTGTAACGTTAACAGTAGCCTTATCACACTCATCTCTAACCATTGTTGTTTCCTCATTGTTTGTACATATCCTACTCGCCTGATCCTCATTGAGAGACATGTTTGTAACGTTAACAGTAGCCTTATCACACTCATCTCTAACCATTGTTGTTTCCTCATTGTTTGTACATATCCTACTCGCCTGATCCTCATTGAGAGACATGTTTGTAACGTTAACAGTAGCCATATCACACTCATCTTTAACCATTGTTGTTTCCTCATTGTTTGTATGTATCCTACTTGCCTGATCCTCATTGAGAGACATGTTTGTAACGTTAACAGTAGCCTTATCACACTCATCTCTAACCATTGTTGTTTCCACATTGTTTGTATGTATCCTACTCGCCTGATCCTCATTGAGAGACATGTTGGTGTGGCTAGTGGGTTTTTTATCAGATAAAAAATAGGTTCCAATTTCCGCTCTTGGTAAACTGTGGTCTACATGAATCTTTATTCTAATCTTCTAATCAACTTTGCCGTTTGTTGCTCAGTATTCCATTACTCCAACTGAGCAGCCGAAGAAAAGTATCCTCCTCAGAGTTGTAGCATGAGGAAATATTGTCTGGTATGTGGTTGTCCTTAAAGCCTGCAAAGAGAAAAAAACAGATTTAATTTAAATATAATTAGCCAGCCCCCATGCTGTGCATGAGTTTAGTTCAAAATCATACTTTTCACCCACATTTACATTACAACATGCTTGTAACTGTAACTTACCCTCTTTAAATAAGGATTATTATTATTATTATTATTATTATTATTATTATTATTATTATTATTATTATTATATTCCTCTTCCAAATGACATCGATCTCAATGCTGTGATCTTAATGCAAATACATGTACATGCTTATCAATGAATGAGACCCAAGTCAAATCTTCCTATTTCTTCAAAGATAAAGGCATAAAATGTCAAAAATTGAAAAAAAAGAAAAACGTAAGGTACACTCCCTCACCCAAACGAAGAGACCAACACTAGTAGTACAACCCATCAATGCACAACTGCTGAGAAAGCTGTGACAAACTGCCGGTAAAACTTGGTATTTATACATAGATGTTAGCATCAGGGAAACCTAAATTGACTGTTAGTTTCCTGTATCTTTCTGTTTTTTTTGTCAGATAAGAAACGATCTGAGTGTTCTATAAAAGAAATGAAAATCCAGTTTTGTTATTTTTCATTAATGATGTGTATTGGTAAAATGACGTTTTTATAATTGTAAAATAACATAAAGCATTCATCACCATTTATAATGCTCTCTGTTCAATTCAGATGGCATGTATCCTAAAATACCATGTCATTAGGTGAGGTCCGTGAGGAGGGTCAGAAAACCAGTATGGCTACCTGACAGACAAACAATGGAAGCTAGGATCTACAACAAGATACAGTAAATCACTTAAATATAAGGCCATATCAAGCTATTCAAATTGTTGCGGACGGGAATTTTAGAGAGTTTAATTCAATAATTTTCCTTAAATTCATGTAAACTTCCTGATTTGGCTGTTTTATCTTATATATATATCATTCTAAAACACTATTATAAAAAAAGTTTGAATTATTTTTTTGTAAAAAATAGACTTTAATGAATCTATCGCAGGGAAACTCTGCGATCGAGGTTTAAGATACCTTCACAAAAACAGAAATCCTTCTTCAAATACTGAAGATAATTAAAGTTTTAAATGTAGCCAAGTTCCTCAACTCTCTATTTCTGCATGTATTTCAAATTTTGATCATCCCACTCAAGTTTTGAGGAATTTATTCAGTGTTGCGGACGGAAAATACATACTAGTGCGAACGGGAAAAATTTGTCACAAGTACAGGAGAGGAAGTATCCAGTACATAAAACATTTGTAAGAGGTCAAAATTTGATAACATCATTCAAAAATTGAAAATAGTCATATGGAAGACTGATATAAGAATGTTTATACAAAATTATTCATAGATCAGTATAAACTAGTCTAAATGCTGAGTTACAGATAAAATGATACCAGAAACTAAATTGCATTGGATTTAACTCCGAGACTGATACTCTCCATTCTAGGTTCTTAAATTATTGTGGCTTAAACATTGAAAACACTCAAAACCAGAAGTCTACCTTCTTTCTATTAGGAAAGAAAACTATATAGAGCAATTTAAGCAAGTTAAGAGAGGATTCTAATAACCAGGTTGTGGAGTGATGCTGGTGCTCAAAAAATTGCAATAGGGCTATATACCCAGATCTCAGTACTGAAATCTTAAGTGCAACTTAACACATATTAGCAATGCTGAATTACAAGTTTAGATATACCACTGATTTTCATGATATGTATGTTTGGTTAGGAATACAAATTCAGTTCATATCCAATACTGGATATTATTTAATGCACACCTACATAAATTCTCCATTCACTAGTGTTGGGACGATCATCGATTATAATCGATAATCAATCGTTTACCTCTCTGATTCTGATTAATCGATTACAAAACTAGCAATCGATAATAATAGGAAAAGGTGACACCTTGTGGCAAAATATAGAACTAAATGACAGACATGTTGTCAGCTTTCTTGCTATGAAACTAAGCCCCCAAAACACTTCAAAACGAAGTTAAGGTAGGTGCTAATAGCAAATAATTGTCATAGACTATCACTTATCATTAGGCTCTATACCTCTAGTACCCAATTACTGCAAAAGTGCAATGAACTGATTATGATCGATAATCGATCGGTTGGCTGTAACTGATTATCGATCATGAAATTGCAACCGATTCCCAACCCTACCAATCACCCAATAGACCTGTTAGATCTGAGCCCAATAAAATAGCCAACCGTCAATAAGATCAAATTCAAATATGTATGAATGAAAATATCACATAGGTATTTTAAAGTATTTAGCAAACTGGACACTCAGTAACTACACATATTCATAAATCATTCAGAATACAGATAGCATTCAGCACTGTCTAGACGTGAACCTTCATCCTGTCTGCACCCCTACATCCTTAATCCTGAAGCCACCTATTCAGTGAAATTGGGGTAAATGCAATTTCCCCCAACTCTCTCCTCCCTCCTACAACTGGAGAATCAGAGGTAAATGCAATTTCCCCCTACCCTATTCATCTTCCCAGACTGGAGAATCAGAGGTGTTGATGAGAGGGGGAAGTGGAGGTAAAACAGAATCCACATTGTTTGGGCTATATACCAGCAACCTTGATTTGTACAGGAAGTGATTAAAACTGACCAGGTGGTGAGTGAAATTATCTACCTCTGAGAACATAAACTAAATTATGCTTTTCACAACTTTGTCTGTTTAATGCTCTAAAGGAAGCATCACACCTAAATCAGTTGGAACTATTGAGTATGTATGTAAGAAACAGAGTGGTACTCAAATTCTGCTCATACCTCCAAGGCCCATTACCTAAGTGTAATCCTCTTTTCTGTATATTATACCATCAAAACAACAGAGATCTCTTTGGAAAATTCCTTGAACCTTTAATTGAGATGAAAATCCATAGCTGCCATTGATCCCCTGACTTTTGCCTTTCAGCCATACTTCCTGTCCCAATCACTTTCCCGTCCGAAACAGCACTAACTGTTGTGGACGGAAAATTTTCCATTTTCCATTTTTACCAGTTATGTGATTTATTTTCTTAAATTTTTTTACATTAATAGATATGCAATATAATGAAGTAAGAGGATTCCAAAAATGGTTACATTATCACTTATTAAAATAAATTATTTATAGAAACTTTTCAAAGTTTTTTGTTGCGGACGGGAAAATGCCTATCAAACTAGTTCAATACATCATTGATCAATGATCACCAGATCAAATATGTTTAGTGGTAATGTACTTCAGCCTCACACCTACAAAAAGACACCAAAAAAGTGTACTTCTGACAACCCTATCTGCATCACCACTCATTTCCCATTTACCTGCCATGATTTCTTGATTTCATCAGGACGTTCGCAGGTAATCAACCAATCAACGATATTCAGTCAATGACCTAATTAAACATAGTAATGTGCGCTGGACAGTAGCGATTTCTGGAGGGGAAGGGCTGATCAATGTAAGTTATTATTTCTCTTTATCCATTGATATTTGGGGGCTGACAGTTGGGTGGTATTGAGAAAAATATGTTGTTGAGCTGTCTGGCGTGGTCTGCAAGATTGTGTTAGATTTGCGATATCGAGTTGCACTCCTGTTCTTTATGGAATATATTTGATACTAATGTTCTCTTTTTCTTTGTTTTCAAGGCAATTCAAGCGTCATTGCTCATTGATTACCCCCCTCCCCCCCCCCCCCCCCCCATCTCACTGGGACCTACGCTCTCCACAATCTGACAAAATGTTGACAAATCGCCGAAGAGCGTAGTAGAGTCACGGATGAGCGTAGTGGTGTCCGTGAGATCGCTGTGTGGTCGCTATAAGCGCGGGATAATTTGATGCATGTATCAAATAAGCGTAGGGCAATCGTGGCTGTTTTAAAGCGCAGTAGCAGCGCAGTGCGATCACCAACAGCGTGGCGTAAGCTGCGTACGAGCGCAAAGGTCGTACTAACAGCGCAGGGAGGGCATCGCACGATCTTGCACCATCGTGGAGAGGATACACCACGCTCATACGGCGATAACTTTTTTTTAACAAACTAACTATAGCCACAAACTTCAAGCTCTCTAGAAATTTAAATATCTAGTAAGATGAGAAAGTTTTATTAAAGTCTCACCCATGAAAGAATTGTACAAACATGACACAGCAAGAGCAATGAACAGTCAATTGTGACCTACGAGACTATACAACTAATAAATACAGAATATACATTGTTGAAAAATATATTAATATCACTTAAAATCAGTTCTTGACACATCAGTTCTGATATTGAGCATTTATTTTGCAACAGGTTTTGGCACTAAAAAATATGACTGTATAGAAAGAAAAAAAAACAAATACAACATCCAAGACAAAGAGGATGCAAATAAAAAAGAGAAAACAAATACCCGGTACAAAAAAATAGAGGAGATTGCTGAAGAGAGAGAAAGTTCCGGGAAAATTAAAACATCATTGAAGTCACTGAAGTATGAATGTAATATCTAATAGTAATACTAGTATATCACTACATGTCTTGTACTTCTAAACAAAAGATCCACCGAAACTACCAAACAAATTAATTTTGAATGGCTGGTGGGGCTAAATTGAGAATACACCTGGTATATAAGAGATTTACCTGGTGGGATAATTGGGAGCTAACCTTACAGATTTTACACTAGATTCCTAGCCACACTATCCCAAATTAAATCTAAAATTCAGACGGTCAAAAGAGAGTATAACAGGACTTGAATTGTTTAATAACTGAAAGTATTTAAAACTTGCAACCTTCTTTTATACATATTAGTGAAATGTGCAACTGCAGATCTAAAAATCTAATGCTTGAATGTTTATACTTGTTCATCAAGTTCTCAAAGTCATCTTCCACTTAGTAATCCAGCTGTGACGTGATTCGCAACACTCCAACAATGATTGCTTATCAGCACACCTAGCGGCGAGGTAATCACGCTCTTCAATTAATGAGGTCATATTTACCGCCGTATTTCCTGTCTAGCGTGAATGTAAGCATGCCGTGAATAAGCATGCTGTGAATAAGCATGCACCATCAGTGGGTATAATGAATTCAGAACATGTATCAATGCGTATTGGATTGGATACCCCATCAACTGCTCGTTATCAATAAATACCAACAAAACATATATTTCATATCAATCATATGTATTTATTTCATTCAGTCTTTCATATTATATTGTAAAGTCATTATTAGTCATACCCTAAACTTCTAATCCAAATGTACACTACTTAGTAATGGAGGTTCTGGACAATTGTGAGCAGTGCAAACAATGGTGGCCCATTTTCCTTCCTATAACCTCTATCATTAGTCCTAAAAGCACTCTTTAAGTGACTGAATTCATGTATATAATAGCTCGCGTAGTGAGCCTGCCGTAGGCCGGCTCGGTGTAGCGAGCATTTACGGTATAGGATGTCAGCAATGCCATGGTCAATGGAAGTACATACTGAGGCCTGTAATACGGTGTCCGCACTTCCGTCAACACTTGTCTGTTCGTCTCTTTGTCTCGCTCGCTCGATAACCTCGCGCGAGATGAGCATAACTTTTTTCTTTAAGAGCACATTTTGCCGCCAGATATTTTCATGTTTTAAATATTGCTTAATCAATCAATAAATATGGATTGTTTCCTTTAAAATGTATTTGAATAACGTTGGGACGGCAGCATATCTGGCAACAAACGGCGTTCTCTATCGGCGGAATGTGGCACTAGAATGACGTCATGGTACGAAGGAATTCCGCCACGTGCAATGACGTCATGCGAAAAGCGATCACGACGCCATCTACAGCGATATGTCAACACTAGCGCCATTGTTTATGCAGTGAGCGACACGGCGAAAATGAATTAGACCTACTCGTCTTTCCATGGCTCAATTACAATGCGGTTTGAATCGTTAGAACCGCTACTTTTTTTTGAATTCTTGCTGAAATCTGTTGCGAAATGACGATTTTGCAACAGGTTGAAATCGTATTTTTTTTGCCATCGATATTTTCGGTCAATCGCTACTCGTACTGTGTTGTCGTTCCATAAAATATATAGCTCATATCAAGGGGTTTTACAAGTAAAGAATCACTTTAAGGAAAATAAATTCGTAACTTTGTGACTGCATTTGAAGGGGAATGCAGAAATATCATCGAGCTGCGCGAGCATTTAAAGCTTTGCTTTCTCATCATATGACATATTAACTTGCCTTATATCACCTTTTGTGGAGGTGGCCATAATGCCTCACTGGAGTGGGGCATAATGACCAACTGGAGGGGGCCATAATGACCAGAAATTGGCCATTCTTGTAGTGGGCCATAATGACCTGATACCTAACAGACGCTCCTAATCTGCTAATGTCTTGGCAGGTGCTCGATAAGTCAGGCCTTCAGTTTAGTATACATCGGAAATTTATAATGGCGGAGAGTCAGACATTTCGGTCAATCCCAGTGATCCTCACCTGTTCTGATGTTTAAAACTGTTCTGCCTTCTTCTCTCTCTTACCAAGACTCATTTCTTTCTTCCTTAAATCCATGTACTTTTCAATATTAAGGTGCAGACATCGCTGTCGCTTACCTACAACAAAGAAATCCACTGCAAATCCGGCAGTTGATAATGGCGTGGGCAACCGATTACACGAGAGGGCGAACGATTGCAAAACCGGACTGCCGCCGCAAATCCACACTCAACTTAAACTCTGTCGTGGTACACCGACCGACCACAACAAACAGCAAAGTGTTGTGAATAGCCAAGGGGTTAACGTACACGCCAATTGAGTATGGGACAAGTAAAAATATATATTACAATTTATCTGACACCACTGTGACACAACCGAAAAAGATTTACCTCAGGACTTCATTTGTAAATACATATCTCTTATTCAATATTACCATTCTGGGTTTAGATACCGTCAGCATTCTGGAGATGAGCAAATTCTAAAACATTTGTACCAGTCGTCTCATAACGCAATTTACTTACTGTTCGTTTTTTCTTTAAGTTTTGTTCCATTACTAGGTATGCATTTGAGTAAAATATCATCAAATAATAAGCATGGATACAAAACTACATCGCCTGCAGAGAACGGATTAATATTATTTTAGTTATGTAGAAATGTGGAACATCTCTAATTGAATGTTTAATTATGCTTATGAATATTTACTTTTGAGAGTTTTTCCTCTATCCTGCATTTATTTGACTTTTTAGCTTATACAGCATACTTTGCCTGAAATGTTATATGATGAAGAATACATTAGGTATTAGAAAAGTCTCCATGCAGGTTGTAAAATTTGAGAGTTAAAAAATAGAAAGAAAAATATTCCACAATTAATGACCATAGGCCATTTAATTTCAAAACTATAGAGGAAAAATCAGCACGGAGGAAAGGGTATCTTATTTCTTTTCTTGCTTTAGCTACATGCAAATATTCTTCTTTTGGAATAACAGTTAATGTAGGGATTGCAAAACTGCAGAATAAAATTTGAACCGAACAAAATGAATTACCTGTCGTTTTGTTATACTTTTGACAATTGCACACTAGAAATGAGTGTTTTGAGTGATTGTTTTGGTGAAATATGATACTAGCTAGAGAAGATCCAAGGGTTTAGGCAATACATTTATTGTCACAACACTTAGGACAGAGTTTCGTTTATTAAGTTTTACTTGCTCAGCACAACAAGCTTAAGTAGTCACCTCACCTGTGACCTCACGTAGACCAGGGTATAATTATATCAAGTAAAAGGTCTAGCCATACTCTCGGCTGATATAGAGTATCATACAAACTAAAATACTTTTTTACAATTTTCCTTACATAACTGTCAATATTTTGAAAATAATTGGAACAAAACAATTTTTACTAAAAAATGTACCATTATGAATATAACTGCCTATTCTAGTTTCATAAACTGTACGTTTTGGCTGAATTTATTTACGTATTAATTGAATTCGATAATTCGAACTATTTTCAGAAAATATGCATGCTCAGTCACCAATGTACAAACATGAGTTCCCCTTGCTAAACAATATAATTCATAAGAATATGCAAATATCATACCCTTGGGGTAACTATTTTGTATCATCTTTCTGAAATTCTGCCAAAATGTCATATTTCCCAAACTTTAATCATCTATGGTTTGAAGATTGACCCAAATGACTTATCATTTTCTTTGTCTTCTTGTTCAGAGCACTGTGTAGATGGTCTAGACAATGTTTTGCAAAACAAGACTTGCAGCATTCCTGTATTAGAGTAATGATGAATGTTTTTCTCTTCAAAATATGACTTGGTGTTTAACCAATAATTCTATTTCGATGCATCAAGAACTTATCTTACTCATACAATACAGACATTTAATTCCTGCAGCAGTCGACCAGACATCTGTCAGTGCCTGTTTGTACAAAAACATCCATGGATAACATGTCCAAAAATAAGCCCTGCACATCCGTGACCCACGTAGGTATCTGCTGTGGCCTAGTGGTTACGATGCCTGGCCTGGCCCTGTGAGGTCTCAAGTTCGAGTCTCTGCTGGATCCCCAAGCGGGTTGGCCTGGCCACTATATAAATGCGTGGCATTGTGGATGGCTGTCTACGGTGCTTCTGCAACTGAAAGACCCCTTGGATCTAATTGTGAACAGAATGGAATTTTTTCCCAGTTCCAGATTTAATTTATACCATCGCGATATGACCTAAGCTGTTGAAAGCGATGTAAAACCCCACTCCTTACTTACTTCCTTCCTTCAATGACCCACGTAGCTTCCAAGGAAACTGGGTTGCAATCGGTTGTGCGATCATGTATATCCCTGTGCTGCCAATGCATTTAGTTCAGGAACTTAATGTCGGCAATGTATATCTTGTACACACGGGTGTTTTCATGAATATTTACTTGGTTAGATATGTCATATTGTGAGTAAAGATAGATTTTAGGGGTTGGATAAATGTAATTTTCAATAGAATATATATATATATATACATGTATATATATATATATATATATATATATATATATATATATATATATATATATACATACATATATATAAATATATACACATACATATATATATATGAATATATACATATATAAATATAATAATATATATATATATATAAACACATGTATGCATTTATATATATATATATATATATATATATATATATATATATATATATATATATATATATATATATATATATATATATATAAAAATAAATGCATACATGTATTTATATACCTTCTCTGTTTATTTTAGGTACCTTCAAAATATACTGAATTTTTTTTCACATTACTGTACGAAGGGGTTTAGAGATCTGGCATCAAGATACTTCTTGAGTATTTCGGGCTATGGGATGAATGTTGGGTATGTGTAAGTGTTGATGAAAAAGAAAATAAATAGTTAATTTTAGATCTTAACATTTTGGCTGATTAGGGATAATGCTAAAATTTTACATAATATTTAGAAAAATCTGCAATGCAAATAAACAGGAAAGTGCTGAAATTAGCTTATAGTTAAAACATTTTCAATCAACATTTTGCATACAAGAGCTATGTATATTACATACTGAGCAGGGAAGTGTATAACTTTCATAAAATAATTGACAAACAACAACATATTAATGTCTTATTTTCCATTCAACATAAACTGACATGATAAGCTAATAATTGCTAGAAAAAACTTCTAGAGGTTCTTGTGATATTGAGTCAGTAAATTTAATTTAAAGTTAATTTACCAATGATTTTAATTTACCAATCAGACTATCGGTAAATCAACATTTGGAAAATTCTGAAAGGCTTCAGATTGGCAAATTAACTACATTATCAGGCAAACAAGATGTCTGTGCTGCGTGGGCAAGATATGACAAGTAAACAGGATACATTTATTACATTTTAATGAAGCTTCAAGAGGTTACATTGTAATTGATATTGACAAGTGCCTGGTTGTTGAGACCACTCATTAGTAGCGTAGATGGGGTTAGAAACCAACTAGTGTATACCTCATGGTCTTAGCCAGCAGGGCACCCCTCAGGACACCAATTTTGGGGGGGAGGAATTTCTTCAAATGTCAATCTCGAGCATATAAATTGAATATTTGCATCTCCATATACTTCCCATGACATTGTATAAGGATTTCATGCCTTATTTTGATAAATTTATACATGGTTATGGAGATTTGAGTATATTGTTGCCCCTTAAAAATTTGGACGCCCAAAAATTTAACAATTGCCAGTTTCTAAAGCCTGGCTAAGACCCTGGTATACCTACATGTAGTTTAGTGCCAACGTGTCCTCCGCAGCCCTTTCAGTATTAACTTAAATTCACACTACCTTACCCATTTAATAACGTACTTATAATGTGATTAAAATCCATGTACATGTAGTTGTAATGCTCTAGTCTGTGATTAAAGGACAATTACACCATGAATAAAACATAGTACGGTAGCTGCTAATGTTATATGGGTACCAAGCAGCCTGGCCACTCCCAGTACCTCCATTTCTTGTGTGTTAGGATGTGTTTAAACAGCAATATACTTCTTGTAAGAAGGTTGGCAGTGGTGGGAACTTGGGTTTAAGTAGAGAATACTCTAAGAAACTATTTGGGCTTATGTTTTATTCAAGGTGTAATTGTCCTTTATTTTGTCAAACACATGTCATCATGATAGGTAAATAAGGATTTGGAAAATTTGGATAAAGACAAGATCGTCAAATTTTGGACATGGCGAATTAACCAGATCTACATTAGATATCAATAGAGGCACTCCCTAACCCATTCAAACATAATTATAATGCGATTAAAATTCATGTACATGCAGGTGTGATGCTATAACCCCAGGTACTCCTCTAAGGGGTACTGTAAAACTGTCAATGTGTAGTAGTTCACTGATGTTTTCAATTTGCTGATCACTTTTCATCATGATATATAAATGAAAATTCAGAAAATTCTGATAATTTGTCAAATTTTCGACATGGCAAATTAACTAGATCTGCTGTAGATATCAATAAATATTAACAATGAGAACAAAACATAGTCTCATCAGTCCAAGCAGTTAACATGCAGTCTCATCATATACCGTATTTTGCGTGTATAAAACGCATGTTTTTACATATGACGCACCCCCTCAAATCGGGGGTGCGTCTTATACACAAAGCTAGAAATCTAGGGTGTTTTACATCTAGTCCCCAGGCCACATACATACATACATATACATACCTGCCCATAAACACATACAAAGATAGGTTAAAGGTTAAACATGACAATATGCACCCAACCACATGGGTGCTCCATGATTCCGAAAAAGGCAGTGCGCACTATACACAAAGCTAAGGTCTAGATACATCGTTTTGAAGGCCTGACCAAGGGGTGCGTCTATATGTACGGGTGCCTCTTATACATGCGAAATCATGGTAATCTTTGATCAATAAGTCACCAAAATACTGCTTCCTTATTGTCTCATCTTCAGTCATTTTAGCTATTGTATTTTAACTAACTGTCTTGTTACTAATACACTCATCACTAATCATCTAAGTGCTTTCTCTATAATTACCTCACCACAAGTTTCCTCTTCACTTAATAACTGGTCAATAATTGATGCATCATTACTTTTCTTGATCACTAATTTTTATCATCACTATTTTCCTTATCACCAACTTTCTGATCATTATTTTCCTCATCACCAACTTTGTAGTCATTACTTTCTTCATCTCCAACTTTCTCATCATTTTCCTCATCACCAACTTTCTCATCATTATTTTCCTCATCACCAACTTTCTCATCATTATTTTCCTCATCACCAACTTTCTCATCATTATTCTCCTCATCACTAACTTTATTGTCTGTCACCCAAAGGGAGAGATTACTTTGAAGAGTTTCATATTCATTTCATATCATTGTTCATGCTATTTGTGTCGTCTGCATATACATAAAAAGTTCTTCGTCTGAGCTACCCTTTAAAAAGAAAAGGGGTGGCGAACCGTTTAAAAAAAATACAAAACTACTTCCCTATCATTCTTCTTCTCATCACTAATTTTCTCATTATCATTTTCCTTGTCACCAACTTCCTCATCATCAACTTTCTGCTCATCATTTTCCTCACCACTAAATTTATCATCATTATTTTCCTCATCATCAACTTTCTGCTCATTTTCTCCATCACTAAATTCATCATCATTATTTTCCTCATAACCAACTTTCTCATCATTACTTTCCACATCAACGTTCCCATCGTTATTTTCCTCATCAACAACTTTCTCATCATTACTTTCCACATCAACGTTTCCATCGTTATTTTCCTCATCAACAACTTTCTCATCATTACTTTCCACATCAACGTTCCCATCGTTATTTTCCTCATCAACAACTTTCTCATCATTACTTTCCACATCAACGTTTCCATCGTTATATTCCTCATTAACAACTTACTCACCACTAGCTTTTTTATCAACTATTGTTTGATCATCACTACCTGTTTCTACCTTAACTTCATCATCACCAACTTTCTCGTTATCAATTTCCTCTTCAGTAACTACCTCGTCATTATTTTCCTCATCATTATTTTCCTCATGAGTAACTTTCTCGTTATCAATTTCCTCTTCAGTAACTGCCTCGTCATTATTTTCCTCATCATTATTTTCCTCTTCAGTAACTGCCTCGTCATTATTTTCCTCATCATTATTTTCTTCTTCAGTAACTGCCTCATCATTATTTTCCTCATCAGTAACTGCCTCATCATTATTTTCCTCTTCAGTAACTGCCTCATCATTATTTTCCTCCTCACTGATTTTCTCATCAATAATTGTTTTATCACTGCTTTCATCATCATATACCACATCACTGCTTTCTTCATCACTAGATACCACATCACTGATTGTCTCTTCCTCATCACTGCTTGTGTCATCCCTCCAACGGGATGGTGCTTTTCTTTTCAACGGACGTTTCTTTCCTGTCTTAAGATGAGTTTCTTTATGTTTCTTCAGAGCTGACGACTCATAGAATGCCTTGTCACATACGTCACATGGGAAAGGTCTTTCCCCTGTGTGCCTTAATTCATGCTGTTTCAGAGCAGATGACTGGTAAAATGCTCTGTCACATTGCTTACACTTGAATGGCTTTTCCCCAGTGTGCATTCTTTTATGTAGAACAAATTCTGATGACAGGTAGAAGCCTTTACCACATAGCTCACACTGGAAGTGCGGTACACCGCTGTGTTTCCTTTTGTGCTGGGTCAGACCTGCAGCCTGATTGAATGCCTTATCACACTGATCACACTTATACGTTTTTTTCCCAGCATGCCGTTCTTTATGCTGAGCGAGATGTGTAATATCTGCGAATCTCTTATCACATATATCACAAGGGTATCTTTTTTCTTTTTTTTCGCCCAAGTGTATTCTTTTTACATGATTGGTTAAAATAGATTTAAGTGAGAATTTTTTACCACACAAGTCACATTGAAATGTTTTTTCCCCCGTGTGGATAAGTTTATGTCTAACTAGTCTTGATAGGCTTTCAAATGCCTTACCACAAGTTTCACACTGGAATGTTTTTTCCCCAGCTTCTTTTTTTTCCCCCGAGTGGATACGTTTATGTCTAACAAGGCTTGATAGGCAGGCAAATGCCTTACCACAAGTTTCACACTGGAATGTTTTTTTCCCAGTATGTATTTTTGGATGATCGTTCGAAAGGGAAGATTTGGCAAATGTCTTTTTAGAAATATCACAGTGGAATGTTTCTTCCCCTGCGTGTTCTTTTAAATGACTTTTCAACTCTTGAGACATCGCAAATGTCGCTTTACAGATGTGACAGTAGAAAGGTTTTTCTCCATTCTGTATAGCATTTTTATGCTGTTCCTGAGCTGAGGAAAAAGACAATGCCTTATCACATGACTTGGGCTGAGAAGTGCCATGACCATATTTTTTCATATGTTTCGTTAATTTCCAACGAGATCTGTATGTCTGACCACATTCACCGCAACAAAATGAGTTTTCCACCATGTGTATTACTTTATGGGTACTTAGTGAACCACGGTCTGCGAATGCTTTGCTACATATATCACACTCATATGGTTTTTCTCCAGTGTGCGTTCTTTCATGTCTGGTCAGAGTGGTTGATAAAGCGAATGCTTTGTCACACACCGAACACTTATATGGTCTTTCACCAGTGTGTATTCTTTCATGTACCTTTAGAGAGGATGGTGCAGTGAATGCCTTGCCACATAATGCACACTTATATGGTTTTCCCCCAGTGTGGGTTCTTTGGTGCTCTCTCAGACTGAATGGTGCATTGAATGCTTTACCACAAACCGCACACTGATGAGGTTTTTCACCAGTGTGTGTTCTTTTATGTACTTTCAGATGTGTGGATGAGGCAAAGCCCTTGCCACACACATCACACTTGTGCTTTTTTTCTCCAGTATGCGTTGTTATGTGAATTTTCAGGTATGAAGATGAGGTGAAAGCCTTATCGCATATCTCACACTGATATGGTCTTTCCCCAGTATGTATCCTCTCATGTATGGTCAGAGTTGCTCTATCCATGTATGATTTGTTACATTGACCACACTGGTAAGGCCTTTCTTGATGGTGTAATATCCTATGTCTATTCAAAGCTGCCTGTTTATTAAATGCACTATCACATATTTCACACACAAATGTTTTTTCTCCGGCCCTATGTGATTCCTTATGATATGTCAGTCGACTTTTTACGGTGAAGGTCTTACTACAAAGATCACATGCATATGGCTTTTCTCCAGAGTGCAATTTGATATGCTGTGTCAGGTGAGAAGGACTCTTGTAAGTCTTATCACATACTTCACACTGGTATGGACTTTCCTCTGTGTGGGCAATCATATGTTCCTTTAGCATATGAGGTGTGCGGAATGCCTTATCACATACATCACACTGATATGGTCTTTCCTCTGTGTGGGTAATCATATGCTCCTTTAGTATATGAGGTAAGAGGAATGCCTTATCACATACATCACATTGGTATGGTTTTTCCTCTGTGTGAGTTACCATATGCTGTTTTAGCGCTCGAGGTGTTTGGAAAGCCATATCACATACATCACACTGGTATGGTCTTTCCTCTTTGTGGGTTATCATGTGCTCTTTTAGTGTTTTAGGTTTGGAGAAAGTCTCGTCACATATCTTACACTTGTGCAGTCTTTTCACTGTTTTTTCTCGGGCACTATGTGATTTCTTATGATCAGTCAGTTGCCTTTTTACGGTGAAGGTCTTACTACAAAGATCACATGCATATGGCTTTTCTCCAGAGTGCAATTTGATATGCTGTCTCAGGTGAGAACGTCTCTTGTAAGTCTTATCACATACATCACACTGGTATGGTCTTTCCTCTGTGTGGGTAATCATATGCTCCTTAAGCCTAGGAGGTGTGCAGAATGCCTTATCACATACATCACACTGGTATGAATTTTCCTCAGTGTGAGTTTTCATATGCGTTTTAAGCCCTCGTAGTGTTTGTAAAACCTTATCACAAACATAACACTCGTGCGGTCTTTCCCCTTTGTGGGTTATCATGTGCTCTTTTAGCTTTTTAGGTTTGGCGTAAGTCTTGTGACATTTCTTGCACTTGTACCGTTTTTTCACTTTCCCCTCTTTTCTTTTCTTATGCATTGCTGTACTGTTGTTCATGTTTGTAACGTTAACAGTAGCCATATCACACTCATCTTTAACCATTGTTATTTCCACATTGTTTGTATGTATCCTACTCGCCTGATCCTTATTGAGAGACATATTTGTTTGCTTTGTGGGGTTTTTATCAGATAAAAAATAGGTGTGAGCTTTGTGTTTTTTTGTATTAGCTAAATAGGTTCAGATTTCCTTTCTTGGTAAACTGTGGTCTACATGAATCTTTATACTAATCCACCATGCTATTCATTGTTCACTGTTTCCATTATTCCAACTATTCGGCCGAAGAAAAGTATCCTTCTTAGAGTTGTATCATGAGGAAATATAGCCTGATTTGAGCTTCGTGGTTTTTAGTATTAGCTAAATAGGTTCCAATTTCCTTTCTTGGTAAACTGTGGTCTACGTGAATCTTTATTCTAATCTTCTAATCCACCATGCTATTCATTGTTCACTGTTTCCATTATTCCAACTATTCCGCTGAAGAAAAGTATCCTTCTTAGAGTCTAGTTGTATCATGAGGAAATATAGCCTGATGTGAGCTTTGTGGTTTTTTGTATTAGCTAAATAGGTCACGATTTCCTTTCTTGGTAAACTGTGGTCTACATGAATCTTTAACCCTTCCAATGCTGAGGATACTTTCATCAAATGCACAAGAATGCAAAGATATTTGAATACCACATAAACCCGGTCATGTTATTATTCATTGCATAGCTCTCGTTGAGCACTCCGAGATGAGCACCCACATGTCAGGGTTTTGGTGATTTTCCGTGACTTATGCATTATTTTGTATTGGCCAAATTAGCCACCAGCAGCATAAGGGATTTTCTAATCTTCTAATCAACTTTGCCATTTGTTGCTCACTATTCCATTACTCCAACTGAGCAGCCGAAGAAAAGTATCCTCCTCAGAGTTGTAGCATGAGGAAGTATTGCCTGATGTGTGGTTGTCCTTAAAGCCTGCAAAGAGAAAAAAACAGGTTCAATTAAAATTGAATTGGCTAGCCCCCGTGATGTGCACGTGATTAGTTCAAATTCATACTTTTCACCCACATTTACATTACAACATTCTTGTAACTGTAACTTACCCTCTTTAAATAAAGATTATTATTATTAAATTATCATTATTATTATTATTATTATTATTATATTCCTCTTCCAAATGACATCGATCTCAATGCTGTGATCTTAATGCAACTACATGTACATGCTTATCAATGAATGAGACCCCAGTCAAATCTTTCTATTTCTTCAAAGATATTCTAAGGCATAAAATGTCAAAAATTGAAAAAAAAAGAAAAACGTAAGGTACAATCCCACACCCAAAGAAAGAGACCAAAACCAGCAGTACAAAGCATCCATGCACAGCCGCTGAGAAAGCTGTGACAAACCGCCGGCAAAACTCGGTATTCATATATAGATGTAAGCATTAGGCCAAAAAAAAGTGTTTGGTTCCTATCACGTCCGACAGGGTAGGTACTAGGTAGGGATTTTTTTATCTATTTTTTTATTATTTTCATTCTTTAACTCACACGATTCCCTGGAGTTGGATGGATTCAATAAAAGTTTGCCTTGTTGTAATTGTCTGTATATGTATCAATTGTACTTCTGTTCATCCAGAAATGGATAATTTGATGGTTGGAAATTGATATTTAGGACGGCGAGGCTATTTTTGGTAGGAACAGTTCATTTTTTAGTGGGATTGGCAAAAAGATTAGACATGGTAAATGACGCCTAATGACATGGTTTTTTTTAGGATATATGCCATCCAAATTAAACAGAGAAAGCATTATTAATGGAGATGATTGCCTTATGTTATTTTATGAATAAACATCATTAAAGGGCAAATGCACCATCATGATGATTTAGGTTCAAAATGTGCCTATACGTCTCACCTTTCAAATAAGACCACCCGCAAGTCTGTCCTCCTCAGCACTTCTCAGATATGGCTTATGAAAGTTAGTAAAATACTAGCCTGAGTCTGGGCATGGAGGCTGACATTGCAGGCCAATTAAGCACAATTAAGCACAATCAGTGGTATGGAGTGACTGCCAGTCTTGCTTCTGATTGGTTGAGAGATATCAGTGGCAGTCACTGATATCTCTCAACCAATCAGAAGCAGGGCTGGCAGTCACTTCATAAGCACCACTTCTGATAATGTCAGCCTCCATGCCCAGACTCAGGCCAGCTTTTTACTAACTTTCATAAGCCATATCTGAGGAGTGCTGAGGAGGACAGACTTGCGGGTGGTCTTATTTGAAAGGTGACACGTATAGGCACATTTTGAACCTAAATCATCATGATGGTGCATTTGCCCTTTAATGAAAAAAACAACTGAATTTGCATTTTTTTCCATTTCTTTTATAGAATACTCAGCTCGTTCCTAATCTGACAAAAAGAGCAGAAAGATACAGGAAACAAAGTCCTAAAAAAATATGTTTGGTTCCAATTACCCTACCCTACCTAGTTTTTGTTCCCTACTTTTATAATAAATATATAAAATACATCTGTTTAGTTGTTTAAGTAATCTTTTTACCATCTGCAACCCCTTATTTATGAATTTATAAATCACAGCTACAATTACTATAGGACACCAACTAGCAAAATAGGCATGAAACATCCTGTATCTTTTAGCTTAGACACCTGGATATAGGAAAATCTGAAATGATTCCCTTTTAAAAGTTTTGAAGGGGGCATTTATGGAATTTAAACGAGCTATGATTAGAAAATGATAATAATTAACCCTTATGCTGCTGGTGGCTAATTTGGCCAATACAAAATGATGCAAAAACCCTGGAAAATGGTTGAAACCCTGGCAAGTGGGTACTCATTTGAGAGTACTCAGTGAGAGCTATCCAATGAATACCAACATGGCAGGGTTTAGACAGTTTTCAAAAATATGTGTTCTTGTGCTTTGGACACAAGTAGCCTAAGCATTGGAAGGGTTAACAAACAGGGTCATTGAATAGGACAAATTTGATTTATTCAATGATTCAAAGTAAGATGGTCTCTATATAAAAGTAAAGATATTTTCAAGCTGACATTTCTATTCATCTTAAATGTCTGGTTTAGTGGTGATCATATTTCATCATGACTCCAACTCAAACCAGACCATACTTAAAGCATACAAATCATCATATATTGAATTATATGATTGTTATTTCTATTATTCTCATTATTATTATTCTCATTATATAATAAGCCTATAATAGTATTACTATTACTACTACTGACATAAAACTTCCCTTATTTGCTCTTATTGATATTATTATTTTTGTTATTACCACTTGTTATTACTATTATTATTATTATTATTATTGTCAACATTTTCATCATCATCATTATAATTAAATAGGGTGATTTGTTCAAAGAAGATAGTAAATTCCAGGGTCAGCGGGTCACTGTCATTATCATTATTCTTCTTCTTATTGTTATTATTATTATTATTATCATATAACGGGAATTGGTCATCAAAAATGGTAAATTCACAGTCATTGTCTAAAATAGTAAATTTAGATATTGCGATTATTGCCAGTTGAATATTTGTTTTTAACACACCACAGTTCTGACGAAGATTCATGAGAAAATGTGAGGAATGTAGTGGGAGTTTTGTTAAATGAATTAGGGGCTATCATTCATTTTGCCCATATGTAACACCCATCTTTTGATCCTGCATTTAAAATACTAATGAACATGAATAACAAAATAGCACCCTGAAACCAGCCTGCCACCAGTATGGGTATCCTACAGCCCTTGTCAGAATCAAAACAAATAAACTAACTCTTAACATCATAATCAGGAGACAACATTTAAATTGTATCTCCTCTGCATTGCAGCTATGAGTGTTTTGTTATATCATTCAGTGATCTGGGTCTACATGAGAAAGTAAACCTTATCAGAGAGGTCTATCTCTGACCTTATAAAACTTATCTGTGAGTCCACACAAACTGTACTAGCCATGCTGGTAGTATGGGCGCGGCCCATTTCTTTGGGAGGTAAGGCTCCTTCTGGACACAGGAAGTGCCCTACTGTGCATAAGGCCTATAGAGAATTAGCACACTCCATACACTTTTGGCATGTTTTAACCTGTGGCAGTGCTGTTCTCCTAGTTCAGACATATTTCTGTTGTTATATATGACAGTAGGGTTTAGTCCCATCTCTTATAAAGTATGTTATCAGTCTTCCGACCAAAAATAAGTAGGAAGCATTTTCCAAAAAAATTTCCTTTTATTAAATCATAACTTTGAAACCCTTCAGCTCTGCATTCGGTAGAGAGACAATAGTTTTACACAAATATCGAACTGAAGTGAAAAATATACATGTATGATTATTTGATCAATACAGACTATTTTAAACTTACATCTACATTTTGCAAGTTTTGTGCACTCTGCAAGGAAGACAATAGGTTTCTTGTAAAGCATGAAGGTGCATACAGAATTTTAAAACTGAAATATTTAGTTCAGTACTGAAATTCTTGTACTTTATAGATTATTATTTATTAAATATTTGGTCAGCTCTACCGTTGTTTACGAATAAATCCTTGATTGTGCTTAAAGTAACATAATAAAAGTACCGTAAATTCTTGGAAACCTGGCCGCCTTAGGAATCTCGGCCACTATAATTATTTTACAAAAAAATTACTGGAGAATCTCGGCCACCCTTTATCCATCCGAATGTATACCAAATGTCTGCCACCCAGTAAATTTCGCTGATATAACAAAACCATTTAGGTGGGCGATCTACAGATATTTGCATCTGCATATTTGTTGTTATCAAAATGAAAATTATGAAATATAAACATACGGTAAGTCCCCATTCAATGAGTGGAATTCCGCATTGTTCAATAGTAACCCAATTATGTGGCTTTATTTTTATGAGTTCGAAAATCAAAATGCTGGGGTGCTAAACTTGATATATATATATATGTAGCTGGAGATGACTAAACACGATTTTCTTCTACTTTTTCACATACTGGCAAACTCGGATATGACGGACCCAGTGGGACCAGGAAAATTGGTCTGTCATATGCAAAATCTGTCATATGCATATGAAGGACTCAGTCCGTCATATGCAAGCATGTATGCTATTGCATTGGGGACCTCATTTGATAGTTATAAAAGTCAAAACAGCGAAAGAATATGCCTGGCTGGACTTTTATTATATATGTATTTGTCTGCTACAAACTACCAGACGGTGCGAACTGAGTGTTGTCTGGCCGAACGTAACTCAGCACATGTGTTAGTCTCGGCGGGAATAAGCAGACTGGCTGAGACTGCTAGGCACGTCTTTATCCGACATACACAATGCTAATCACATTGTAAATAGCATTATGTGTGCCGTGATATTGGTGTGTGGCAGCCGAGTTCCGGCATATGCATGGTCCAATACACATACTTGATATGCTTGGGACTGCGACCAAGCCTATATTGTCCGTCAGTCTGGCGTACAGTGGTCCGGGGTAGCCGAGTTCACCTATATTGACATAAAGTCATACACAAAGTTTGTATGAGAATGATGTGTATTACATATTTGTAACTTTTGAGGGTCAAAGATAGCGCTAGATGCAAAATTTTGGTAGAACTTATTTGCTTTACATACTGTTCTATAGCGACATCATTTTTAGCTTGCCCGAAATAAGTTATATTATAACATATTCTAGAATGACTATACCAGCAATACAGTGTTAAACTTGACCAGATCAACAAGCAAAACTTTTTAAAGTACATGTACTTACTGCAGACGTTTTTCGAATTTCTAATGTCTTCCTACAGAAATCAGTCCATATCCCTTCCTACTACTATAAATATTAGATCCCCCGAAATCAGGACATCTCGTACCCAAGAGATACCGTAAGCAAGATACTTCGCAACCAGGTGATTTTGTTACCATAGCATAATAATCGAATTTGTCAATGAAATTTAGCGAAACTTGGTGCGATTGTAGCCATGGATGCCTGCTTTAAGATTACGCCCTTGCATTGCTGAGTAACGCGAGGAAACAGCCAATGCAAAGCTCCGTCATTCATTGAGGTCCCTGCAGGACACCCCACTACTAATTTTAATAATCAAGGTTCAATGTTGAAAGCGTCCCTGATCTACTCAAATTTCAGACTGTGTTTATGCTCACAAAAACGCTAGTCAATCTACATAGCAGGACTGTCCAAGATGTCGCATTGTCGCAAAATTTTGCGCCAGCAGCCTCAAAAAATGCGACACAAGAATATTTGCGCCAAGGTTGCGACACGGTAATTTTGCAACATGCATGCGTTTGCCATCTGGTGGTGGTCACCAAAACTAAGTGATCACCAAACACGGCGTTGTGCGCATGACTAAACATGCAGTAAACAAAGGGACGCCATGATACAGACAATATGAAAATAAAAAAGATACCCCGTAAGTTTTGGATTTTTGGAAAAGGAACGTATTTTACTAAGATTTCTGTAATGTCTATCGAAACGGAGTTGTTTATGTATACCTACGTTCAGCCAGATTTTTTCAGTGAGTTTGCGATTATGATTATTTTTGCTCGTTTATAATCAGTGTGGACGTGTATTTTTCCTGTAGTATCTTTGTTGTTGTTAGAAGAAAGAAACACTGTCCATCATTTTTCTCGGCTGGCGAGCACTAGATATCATTGAAACGTTGTATTGGGGTGCCCACAAAGGTAGTCTAATAATACCAACTTGTCAACTCTAGAAATCTTGTATTTAGTAGATGTGTTGGTAACCAATTTTGTAAACTGTTTAGAAACACAAAAGACTATTGAGAAAAATCAGGTTTCTAATTCAATGCTATAGGCAATTTTGAGGTCTGAAATCATTAATATTTGATATACTAATACACTTAGGGATGCTGATGACAGTTTTTGAAAAAGATTTTGCTTGAGCAATTCTTATTCATAATCTGATGATACTCACTTACCAAAAAACTTGTTTACCTAATTTCTCTGCAACCGGTCACCAGATTTCATTAATATTTGATATGCTAATACACTTAGGGATGCTGATGATAGTTTTTGAAAAAGATTTTGCTTGAGCAATTTTGATTCATAATCTGATGATGCCCACTTACCAAAAAACTTGTTTCACTAATTTCTCTGCAACCGGTCACCAGATTTCATTAATATTTGATATGCTAATACACTAAGGGATGCTGATGATAGTTTTTGAAAAAGATTATTCTTGAGCATATCTGATTCATAATCTGATGATGCCCACTTACCAAAAAACTTGTTTCACTAATTTCTCTGCAACCGGTCACCAGATTTCATTAATATTTGATATGCTAATACACTTAGGGATGCTGATGATAGTTTTTGAAAAAAATTATGCTTGAGCAATTCTTATTTATAGTCGGATGATGCTCACTTACCAAAAAACGTGCCGAGTCTTATCAGACTGTATTTTAAATATTCAAGCTGGCTATATATGTGAAATAGAGTGTGTGCCAGTATATTGAAGAATCTTAAGCTTGAATATACAAATCTGTGGTAAGTATAACCTATATTGTACTATGTGTGGATTCAGTGTTTCAAGTTTCAACATACATTTCAATTGGTGCTATGTCATAGTCTTAATTTAACTTCCCCTAGTGTGTAAACTGTGAACTAAATGACCCCTGGTGGATAAAATTTGAACCATTAAACGCCACCTGGTGGCAGACGGTAGAAGTATTTTGCTACAGGTAGTTCAAGTTTTGCTACAGGCATTTTGGGCTTGGACAGCCCTGCATAGATTGCATTGAATTTACCGGCTGAAACACAAGAACACACTAACGCATCCAGAGGTCAGTTTTATTTTCCCTAAAACACATAAGTAAAGGCCATATTATCATTTAAATATTGCCAATTCAACTATACAATACGAGATTTATTGGCCGTTGTCCAATTCAGTAAAGTCCCTTTGGATAAGAAATCGTGCAGACGAAATCTCTTGGTCGCTCCTCTTCTTAATCTATGTCAATGACATGCAGAAGGCTGTCAATTGTAAACTTCTTTTATATGCGGATGATTCTTGTCTTTTAGTCTCTGGAAAGAATGTCCAGGACATTGAAAATACACTTTCGCATGAGTTACAAAATGTTAGCGATTGGCTTGTAGATAACAAATTATCCTTACATCTAGGGAAAACAGAATCTATCATTTTTGGCTCACATAAGAGACTAAAGAATAAGAAAGAGCTAAATGTGGTCTGTAATGGGGTCAAAATTGATAGCAAACCTAATGTGAATTACCTAGGCACAAAACTAGACCAGACTCTATCAGGTGAAACCACTGCGAATTCAGTGATAAGTAAATGTAACTCTAGGTTAAAGTTTCTCTATCGTAAGGCTAACTATTTTGACTTTACCACCAGACGTAACCTTGCCATGGCTCTTATTCAATGTCATTTTGACTATGCTTGCAGTGCCTGGTATGGTGGTCTCAAGTTGAAATTAAAGCAACGACTACAGATCTGTCAAAATAAAATGATTAGATATGTTTTGGGACTACATCCGAGATCTCATATCGGTTACAATGAATTCAAGATAGTCAATTGGCTGCCTGTAGAGAAAAGGGTCCAGCAATTAAATGTGAACCACATGTTCAAAATTTTTAATAACACTGCTCCATCTTATCTTTCTGAACAGTTTGAGCGTGTTCAAAATCAACATCACTATCGAACAAGAGGGAGCAGCCATAATTTTATTGTTCCTGGGGTAAACTCAGCTGGGAGGTCTTTTTTCTCATTTGTCGGTGCCAAAAACTGGAACTTGTAATTTGCCTGGCCATATCAAACAATGCATAACAAAAGAGAATTTTAAACTAGAAGTAAAGAAATATTTTATGGAGTGTGTTGCAAATGAGGAAGAAGCCATCTATTTATATTAAACTGTGATATAGTAAGCCACTGTTGCCAAATAGACATTGCTGTGATATGTGTCAGTCTTGCCTGTGATATATCATGCCCGGACCACTTTGGAAATAAGTGCAGGACACCTAAAGTGCTATCCGAGGTATATTTATGCCATGTATAACCTCTGACACTGTATTTATATTATTTTACCTTGTATTGTACATGTACATTTTTATACCTAAATAAAATCAATCAATCAATCAATACGATTTATTTTGGGTACGAAATCTCCAGTTTGCGGAGAGTCCGACATTTTGATCAATCTTGTGATCAATCCCAGTGATTCTCACCTGCTCTGATGTTTAACACTGTTCTGCCTTCTTCTCTATCTTATCAAGACTCATTTTTTCCTTCCTTATCCCTGTACTTTTCGATATTAAGGTGCAGACATCGCTGTCGGTTACCTACGACAAAGAAACAGTACACTGCAAATGCGGCAGTTGATAATGGCGTGGGCAACCGATTACACGAGAGGGAGAGCGATTGCAAAACCGGACTGCCGCCGCAAATCCATACTCGACTTAAACTGTGTCGTGGTACACCGACAGACCACAACAAACAGCAACGTGTTGTGAATAGCCAAGGGGTTAAGATTTTACGATACTTTACATCGTATTCACCTATTGAGTATTGGACAACCTAGAAAAATATTACAATTTACCTGACACCACCGTGACAAAACCGAAAAAGAGTTACCTCCTATGTTTTCAAATATATATCTCCTATTAAATATTACCACTCTGGGTTTAGATACCGTCAGCATTATGGAGATGAGCAAATTCTAACATTTGTATCGTCTCATAACGCAATTTACTTACTGTTCGTATTTTCTTTAAGTTTTGTTCCATTGCTAGGTATGTATTTGAGTACCCTTTTAGCTGGGTGCAGATCTTTTTTTTGGGGGGGGGGGGGGGGGGGGGGGGTCGAAATGCTCAGAGCCCCTCTTGCAAACTATGAATCGTGAACCTTCAAATATCACAAATGCGGAAGGAAGGGTATGTTTTACTCCATTCAAATTTATTTGGAATTGCTGTTGAAATTAAGAGAAATGCAAAATTCACCTATCCAATTCCACAATTTTTTAAAAAAAGTCAAAATAAGATAAAAATGTCAAAACCGTTTTCTATAAATATGTCAATTCAAAACAAATCTGTTAAATTAGATACTCAAAATTCATATTAATTTGAAGCGATTGTGATTTGATGAAATTCCATAACGAGCAAAGGGCCAGAACCTCTCCTGCATTGTGTCTTAGATAAATAAAAACAAGTGAATATGAAACTAGCCGATCAACTTGAACAGGCTAGTCTAAAAAAACGTCCAAAGGTCGTGCTCTGCGCATGTTGGCGTTCAGGTTTCTACGAGGTGAATGATACAAGAGCCCTGATTGGCCCTTGTTCCCTCGTGACCTCATGCTGATTCCAGATCAGAGACCCCTGGCATGTTCAGCCCTTCACTATAGCGCATATATCATTAGGCTTTCGCTACATACCCATTCTTTTATTCATCTAAGATTGTGTGCAAGCCTGTGGGAGCCGTTCTTGCATCAGGTATTTTACTTTTCCTAATGATAGCCTAAACATTCACAGTTGATTATGAGGAAAAGTGTGTCAGCTTTAATTGATATCAAAATCTCAAATGCCCCTATGTTCACAAAGTAACCCACTCGGCAGTGAGCAAACTGCAATAGAAACAAGATATATTTCATATATTTCTTACAATAAATGTTTAAGAAAAGTTCTGAGACTAATATGATGCTGGCATGGCCAGGAAGCGAGCGCGAAGCTTCGGATGATTTTTTTTGTTCTGACCAGATAAGATTAATTGTATGAAATCACTACCATTTCCACCTGTCGCAAAATCATCATTTTGTAAGAGGTTTAATAGAGCAGTAAAAGGCTAGTAGAAGTAATTGTGAGATTTTGAAATTTGAAACCTGGCGAGTAATTGATTTTTGCCGTAAACATTGGGTCCACCACTGTGGCAACTTTTACCGCTACTGATGATGTCATCAAACTCACTAAGATGATTTCATTTCATACTGACCAAAAGAAAACAAATGGCATAGAATTTACAACAATTTCCACCTGTCCCTAAATCTTTCTTTTTCAACAGATTTAAAAGTAAATTGAGGAGCACGTAGAGGAAATTGTGGCAGTTTTAAAGGTTTAAATCGATTTAAAGTTGACCAACGGAAAGGCGTAGCTTCGGATAATTTTATTTCATACTTACCAAAAGATAGCATAGATTGAGCGAAAAAATTGGCATTGAAATTACAACGATTTCAACCTGACGCAATATCTTTATCTTTATAACGATTTAAACTGCATTAAAATTAACCAACCGAAAGGTGTAGCTTCGGATGATTACTTTTCATACTGACCAATAAAGCATAGATTAAGCGAAATAAAAATTGGCATAAAATTTACATTAGTCTCAACCTGTCCCTTAATATTCATTTCTCAACAAATTTAAAAGCAAATTGAGAAGCACTTAGAGGAAATGGTGGAGGTTCTAACGATTCAAACCGCATTATAATTGACCAACGGAAAGCATGTATGATTCGAATGATTTCATTTCATACTGACCAAAAGATAGCATAGATTCAGCGAAAAAAAACGGCTTTAAAATTACAACGATTTCAACCTGTCGCAATATCTGCATGTTTCAATAGATTTGACAGTCAATTAAGAAGCATGAAGAACAAATTGTGGCGGTTCTAACGATTTAAACCGCATTAAAATTGACCAACGGAAAGGCGTAGCTTTGGATGTTTTCATTATATGCTGCCCAATAGAGCAAAGATTAAGCGGAAAAAAATGGCATAAAATTTACAATTTCAACCTGTCCCTTAATCTTCATTTTTCAACAAATCTAAACGTAAATTGAGAAGCAGTTAGAGGAAATTATGGCGGTTCTGACGATTCAAACCGCATTTAAATTGACCAACGGAAAGGCGTAGCTTCGGATGATTTGATTACTGACCAAAAGATAGCATAGATTGGCCGAAGAAATTGGCATTAAAATTACAATTTCAACCTGTCGCAAAACCCTTATTTCTCAACAGATTTAAAAGCAAATTCAGAGGTGTGTAGAAGAAATTGTGGCGGTTCTAACAATTTAAACCGCATGAAAATTGAGCCACGGAAACGTGCAGCTTCGGATGATTTCATTTCATACTGACCAAAAGATAGCATAAATTGAGCGAAAAAAATTGGCATTAAAACTGTAACGATTTCAACCTGTCGCAAAATCCTCATTTCGCAACAGATTTGAGAGAGAACTAAGTGGCAAGTAGAATGTGTTGTGCCGGTTTTAATGCTTCAAACCGCAATAAAATTGACCCACAGAAAAGCGAGTATTTATAAATTTAGTTTTACTGTTCAACATATCGTCCACCACCCCGTCACCGCCTGTCGGCTTTCCCCGACGTCGCGTGAGCATTGCAATGTTACTTTGTTGCGTAGTTTCGCGTGATGCTTGATCGAAACGCTATTTTGATTCAATTCGAAGGGAACACTCCATACTTATTACGTGTCAAAGCAATGCTCGAAATATAAAAGGATCTGGCGGCAAAATATGCCCTGAAAGCAAAAGGTGATGTTCATTTCCCAGACTTCCCTTCAGACTTCAGAAACGGTTGTGTTTAAAGAAGAGTCGGCTGAACCTGGTACTCTCCAATAACGGAGGAAGGAAGTTAGCGGGAAGGTCAGAGCTCCATGACGTCATCTCGGGATTTCCCTCAGCGGGATTCTCATGCTTTTAAACGTGATCATGGCTATATTTCTAGTTTTAACACAGGAAAACACATTCGAAATGACCATTTTGCCGTGATTTTTTTTTATTTTATACGATTGTATACTGTGTGAATAGCCGTGCAGCTTTATAACTACGATTTGCTAATCGTTGATTGCTTAAATTTGAGAAATTTCAGGGAATAATTGAATTCAGGTACTTTCTTTCAAAATTGATTTCATAGTAATATCAAGGAATGTATTCTTGTCGATGGAATTCAGTCATTTTGAAAGCCTTACATATGCGTTTTATCCGAGGCTGCCTCAGACCTGCAGGCTGATTATTTTAATCGTATGTCCTGTACATCGACACTGATTGTAACTTCAGTTGCATGTCAATGTTAATCCCTAGCTGTGGTTTAATATAATTAAAATCTCCTTGAATGAATTACTCAATTAGTGTGGCCAGGTATTGCAAGCATTTTGAAAGCTTATTGAGCATTTTCTAATATTTGAAAATATTTATTAATATTTATAAATAATTACAAATATTAATGAATGATTTATAAATATTAAAAAATAACTAAATGCTAGAAAATTATTTCTGATATTTTAATTGATTTTCTAATACAAATAACCTCCATTGATAAATATCAAATAGAAATTTCTTAAAATTAATAATTCTTTTTTTATTTATAAATCTTTTTCTAGTATTTATAAGTTATTTCCCTGTATTTGTAAATGCAGTATTACACATATTAGCAAATGATTTATAAATACTAGAAAATCATTTATGAATGCATGAAAATCATTTATAAATACTAGGAAATGATTTATTTGTATTTATGAATATGCATGGTTCGCTAATACTAATAAATCATTTTCTAGTACTTATAAATAATTTTCTAGCATTTGTAATTGGCCGCAATTATAAATACTAGAAAATCATTTATAAATACTAGTAAATGAATGATGCAAATAGTACATTTTCTGGTATAAATAAATCATTTTCTAGTATTAACAGTCAATTACAGATCATGTTCTAGTATTTGTAAATCCAGTCATGATTTATGAATATTTGAAATTGATTAATACATTCAAGAAAATCATTTATTATATTTCAAATTGATTTATTAGTATTTGAAAATGTTTAACAATTCTTAGTATTTAAAGTTCATTTCCTAGTATTTATAAATTCATGAGATAGGTGCCGCTCTACAAGAGGAAATTATGTACAAATACTAACATTTGCAGCCACTCCTGCCATGGTCTTAGCCAATATTCGGAAACAGGGTGTCCAAATAGAGGTTTCATAGACTTTTGCGTGTCCAAAGTGTGGTACAAAGTACATACTACTAATGAAATAAACCCTATATATTTACAGATTTTGCTTTTTTAGGCCAGTAACTGCTTTGTGTGACTTATAAAAGTGACACTACAGCTTCTACATCTTCTATCTTCTAAGAAAAGTCATCATCAGCAAATTCTGGTAAAAAACTTTGGGTGTCCAAACTGTCAAAAAACAGTGTTCTGGGTGTCCAAATGACACGCTGGACGCATAGGCGGCTAAGCCCCTGACTCCTGCACTTATCAAAACTTAAAGCACAATCTATTCATGGGTCATATCAGGATGATACAGGACATAGAAGTTGGGAAAAAATTGGTACTTGAATAGAAAACAATATATATTCAGAAAATAGACCTTTCAAAATGCTTCTCATTCCCAATGGGCTTTAATTTAACCAAAGAATGTATGCAGGAGAAAAATTAACCTGGATTGGAAGGACTTGTTAAACCTTAAAAATAATTCTGTAAGGTATATTTTTGTTTGTCGTCAGATTTATTTGTAACAATCGCAACACACACAAATTTGTCTCAATTCTGCACCATTTATAGTTAGTAAATACACTCTGTATTACAGAAAGGATCTTTTCCATTCTTACTATATATGAGTTTTATATAAAGAGAATAAACATGAAACTGATGAATTAATAATGGGTTGCATATCTGAAAACCTGCTTTACAACAAGTAAAGTAACATCTCAAGTGAAATGTTTACTGCATCAGTCACCTTTAATGTATATGGCATCTATTTTAACCCATTTGTGCCTGTAGTGTATAAGGGCATCTTTTAAAAGAATGTTTGAATAAGAAATGTCAACAGAATCAAACCACCAACTCTCCTTAGGATTGTTTGTGAATTGTATTTTATTTCACACATAAAGTGTCATAAACCCTGATAATTCTTGACTAGGAAATGTGCAGACATGAATGGGTTAAAAGATTATTTTCTTGGATGATTTTTGTTTCAAAAATGATAATTCTGATTTGACAGTCAATTCATTGCAAAGTTGGGTATGCACATCTACTAACCTGTGAAGTATATGGCTTAATGGTGGCTAGTATTTTGTTTGGTCACAACAATTCTTGATGCAATGTGAGAACTCAGGAATTCCCTGTTATTACTCTGGCACTAGGAATTTCTGGCTAGTATCAGATATTTGTATTGGCCCAGAATTGCCTTAGGTTTCCAGCAAATCTCAAAGATACAGCTTTTCATATAGATATTTCCATAAGTCTCAGATAATGTGTATGCTTCAGATGTGAATGGGTTAACTTTTGCTGTATGGTGACAACTAGTGTGTATTGTACTTAAATGTGTGATGTTTGGTTACTGAGCCTGTGAGCAGCAGACCACTGACTGTTCTACTTAATAACCAGTTATTGCTAGTAGCACCCAAAAAAGCATGACAATTTAGGTGATGCTTTTTAGAAAAGGAAATTGGAAAATATTTGAAGGAGAAAAGTTTATCAAAAGTTTATCTTCTTCAAATATTTTGCAAATGTGTGTTCTGATTTATTTATCTTCATAAGTATCACTGCCCTTTATGACATTTTTCAAAAAACTAAACAAAAAAACAACAACTGCAAGTGTGAATGAGTGAATAAGTATTTTAAGTGTATTCACTTAGTCAGTATCTGTCTTTGTGGCAGTGTGTAAGTATTCCAAGTGTGCTGTGTCCTTAGTGGAAACTTTCTTCAGCAAGCCTGCTCCTGCTGAAAAGATTGATTTGTGTTTAGTATATCTATAAAACCTGCAGATATTCATAAAGCATGTATATGTTTTTGAAGCTGTGAACACTTTATTTATTGTATAGTGAAATAAAAGTTGTGTCAGAGATACTAATCAAGATTTGCTTGTGAAATTTTATATATGGTAAGTGGAATAGCCTTGTACTGGATTTATCATGTATAACCATTCATGCCTGTAGCCCAAAAATATTCTAATGATTTTTGCTTTCTACGCATCTAACCAAATACTTATATTTGAAGAAGATTTGTTGATCCTAACCCAACCATTAGTTGTCTTTCATTTATTTTATGGGATTTATCTCAATTTTCAACATTACTCTAGAGCCAGCTGACCTGTGTTAAGAAGTTCTCCTGGCTTAAATGGTTTCTGTATCAAGATAATTGAAAAATATGTTTTCTTAGGTTCCACAACAGGCAGAATATAACAACTTATAGTAAGGGACTATCTGTTCTGATCAAATAAGACTTTTTGTCTGGGAGACTTGAGTTAATGACAGGTAAATATCATGTAGAATTTTGAAACCAGATTAAATAGGAAAAGTATAGACAATCAAAATATGCAAAATACCAGAAGGCATTTTCCATGAGCTTTAATATTTAACACATTCCCTGTACAAAGGCACAAGTACATAGTTGAATATATTTACAACGCACAATCACCGAAAGTGCACCCCATGGGAAAGTCACTCGGTCATGATTATTTAGGTCCGTCTTACAATGTTTGTTATTTTTTCTGTAACAAACAAAACTGTTTGTGTACTAGATGATTTCAGAAACGCTTAATATTTTGGCCAACATTTCTATAACAGGTATGGCACTGAAATACCTCTGAAGAAGGTTATGGTATATGAACACTTCACCATAGCTCATATCCACACAATACACAACATCTATTACTTCAATGATACACAACACTAAATATGTGTGGTAGAGGATAGTTTTGACACTTGTAAAGAACCTTTATGGTGGATTTTTTTAGGCTAGTTTTAAGTTAAAAGAAATAGTGATATCAACATTCTAATAAATCTGATTGTCATTAAGTTGAAGAATTTCTGTCACTTTCCTGGTGGCTTTACACATATACTTAGCCAGTGAATGATTTAGCATTTAATCAGTTTAACTAGGCATTAAAAACTGCTAAAGAAACACTGTGTCACACATACCAATATTTCAGTGTATAAACTGAAAGAAATCTAACTCGTGCTAGTTAAAAATGTCATCTCAATGCTGTAATACTTGTAAAAATGCCTTGGGAATCATGCATTCCTTCACTTCATATGTATACACGGAGAAGGGTTGTTGAATAGGTTCTGATATGCATTTCTCTACAAAACCTGCTTTTGGTAAAAAAGATATCTCCAAATGTGCAGGGAAGAATGGATAAAATGGACAGTGACAATTGAATTTCCTCTTCCTTAGTATCAAATAATAGAACAAAATCAGGCTGTTAAACATAAAATTGGCATGGACTCAATGTCTTCAATATATTTACATAATTGCTGCTATACATACACTCCTTACTCAAATATATACATATTTTCCATATAATTATTGCCCTACCTATCCTCTACAGTTTTAAGAACATAGACCGGACCGTATAGTGGTATATCCTGGCCCATTAATTTTCACACATCCCAAGAAAGCTGCTCACAACTTTACTAGCCCTGACATAATGTTCCTAGCTCTGAAACGAAAATGAAATACAGTGCTTTACATGATCCAAAATTTTGTCTAGCACAGCAGGGCTAAATTCCCAAAATTCTGGTACTTACTAACCCTGGGCCAGCTGGCTACATTTGTTCTCAAGCCCTTTGCATAAAAAAAATGTGATTTGAAAGATAAATATTTCCAAGATCTAGCGACTGGTAAGATTTTTCTTATATCATCCGAGTACCAAGGAGTATGTGTCAAAACACTGTTATATTCTCTATGTTCTAGATGATAAGGTTATGAGGAAAGACAGTGCTGAAAACAGTTAGCTAGGCCTTGGTGGTCAAACAGTCCATCAAAATGAATAGTATAGTGGTCCGCCAGATAAATTAGCCGTCCATAGCACTTCGATAACCAAAATGGTAGGCAACAGCCATTTCATAACTGAACATTTATGGTTAATTGTGCTAGATTTATGAATTGTGACAGTTAAAATCTAACATAGAAGAAATGTGAAACTGGATGTGATGCTTACTAAATTAATATGGTCAGAATATTTAGCAGACTTTCTGGGCAAGTAAACATAGACTTTTACTAGCCCATTCAAATTTTTGGTAGAAACGGACCGGTGGGCTACTGTCTATTTTCACCACTGGAAAGAGCCTGCTTGTGCCTGGTACACTGCTTAGGACCAGAGTTCATGCTTAGCTAATGAAAGGGCGGATCCAGGATTTCATAAGGGGTGGGATCACACTTAGTTTTGCAGTTGACCACCAGGTGGTAGACGGTATAAGTTCAGGGGTAGACCACTTGTCGAGCCACTATATTGTTAATTCCAATATGTGTATCATATATATAAAACATATCTTTTGGTTATTTCAAGTTTATTCCTTTAATTAAATTTTAAATCTCTAGGCTGTCCATAGCCTGAGATATTGCAAAGTGTATACATCTCAATGATGTCTATAATTAAAATTCTGCCAATATTCTTTGCCACATGGCTGACACTCTTATCACAAGGGAAGCAGTAAATTGAATCCCCATAAAAGTAATCATTTTTTCAAAAATAATAACTTAAAAGAAGGTGAACCAATAAAAATAATTATAGTTCAAAATTTAACACTGGTGGCATGGTGCAAAAGTTGTCACCTGAAAGGGGGGGATTAGGGTTCCCTGAAACCCCTCCCTAGATCCGCACATTTCTGATGTGATGTAGGAAACAGAGTCAGGTTGTGTATATGCACTCCTAAGGGAGCCAAATTATGCAGCTGGTCTTACTGAGCACACTGGTGAGCTTCAAATTATTTCATTTCTGGTTCCTTACGAATTATGCTCAACCATCCTCCAAATATCTTTATTCCAATAGGTGATGTGGTCTGTAGAGTAAAGAGCATTTCATAACAATGGAGGTATGTATCTGAGGTAAGCAGCCTTGTGGTAATATGGTTCTGGTGCAGTGGAAGCTATCACATCAAAGGTGGTACATCATCAACAAAGTCCTCACTATTTTCTCTTGGCTTTAAATCCTTTCTTGTGTTAAATATTCTTGAACCAAGGGGTGTGTGACCTTATCATTCTTTTCTTGAACAATGTTCCCAAAATCTGGGCCTGAACACTTACTGCTGTCCACCTCCAGCCTTTCATGGGTGATCCTGTAAGGAAAGGTACATACATTATTATTAATATTATTATTATTAGCATTATTGTTATTATTATTATTATTATTATTATTATTGTTATTAATATTATTATTATCATTATCATCATTGTTTTCATCTTTATTATCTTTATCATTTTTATTATTATTATTATCATTATTATTATTATTATTATTATTATTATTATTATTATATCATAAAAAGGTTTGCCACCCTTTTTTAAGGGTGGCTCAGACTTATAAGGAAAGCTTTCTTTGTATGTGTATATGGAGATGTTTTTCAAATATTACACTATAATATTTACCGTATGTTTATAGGTGACGTGTGCACATTATATGCAAATATGTTATTAAACAATTCAAGACATAAGACATGGATTGTTTCACAAATACATCATGGCTGGATGCATCGCTGCCTTTTTCAATCCGAATTTGCTATTAAAAGTAAGTGGTTGCTGCACAAAAGCATTTATCAAAATGGTTTATGTGATTGAGTGTGAGCTGCATATTATGTCTGTACTCCAAATTTATGTACTGTACTCCATTTTGCACTCTGTTCACTGACTTATCCTTGAAAAAATAACTGATATTCAACATAATTCAGTGATTATGAAAATATAGTTTCAATTTATTCCATTTTCTTGCTTAGACCAATAATATCCAAATTTTGAAATGCCTCAATATTTTACTTTATACTTCAATAGATTCCAAGTCATCTCCCTGTCTATTAGTTATTACATTTGGGAAAATGGTCCAAAAACAGACATGCAGGAATGATCACTAGATGTACAGAAACTTAATTCTAAATTCTACTGAAAATCCCTCAACTCTTTACTGACCTTGCCTTTTGTGACCACCTTGACATATGTTGGCTGGAAGTCCACATCAATGAGAGAACTGTCCATGTGTTTGAAGACAGCTACATCTAGGATCACACTTGTATCATTGTCATCCAAAGAAAAATCAAGTCTGAAAAAACAAAAATTTGGTTTACCTGTTTGTTTTACTTATAGAGGTAAGTATCCAGCTATTGGTAATACAAAAGAGACGTCAAAACCCCACCCTCCTTTACACTAGATGCAACAAATATTTTTAAGGGGTATGCCCTTTTTTACCATTATGTAGACCATCCACTGACTGCAGTTGTGGAGTTATGAATCATAGGGATCTAATTGATATGCTAAGAATTGATCGATCAAAATAATTTTTCCAATCATAATTTTTTTGTCTCAATCTTTAAGTCAATTAATCAATAAAAGAATGGCTACAGTCTTTTGAGATTTGTTGTCATTTTTTTGCCATTTTTAGCCAACAATGATAACAATTTAAGAAACTCAAGTTCTCACTCAAAAATGCTGAGGAAACTTTAATTATCTTTGTATTTAATTAATCATAGCAAACCATATGAAAGAAAACATTGACTTACTTAGATTCATTTACATTCAAAACTCTTCTATCGTCTGTCTGGTACTTTCTTTCCTTTTTGGGAGCTTCCTCTTTTCTGGAAGAGTGAAAAAAAATGTCAGTTAACTTAAGGTTTTACGATACTCTATACCGGCGACACCTATTGGGTATTGGAAAAACTAAAATAATCTATTACAATTTACCTGACATCACTGGAAAAATTGAAACGAAATTAATTTTTATTGATGTACCAAATCTGATTATACCTGCCTATCATAAATTGTACCCTATGAGTTTTTGTTTTTTGGCTACAGTGATTTCCATATTCATTGAATTTAATGTTTTTACACATTTTCTGGAATGATGCGTGATATTTCATGTGTATAAAATGGGATTCCCATGCTCAACAATATCTTATATAAGGATGGGCATGTACGGTAACAATTGAGTAACTCTTTTCTAACATTTTCATGAGAATTTGCCCCCCAAAATCCATATTTCACTAACTTTGACCATCTGTGGTTCAAAAACTAACAAGATGACCTATCATTTTCTTCATGTCTTCTTATTACGGGCATTGTATAGATAGTGTAGACAAAAATTGGTGAAAATTAAACTAGGCAATTCTGACATATCAATTTTGGGTTAAAAACTTGTTTCTCAAATTCCTTGATTTTGCTTAATAATTCCTATATTTGTCTGGGGCTGAACAGACAAATCTCTAGGGGGTTGGTAGCACCCCCCCCCCCCCCCCCCCCCCTCCCCCCTCATGGATTTGGTCAAAATAATTTCATGTCACATGAAAGGTACTCAGTATAGAGAGGGTAGGTTGTTAAAATTATGAGTTTACCATATGAAATCATAAAACAAATGTACCTCAATTGCGGGAGACTGGATTTTTCCAACAAAAAATGAACAATAAATCAATTATGTATGAATATAGGGCAGTAAGGGCACACTCCGACAGATAAAATTGTACTACTGGTAAACATATTTCTAATACGTAGAAAAAAAGTTTGATTTTTATTACTAGATAGATAAAAATACAGGCAATTACATAATCGCCCTGTCGAGACTCCAGGTGAACTCAAATAACAGGTAATTGGCTAATTTCCTTGGGGGTTGGCATGTCAAACTTTGAACTTTCAAACTTCAAATTTCACACATTTTGAAAGGTCTATTTTCTGAATATATATTGTTTTCTATTCAAGTACCAATTTTTTCCAACTTCTATGTCCTGTATCATCCTGATATGACCCATGAATAGATTGTGCTTTAAGTTTTGAAAAGTGCAGGAGTTGCTGCAAATGTTAGTATTTGTACATGACTTCCTCTTGTAAGGCGGCACCTAACTCAGGAATTTATAAATACTAGGAAATGAACTTTAAATACTAAGAATTGTTAAACATTTTCAAATACTAATAAATCAATTTGAAATATAATAAATGATTTTCTTGAATGTATTAATCAATTTCAAATATTTATAAATCATGACTGAATTTACAAATACAAGAATTGACTGTTAATACTAGAAAATTATTTATTTATACCAGAAAATGTACTATTTGCATCATTCATTTTCTAGTATCTATAAATGATTTTCTATATTTTATATAATTGCGGCCAATTACAAATGCTAGAAAATTATTTATAAATACTAGAAAATGATTCATTAGTATTAGAGAACCATGCACATTCATAAATACAAATCAATCATTTCCTAGTATTTATCAATGATTTTCATGCATTCAGAAATGATTTTCTAGTATTTATAAATTATTTGCTACTATTTGTAAATACTGCATTTACAAATACAAGAAAATTATAAATAAAAAAAGAATTATTAATATTAAGAAATGCCTTCTTAATATTTATCAATGGAGGTTATTTTGTATTAGAAAATCAATTAAAATATCAGAAATAATTTTCTAGCATTTATAGTTATTTTTTAATATTTGTAAATCATTCATTAATATTTGTAATTATTTATAAATATTAATAAATATTAGAAAATATTAGAAAATGCTTAATAAGCTTTCAAAATGCTTGCAATATCTGGCCACACTAATTGAGTAATTCATTCAAGGAGATTTTTAATTGTATTAAACCAGCTAAGGATTAACATTGACATGCAACTGAAGTTACAATCAGCGTCTATGTACAGGCAGAGAAATAGATCTCTATTCTACTCCCAGGTACAGGACATACAATTAAAATAATCAGCCTGCAGGTCTGAGGCAGCCTCGGATAAAACGCATATGTATGACTGAATTCCATCGACAAGAATACGTTTCTTGATATTACTATCAAATCAATTTTAAAAGAAAGTACCTGAATTCAATTATTCCTTGAAATTTCTCAAATTATAGTAATCAACGATTATCAAATCGTAGTTTTAAAGCTGCACGGCTATTCACACAGTATAAAATCGTATACAATGAAAATAAATCACGGCAAAATGGTCATTTCGAATGTGTTTTCCTGTGGTAAAACTAGAAATATAGCCATGATCATGTTTAAAAGCATGAGAATCCCGCTGAGGGAAATCCCGAGATGACGTCATGGAGCTCTGACCTTCCCGCTAACTTCCTTCCTCCGTTATTGGAGAGTACCAGGTTCAGCCGACTCTTCTTTAAACACAACCTTCAGAAACTTGCGCCTGCGTGACCGGATGTACTAAATAATACTTCCGTTTTCGCGCGTGAGACCACATTGTTGGCACCTCAAAACTTTTCTGGTACATATACAGATTGAATGTATACATTGTATCTACATACGTACACACACGTACGTTACATGAATGCTCGCTTGCGCTAGCTGCACTTCGTGCAGCAGCGCTGGCGCGCTCGCTAATATGATGCTGGCATGGCCAGGAAGCGAGCGCGAAGCTTCGGATGATTTCATTTTGTTCTGACCATAAGAAATCGCATACATTTACTATGATTTCAACCCGTCGCAAAATCATCATTTTGTAACAGATTTAAGAGAGCAATTAAAAGCTAGTAGAACGAATTGTGAGGTTTTGAAATTTGAAACCTGGCGAGTAATTTATTTTTGCCGTAAACATTGAGTCCATCAGGGTGGCAACTTTTCCGGCTACTAAAGATGTCATAAAACTCACTAAGATTTCAACCTTTCCCAGAATCTTCATTTTGCTACAGATTTAAAAGCAAATAAAAGATTTAAAAGAGAAGCATGTAGTGGATATTGTGGTGATTCTAACGATCTACACCGCATTAAAATTTACCCACGGAAATGCGTTGCTTCGAATGATTTCATTTCATACTGACCAAAAATAGCATGGGTTGAGCGAATAAAAAATTGCATAAAAATTACAGCAATTTCAACCATTCGTAAAATCGCTATTTCTCATTAGAGTTGAAAGCCAATTAAGAAGCATGTAAAGGAAATTATGTCAGATATAACGATTTAAATTACATTAAAATTGACCCACGGAAAGGCGTAGTTTCGTATGATTTCATTTCCTACTGACCAAAAGATAGCATTGAGATTGAGCGTAAAAAATGGTATCAAAATTACAACGATTCCAACCTGTCGCAAAATCTTTATTACTCAACAAATTTGAAAGCAAATTGATAAGCATGTAGAGGAAATTGCGACCGTTTTGACCATTTAAACCGCATTAAAATTGACCCATGGAAAGGCGTAGTTTCGGATGATTTCATTTCATACTGACCAAAAGATAGCATTGAGATTAAGCGAAAAAAATTGGCATTAAGATTACAACGATTTCAGTCTGTTGCAAAATCTTCATTTCTGAACAGATTTGAAAGCCAACTACAAAGCATGTTGATGAAATTGTGGCGGTTCTAAGGTGTTAAACTGTATTAAAATTAACCCACGGTAAGGCGTAGCTTCGGATGATTTTATTTCATACTGACCAAAAGATAGCATAGATTCAGCGAAACAAATTGGCATAGAAATTACTAAGATTTCAACCTGTTGGAAAATCTTCATTTCTCAACAGATTTGAAAGCAAACTGTATGTATTGTATTGTATGTTTATTGACGAAAAAAAAGAGTTTTTACAAAGTCATACAAAACAAAATACATATGTAACAACACATGAAACAAATAGCTTATTCAGCCGAGCAAATATGTTAACTAAATCAAATAACTTAGACGACTTAAATAACTGAAGTACAGAACAGCCATTAAGTAAAAAATAAAAGAAGAAACGAAACAACCAAGAAACGAGGTGGTTGACATAACTAACATACAGAGGAACAGAAAAGTAAGCTTTTTACTTAAGCCATAGCATACCCGCTTAAGGCCAGGCAGAGGAAGTAGAAAAGAACACATGACAATTATAAACACAAAATTAAAAAAGAAGGGAAAAGAAAGTTTATATATATAAGGTAAGATAGTTAAGTTATTTATGGATACATTATGTACATTCGAAAGGAGCAGAACCAGTATTTACTCATGAAGGAAGGTTAAGCTGTTATTTTTATCATTATTTTTGGAGAAGCATGCATATGAACAAGGCGGTTCTAACGATTTAAACCACATTAAGATTGACCCACGGAAAGGCGTAGCTTTGGATGATTTCATTTCATACCGACCAAAAGATAGCATAGATTCATCGAAAAGAATCGGCATAAAAATACAACAATTTCAACCTGTCGCACAATCTTCATTTCTTAACAGATTTGAAAGCGAATTGAGAAGCATGTAGAAGAACTTGTGGCGGTTCTAACGATTTGAACTGCATTAAAATTGACCCACTGAAAGGCGTGGGTTCGAGTGATTTCATTTAATACTAAGCAAAAGATGTTAGATTCAGCGAAAAGAATTGGCATAAAAATTACAACGATTTCAACCTATCGCGAAATCTTCATTTCTCAACTGATTTGGAAGCAAACTGAGAACCATGTAGAAGAACTTGTGGCGGTTCTAACGATATAGACTGCATTAAAATTGACCCACGGAAAGGCGTAGCTTGGGATGATTTCATTTCATACTGAGCAAAAGATAGTATAGATCGAGTGAAAAAAAATGCAATAAAAATTACTACGATTTCAACTTGTCGCAAAATCTTCATTTCTCAACAGATATGACAGAGAATCTCGGGACAAGTATAATAGATTGTGGCAGTTTTAACGATACAAACCACATTAAAATCGACGCATGGAAAGGCAAGTTATTGTTACAGTGAACATATAGCTTTCCCCCTTGCCTTTCCCCGCTGAAATACCGGTATTCATGTACGTCGCGTACTTGTTACTTTGTTTCACAGTTGCGCGTGGTGACTGATCATCAAACAAACGCTATGTTGATACAATTTAACGGAGACAGTCCACATTTATTACGTGTCAGACAAAGCAATGTTCAAATCATGACAGGATCTGGCGGCAAAATGTGCTCTTAAAGCAAAAGGTGATGTCCATTTCCCAGACTTCCCTGAAAATCACGCATGCGTCACCGGATGTACCAAAAAGGTACTTCCGTTTACGCGCGCGGGACCTCATTGTTGGCACCTCAAAACTTTTCTGGTACATATACAGATTGAATGTATACATTGTATCTATATACGTACACACACACGTTACATGAATGCTCGCTTGCGCTAGCTGCACTTCGTGCAGCAGCGCTGGCGCGCTCGCTAATATGATGCTGGCATGGCCAGGAAGCGAGCGCGAAGCTTCGGATAATTTCTTTTTTTTCTGACCATAAGATTGATTACATATCAGATTACTACGATTCCAACCTGTCGCAAAATAATCATTTTTAACAGGTTTAAGAGAGCAGTAAAAGGCTAGTAGTCCGAATTGTGAACTTTTGAAATTTGAAACATGGCGAATAATTTATTTTAGCCGTACACATTAAGTCCTGTACTGTGGCAATTTTTCCCGCTACTAAAGTTGTCATAAAACTTACTATTAGATTTCAACCTTTCCCAGAATCTTCATTTCGCTACAGATTTGAAAGCAAATTGATAAGCATGTAGAAAAAATTGTGGCGATCCTAACGATCTACACCGCATTAAAATTGACCCACGGAAAGGTGTAGCTTCGGATGATTTCATTTCATACTGACCAAAAGATAGCATTGAGATTGAGCGAAAAAAAATGGCATAAAAATCACAACGATTTCATCCTGTCGCCAAATCTTCAATTTCAACAGATTTGAAAGCAAATTGAGAAGCATGTAGAGTGAATTGTGGCGGTTCTAACGATTCAAACCGCATTAAAATTGACCCATGGGAACGGGTAGACTCGGATGATTTGATTTCATACTGACTAAAAGATAGCATAGATTGAGCGAAAAGATTGGCATGAAAATTACGACGATTTCGACCTAACGCAAAATCTTCATTTCTCAACAGATTTGAAAGCAAGTTGAGAAGCATATAGAGGAAATTGTGGTGGTTCTAACCAATTAAATTGCATTAAAATTGACCACGGAAAGGCGTAGCTTCGGATGATTTTATTTCATACTGACCAAAAGATAGCATAGATTGAGCGAAAGAAATTGGTATAAAAATTACAACGATTTCAACCTGTCGCAAAATCCTCATTTCTCAACTGATTTAAGAGCAAATTGTAATGCATGTAGAGGAAATTGTGACTATTCTAATGGTCTACAGTGCATTAAAATTGACCCACGGAAAGGCGTAGCTTCTGATGATTTCATTTCATACTGACCAAAAGATAGCATTGATTGAGCGAAAAAAATGGCAGAAAATTTACAATTTCAATTTGCGAAATGAGGATTTTGCGACAGGTTGAAATCGTTGTGGTTTTAATGCGAATTCTTTTTGCTAATTCTGTGCTATATTTTAGTCAGTATGTACTGGAATCATCCGAGATTACACGTTTCCGTGGCTCAATTTCAATGCGGTTTAAATCGTTTGAACCGCTACAATTCATTCTACATGCTTCTCAATTTGCTTTCAAATCTGTTGAGAAATAAAGATTTTGCGACAGTTTGAATCGTTGTAGTGTGAAGGCCAATTTTTTTCGCTCAATCTATGTTAGCTTTTTGTCAGTATGAAATGAAATCATCCGAAGCTAGTCGCCTTTCCGTACGCGTTAGTCAATTTAAATGCTGTTTAAAACGTTAAAACTGCCACAATTTCCTTTACATGCTTCTAAATTTGCTTTCAAATCTGTTGAGAAATGAAGATATTGCGACAGGTTAAAATCGTTGCAATTTTGATGCCAATTTTCTCGTTCAATCTATGCCTTCTTTTGGTCAGTATGAAATGAAATAATCCGAAGCTACGCCTTTCCATTAGTCAATTTCAATGCAATTTGAATCGTTAGAATCGTCACTGTTTCCTCTACATGCTCCTCAATTTGCTTTAAAATTGACCCACGGAAAGGCATAGCTTCTGATGATTTCATTTCATACTGGCCAAAAGATAGCATTGATCGAGCGAAAAAAATGGCAGAAAATTTACAACAATTTCAACCTGTCCCTAAATCTTCCTTACTCAACAGATTTAAAAGCAAATTGAGGAGCATGTAGAGGAAATAGTGACGATTCTAACGATTTAAACTGCATTGAAATTGACTAATGGAAAGGCGTAGCTTCGGATTATTTCATTTCATACTGACCAAAAGATAGCATAGGTTGAACGAAAAAATTGGCATCAAAATTGCAACGATTTCAACCTGTCGCAATATCTTAATTTCTCAACAGATTTGAAAGCCAATTTAGAAGCATGTAAAGGAAATTGTGGCGGTTTAACGATTTAAACCGCATTTAAATTGACTAACGGAAAGGCGACAGCTTCGGATGATTTCATTTCATACTGACCAAAAGCTAACATAGATTGAGCGAAAGAAATTGGCCTTCACACTACAACGATTTCAACCTGTCGCAAAATTTTTATTTCTCAACAGATTTGAAAGCAAATTGAGAAGCATGTAGAAGGAATTGTGGCGGTTCAAACGATTTAAACCGCATTGAAATTGAGCTACGGAAACGCGTAATCTCGGATGATTCTAGTTCATACTGACTAAAAAGTAGCATAGAATTAGCAAAAAGAATTGGCATTAAAAAAACCACGGCGATTTCAACCTGTCGTAAAATCCTCATTTCGCAACAGATTTGAAAGAGAATTAAACGGCAGGTGGAATGAGTTATGGCTGTTTTAATGCTCTAAACCGCATTAAAATCGAGCCTCAGAAAAGCGAGTATTCATAAATCTATTTTAACTGTTCAACATATCGTCCTGAACATCGTCACCGTGTCGGCTCTCCCCGACGTCGCGTGAGCATGATTGTTACTTTGTTGCGTAGTTTCGCGTGATGTCTGATCAAAACGCTCTTCTGATATAATTTAAAGTGAACAGTCCATACTTATTACGTGACAATGCAATGTTCAAAGCATGGAAAGATCTTGCGGCAAAATGTGCCCTTAAAGCAAAAGGTGATGTTCATTTCCCAGACTTCCCTTCAGACTTCAGAAACTTGCGCCTGCGTGACCGGATGTACTAAATAATACTTCCGTTTACGCGCGTGAGGCCACATTGTTGGCACCTCAAAACTTTTCTGGTCCATATACAGATTGGATATATACATTGTATCTATATACGTACACACACACGTTACATGAATGCTCGCTTGCGCTAGCTGCACTTCGTGCAGCAGCGCTGGCGCGCTCGCTAATATGATGCTGGCATGGCCAGGAAGCGAGCGCGAAGCTTCGGATGATTTCACTTTTTTTGTTCTTGCAATAAGATTAATTGTATAAAATTACTTCGATTTGAAAACAATTTTTAAGCATGCAGAAGGAATTGTGGCAGTTCTAACAATCCAAGCTGCATTATGACTCATGGAAAGCTTCTGATGATATCATGACCAAATGATAGCATACATTTTTGCAGTAAACATTGAGTCCATCACTGTGGCAACTTTTCGCACTACTAAAGATGGCATGAAAATTACCAATATTTCAACCTATCGCCAAATCTTTCTTATAAAATTAATTAATTAGCAAGTAGAATGAATTGTGGCGGTTCTAATAATTTAAACCGCATTAAAATTGACCAACGGAAAGTCGAGTAATTCATTTTACCGTGAACTTTATTACGTGAGTTTACTATGGCAACTTTTACCGCTACCCTTTGCAAAATATTAATTTCGCAGAAGATTTAGATAGCAAACTGAGAAGCATGTAGAGGAAATTGTGGCGATTCTTACAATCTACAACGCATCAAAATTGACCCACGGAAAGGCGTAGCTTCGGATGATTTCATTTCATACTAACCAAAAGATGGCGTAGATTCAGCGAAAAAAATGGCATAAAAATTACAACAATTTCAACCTGTCGCAAAATCTTCATTTCTTAACAGATTTAAAAAGCAAATTGGAAAGCATGCAGAAGAACTTGTGGCGGTTCTAACGATACAAACCGCATTAAAATTGACCCACGGAAAGGCGTAGCCTCGGATTATTTTCATTTCATACTGAACAATTAAGACAGCATAGAACGAGCGAAAAGAATTGGCATAAAAATTACAACGATTTCAATCTTTCGCAAAATCTTCATTTCTCAGCAGTTTTGAAAGCTAATTTAGAAGCATGTAGAAGAAATTGTGGCGGTTTTAACGATTTAAACCGCATTTAAATTGACCCACGGCAAGGCGACTAGCTTCGGATGATTTCATTTTATACTGACCAAAAGCTAACAGATTGAGCGAAAGAAATTGGCATTAACTCTACAACGATTTCAACCTGTCGCAAAATCTTTATTTCCCAACAGATTTGAAAGCAATTGTGGCGGTTCTAACGATTTAAACCGCATTTAAATTGAGCCACGGAAACGCGTAGCCTCGTATGATTACAGTTCATAAATGACTAAAAGATAGCATAGAATTAGCGAAAAGAATTGGCATTAAAACCACAACGATTTCAACCTGTCGCAAAATCCTCATTTCGCAACAGATTTGAGAGAGAATTAAACGGCAGGTAGAATGAGTTTTAATGATCTAAACCGCATTAAAATTGAGCCACGGAAAAGCGAGTATTCATAAATTTATTTTTACTGTTCAACATATCGTCCACCACCGTCACGGTGTCGGCTTTCCCCGACGTCGCGTGAGCATTGTTACTTTGTTGCGTAGTTTCGCGTGATGCCTAATCAAAACGCTCTTTTGATACAATTTAAAGAGAACAGTCCATACTTATTACGTTACAAAGCAATGTTCAAAGCATGAAAATATCTGGCGGCAAAATGTGCCCTTAAAGCAAAAGGTGATGTTTATTTCCCAGACTTCCCTTCAGACTTCAGAAACTTGCGCCTGCGTGACCGGATGTACTAAATAATACTTCCGTTTACGCGCGTGGGACCTCATTGTTGGCACCTCAAAACTTTTCTGGTACATATACAGATTGGATATATACATTGTATCTATATACATACACACACACGTTACATGAATGCTCGCTTGCGCTAGCTGCACTTCGTGCAGCAGCGCTGGCGCGCTCGCTATCAAGTTTCTGTATGTAATTAATCAAAAGCTGATAAGAAACTGGGGGTCCGTCATATTCGTTGTCCTACAGGGCATTTTATGAAGAAAATGTGTCAATTTCGGGACTAAACACAAGGTTTCAGAATAAATACATAGCTTTCCTAATAAAACAATCGTTCAAACCCATTTAACCATTCATAGTTGCTTAGAAGACCAACACATGGAATGGAAACCAGCCGGTCAACCTGAACATGCTAGCCTCAACCAGTGTCAATTAATAGTCGCTAATAGGTGCTCTGGGCACCCCCAGCAGGTGGTGGAGATAAGGTTTCTCTGTAATGTAATCGATGCGGGAGCACTGATTGGTCCTTGTTCCCACGTGACCTCGTGCTGCTGCCTTATCTGCTAGTCCTGGCATGAGGCTAGCATGTAACTATAGGGCATATAGTAATTGGTCTCTCGTTACATATCCATTCTTTTCTTAATCCAAGATAGTTGGCAAAAGAAGAATTATTCGACGATATTTAGTCACTGATCAAGAAAACCGTTAAGACTAGATTGGCATTGTCACTAGTGTACCCTTAATCAGGATGCATCACTCAGTTGGAAGTGCAATTGATGATGGGAGAGGATGCCCCGCCCCCCTCCCTCACCCCTTCCTGCCGCCCCTAGCACACAGCAAGGCTGTGTTTTATCGCCCTGCTTATTTAGCCTGTTTTTTGATAGTTTATCTGATGAATCCAAGGCTTTAGGGAAAGGCGTCCCGCTCGACAATGAAAAGCTCTCCATACTTCTCTATGCAGACGACGTTGTTCTGCTGGCCGAAAGCGAGTCTGATTTACAGATTATGCTCGATGTCTTATCAAACTGGTGTAAAAGATGGCGTCTAGATATCAATGACACAAAAACACAAGTTATACATTTCAGAAACCCATCTAAAAAGAGGTCAGTTTTCCAGTTTTATTGTGGTGACCAAGAGCTCAAAACTGTTTCACAGTATAAATATCTGGGCCTTGTTTTTAATGAGTTTCATGATATGTCTCGCACTGCAAAATCTGTAGCTGCTTCGGCCAGTAGGGCATTAGGCCTCATAATTTCAAAGTTCTATGCTAATGGTGGCATGCCTTACACAGTGTTTACAAAGGTGTATGCGTCTCTTGTAGCACCAATTATTGACTATGGTGCAGCAATATGGGGTTTGAAGGAGTACAGTTGTATAAACGCGGTACAAAATAGGGCATGCCGTGTGTTTTTGGGTCTAGGTCGGTATGCTCCAAATGCAGGTGTTCATGGCGAGATGGGTTGGGTTTTACCATTCCATCGACAATGGATGAGCATATCTAGATTCCGTTGCCGTCTCTCAATTGAACGAGGATCGACTTCCAAGAAAGGTTTTTAAATGGGCTCATAAACAAAATATAAAAAACACATGGCCCCTTAAGGTGGCTCAAGAGTATGAGAGCCTTGGTCTCCATAGACTCAATGATATTAACTTGGTAGTTGATTTCTCAGAAATTGGCCAAGAACTCTATGAAAAGCTTCTTAATGAGTGTATAGCTAAGTGGCATGCCATCTTAGACAGGGAAAATAATAATAAACTAAGAACTTATCGGTTATTCAAAAGAGAATTTTTGTCTGAATCATACCTAGAGATGCCAATTACTAGGAAGGAAAGGAAAGCGCTGGCTCAAATTAGATGTGGAGTTGCACCTTTGAGGATAGAAACAGGTCGCTGGGAGAAAACAAATAATCATAGAATTCCTAAAGAGGAGAGAGTATGCCTGAGTTGTTATAAACAAGGGTTTGTAGAAATTGAGTCAGAAGAGCACTTCCTGTTGCACTGTCGTCTCTCTGCGCTTAAATCTCACAGAGAAAACCTTTTAAGCAAGGCATGCACAATCCTGCCAACTTTTAATACCTTAAGTGATACTGATAAAATGGCGTTCTTATTGTCCAACTGTGATATCGTATTTTTCAGTGCCAAAACCTGTTGCAAAATGCTTAATATCAGAACTGATGTATCAAGAATTGATTTTATGTAATATTAATATTTTTTGACAATGTATATCATGTATTTATTGGTTGTATAGTCTCTCGTAGGTCAAATTTGACCGTCCATTGTTATTACTGTGTCATGTGTGTACAATTTTTTAATGGGTGAGACTTAATAAAATTTTCTTATCTTATCTTATCTTATCTTACTATGGCGACTAGCCAGACCCCCCGGATAATACATCCGGAGCCTTAGATTATACATATTTTAGGTCACTTATTGCAGTAAGAGCTAATATAGTAGTGCCACCGGGTGACAATATTCATAGCTTTTATCTCAGATGAAAAAATAAGTGGATATGAAACCTGCAGGTCAACCTGAACAAGCTGGCTGCGACAAATAGCACAAAAGTGGTGTTCTGCGCATGTTTGTGTGCAAGTTTCTCTGTACGATTCAAGCCCTCATTGGTCTTTGTCTCTTATTTATCAAAGGTATATCTGTTTTACAGCTTTTTGAACTATTTATACATAGGTTCGTTAGCCCTAGGTGTATGGTCGTAGAGATATCTGGGTGCTCTGATATTTTTGCCATTAAAAGAATTGCCAAACGAAAAATAGTTTTGAGAAGATACGATTAGAATTAATCACGAGTGATACCACAAACCAGAGAGGTCTATTTATAAATAGATTTTCCCTGCACAAACGGACCTGTTTGTATGTACATTGTGAACCGGCACATACCGGCACATGCTGGACATAAAAACGAATGGACATAAGCATGATAAGAGATCACAAAACGAACCCGCTGAACTTGAGACATTCAGTTCAATCACGAACTCGATCCACGATTAATTCAAGGTACAATGTTGTGTTTTTTGTTTTGTTTTTCATGTGGGGACATTCTTGAGGGGAGACTTGTTAACAAGAATCTCCAGGAGTGTCACTGGTCTTATTTAGAGACCACGTTAAATAGCAATCGGACCATTTTATTCTAAGCATGGCAAAAGTGGGAAAGTAAACCCCTTCTTTTCATAGACCCATGCCTGCAAGGGTCTATGGCTCGTAGACCCTTTGCGCACATGGGTCTATGACTTAGGGAGCCTCGTAGAGCCATGTTGGACATGGGTCTATGAATTTTGCCGGTGTCAGGCGAAAACGCCCTATATGCGAAAACGCCCTAGTCGAAAACGCCCTACTTTTCAAGTGCTGCCGTGAGCGGCGGCTTGCTGTGAAGTGAAGTGCTCTCTCCGTCGGTGGCACATCAGCACCGGCGGATCCACACAGGTGATTCCGGTGACAAGTCACCGCTCAATTCAAAAAGTGGATGTTTGGCACCGGTCAAATCCGCGAGCTGATTCCTGCCTGTTCACACCACCACTTTTTAGACAGGCAGTTAAAAGGCATCATGCCCCGGATAGATTTCCTTAAAAAAAAACTTGGGACGGATGGATTTAGGAAGAGGAGGCAGTCAACTCAACACTGTTCTCGCGACCGGCCGCCAGACATAATTAATCTCCATGGGGTATTGATAAGGACGGCAGATATCGGCCGGGGGCGATAGTAATTCCCTGTGGAGATGGTTATCAATCCCTGGTAAACACGTGATTATACTCGCCGCTAGGAGTGCTGGTACGCACCAAGCAACCATGGCTGATGCGTTGCGAGTCATGCCGCAGCTGGACAACTGAAGTCATCTCTTTACTTTAAGGTAGAAGACGACTTTGGGAACTTGGTATACAAGTATAAACATTTCAAGGATTCGATTTTTGGGAAATCATGAACAATATTTGGAGGTAGTATTGTAACATTAATGGTAGATTATACTGGTCACCATATATTGGAATCCAATTGCTCTTTTGCCAGTTTTGGATGGAGTGTATTCAGGATTAACTGATTAACTAGGTACGTGCATCAGTTAATTGAATCCCCTGGACGGAAGGGTGGGGGGGGGGGGGGGGGTAGTGTTCTGACCTTCTGCCCCATTTTGCATAGTCCCAACCCCTAGGGCACATCTTTTTGTCAGTTATCCCCACCCCTGTGGTACATTTTGTGAACCATATTTTCTAGCCATGTGGTCATTAAAAAATTGAAAAAGGAATTTAAAAATTAACCTTTATTGTGTTGATTTGGACAATGACAAGAACTAATTTCATTTGTTTTCCCATTGTTTGATGGCCGATTCGGCTAATCAAAATCAAGTAATTGGGATATTTATTAAGGAGGGTTTCGGAGGTATTCACTATCCCCACCCTGTGGGGATAGTGCATGTGAAGTATAACATGTAAGCAATCACTACAGTTCCAGAAATAAACAAATATTTTACCCATAAATTAGCCTTTTATCAGTGGTTCAGTATATGGATAAGAAATACTAGAACTAAAATGAAATTCTTCGAAAAGTAAGTCACTAGATTTTATAATTTTAAAGGGGAACTAAAGGCTCACATACATATTAGCTTATATGAAAGTAATACACTTATAGAATAGGATGCTGTCCTCCTTTTTCTCTTAGTGAGCCCATGAGGGGAGAATTTTGAGTTTTGCTACCAGCTTCAGCCAGCCCCTAGCAGCCCCTGGTAGCAGCCATGTTGCTCTACTGCTATCAGCTGCGACCTAAATGGGTGGCAGCCCACTTGCTGTGCCCTAGCTCTGGGCAGCGCATCATAGACTGTAGTGCTCTATACACCAAGTCTCTTCGAAAGTTGCATAAAAACTTGTATGAGTATCAAACAGGTAAATGGTAAAATCATGAGCAGCAATTGGTTGTACAAAAAGACAGGGTGGTAGAGTTATTTTTCATATATTTCCTGTTGGTAAATTCAGACAAAAACAGTGGCTAGCATCACTGAAACTAGTAAATCCACCTGTCTTGAAGTTACTTCAAGTATGCAGTTCTATGTTCAGACCACTTCCCTGATGCATATTATGTAAGAAATCACAAACCACAGTCAGGATTACTTATAAAAGGGGAACTTGGGGGACAGCAAATCATAAGGTTATTTGAAAATTCATGAACATAGCTCAACATCTGCAAATAAATTGTATACCTGTGAGACTATGAAGGAAGGGTTGAATAAAAACAATACTTGTATATACATCAATCATCCAGATTTTCGGTATTTGATTTTACTTGAAGCTAGCTGTTCTACAAAAACTGTTTTCTTTCATGTAACCTACACAGATACTAAAGGAAATGATTGCTGTCCCAAGTACTGATAGCTATTTCCTGCGTTGATTAACTTCTGTCTCCTGGGATCTAGATGTGTAATGCCACAAGGTTATAATTAACCCTTTGTTTATCCTTTTCCTTTAAGGAGTTGTTACTTCCTTTTGTTGAATGGCACAACACCATCCTTTTGAGTATTCCTGACTGCATTTTTGATTTCTGGTATAAAAAAAAATCAGCCAAGTGGTCTGAACATAAAATTACATACATGCTTCAGGACAGAAATTCAGTGATGCTAGCCACTGTTTTTGTCTGAATTTACCAACAGGAAATATATGAAAAATAACTCTACCACCCTGTCTTTTTGTACAACCAATTGCTGCTCATGATTTTACCATTTACCTGTTTGATACTCATACAAGTTTTTATGCAACTTTTGAAGAGACTTGGTGTATAGAGCACTACAGTCTATGATGCGCTGCCCAGAGCTAGGGCACAGCAAGTGGGCTGCCACCCATTTAGGTCGCAGCTGATAGCAGTAGAGCAACATGGCTGCTACCAGGGGCTGGCTGAAGCTGGTAGCAAAACTCAAAATTCTCCCCTCATGGGCTCACTAAGAGAAAAAGGAGGACAGCATCCTATTCTATAAGTGTATTACTTTCATATAAGCTAATATGTATGTGAGCCTTTAGTTCCCCTTTAAGGGCCACGAGTTGCTGAGAATACATCTCAGAGCGTCGAAAACCCTTGGGCTTCTGGGGCCCCAAGGCCTCCGTCCACTAGTCCTGAGCACCTACGGTGCCATTTTCAGTTTTGGCACCAGTCAAATTCAGGCCTGTATCCGCCCCTGATCAGGGGGCCATATAATTCATGGATATATAAGTCATGGATATTGTCATTGACAGTTGTCAATTTAATTTCAGTTATAATAATTACTGTCTCCATATATTTCATGGATATGTTATAACTGTGACAGTGAAAGGAGTGGACACTATAAGCTAGAGTTCTGATAACCTGGACAAACAACTTCATAGGTGATACTGACATACTGATATAATATTGTATTATTGTTTTTTGTTTTGAATTACTGACCTTGTTTGTTCTACTTCCTCCTTTTGGAGATATTTGAGTGAAAATAATTGGTGTATTCACACAGCTAGAGTGATAGTAAAAGGGAAAAGACCCTTGGGAAAAAAGAATACTCCTGTAAGGTGTGATATCTGTGATAATAATATATAGAACTGTGATTTAATATACTACAAGAAAAGTGTAACTGTTAACTTAGACTTCAACAAAAAGTGTGAACAAAATTGTTTTGCTTTTTGGAAATACTTAGTTACACAAAATCGATTGTAGTGTCCTGCCAAAGAATACTCTATATACTATAGAGACATAATCTTCCTCGAGTGAGATTAGAGGTCTGGAAAACCACCAGACAGTTAGTTTTCACAACCAGAGATTGGTTGTCTGGAGAGAAACCAGACAGGGTAATTATTTCAGATTAGACAGTTTGGCTCTAACCCAAGATGCCAAACTTGATAGGATTTACAACTAATACTCAAAACTCAAAGTCTGGAAAATCACCAGACAATTTAAGTGATATTGTTGTGTATTCAAAGTCTGGAAAATCACCAGACAATACAAGTGTTATTGTTTTGTATTTGTTATTTTACTGTTCGTTTTTTTGGTGTTTATTGAATTGCAAACAGAGTGGTGCAAAAAACAAAACTCCCGTGTCAATGTTGGTGTTTAGGCGAAATGTGGTAGACTGTGCTCACTGGATAGAAAACTGTTTGGTCAGTGCTGGACTCGGCGACTACAGGTTTCAACATGTTTGGAAAATGAATATTCATGAATAGTCTGACAATTGAATCCTTGAATTGTAGAGGGCTGAGGGATCTGAGTAAACAAATAGATGTCCTAGGGGATTTCAAATCTAGGAAAATAAATATTATTCATTTACAAGAAACTCATTTGATACCGGCTAAAAAGTTGTGGAACTGTAAATTCCTAATATCAGGGGAAAAAAACAATCCTTGGGAGTGGTGACCATTATCAACAATAACTTTGAATATAAAATTTATCATGTAGAGAAAGATATAGGGGGTAGGTACTACTTGTGTGACATGGAGCTTCCCGGAATTGCACGCTTTCTAATGTTAAACATTTATGGTCATAACACTGACAATCATGAATTCCTCTCACAAACCCTTAAGTTACTTGAGCAAAATACAATTCGAAATTGGATTTTATGTGGTGACTGGAACTTGGTTCTGAGTCAAACACAGGACACATATAACTATTTAAAGACGAATAATCCACAATCTACAAGAGTTTTAACAGAATTTATTAAAAAATATGATATGATAGATGTCTGGAGATAGAAGAATCCGGGTAAAAATAAATTTACATGGTTTAGAACTAGTCCGATGAAGGCGGCAAGACTTGACTTTTTTTTAATATCATCAACAATTCTTGACATCTTCTCAGATTGTTATATATCCTTTAAATATAGATCGGACCATTGCAAAATTGGACTTATATTAAACATAGATAAGTCAACCCGAGGAAAAGGGACATGGAAACTTAATGCCGAGTTATTAAATGACCCCGGACTTATTAAACGGATTGAGGAAGGATTTCTTTTAATGATAGAAGTACATGCTTGTACTCCATATGCTCCTTCTTTTGTCAAACAATTTAGTGAAAACAATATATCTCTTATGTTTGAGATAGAGGCGTTTTGGGAAGTTCTATTGTCACACTTGAGAGGTATTTTTATCTCAAATGCTGCAAAAAGGAAAAGAGATCGGTCAAATAGGGAGGAACTTTTAACAAAAGAAATAGAGAATTTAGAGGAACTATACTGTTTAGATATATCGGACGAAGCAATGAGAGTTAACCTTATTGAAAAAAAGAGGGAATTAGAAGAAATCCGAGACATTAAACTTAGGGGTTCTTTCATCAGAGCACGATTGAAAGATTATGTTCAGGGTGAAAAACCAAGTAAATATTTTCTAAATTTAGAAAATTATAATTTTATATCCAAGAATATAAAGGAATTAAAACTTGAGGATGGTAAAAAGATCAATACTCCCAAGGAAATTTTGGATGAAATGAGAGGATTTTATCAGTCCCTATACAATTTCAAATCTATAAAACCTATAGAGGAATCAAAACTTGCAGAATTTCCAGAACACTTTAAGAAACTAAATGAAATAGAGAAAACTTTACTTGATAGTTTTATTTCAGAAAGAGGAACTGAGGTTTGTCGTTTTCAGCAGTGGCCTAAACAAAAGCCCGGGCCCTAACGGATTCACCAATGAGTTCTATAAAAAATTCTGGTCTATCTTAAGAATTCCCCTGCTTGACTTAATGAATTCATTTTTTATTAAAAAACATATTAGTCAAAATCATCTGATGGGGATAAATACCTGTATCCCTAAAGGAGATAAACTTAGAGATAATTTTAAAAACTGGCGTCCCATCACTCTCCTAAACTCCATTTATAAATTTTATTCGGCAATCTGGGCAAACAGAATTAAAAAACACTTACCAAAATTAATAGGAGAATCACAAACAGGCTTTGTACAAAATATATTTATTGGAGAAAATACTCGTTTAACACTTGATATTTTAAATGAATCCCAGTTTGAAAACTCTAGTGGTCTGCTTATACTAGTCAATTTTGAAAAAGCGTTTGATTCAATTTGATGGGACTTTATCAGCAAAATTCTAAAACTATTTAACTTTAGTGACCATACAATTGAAGTTGTTAAAAGTTTGCAAAAAGATTCCTTTTCAAAAATTTCCCAAAATGGTCACTCATCAGAACTCATTGAGCTTTGCAGGGGATGTAGACAGGGGGATCCAATATCCCCCTATCTCTTTGTTTTGGCGGTTGAACTCTTGGGTGTGTCCGTTAGGGTTCATAAAGAACTTGAAGGCTATCAAATAAGGAATGTGGAGCACAGGATATCACAGTTCGCCGATGACACCAACATGTTTATTTTGCACAGTGAAAAGAATCTGAGGTTATGTATGGATATTCTTGGAGAGTTTTATTTAATTTCTGGGTTAAAAATAAATGTTGACAAAACAAAGGTGGTAAAATTCGGACACAATAGGGACAGCAGTGATAATATTTGCCCTGATTTAAAATTAATTTGGACTGAACAGTTTTTCGTCCTTGGGCATTGACTATGACGTTTCAAATCTCACAAACATTACCGATTTAAACATTGAGCCTAAACTTTTAGAAATACAGAAACTCATCAGAATTTGGCAATTACGAAATTTGACATTAATAGGCAAAATTACAATAATTAAGAGTTTGCTTATTTCAAAATTTATCCATATCCTGCTGTCCCTGCTGAGTCCAACGGATACTTTATTCACCAAGATTGACTCTATATTTGATTTATTCTTATGGAATGGTTCAACTCCAAAGTATAGGAAACAAATACTGGAGAATATGATTGAAGATGGTGGTTTGCAATACCCAAATATTAGACACATTGATGCCACTATGAAGGTATCCTGGTTTAAAAGATTGTATAAATCTACAGTAGGTTGGGCTTCTTTACCCAACTCTCTAGGCTTAGATAAAATTTATGTTTATGGTGATCTGTACCAAAAGAAGTTGTTGACATATGTAGACAATGTTTTTTGGAAAGATACTATAAAAGCTTTATTATTAGTAAACAAACATCAACCATTCCATGGTACCGAAGCTCTATTGACAACTCCAATTTGGTATAACTCTAGGGTAATCACGGGAATTGAGTCGAAATGGGTAGAAAAAGGTTTAAGAACAATTGGCGACCTAATAGGTGAGGATGGTGGTATAATGAGTAGGGAAGACATTCAAGCCAGGTGGACTATAGAATGCAACTTTTTATTACATTTCAAATTGAAACAAAAAATTGATGCAATTTGTTACAATCAAAGAGATATGTTTCCAAATCAATCTCCACAAATGTCACATATATTATACACAACTGAAATAGGTAATAAAGGAAACAAAAACATTTATTACAACTCGTTGGGCAAAAACCTCCAACCCTTGGTTACATTAAAAGAAAAGTGGAGCCATATACTGAATGAAGAAATAAGCATTCAAATGCTTCATACTGCTTTTAAAACAGCAAAGAACCACTCACCATTGGTATACCAACACTTTCTCCAATACAAACTACTATATAGGAGAACTGCCACTAATAAGATGCTTAAAAAAATGAAAATTACTGACTCAGAACTATGTCACTTTTGTAATGAGACAGAGACGATAGAACATGTATATATAGAATGCCTAAACTCCTCTAGACTATGGATAAGTACTGTTGCTTGGGTTAAGGTCATTCATGACCCACACTTTATAATTTCGGATTATGAGAAAATTTTTGGTTCATCAACAAGCAACCAAATGGTTAACCTAATAATAACCAGTATCAAAGATGTGATTTATCATAAAAGGAAGTCTGGAAGTGTGATGGATGTTACTGATGTAAAAAGGTGTATTTTAAAAAATCTATGTATTATAAAGTCAAGAGAATTATCAAGCCAAACAGAAAACGCCTTCGAAAACAAATGGTCAAATTTCATCGAAGACTTCAAAACAGATGAAAAGGTTAAAAAGAGTTGGTATATTATTTGATAAGGTAAATATATATTTGGCAAGAGTATCCTTAAAGAACATGCAGGCAATCTGCTATTTTGGTTATATTTCTTTATTATGTTTTTCATTATATCAAGAAGACTCATGCTTATACATGACCAGAAAGACACTGTTTGTAACACTGTGATATAAACATGCCATGGGATATAAAAACCCTGTTGCACATGTGTGCAATTTGAAATTGTAAAAAAATATTTCATGGATATTGTCACAGTTGTTGTTATTGACAGTCTGTCAACTGTCAGTGCCAGCAGCAATTAAAATACATATCTACGTATGTGCTGTTCCTCGTGTGTCCGATTGTCGTTGATGGGTGAAGCCATATATTTATCTATAATGGTGAAATAACTCATTTTCGAACTTTATTCCAATGTTTCAAAGTGACATAGCATGTGCCGACACACGAGTGAAATGAATCCACGGCGGCCAGATCCAACTATCACTAATACTATCAGTATCAGGTGTGTTCTTGTGAGAGTATAAACCTGCAAAGAAAAGATGGACACCACTAACTACACTACTACTTAAACTCGATTATGAACGTAAATAACTAAGAAAAAGAGAACGAGAAAGGAAAAGAAGATAAAGGAGAAAGAAAAGAAGAAGAAATACACTGTTGTGAAAAGTAAGAAAAATAGGGCGTTTTCTACTAGGGCGTTTTCGCATATAGGGCGTTTTCGCCTGTATTCATTTTGCCAGCGTCATAGACCCATTGCGTACATGGGTCTATGGGCACAAGGCAAGCATAGCATATAGCTATGAAGAATACTGAAACAGACCTTCGGTGTGTGTGATGGCAATCTCGTTCGTAAGAATGAGATCCCATCACTGCTTTAGATCATCCCCCCTTCCCACCACCATATCAAATCACGTGAAAATTATATTTCAAGTGTTTTTTCTCACTACACTGTTTTATTTGTTTAAAACTTTCCGTTTTTAACAAATTCCGAGATTTATAATCACACGCTGTAACCATAATCTCGCGAGAGACTACGTGACGTCATTGATTCAAAATGGTTGACACAACATTATAAGTCTTGCCGTCTGGACTGAGGTAACAGTAGGTTAAAACAAATTTTACCTCTCAAAAGAATAAAGTAGACGTGTTTTGTGCGGCGGACATTATCTATTTAAATGCTGCTAAAAAATACTTGGCAGAGGACGTCGGGGAAAACGAATCAGTTGGAGAAATCAAGCAGTTTTTTTTAAAGTTTTCACAAACTTTAAGTTTTTAGTGGTCAAATGAGTACAAAACCACCCAATATTATATACCTAAATTACAGGCAACCTCTTATCTGCTTAATGAAACAAAAATGAGCTCCATTGGTTGTTCGAGCGTGATTTTATGGGACTTTCATTTCCCCTACCCCTATGTTCAAAAAATAACCGAAAAATAGCTTAAAATACGGAAAAATATTTTTAAAAATTTTAAATGTTCATTTAACACATATTTGGTACTAGAAATAGTTCAAACATGACAAAGACTGATTGGGCTGAAAAAAATGGAATGCCCAGTTGCCCGGGACAACCAAATTTTACCAAAATTTGGTAAAAATCCAGTTTTAGGCTAGAAATCACAGTTCAAGTAACACTACGATTACTGAATAGGTATTTAAAGCTAGCATGTGACACTGCAGGCAGGGTTCGCCCTTAAGAAAATCTTCTAGGTGCCCGAAGGGCAGCTAGAAGATTTTTCTCCCAAAAAGCTAGGCGCCCGGATTGGGCGCGGAGCGAGCGCCGAAGGCGTGAAGCCACTAGCGGCCGGGGGTCCAGGGGCCGCTCAAGGGCCCAGGAAAATTTTGGATTCTAGATGCTCTGAGATGCATTCTCCTGCACTTTCAGTGCAATATAAACACAATTCCAAAGATTAAACATGTATAAACAATCTTATAAAAAATCTTGAAAAAATTAAATATTTGTGTCTCATCAAATTGAGATATTTAGTACTTCTATGAAATGTATGTCTTGTCTGAGTTCCTAACTTATATAACTTGAGTGAACCTAATAATAGTAGTAATGAAAAAGAAATAAAACAATACTGAGAATGCAAAACTTGAGAGAATGAACAAATCAAGTCAGGAAGAAATGAGGAAGAGTGGGGATTACAAAATAAGTACAGGAGAGGGAAAGTACAGGAAAATGCACACAGTAAGGGGAGGGGGGGGGGGGGAATTTAAAACCATGGGTTGGTTACAATAAGGGTTAGGAGATCAATCTATGTGATGCAGGGTTTAAGACTGACAAATAGAAGCTAGATTACAATATAAACTGTATGCTTATATTACTTACTAACATGTAGATACAGGACTCAGCTAATCCTAATATAATCCCACTAGTAAGATCCTTATATATAGGTGTGCTGCTGCTGCAGCCCATATAGATAGATACAGTTGCTAAGCCCAGAAGTCAGTTAACAGCATATCCTTACAGTACAAGGGTTAAGCGTAGAGTGAGGAAAGGACGTACCCATGTGGCAAACAAAAGCAGTATCTTTATGACTATTGGTCAGATAAGAAGACCACGGCAGCTCGGCAGGGTGCTTCCTGCTATGTGAGTCCAGCATGGCCTGTAGAAGGCAGGCGGGCTCTAAATGATGACCAATAAGGCAGAGGGCTCAAGCAGCAGCTATAGTGATAATACATTTCAAATAACTAACAGGGTACAATAGATCCCTGTTACACATGGGGAGTATAACACACATCTTTCCACGGCCACTGTCCGACTCTGCAGGGTTTCGACTCTGCAGGGTTTCACTGGTGGGATTAATTGGGTCATGGACCTTCTGACACAGAGCTCTGTGTTACACACCATGTCCACTCCAGTCGCATTTCGGGCGACTATAAATCAGCGTGTGGTCGCAAACCAAACACTTCAGGCGCAAATGCGCCTATTGCGCCCGTTAAGGTCGATCCCTGCTGCAGGTGTTCTACAATTGAAATTAGTCATAGCTGGATACATATCAATTGTTTTATTTCAGTTCACCCCTATTCAGAAGATAATCTAGAAGGCCAAAGGTCCCAAAATGTAGTTTTACTACAATAAATGTAGTAAGTCAATGCCAGTGTGTGATTTTAACACGGTCAGAAGATCAGGATAGACTGCTGTTGGTGCTGAACCTGCATGGGCTTATCAAATTGATAGCCCAGTTGCCTGGGACTACTGAATTTTACCAAAAATTGCTTTAAATCGAAATTTTAGTTTCAGAAGTCAAGTGATTTTGAGAAAGTGACCCAATGTGCTGTATCAAACCTCTTTTGTGACATGATGCTGTTTTCCTGTTGCTTGCATACCTCTTGCTTAATGATTTTGACCATTCGACATATGAGAGGGAGCCCCATTCATTATCAGAAGGAAAGCATAGGACATTTTTGTGCCACATAGGACAGTGTTTCGCGCCATAAATCGTAACTGAAACTCACAAAGACCATCACACAGTGTTGACAGGCAACATTCAAACCATACTACCTGATTATCAAACACACTCAATAGTTCCTCCAATATGCCTGAATGGGCGCAACAATGGACACCTGTATAATCCAACCTAATACCAAATCCCTAAGCAGCTGGGTACCTTTTTCTTATCCTAGCCATTGACCGGAACCCTTAAAAGTAAATATCATTACCTCATCCCTGCTATACCTGCTGGTATGGGTTTTAGGTCCCAAACCTTATTAGTTTGAGGGTAGAAGGTAGGATGGTATACAAGTACTAAGTCTATTGTTGTATAGGGTTACAAGTAGCAAGGGTCATATGTCCTAAATGAGCTACTTTAGCTATGAGATACAGTTACCTAGCTATTAGTATGATGATACGAGATATAATAACCTATCCTACAGGGCCTGATAGGCTTGAGGGTAATAGCTGGTATGGATATCAAGTATGTAATATGTAAAGATTTAGGGTAATAGATTGATGAGGTACATAGATGGTAAGGGAACACGTATCTTACATTTTAGGACTTAGGATAATAACCAGAATTGCACATAGGTACCCCCCCCCCCCCCCACACACACACACACAGTGTGTGACACACTGAAGGTTAACATATAATTACATCTGGTATAAGGTGGGATGGAGGTACCCAAACTCTTGAGGCTGATAGCAGTTAGCAGTTAAAGCTGGTATGAGATACTCTTATATAAGCGTAAAGGAATTGGGATAATTACAGAGTTGGGGATATAAGTACCAAGCATTAATAGATGTAAGAGGTACAGGCATCTGATTATCTTATTAGGATTCAGGGTAATTGGTGAGTATAGAAATGGGTAAGGATATAGATACCCAATCTATGGTTTTAGAGTTAATGGATGAGATGGCATCTAAGTACCCAGCAGGCTTGGGGTAATAAGTAATATGTAATCAAAGTAATAGGTAATAAAGTCATTTATTACAGTAATTGAATGTAATAAGTAATTCTTCTCCAAAAATGTAATTGTAATAGGTAATATAATTGAATCAGGAGTAATAAGTAATAAATAATTGCATAAATTGTAAATTACTTTCCTAGAAAATATTTTTTTATCACACCAAGGAGGTATGTACCTGAGCAGAGTATCTCTATCAGATAGTTAGATGCTTTCCATGGGATTTATAAGGTTCCAGCTTCAGGAAGGAGGACTTGCAGATGTTTGAGCCTGTCAGATGTATTTGTCCCAAACATTATATTCAAAATGGATGGAAATTGCAAACTGTGGGTCTGAGATATTTGCACTAGTCAATTGAAGGATCATCAGTACCCTGTTCATAAATTTCAGTCTAATTACAATTTGCCTAACATTCAACAATCATCACTCAATCCAGACAATACCTCCACTCCTTTCGGTAACATTGAGTACAATTAACCTAAGTGCCCACCCTTCTCAGCTGCTTTACATCCTGCCCCTCTTTCCTCAAATCAAGATAAGCAAACTCTTCCTATCCATGACCCCTGTCCAGCTGTTATCTACTGATCATATGTGGCCTGTATATAGTCATGATAACCAGCTGTTATGGCAATTGAGAAATCTGATTCTTTTAACATTAACATGAACCCCACTGGTAACTGTTGCATAGTTAACCTGACACCTAGATTATACAATAGTCTATTTTTCTTTCTTAGAGGAAGCACCCTGACAATGCAGCAGTACTGTTTGAATAAAGTTATCACTGCTTCCCTACATGAAATGTTTTGTTGTGCTTCTGAATTTCAAAAGTATTAAGTAATATAATCAATTACATATTGGAAAGTAATTTAATATAATTGATTACTTTGAAAAAAATGCTGTAATTGTAATATAATATAATTGGGCTATTTTCCAAAGTAATATAATATAATTGATTACTTTCCAATGTAATTGACCCCAAGCCTGGTACCCAGTCTATTAAGGTTTTGGGCAATAGTTAGGATGCGGTACAGGTTTAAACATCATAGGTATCAGGGTAATTGGTGGCATGAGATATAGATAGCCAGCCTATAGGAGTTCATGGTAATAGGATAAGATACATGTACCCAGCCTGTACATTTTTAAGGGTAATTGCTTAGATGAGGTATCGCTTCTAACCATCTAACCTAGTAGGAATCTGGCCAATTGCTAGGATGATACAAATAACAAGCTGGATATGGATCAGGACAATGGTTTTGATGAGATATATGTACTCAGCTGATAGGAGATGAGTAAAGTAGATGGGATGGAAATAGGTACCCAATTGCTTAATGTTGATACAAACAGAGGAGAAGGGATAGGATATAGGAATCCATCTTTGTGCCTCTTGAGAAGTTGGGGAATCTATTGAGAGTGGTTAATAATCAGGTACAGTGTTTGAAAGCTTTCTGCCAACTAGCTACTAGCTGTTTGTTTACCACAAATAGCTAGTATGGGAGGGGGTGGATATAGGTGTCCATTGCTGTGCCCATTCAGGCATATTGGAATAAATATTGTGAGTATTTGATAATCAGGTACTATGGTGTAAATTTTCCTGTCAACAATGTGTCTATTACCCTGAATCTTTATATATTACATACATGATTCCCATACCAACTTTTACCCCAATCCTTGCAGGATAGATAACTATATGTCATACCATCACACTATGTATCTCATAGCCATACAACAAAAGGGGTTGTACTTGTGTAAATCCTACCTTCTGCCCTCAAACTCAAAAAGTTAAGTACCTGAAACCCGTAAGAGTAGGTATGGCAGGGATGAGGTAATGATACTTACTTTTGAGAGCTCCGGTCAATGGCTAGGATAAAATAAAAGTACCCAGCTGAATGGGGATATAAATAATGGTTCGAATGAGGTATGTGTACCCAGATCTTAAGGAAAGGTGGTATTAGGTTAGATTATATATGGGTACCAAACCTCTTAGTGTTAAGGAAAACAGAAAAGGATAGGACACAGGTACCCATCGTTATGCTTCTTGGGAGGATTGCGCTGAGTTCAACTTTTGATACAGCTTGATATTCAGACAATGTAGTTTGAATGCTCCATGCCAACCTAAAGGCTGTATTTTCACCACAAATAGCTAGTATGTGTGGGGCAGGGGGGGATACAGGTGTCCATTGTTGCGCCCATTCAGGCATATTGGAGGAACTATTGAGTGTGTTTGATAATCAGGTAGTATGGTTTGAATGTTGCTTTAAATACCTTTTCAGTAGTCGTAGTGTTACTTGAACTGTGATTTCTAGCCTAAAACTGGATTTTTACCAAATTTTGGTAAAATTTGGTTGTCCCGGGCAACTGGGCATTCCATTTTTTTCAGCCCAATCAGTCTTTGTCATGTTTGAACTATTTCTAGTACCAAATATGTGTTAAATGAACATTTGAAATTTTTAAAAATATTTTTCCGTATTTTAAGCTATTTTTCGGTTATTTTTTGAACATAGGGGTAGGGGAAATGAAAGTCCCATAAAATCACGCTCGAACAACCAATGGAGCTCATTTTTGTTTTATTAAGCAGATAAGAGATTGCTTGTAATTTAGGTATATAATATTGGGTGGTTTTGTACTCATTTGACCACTTAGAACTTAAAGTTTGTGAAAACTTAAAAAAAAACTGCAAAAAAACGGCATTTTTTGCGACGTTTTTTGAACTTTTTTCCAAGGATAGGAATACGGTGCTTCTGAAAGGTATTTGGTAATTGTACCTGTTGATCACTTGACCAGCATAGCAAATTTGGAGTATCCCAGAGAATTGCAAGTGTCCCTACCACCCCCACCCCTAAAATGTCACCCCCACCCCTAAAATCAGGGAGGTACCGACCTTCAATTGGCCCTCCAGGGCAAATGTACCCGCGATATAAGTGCAGACAAGCTGATCTGAACAGCTGAGGGTATAAGGTTTTTAGAGGTTGTTGTACAAACAACAACCTATATTCAGTTCGCTTTTGTTGTCTTGCATTCCCGGGGGGGGGTCCTGGGAGCTGGTTGATGCATTTTCCCTATGTTGTCTTACATGGCATTTTTGGAAAATTCTAGGCGAATGATCTGGAGAGTGGGGTGTGGTGGGGTCGTTTTGTTTAATGTTTCTGTTAGAGTTGGGTGTGTAGTTTATAGAGTTTGTTTCATTGTTTCTGTGGGTTGCCTAGTTTTTTTTTGGTGGATTTTTACGTGTTTATACATTACGTTTTCTTCACTCCAATACGATTCTGTAGCGCGTCTGGTCTGGTGGGGCGGCCGTTGGATGCGCATGCGTGGGTGGATGCGCATGCGTGGGTTTTCTGCATATTTAATGCGATCGGCTAATCACGTGACAGCACCACGTGGTTTGTCTCTGGTGAATTATCCAATGAGCGGTCTCACTGCCTCACCGTCACACCACGTGGTACTCTTTCCCGCGGTTTATTAACCAATGAGCGGCTATTTGTATTTCTTTTTGTACTATTTTACTCACGTGTTCATTCACGTATTTCTTACATTGGCTAGGTTACCCTCCGCCATTTTGAATATCGGTTTTGCCGAAATTTGCACCCCGATTTCAAAGCTTTCGTTTGTGGCCATCTCTAACTCTAAAATTCTGAAACCAAAAGAATTAACAAGCCAAGTATCTATATTATTAAGATTAATTCTTTTGGTTTCGGAAAATCGAAAATATTTTGAGATATTTGTCAACACGCATCGATGGTGGCGTGAACATGGCGATGGGTCGGGTTTGACGAAATTTGCACCCCGATTTCAAAGCTTTCGTTTGTGGCCATCTCTAACTCTAAAATTCTGAAACCAAAAGAATTAACAAGCCAAGTATCTATATTATTAAGATTAATTCTTTTGGTTTCGGAAAATCGAAAATATTTTGAGATATTTGTCAACACGCATCGATGGTGGCGTGTTGACCACGGCGATTAGTACATTCTCAATGGTACCTCGCCGATTCCTGTCAATTTCATCAAGCTATCTCCCCCCGATCACAATATGACTACCTACCTGGATAGATGAGATCCTCATCTATCTGATTCAATCATTTTTTTAATTCAACTTCAGGTTGGAAGCGAAAAAATAGCTTTTCGCTACAACCGGAAGTTGATTTTTTTGATATAGCGAGATTAGGGCATTGATATGCATTGTGTGCATTTCACACAAAAAAACATACTTTTCTGCGATCGGCTAATCACGTGACAGCACCACGTGGTTTGTCTCTGGTGAATTATCCAATGAGCGGTCTCACTGCCTCACCGTCACACCACGTGGTACTCTTTCCCGCGGTTTATTAACCAATGAGCGGCTATTTGTATTTCTCTTTGTACTATTTTACTTACGTGTTCATTCACGTATTTTTTACATTGGCTAGGTTACCCTCCGCCATTTTGAATATCGGTTTTGCCGAAATTTGCACCCCGATTTCAAAGCTTTCGTTTGTGGCCATCTCTAACTCTAAAATTCTGAAACCAAAAGAATTAACAAGCCAAGTATCTATATTATTAAGATTAATTCTTTTGGTTTCGGAAAATCGAAAATATTTTGAGATATTTGTCAACACGCATCGATGGTGGCGTGAACATGGCGATGGGTCGGGTTTGACGAAATTTGCACCCCGATTTCAAAGCTTTCGTTTGTGGCCATCTCTAACTCTAAAATTCTGAAACCAAAAGAATTAACAAGCCACGTATCTATATTATTAAGATTAATTCTTTTGGTTTCGGAAAATCGAAAATATTTTGAGATATTTGTCAACACGCATCGATGGTGGCGTGTTGACCACGGCGATTAGTACATTCTCAATGGTACCTCGCCGATTCCTGTCAATTTCATCAAGCTATCTCCCCCCGATCACAATATGACTACCTACCTGGATAGATGAGATCCTCATCTATCTGATTCAATCATTTTTTAAATTCAACTTCAGGTTGGAAGCGAAAAAATAGCTTTTCGCTACAACCGGAAGTTGATTTTTTTGATATAGCGAGATTAGGGCATTGATATGCATTGTGTGCATTTCACACAAAAAACATACTTTTTTCAATAAATTGTCACGTCGCCGTTTCTGGGTCAAAATTTACAAATGGCCCATCAAAGTGTTCGCAACAAATAGGGCTTTTACCCTATTATCATAACTTGTTGCTTATATTTGTAATTTTTGAAAAAAAATGGCGACTTCGGAAAAAAACGGCAAAAACGGCTTTTTGGAATGTTGATTTAGGAACCCTGGCGAAATTCTAAATTTACTTATTAATTTCGCCACTAAAACCGGAAAAAAAGTTTCAACTTCAAGAAAACAGACTCTAAATAATCCATCCTGCCCATTTGTGGATTTTCTTTGATCCCCACAATCGTAAGAAAACAACTTTGAAAAAAACGGAAGTAGTAAATATTTTTATCGCGATTTCAGCAGTCAGTATATATACCCTTCTCACCATGAGTGTAGTATGCAGTCCTGAAGTTAGCAGACCTTTAATCCTGCCATCCCTTCCGTTCTCACTGTTGTTGTATTTTAGATAAAGATATGATTTTAATTGTTTTGGGTGACAGGAAAAGTGTGTACTGTTATAATTTATTGGTCACAAACTTATAAGCCCAAAGAGCATGTAATGCGAATGCATGGGATGGCAGGGTTAATGGTCTGCATACTTCAGGATTGCATTTTCACTCATGGTGAGAAGGGTGTCAAGGGACATAACTGCAGGCAGCACTCATAGAAACTGGCTTCGACATCATACTGCATCTACACCAAAGAGCATCATAGGAACTTGATTCACCTGACAACCCAAAATAGTAAGCATACATTAAATTGAAATAAATACAAAAGTATCAATACAAAACTATCACTCAATATACAATTTTATAAAAACACATCCACAAAATATAGAAACCATGCAAATCTTCACTGTCCCTCAAACAAAACAATTACTGTTTAAAGAAGATATTGTGTCGGTGTGATAATATAAGATTGCATTTGGTGAGATATGTTTTGTGTTGATATTTTTGTGTTGCTTTGATGGTATGTATGACTCTAAATAATCCATCCTGCCCATTTGTGGATTTTTTTGTTCCCCACAATCGTAAAAAAACAACTTGGAAAAAAACGGAAGTAGTAAATATTTTTATCGCGATTTCAGCAGTCAGTATATATACCCTTCTCACCATGAGTGTAGTATGCAGTCCTGAAGTTAGCAGACCTTTAACCCTGCCATCCCTTCCGTTCTCACTGTTGTTGTATTTTAGATAAAGATATGATTTTAATTGTTTTGGGTGACAGGAAAAGTGTGTACTGTCATAGAAACTGGCTTCGACATCATACTGCATCTACACCAAAGAGCATCATAGGAACTTGATTTACCTGACAACCCAAAATAGTAAGCATACATTAAATTGAAATAAATACAAAAGTATCAATACAAAACTATCACTCAATATACAATTTTATAAAAACACATACACAAAATATAGAAACCATGCAAATCTTCACTGTCACTCAAACAAAACAATTACTGTTTAAAGAAGATATTGTGTCGGTGTGATAATATAAGATTGCATTTGGTGAGATATGTTTTGTGTTGATATTTTTGTGTTGCTTTGATGGTATGTATGATTATATTTTCAGGTTGCATGGTGTAGGTGAAGTAGCAGACCTGAAGTATGCAGGCTTCTACCCTTTGATGCCGATGCCGGTCCCATACCCCTTCACCCCAGTGCTCGGGCCCAAGCAGCATCTCCCTGCATTTGTATCGCCCAAGATGCAAAACAAACGAAAATACTGATCAAAATAAAGGGAAAATTACAAAGTTTGTGTTTCTGATGTATTTTTTAACACTATTAGGTATGATAGAAAGATAAAGAAGTTCAAAGAATGGGAATTCTTTTTGAAATTGTTCTAGACTGATATTTAATGTACATTCACAAACTGGCTCTTATAGTTGTATTTCTTGGCACTATTAGGTGTGATAAAAAGATAAAGAAATTCAAAAATAGGGAAGTTTTTTTAAGTGCGGATTTAGATAGAAATCTTATGAAAAGTTTGGAAGATATGTGTTTCAGATGTATTTTTTGGCACTATTAGGTGTGATAAAAAGATAAAGAAGTTCAAATAAAAGGAAATTGTTTTAAATTGCTCCAAACTGATATTAATGTCTATTCACAAACTTGGTTTTTGATTAAAAAGTCTGTAAGTATCATCAGCAGCATTACAAGTGTGTATCAGTCTATTTTAGGTTTAAGTACAAAGTTATTGCATGCATATTGGGTTTCTGGTAGTGCTGGACCTGCTTTAGTGGCGGAAGATCATGGCCAGGGGCATATGTCCCCTAAGGGGCCATATGGTTGATATTTGTGCATGTTTGCATTCAGGCAGTGTTTGGCCATTTTCATGTAAAGGTAAGTCACGGACTAAAGTTCTTCAGGCAGCAGCATATTAGTTGTGGCAAGCATGCTGCTGGTGGGGTTTTGTTGGCTGTCATTTGCAGTGCTGGTTGTAGGCTTTTCCCATTCATGTTTGGTGATCTACTGGATTAGTGGTGGTGAGTTTGCCATAGTTTCTTGGATAGCTAGGAGTGGGTTATAGTTTTCGAAAATATTTGAGGGAGGGTTTTAGATAGAATTCTTTTGAAAAAATTGAGGGATATGTGTTTCAGTTGTATTTTTTGGCACTATTAGGTATGATAAAAAGATAAAGAATTTCAGTGGAAGGGAAATGTTTTAACTGTCCAGGTTTGGGGGTTTTGGAGCATTTTTCCAGGGAAAAAATTGAATAGTTTGTGTTTCTGATGTATTTATTGGCACTATTAGGTATGATAAAAAGATAAAGAAGTTCAAGAAAGTTGAATTTTTTTTAAAATGTTCTAAGCTGATATTTAATGTCCATTCACAAGCTTGGCTCTTATAGTTCATCATCAGGTAGCAAAATCACATAATCCAGGAACATATGCCCCTTAAGGGACCATAAGGTTGATCCTTGTGCATGTTTGCACTCAGGCAGTGTTTGGTCATTTTCATGTAAAGGTAAGTCACGGACTAATGTTCTTCAGGCAGCAGCAGGTAAGTTGTGGCAAGCATGCTATTGGTGGGGTTTTGTTGACTCTCATTTGCAGTGCAGGATGTGGGCTTTTCCCATTCATGTTTGGTGATCTACTGGATGAGTGATGGTGGGTTTGTCATAGTTTCTTGGATAGCTAGAAGTGGGTTATAATTTTGGGAAATATTTGGGGGAGGGTTTTAGATAGAATTCTTATGAAAAAATTGTAGGATATGTGTTTCAGATGTATTTTTTGGCACTATTAGGTATGATAGAAAGATAAAGAATTTAAGGAAAAAGGAAAATGTTTTAAAATGCTCCAAACATATATTTAATGTCCTTTCACAAAGTTGGCTCGTATATTTTTTCATCTGGTTGCAATATCACATGAACCAGGGGCATATGCCCCTAAAGGGTACATAAGGTTGATCCCTGTTCATGTTTGCTTTTAGGCAGTGTTTGGCCATCTTCATGTAAATGTTTTGTGTTACTTTGATGATATGTCAGATGTCAAATTTTTAACCCCGCCCCCCATCGCTCTCTTTTTCTGAAGTATGTGTGTTATAATGTTCATGTTTATATTTGGCGGATAGGCTTAGTGATTAGTTTAGTTTGTCAAAAGTTGCATTTTATTTATGCGTGCTGAATTTTAGGTTATGATGAAATTTTTTATTCGCTGTTTAACTGTTGGTCTTTTTTAATATTTGAGAGCCGGCACTTATTTTAATGCATGGGCTTTGTTGTATATACTTAGCTTATGTGTTAACATTTTGTGTTGTGGGGGAGAGTCACAAGCCTCTGTTAAGGGGGAGTGGATTTTTGGCTGTTGGCAACATGTTTGATTTTGATGTGGTGTTATTTGCAGGCAGCCAGTCAGTTTGTTACATGCATCAGTGATTGACTTTAACATTTTCAGACAGGAGCAGATTTGGCTCCCAGGATTTTAAGTTTAGGGGCTATTAAATTCCTGTGCGGCCACCACGACGGTATGGTTTTGCCAGGGGTGCATTGTCCAGGTTTGGGGATCTTGGGGCATGCTCCCAGGGAAAAGTTTGAAAGGTTTGTGTTTCAGCTGTATTTTTTGGCACTATTAGGTATGATGAAAAGATAAAGAATTTCAAAAAAAGGAAAAGTTTTTAAAATGCTTTAAGCTGATATTTAATGTCCGTTCACAAACTTGGCTCCTATAATTCATCATCTGGTAGCAAAATCACATGGTTCAGGGGCATATGCCCTTTAAGGGACCATAAGGTTGATCCCTGTGCATGTTTGCATTCTGGCAGTGTTTGGCCATTTTCATGTAAGGGTAAGTCACGGACTAAAGTTCTTCAGGCAGCATTAAGTAAGTTGTGGCAAGCATGCTATTGGTGGGGTTTTGTTGACTGTCATTTGCAGTGCAGGATGTGGGCTTTTCCCGTTCATGTTTGGTGATCTACTGGATAGGTGATGGTGGGTGGTGAGTTTGTCAAAGTTTCTGGATAGCTAGAAGTGGGTTATAGTTTTGGAAAATATTTGAGGGAGGGTTTTAGATAGAAATCTTATGAAAAATTTGAAAGATATGTGTTTCAGATGTATTTTTTGGCACTATTAGGTATGATAAAAAGATAAAGAATTTCATAAAAAAGGAAAATGTTTTATAGTGCTCCAAACTGATATTAATGTCTATTCACAAACTTGGTTTTTGATTAAAAAGTCTGTAAGTATCATCAGCAGCATTACAAGTGTGTATCAGTCTGTAACCACTAACGAAAAAACACAAAAATCAGAAAAATTTCAAAATAGCAAAATATTAAAAAAACAAAAAATTGCAAATGATTAACTACAAAAAGACATACAAGGAATCAACCTCTTGACGCCACTGGCGTCTATCTTGTTGGAAATATAGGTCTCCGAAATTCCCCAGGGGGGGGGGAGGGTTTCGCCCATCAGCTCACGGACTAATGTTTGACTAGCTCACGTGAGCGTTTATGGGCGCCATCTATAGTCGGATGTTCATAGCTGCCCAAACAACGCTCACAACTTAACCTTAAGTAACAAACATGAGTAGAAGAAAATAGAAATGTCTGTGCGCTAGATTCTAGTGAGGGCGCTGCTACTTTACTTGCATCTTGGCTCCTGTACCAACAATCCGCATCAATCGGCAATGAAGATAATTTCGATTGCTGGCTTGGCACTATTGTGCCAGGTTAAAAATTCATTTGCGTCAGGATATAGGGGAGTGGAGGTATCTAAAAATTCGAAGCAGAGTGTCTGCTAGCTCTGCCATTTTGACGGACATCGTTTTATTTTGTTCATGAATTTTTCTCATTGGCTAGCTCCGATCATGTGATCAATGACATCACTACAATATCCACCATTTTCCGAATGGTCTCTCTCGCCTCAGACTTTAAATTCACGAAATAAGACTTAACTTCCACTGATTTTGAAAAAAAATAACACCAGCCCGTAGTGAAATATGTCCGAGAAGCCAAGATATCATTGCATGTAAGTTTTGGACAGTGCATCTGTGCGCCGCCGGGTTGGTAAAATACACAACCAAGACCCCAATACACGGAAGTCAGGGCGTAGATGTCATTAGTAACAACAGCATAAGATGTAGACATCGTCGCACTCACAGGGCTAATGTTTGACTAGTGTATATGCCCTAAGTCGGCAGGTGACAATGGCTGAAGTGTTTTATAATCTTAGAAAGAAGTTCTGAAGCGGCAATTTCCGACATTTTAAATTTCCGACATTTGCTGAAGACCTGACTAATTGAGCACCTGCCAAGACCATAGGAGCGTCTGTTCGCATATGACAGATGCTCCTATAGGCTCTATGCACAGTAGGCCACTTCCTGTGTCCAGAACGAGGCCAGCTACCCAAGCCAGCTGGGCTGTGCCCGTACTACCAGCATGGCTAGTACAGTTTGTGTAGACTCACAGATGTGTTAAATAGGGTTTATTTTCTCATGTAGACCCAGATCACTGAATGAATTAACAGAACACTCAAAGCTGCAAAGCAGAGGAGATAAAAGTTTATTTTGACTCCTAATTATGATGCTGAAAGTTTGTTTATCTGTTTTGATTTTGACAAGCACTGTAGGATACTTATACTGGTGCAGGCTAGTTTCAGGGTGGTATTTTGTTATTCATTTGTATTCATTTTTGCAATGTAGTCAAGCCTAAGAAATATATTGTTTGTTTCTTGTAACACCCTAAGAAAAATTAGGGTAGGTAGGTAGGGGAATGTTTTTATTTTAAGGATATTTTAGTGATAAATGGTAGGCTCATAGTTGAATACTGAGTTTTTGACTCAAAATCTCATTAAAAGACTAAGGGGAGGGCCCCGAAAAAATAGGGCGGGTACTAGGGTCACAGAAAACAAACAATTGTTTATGCCTGATAAAGATATTGATACAGTATAACAGGGGTCAGGCTACGGCAAGAAACTGAGGAAGACCGCCGGGCTATAGCTTCTTAAAACTTCATAGCCCGATAGAAAATTGTTTAGTCGACCATTAAAAAAAAATAATAATAACGAGCTGCCTTGGTTATCCTAAATTATACACACACACATATATATATACATATATATATATATATATATATATATATATATATATATATATATATATATATATATATATATATATATATATATATATATATATATATATACACACACACACTGCTTATAGTTTTGTCATTCCTCTGAACATGACCCAAAAATGTCAATCTTTTCTTATAGCCAGCCGGGCTACAAAGGCAAATAATCTTATAGCCCGAAACAATTTTCTGTAGCCTCGAGCTATCAGGCTAGTGTCTAACTGGACCCCTGTATAACTCCAACTTCATTCCACACATTTTCTCATGAATCTTCATCAGAGCTGTGGTGTGTTAAAAACAAATATTCAACTGACATTATCTAAATTTATTATTCTAGACAATGACTATAATAATAATAATGATAATAATAATAAAAATAATAATAATAATAATGATAATGATAATAATAATAATAATGATAACAATAATAATAACAACAATGATAATAATAATGAAATATTTGATAACAATAATTATAATAATCATGATTATAATAATAATGATGGTAAAAATTATAATGATAATATCAATAAGAGTAAATAAGGGAAGTTTGATGTCAATAATAATAATGACAATAACAATGATAATAATAATAACAATTGAATTATAATGATTTATATGCTTAGTATTAGTATTGTCTGGTTTTATTTGAGTCATAATGAAATATGATCACCACCAAACAAGGTGAATACCAATGTCAATTTGAAAGTATTTATACTTTTAAATAGAGACCATCTTACATTGAATCCCAGAATAAATCAAGTTTGCTTTATTCAAAGACCCTGTTTGATGTGTTCTTATTTTCTTATCATAGATTGTTTAAATTCAATAAATGCCCCCTTTAAACCTTAAAAGAGAATCATTTCAGATTCCCCTAGATCCAGGTATCTAACCTAAAAGATGCAGGATGTTTCATGCCTATCAGTCTTGTTCAACCGGTGTCCCATAGTAATTGTAGCTGTGATGAGTAGGGGTTGCAGATGGTAAAGATTACGAAAACGACTTAACAGAAGTGTCTAACATATTCATCTGACTGCTTTAAATTCTCTTCTGGCCTTTATAGACACCAAGGAAAGGAAGCAGACACTATACAGGGCCTAAAAGTTCTCCAATGCCAGTTTTTCCACAGATAAATACATTTTTCCTTCAAATATTTTTCAGGTTCTTCTTTTGTTCACTATATATATGTATTCTCCTAACTAAGATATATTTGGGTTACAAGGATATTGCCAATCTGGCCTAAATGCAAGACCACAACTACATTGAGGTACACAGCAGTTTACCATGCTGGACCTGTTGTCAAGCACTTGTTTAGGTACTCAGCCTCGCTTTGAATACAATATGGCCGAACTGTGCATAGAGCCTATAATGTCTTGGCAGGCGCTCGAGTGAAAATAAAACTGATCTCTGGATGCGGTAATGGGTTCTTGTGTCTCAGACGGCAAATATAATGCACTGACTAGCTCTTCCGTGAGCATAAACACACTATCCAAAACATACATTGAGTAGGTTAGGGGCACTTTTAACACTGAATCTTGATTAATTAGTTTGTTGATGATAGGGTGTCCCGCATGGACCTCAATGACAATGAATTTTCAGGAATTGGAGCGTTGCATTGGCTATTTCCTCGCATTTCTGAGTAATGCGATGGCCGATCTTAATAAAATTTAGATTTCCTTAAAGTTTGGCTACGTTCCGTGGACAAATTCCGTTATTATTCTATGGTAACGAAATCACTTAGTTGTGAAGTACATTGTATCTTGGTTACAGTATCTCTTGGTTACGAGATCTCCTGATTTCGCTTTTGAGGGCTCGAAAGTCGAAGCTAGTTTTTGCAATATCAACTAGCCTGGGGCCAGCAGTTCACCTTTAGTGTCGCGTTTTGAGTAATAGAGTAGGTCACAGCCATGGTGAAGGAAAAGTTTATGGCAAAAGTAATATGGGAAAGATTTATGGGAAAAGTTTATGGCAAAAGTAATATGGAAAAAGTTTATGGCAAAAGTAATATGGGACAAGTTTATGGCAAAAGTAATATGGGAAAAGTTTATGGCAAAAGTAATATGGGTAAAAGTTATGGCAAAAGTAATATGGGAAAAGTTTATGGCAAAAGTGATATGGGAAAAGTTTATGGCAAAAGTAATATGGGAACAGTTTATGGCAAAAGTAATATGGGAAAAGTTTATGGCAAAAGTAATTCGTAAAAAGTTTATGAAATGTTGGAAATATCTTGATTGATATGAGCTTTATATTTGTGACACATTTAAACCAGGAGTCCTAAAAGCACTGAACTCATGTAGGTTTAACCATGGTTTTAGCCAGCAGGGCGTCTGGGTGCCTTTTTGGAAACCCAAACCCTTAAAAAGAACCCCTCAGGACACCCAAATTCTTTTGTGTGGGATTTCTAATAATCTAAATCTCAAGATTATAATTGATTTTTTTTCATCTCCTTATAATTCCCATGACATTGTTTAATTAAATGGTATCATTACTTATTTTGATGAATTTATAAATGTTTATGGTTGAAATATGAGTATATTGTGTGTCCCCCTTAAAAACTTGGACGCCAAAAAAATTTTAAACTGCCAATTTTAGGCACCCAGTTTCTAAATCCTGGCTAAGACACCGGGTTTGACCATGTCTTTATATCCTAAATCTTTACTAACAATAACTTGACTTATATAATCTTTTTAGTAGAGGTGGTCACAATGACCAAGGGGAGGTGGCCATAATGACCAAGAAATTGGCCATCTTGGTAGGTGGCCATTCTTGGAACACTTGACCAATGGCATAAAAAATTAAACCTGTTGCAAAATTGTCATTTTGCAACAGATCTAAACAAGTAGAACATATTTTGATGGTTCTAGATAAAGATCTAAACCACAGTTTCTAAACCGTATTAGAATTGATCCACAGGAAGGTGAGTCACAAAGTTACGACTTAGCATGTAATCCCCGATGAAAGGAAATTCTACTGTAGAAAGATTTTCAGAAGGGCAGGAGGTTGTTTATTTACTGTTACATCCAGGGTCTTAGCCAGGAATTAGAAACTGGGTGCCTAAAATTGGCCATTGTAAAATTTTGGGGTGTCCAAATTTTTAAGGGGGATCACAATATACTAATATTTCAACCATAAACATGTATAAATTCATCAAAATAAGGCATGATATCATTAAACAATGTCATGGGAATTATAAGGAGATGAAAAAATTCAATTATAAGCTTGAGATTGGGATTTTTAGAAATTCCACATAGAAATATTTGGGTGTCCTGAGGGGTTCTTTTTAAGGGTTTGGGTGTCCAAAAAGGCTAAGACCATGGATAAAGATCTAAACCACAGTTCCCAAACCGTATTAGAATTGACCCACAGGAAGGTGAGTCACAAAGTTACGACTTTGAAAGCATGAGAAGAGATTCTACTGTAGAAAGATTTTCAGGAGGGCAGGAGGTTGTTTATTTACTGTTACATCTCAGGGTTTGACTTTCCCAGGGGCATATGCCCCTAGATTTTGCTGTGGGGCCCATAATAATATATATGATAACCAGAAATCCTGTTTTGATCACTTGTTTTTAATTAAAAGACCTTTTCGGGCCCCTAGCCTGAAAACTAAGTGTCAGACCCTGCATCTGTAGTGATCAACAGTAATGTATACAATTGACTTTATTGCTATCTGGAGACTGTACATCTTCACACTAAGGCATGATATTGCATCTTAAAGGAAATATCAATATCATCTTGTGTCACAAAAAGTTTTAAGATGTTGTCTGACTTCATGGAAAGGGAATGTTTTCAGACATGCCATTCAAAAAGAACAGGCCATATTTACATAGCGAAGTGTTTTCCAACTCAGTAATTAGTGCAGGTATTTAGGAAGTAAACAAAACAAAACTGGCTTTCACATCAGTTTACTTACCAGGGCACGACGTTAACTTTTACAGTGACTTGCCCCATAGGGCAAGTGAGATTCAGTTTTCACCTGCCCTACTCCAACTTCCACTTGCCCTTGAAAAATTGTATATACTAATTTTATAATATTTTATTTAAAACCAAGTAGAACATGGCTCTGGCATGTGAAAGCATATTTTCTAGGACAAGCACCAATGTCGAGCCCTGCTTACCTCTCTTCTAATCACCGAGGTTGACATAAAAAAAAAGGTCTGGGAAACTAACAAGCAAGATGTGGTTCAAAGCAGGGACTTAGCCATTGCCCTTCGTGCATGTCTTTTCGACAAGCTATTTCCTGAAAACCTCCTCTATGGACAGGCAAAAACTTCTATGAAGAATTTTCAATTTTGACTGTTTGGGGGAAATAGCCAAATATTTTCCTAACAAACCATCTTCTAGGACATAGCTGAAGAGTAAATTGACCTAATTGACACAATAGGCTATCATATGTAAGCAATCAATAAGATTACTACAAAACTAATGTAAAAGGAATTGAAAATTTAAATGCAATAACATATTCTAGGTGCAGAATCAAAAATCCAGGCGCATATGAGCCCATTACTAAAGGCGAACCCTGAAATAAGGATCTCCTAATCTTAATCGTTACATTTTAATGTATATATTGAACATGTTTTTCTCTTTTGCAGGCTGTCAGGAGGAATTGGACATGAGGCAAGACCTCATCATTTTCTTCCAAAACTGCAACTTTGAGAAGGGTGCTTGTCTTGGACTACTCAGCTTTGGGAGTAAAGTGCACATTAACAAGATAAATGAAATGGTGAACAGAAAATGACATTGTTGGTTACACAATTAGCCCTTCCAATGCTAAGGCTACTTTCGTCCAATGCACAAAAAAGCATAAAATTATGAAAATCTTCTTAACCCTGTCATGTTGGTATTCATCAGAAAGCTCTCGCTGAGTACACTCAGATGAGTACCCATTTGCCAGGGTTTCAGTCATTTTTCAGGGTTTTGGCATCATTTTGTATTGGCCAAATTAGCCAGCAGCAGCATAAGGGTTAGAATGAAGTAAGTTATGTGCTAATTGGTGTTGACTGCAGTTTAACAAGAGAGGAAATCAGAGCTCATCTATTTGATAAAAAGAGTCCCGCAAAGCAAGAAACATGTCTCTCAAACCTAAACAGCTGGAAATACATATGATCACCCACACAGAGGAAAGACCATACCAGTGTGATATTTGTGATAAGACATACAAGACACGTTCTCACCTGAAAGAGCATATGCTGACCCACTCAGAGGAAAGACCTTACCAGTGTGATATTTGTGATAAGACATTTAAGAAACGTTCTCACCTGAACGAGCATATGCTGACCCACACAGAGGGAAGACCTTACCAGTGTAATGTATGTGAAAAGGCTTTCCGAACATCTCGATGGCTAAAGGAGCATATGAAAGTCCACACAGATCGTAGACCACCCAGATCACCCAGATCATACCAGTGTGATGTATGTGATAAGACCTACAAGACATCTTTTTACCTGAGAGAGCATATCAGATTGCACTCTGGAGAAAAACCATATGAGTGTGAGATATGTGATAAGGCTTTTGTCTCGTCTTCCAGCCTGAAAAGTCACATAAAATCCCATACTAGCGAAAAAAAGCACCAGTGTGAGGTGTGTGACAAGAAGTTTACCACATATTCAAATCTGAAAGTACATGAAAGAACACACACTGGTGAAAAACCTTTGAAGTGTTTGGTGTGTGACAAAGCATTCAATACATCATACCATCTGACCATACATAAAAGAACACACACTGGAGAAAATCCACATAAGTGTGTGGTATGTGGCAAGGCATTCTCTTCATCAGCTTCTCTGACACTACACGAAAGAACACACACTGGAGAAAAGCCATATAAGTGTTTGGTGTGTGACAAAGCATTCTCTCAAGCAGGTTCTCTGACCTCACATAAAAGAACGCACACTGGAGAAAAACCATATAAGTGTTTGGTGTGTGACAAAGCATTCTCTGTATCAACACACCTGACCAACCATCAAAGAATACACACTGGAGAAAAACCACATAAGTGTGATATATGTAGGAAAGCATTTTCAGACCGTTCTACACTGGGCAGACATAAACGGACCCACACTGGGGAAAGACCATTTCAATGTGACAAATGTGGTAAAGCATTCTCACGTAGCTGTTTTCTAGCCCGTCATATTAAAACACACACAGGGGAAAGACCTTACCAGTGTGACGTATGTGACAAGGCATTCTATGAGTCGTCAGCTCTGAAGAAACATAAAGAAACTCATCTTAAGACAGGAAAGAAACGCCCGTTGAAAAGAAAAGCACCAGGAAAGAAAGGCCCGTTGAAAAGAAAAGCACCATCCCGTTGGAGGGATGAAACAAGCAGTGATGGGGATGAGACAATCAGTGATGTGGTATCTAGTGATGAAGAAAGCAGTGATGTGGTATATGATGATGAAAGCAGTGATGAAACAATTATTGATGAGAAAATCAGTGAGGAGGAAAATGATGATGAGGCAGTTACTGAAGAGGAAAATAATGATGAGGAAAATAATGAGGCAGTTACTGAAGAGGAAAATAATGATGAGGCAGTTACTGATGAGGAAAATAATGATAAGGCAGTTACCGAGGAGGAAAATAATGATGAGGCAGTTACCGAGGAGGAAAATGATGATGAGGCAGTTACTGATGAGGAAAATAATGATAAGGCAGTTACCGAGGAGGAAAATAATGATGAGGCAGTTACCGAGGAGGAAAATAATGATGAGGCAGTTACTGATGAGGAAAATAATGATAAGGCAGTTACTGAAGAGGAAAATAATGATGAGGCAGTTACTGGTGAGGAAAATAATGATAAGGCAGTTACCGAGGAGGAAAATAATGATGAGGCAGTTACCGAGGAGGAAAATAATGATGAGGCAGTTACTGATGAGGAAAATAATGATAAGGCAGTTACTGAAGAGGAAAATAATGATGAGGCAGTTACTGAAGAAGAAAATAATGATGAGGCAATTACTGAGGAGGAAAATAATGATGAGGCAGTTACTGAAGAGGAAAATAATGATGAGGCGGTTACTGAAGAGGAAATTGATGAGGAGAAAAGTAATGAGAAAGTGAGTGATAAGGAAAAGTTGAGGAAATTGATGATGAGGAAATTAAATGATGAAATAGTTAATGATGAAACAGTTAGTGGTAAAACAATTTGTGATGAGAAAGTTGGTGATGAGGAAAATGATGAGAAAGTTGATGATGAGGAAAATAGTGATGATTAATTTGATGATGAGAAAAATAATGATGAGAAAGTTGATATGGAAAGTAATGATGAAAAAAGTAAGTTATGAAGAAAATGATGAAAGAATTGTTGATGGGAAAGTTGAAGATCAAGAAAAGTAGTGATGCAACAATTATTGATTGGTTATCAAGGGAAGAGGACAATTCCTATGTCTTACACATCAAGTGGTGCACTCACAGTCCCTTGATTCTAGTGGTGGGACAATTCATCGGAAGCTCGAAGCTCGGAAATTACGAGCTGATGACATTTTTATATAGCCACATTCTTCCAATGCATGTGTGGCCTAGCGATGGCCAAAACGTCCAAATTTGCACCAGATTTCCTGAAATAAAATGCTTTTTCTTAAGTCTCCGTGTTAGATGTGTATTACGCCATTTTCTGGTGCACCAATGCTCAATGCCGTGGCACACCGTATGTGTGCTTAGCATGTGCCGGCGTTTGTCGCGGCATAATTTTCTTCTAAATCGTCCGCCTCAAGATCTTGTCAATGTGGCCGTAAAACTCAATATTGACTCGAGTTTTGGTCGCTAGATTTGCCGAGCACTCGAGTTCATGTATTTGGACCGAGTCACAGCACTACTTGATTCAGTGAAATTGATCTTGAACTCATGGTGAAGATACCATAGGCCAGACCAGTTAGATTTGTGGTCCAAAGGATTTCTTTTTGCTTTCTGAAATTGTCTATAATCCCAAAGAAAAAATCAGTTACACTCAAAAGCTGCAAATGTCAATTCTTACATGTTGAAACATTCAACTGATCTGGTATAATTGGATTCAGGTGAGTCATGTATTCAATCTATGTTCACAAGTTTAACAAATGATCAAAACAATCATCCTCATAACTTTCTGCCTTAGAATAATTGAATTAGAATGTGATATTACAATCTAGAATTTTTCTTACAGGCAACTCTGCTTAATACGGACATGTGTAATCCGGATTTTCGTCGAAACCGAACAGATTTGAATGTCCCAGTTCCTTTTTATACATATAATTCCTATACGCATAATCCATATTTTGCCTAATCCGGACAGAAATTTAGGGTCCACATCAGTCCGTATTAAGCAGAGTTGCCTGTATTATTATTTTACCATTACATGGTTGGCGAGACCTCCCAGTGATATCCCGTGGCCTAATGTCTGAGAATAATTGTCACCAAAAAAAACCTACAATCTATCATTTTTATTTCATTTTCGCAAAACATGGTTGGCTAAATATGCCAGGGGTCCCCCTCCGGCCTAATGGGTACAATATACCTGGCTCCCAACTACAGTTCCCAGGTTCAAGTCAAAAAAGAGAAGGGAATTTCTTCCCGGTTCTGGGTTACAATCTCCTAACAATGTGACTATTGTTGAAAGGGAAGTGAAAACCCATTCCTTCTTTCTTTCTCCAATAAGACATCAAATAAAATTGGGCCAACCTCATATCATTATGGTTTCTAAATTGAATACATCATTGTTGATTTTAAGAGTCATTGAATCTATGCCTTTCATATAATAATTGGTATCTATTTGGCAAATCTATCCTCCTAAGTATTTGTCAGCTGGAGAGGTTTGATGATGAATAGCTGACCTGCCATGGTAAGAAGTAGGGGTCTCAAGATTTCAGGGCTCTCTCCCATATCTGCACATGCGGTCAGATAAGGCCTAAAAAAAGTTGTTTGTTTCCTGTAACCCTACCCTAACAAGTTTTTATTCAAAAAATCCCTACCCTAAAATATTTTTTTTCGCCCTCCAAACTCCCAATCAACAAAAAACATGCATAAAACACACATTTTTGACCAAAGAAATAATGCAAAAAAATATTTTTACCGACCTACCTACCCTATTTTTTTTCGGACCGTTACAGGAAACAAACAATTCTTTTTTAGGCCTAAGTATGAAGTAAGAGGGGGATTTCATCTACATGGTTTCCAGAGCAGAAATTTCTTATCTTTTCATAACTTTTGCTTTTATTCATTGATCACCAACTTTGAACATTTTGTGTACATTGTTTTTTTCTGATGTATTTTCTGAGATGAAAAACTTCCATTATTTTGAATATTCTGTTAAGTGTACCTTTTCATCCTTCGCAGTAGAAATATTAGAGGATTTGTTAGTAATTGTACTGTTAGTAATGTATGTTTTTACAAGAAGTGTATTCAAATTCGATAATAAACCTTTTCCGTGGAATTAATGTTTGTTATCCTCTCATTTTGTATCATTGGCTAGTGACATCAAGAAGTAAATCTCAGGTTCCTTGCTACTAAAGTTTGTTACAGGCCATAACATTGGAAATCGTAGTGAGATGTCTTCACACCAAGCACACTAGGGAACCTCAGTGGCTTACAGATAGAAACCTATTTAAACTATATATAGCCGTTCGAATCTGCAGTGAATTTTATTGTTTTACTACCGTAAATTCTTGGAAATCTCGGTCACTACAATTCATTTACAAAATAATTACTGGGGAATTTCGCCCACCCCCGATTCATCCAAGGACACATTTCACCAAAAGTCGACCACCAAGTAAATTTCATTGATATAAGAAAAAAACATTTAGATTTCCAAAGTTTGCGATTGATTTTAGATTATTAACGATCATTTCTAGTGCCCATATCCGCCAAAAGAAGATTGGTGCGAAACCGGAAGTAGGTATCATATTTCTGCGTGTAGAGTCGAATACAGCTTGGGCAGCGCCATTTCGAAATAAGACTTGTCAACAAGTATAATTCAATGCGTAACTGGTGTGGGCAGCAAGAATAAACAAGTAAACAACATGTACATGTTGACAGCAGACCAAGGCGTAATTTAGAAAGGCAGGATTTAGAAACTGGGTGCCCAAAATTGGCAATTGTGAAATTTTGGGGCATCCAAATGTTTGAGGGTGACCACAATATACTCAGATTTCAACCATAAACATGTATGATATTATCAAATAAGGCATGATATCCTTATACAATGTCATGGGAATTATATGCAGATGATAAAGTTCAGTTATAGGCTTGAGATTGACATTTTAAGATATTCTTCACAAAAAGATTGGGTGTCCTGAGGGGTGCTTTTTAAGGGTTTGGGTGTCCAAAAAGATACTCGGACATCCTGCTGGCTAAGACTGATATAGTCTGTCTGAGCTAAGCTTGACAGACTGTTTTCCTTTTTTTGTTCCAAAAGTTTGTGATTGCCATCCAAACTTGGCAAACCTCTTTTCGGGCACGGAGTCCTATATCTATATACATACTTTCTATCTCAACTCCTTAAACTGGTGTCTCATTGTTAAAGTTGGCTATTGCCGACAGAAAAATATGAGTGATCTTGAGTGGAATTTTACAATTAATGGGAACCTCATGAGAAAAATCAGCATTTTAAAGAGTCACAGTTGAGACCGGAAGTAGGTATGTGTATATGGGACTCGGTGATCCAAAGAGGTTTACCAAGTCTGGATTGCAAAAACAAACTTTTAGTAACAATAAAAGAGGAAAAGACAGTCTGCTAAGCTTAGACAAACTATTAATGTCGTTCACTGGTATTTGAATAGAATTTGTTTCAAAAATAATTCAATTGAAATATCTGATAGGCTCAATTGGTCATGTTTTGGTAAGCGTCCCAGTTAAACAGTGCTATAAGTTTTTGGTTTGTCGCACATTTTGAAGCATGTCGCACGCTGGTGCAACAATGCGACAGTTGAACACCCGTGTTAAGATTAGACAAACTATTAATTGCGTTCACTGGTATTTGAATAGAATTTGTTTCAAAAATAATTCAATTGAAATATCTGATAGGCTCAATTGGTCATGTTTTGGTAAGCTTCACAGTTAAACAGTGCTATAAGTTTTTGGTTTGTCGCACATTTCGAAGCATGTCGCACGCGGGTGCAACAATGCGACAGTTGAATACCCGTGTTGGGAGCCCAATACAGTTTCTGTATTGGGATCCTAACAATGCATTTCAAAATGTTCATTGTTCGGAGCCCACTATTTTGTGAAAAGGAGTTGGACAGAAAACGGTTCATCCAAAAGATTCCTGGGGATTACCCTGAGTGAAAGCCTAGCCAAGAGGTTAGGCCTAAAAAAAGTTGTTTGTTTCCTGTAACCTTACCCTAACAAGATTTTATTCAAAAAAATCCCTACCCTTAAGTTTTTTTCCGCGCTCCCAACTCCTAATCAACGTAAAACATGCATAAAACACACATTTCTGACCAAAAAAATAATGCAAAAAATCTTTTTTTTACCGACCTACCTACCCTATTTTTTTTCAGAACGTTACAGGAAACAAACATTTTTTCTTGGCCTTACAATTGCAGCCAGAGCCCTGTTCAACAGCAGTACTCCTAGAGAAGTTGCTATATTTAAGCACTAAAATTCAAAAAGCGAAATATTTGTAGCAGAATTTTAGGATCAGCTGTTACCAACGTTTTATTCTATTGATGACAAAACAGTATATGGTTGAAAAAACAACTTTTATCAATGATGCAAATATAGTTACAAAAAAGCAAAGTTAGATAAATCAACTTGCTTGCAAGAGAAATTGTATCAAAACTAGAAATATTTTTGTATAAAGTCAATAAATATCAAAAATGACAATATGGCAACATTTATCAAACATTTTCAATAAAGTAAAACAATTAAAATTGCTCAAAATATCTATCACACAATTTCCATAATGCACCATCCCTTGATTTTCATGCAAAGAATACACTAAACTTTCCATTCACAAGATGCGCTGTCCATGTCCATCATCAGGAATGTGAATTTTGGAGTTGTGTTTACCATCACTTTATCTCTCCACACTGAAACTAAATAGTAACAAGAGAGCCGTGCTGACTGTGTCTAAAATTGGGCATCTAAAATGTTTAAGGGGGATCACATTATACTCATATTTCAACCATAAACATGTATAAATTCATCAAAATAAGGCATCATATCATTAAACAATGTCATGGGAATTATAAGATGAAAAAATTCAATTTTAAGCTTGAGATTGAGATTTTTAGAAATTCCACACTAAAGAAATTGGGTGTCCTGAGGGGTTCTTTTTAAGGGTTTGGGTGTCCAAAAAGGCACCCAGGCGCCATGCTGGCTAAGACCATGGCTGTGCATGATTGAGGTAACTAAGATTACCTGGGAAAATCACTACCAAGCATAAGACACTGTCAAGCACCTTGAGACGTGAGAAAGTTACCAGTGACTTATGGTTAGGCAATGGTTTTCCCAGGCGGGTACTCACACCGATTTCCCCGCAATATACACCAGGAAACTCACAATCAAGCTTAAACCCTTCTGCTGCTGGTGGCCATTTTGGCCAATACAAAATGATGCAAAAAACTTGAAAAATAACTGGAACCCTGGCACATGGGTATTCATCTGAGAGTACTCAATGAGAGCTATCCAATGAATACCAACATGACAAGGTTTAGATGTTTTTCAAAAATCTTTGCTTCCTTGTGCTTTGGACAAAAGTAGCCTCAGCATTGGAAGGGTTAATAAGGCAGAGAACTCAATTGTTGATTTATAAAGTTACAAATCCACACATGACCCCAAGGTAAAGAAATAATACAATGGGAACTCACATAGCTCAACAGTACCAGGTAGTCAGGCGGGGCAGGTTGGACCCAAGATCAGAGAGTCCAGCCAGGTGGCCTGGTTGCCCAGCCAATTTGATAGCAATTACCTTGTTTGACCTTGACTTAGAGACAATAAAAAAGATATTATTTCTTAAAACTTAAGTTTTGATGTCATTTCTGTATTTTTTTTCTCGCTTATTTTATTTCTGCCTTTACCCTCTATGACTTTTCAAGGTTGATGTCAACTATATTGTTATTCAACAGATTCTGTTATGAATTCAATTAATGTACCTCTTAATTTCCATTATAATGTTAAATAATCAAGCAGAGCAGGTTGAGGGCTGTTCCGCTTGCCCGAAATGTTGTTTTTTCCATGATTAGATAGTCATGACTATGGGGCTATCTGTTATGTCGAGCCCTGTGAATAGATATTTTGATCAATTATTTGTCAGGATCTGCAGTGCTTCTTTAAAACATTTAACAAACAACCAAAACATAATAATACAAAAACTATAACAAGAAACAAAGAACAAGGAACTCGAACAGCAACTCAAACAACTTGTAACCTAAATATTGCAATATACCTTTTGTAAACAACTAGTTGCAAAACATATAAAGAATAAAATCATATACTATACAATAGAGGTAAAACAAAACAAGTGTGACACTCATGGACAGACTGCCTCCTTTTCACTTATCTACATTTCTTATGATCCTGATTGAAACTTGCTTGCCAAAGTTTAATTGCGTGTATGTGTGCCTGTCTGAGAGAGAGAGAGACAGACAGAGACAGAGAGAGAGACAGACAGACAGAGAGCTAGAGAGAGAGAAATACGAGAGAGAGAGAGAGAAAGACAGAGACAGAGAGAGAGAGAGAGAGGGGGGGAGAGAGATTAGATGAGTTGACAGGATAATAGTGTAAAACGGAAGTAATCGCCAAATTGAAAACTCACAAAATTCTCCATTTAACATTGTATTTTCCATAGTTAATCTATGGCAAGATCTGATAACTTAAATACATCTGAACCGAGTGAGACAAAGTGCAAATGTTACAATTAGAATAGACCTTACAAACTTATACAGGAAGAGATGCTGTACTAAGCTGATAATCATTTATACTGTGATAGGAGTTTTGCATACAATATAAATATGATGATATCTTAACCCATTAACGCGTACAGCGGCCAAAACCAGCCTGACAACTTTTATGAAAATTTACAGACTTGGGCATAATTGGCAAAATATTTGAAGGAGAAATGTTGATCAGAGCATTACCAACAACTCTCCTTCAAATATGTTGTAAAATCATTCTCAATTCAAAATTTATTGTCCAAAGTATCATAGATCCAGACGACAATTTCTGGATGAAGATTGAGCATTAATGGGTTAACCCTGTTTTTTATTCCCATGTCACAGGTAACAGACTCTTGCCCCTGTCATGGACAGATTTGGTACAATAAACCCTCATATCCAACTTCCTGATTCCTCTCAGCCTCCCCCCCCCCCCCCCTCCCCACCTAGACCTCAAATTGATCTGAATCGAGAGATCACCTCAATCATCTGATGATAAAAGATCCTACGCCTTCAAACGCTGTGGCTACTTTCACCAACAACACAAGGGCGCAAAGATTTTTGAAAAATACATAAACCCTGTCATGTTGGTACTCATTGCTAAGCTCTCATTACATGCTATCAGATGAGTTCCCATGTGCCAGGGTTTCAGTAATTTCTCAGTTTTTTGGCATCAGGAGTTATTTTCACTATAAATACACTGCAATTTCGCTATTGGAGGAGTATGACAAGAGTAAGAAAAGTGCTTGGGGAAAACGGCTCTTGATGATAATAATTTCAAAAATGTTGCATCCTATGTTCTTGTGGCAATAAGTTTCATTATAAGTTCCTTGAGTAGCTTAGAATTACTTCTCTTTCCATGTGAAGCTTTGTACTGGTACGGCTCCTCAGTCACCATAAATTTGATATTAGTAGCACTGCGAGAAGCAACCATAGTAGTTGAAGGGGTTCTGATAGTAGTTGTAGGCATTCTGGTTTTAGTAGTAGGTGTTCTGGTTTTAGTTGTAGGTGTTCTGATAGTAGTTGTAGGTGTTCTGGTTTTAGTTGTAAGTGTTCTGATAGTAGTTGTAGGTGTTCTGGTTTTAGTTATAAGTGTTCTGATAGTAGTTGTAGGCATTCTGGTTTTAGTTGTAGGCATTCTGCTAGTAGTTTTAGGCGTTCTGGTTTTAGTTGCAGGTTTTCTGGTAGTAGTTGTAGGTGTTCCGGTTGTAGTTGTAGGCGTTCTGGTTTTAGTTGCAGGTTTTCTGGTAGTAGTTGTAGGTGTTCCGGTTGTAGTTGTAGGTGTTGTGGTTGTATTTGTAGGTGGTTTGGTTGTAGTTGTAGGTGGTTTGGTTGTAGTTGTAGGTGTTCTGGAAGTAGTTGTTTGTGTTCTAGTTGTAGTTGTAGGCATTTTAATAGTAGTTGTTGGTGTTCTGGTTATAGTTGTTAGTATTCTGAAAGTTGTAGTATTTGATGCTCTAAACTGAGTTGTAGGCGTCTGGATTGCATCTGTTGTTGGTGTTCTGATTGCATCCGTTACCGGTGTTCTGACTACATCTGTTGTTGGTGTTCTGACTACATCTGTTGTTGGTGTTCTGACTACATCTGTTGTTGGTGTTCTGACAACATCTGTTGTAGGTGTTCTGCTTGCATCTGTTGTAGGTGTTCTGCTTGCATCTGTTGTTGGTGTTCTGATTGCCTCTGTTGTAGGTGTTCTGATTGCATCTGTTGTAGGTGTTCTGATTGCATCTGTTGTTGGTGTTCTGATTGCATATGTAGTTGGTGTTCTGATTGCATCTGTTGTTGGTGTTCTGGTTTCATCTGTTGTAGGTGTTCTGATTGCATCTGTTGTTGGTGTTCTGAGTGCATCTGTTGTTGGTGTTCTGATTGCATCTGTTGTTGGTGTTCTGATTTCCTCTGTTGTTGGTTTTCTGGTTTCATCTGTTGTAGGTGTTCTGATTTCCTCTGTTGTTGGTGTTCTGGTTGCATCTGTTGTAGGTGTTCTGATTGCATCTGTTGTTGGTGTTCTGATTGCATCTGTTGTTGGTGTTCTGATTGCATCTGTTGTAAGTATTCTGATTGCATCTGTTGTTGGTGTTCTGATTGCATCTGTTGTTGGTGTTCTGACTGCATCTGTTGTTGGTGTTCTGATTGCATCTGTTGTTGGTGTTCTGATTGCATCTGTTGTTGGTGTTCTGATTGCATCCGTTGCAGGTGTTCTGACTACATCTGTTGTAGGTGTTCTGATTGCATCCGTTGTTGGCGTTCTGTCTACATCCGTTGTCAATATTCTGATTGCATCTGGTGTTGGTGTTCTGATTTCATCTGGTGTAGGTGTTCTGACTGCACTTGTTGTTGGTGTTCCAATTGCATCTGTTGTAGGTGTTCTGCCTGCAACTGTTGTCTGTGTTTTTGAGGTAGATGATAGGGCTGATCTGACTGTAGAGGTCGCAGGCATGCCATAAGTGGCAGTTAAGTCCACCCAATAGAAACTTGAATATGCGTAGATCAATATATAGTAGTATCCTGTAATGGAAACAATAACATATAGTAATCATCTTTCTGTAATGCTAGATAGTTAACACTATGCACCCTGCATGATTTGTATTGTTATCATTCATCCTTAGATGTTATAGCTAATTCAAGATAACAATGAGCAAAGGGAATGGGTTTGTAAGTTTCAACTGTGTGCCTGTAAGAACAGGTTTGGTTTCTATTAGTGTTCAGGCCAAACACACCTGTCCATTTCTAGAAATATTGGTCAGTTTGTGGTTAGCAGTTTCTGATTGTGGAGAACTAGAACATAGGGGGAACTAAACGGGCAATTGGTACATGGGACACTAGTAGTCTATATAAGATGTAGAGATTGTGGTACTTGAGATATGATACCCCTGGAGAGCCTCCCTACTCTGTGACCCAGAAAACCTACTTGGCTACTGGCAGAACCCATCTTCATACTTTACAAGTGGACATGTAGAGGTCACACGTCCACCTGTAGGGTCTATCAATCTTTTGTGCAGAGTGAATGGACTATACTCCTGAACTTGTACTATTGCTCGTTGTTAGCTTGAATTAGCAATAAAAGGGCAACATTAAACAATAAAGAGAAATTAGGATAAAGTATAGCAAGGTGCCGTTATTTTCTGCTGTTGGGCCATCACACTGGATGCCAACAAATAAAAGGTAGCAGAGACACTCATGTGTACTGAATTTACAGGTAGCTGTCAAGTTGAAATGAAAATACCTGTTTTACAATTTCAATTAAAAACTATTTTATGGAAAGTAAAGGACTTTAGTTATCAGCCAGTAAAACATTCCCCCAGATAAAATGCCTCGGGTGGGGGGGGGGGGGGGATGCTCCAATTTACTGATTCTCCACCAATTATTACATTTTTCAGAAGGACCCAACATACAATGGTTTTGTACTTTTTGAATGGTTTAAAAGACCACCAATGTTTTTCTTTTAAACATAGACCCCTAAAACAATTTTTCTGTTTTTTTGATTATGCATACATTACAATGATTTGGTATTCAGTTACACAATTGCAAAATCGGCACTTCCGGTTGCTGAAAACATTCTTTTTTTCAAATTTATGAAATATGGGAATAAAATAAATGTTAGATTTATGATCTTACATTTGTTCTCCGCTACATTTTATATCATTTGCAATTCAGACAAAGACACGTTGTAATTATAATAATAAGCATAATAATTATTCATATTGAAAATATCATTAATGATATAATTATAAATTACACCATTATTACCATTTTCATTATAATTGTTATTATCATTGGTGTTATTATAATCATTAATCTCAATATTATTATCATTATCATTATCATTATTATCATTATCATCATCAGCAGCATCATCATCATCATTGCTAATCTCAACGTGATTATCTTTTCATAATGATCTTCATCATGACTCCTATTCTCACAGGGCTTAACATTAAGAAAAAACTTCATAAGCCCAGCAGGGCTAGTTACCGAAACTTTTACTAGCCCTGAAATAGTTTTGCTAGCCCTGATATTAATGACAACTCTTTTCAAATAGTGACCTCTGTTGATATAATAGCCTCTGTTGATAACTTGAAAAGAATACAGTGTATTGTGGTAAATTGAGTTAAATTATCATCCAGTTATGCTGAGCCAAAGGTGGGCTTCATAATTTTTCAAGCGCTGGTATTCTAATTCTATCTAGCCCCTCAGGGCTACTCACAGGTAAAATTTGCTAGCCCTGACCCTCAATAACTAGCCCGGGGCTACAGGGCTAGCCTTAACGTCGAGCCCTGTCTCATAATTATTTTATTACCACATTTATAATCATCCAAATCATTGTGATTTTCCTCATTTACCTGGCAGGACATGGTTGAAGCGGACTCTCTCTACAGTACCAACCCCAATAGACTTGGCATTGCTCCCTACGACTGGCTTGGCGTTGTGTTTCACGTAGATATCGGCATCTCCACTTCCGCCGCCTGTCTGTATCACAAGCGAGCCATTCCAAGCTCGCAGGGGAACATAGACGCACATCATGTGTGTATCTCCTATGTAAGGGAAAAAAGCAGTAACCAGGGATTGACTTTAACCCATTAACACTAACAGCAGCCAAAAACAGCCTGACAATTATGATGAAACCTTACAGGAATCAGCAAAGTTAGAAAAATATTTGATGGAGAAATGTTAGTCAGGACATTCATTACCAACAACTCTCCTTCAAATATTTTATAAAATCATTCTCAGTTCTTAAGCTATTGTTGAAAGTATTGTAGAACCACACTTATTGCAGAAATGGAAAAGCAGCAATTACTTCAATAACTTAATGTAATACCAATATAAGATATCTAAAATGATGCTTTACTTCCCCCATTTTGATATCAGTAAAGGTAAAGGTATTCGGTTTATAGTCTTGTATCCACCGAAGCCCTCGTACAACCTTCCTTCCCTAGCAGGCCTGTACATACGGAACCAATTTCAATCCCCCCAAGGGATATTCCAGAGCAGTTGGAAGCATATGGTGCACAAGCTCTAAGCACTACCACTGCAGCTGGGTAGACTGAGGCAATATGGAATAAACTGTCTTGCACAAGGACAGATCAAAGTGCCCCGGTCGAGAATTGAACCAGCGACCTGCTGATTACTAGTCCAACACCTAACCAACTGAGCTACTTTGACTACATCAGTGTCATACTGAGTAATGTTACGCCAACTTCCTGATAACCAGAAGTCACTGGCAACTTTTCAGGATATGGTACTGACCCTAAGAGCTGTCTGGTACTTTTCCATTTACTCCATGCTGAGTTTGCGAACGAACGGTTCAGTAAGAAGTACTATAAGTATTTGCACATAAATGAATGCAGAGTAGCCATACACAAATATACAATTTAAGCCATTCCAATTTAATTACTTGTCTTACGAGCTCCGGAGGCAGGAAATGAGCCATATTTGGAATAAAAAAAAAAGTTTAAAAATGTGGGTTTTTCAATTCATTTTTTTTTTTTAGAGTCTGCCGACTAGGACTGGTACCGAGATGTTTCTAACAGCCTATTCCCAACTAAGTAAAATCAATCAATCAATTAATCCTTTTGGCCTTTTGGATGAGCCTCGGACTAGACTCAAATTTGGAGATCGCGCTTTCTCCATTAGTGCACTGAGATTATGGAATGCGCTTATACAACACCTGAAGGATTCTACATCGTGTCAGGCCTTCAAGAAGTGTCTCAAAACACACCTTTTCAGGCTCGCCCATTGAGGCGTTGTTGACTATGAGTCTATGACTCAAACTATGACAATGTACAGCGCTTTTGAACATTTTATGAATGGAAATGGCGCTATATAAATTCCAATTATTATTATTATTATTATTATTATTATTATTATTATTATTATTATTATTAATCCCTGTAACCTAAAAGGGTGGGAGATATACATCCTCAAATCTGAGGCTCTAATACAGCATTGATAAATTCCTGTAGTTGATTGAATCACCCTTACAATGAATATTCTTAAAACTTGCACTTTTTTTTCTTTTTTTTTCTAAATCCTTTTTGTCTGTAAGACACCCAAGTCGACTTTTTTTATTATTTTTTTTGGAGTCTGACAGAATTTTTTTCCAAAAAAGCTCGTAAGACAAGCAATTAAATTGGAGTGGCCTTACCCCTGAAAGAAAGTTGGTCACTGGCAACTTTTAAGATATGGTACTAACCTTTTGTGCTGTCTGGTACTTCCCGTGGTACTCCGTTGCTGAGTTTGTGAACGAACGGTTCAGTAAGAAGTATACGCATTCGCACATCCCTGAATGCAGAGTAGCCATACACACATATATAATATACCCCTGAAAAAAAAGTTGGTCAAATGCAGTTATTGGTATGAGAATGGCTATGATTTAAGTTTTGTAATGTTTGAGTGGTGTATATAAATTTCAAGCCTCCCTTTAAATCTTACAGTTAGTTGTAATATAGTTAAGTTGACAGACGAGTATGCTTTATGCATTGCGCAGTACTGAAAACGGTTTGCTAAACCTCGGTGGTCAAACGGTCCGTCAAAATGAATAGTTTAGTGGTCCACCAGAAAAATTAGTGGTCCATATCACTTTGATAACCAAAATGGTAGCCAACAGCCATTTCATAACTGAACATTCATGGTTAATTGTGATTAATTTGTGAATTGTGACAATTATAATCTATTTAGGACAAAATGTGAAACTGAATGTGATGCTTACTAAATTAATGTGGTCAGAATATTTAGCAGACTTTCTGGGCAAGTAAACATTTTACTAGCCCATTCAAATTTTTGGTAGAAACGGACCGGTGGGCTACTGTCTATTTTCACCACTGCATTTGAATATCACATTTGTATAGTGATCCGGCTGAACTGCTAATGAGGATCCAGTCATCAGTGTGGACACAAACCCTCAAACTCACATACCATATACAAATCGATTGCAAAACGAGAGAATAGCAACAAACTATAGCTGTCAGGTTACACTGTTGAGATGTAACTGATAGTAACTGTAAGGCCTAAAATAAGAAATTGTTTATTTCCTGTAACGGTCCGAAAAAGAATAGGGTAGGTAGGTCAGTAAGAAATTTTTTTTTTGCATAATTTTTTTGGTCAAAAATGTGTGTATTATGCATGTTTTACGATGATTGGGAGTTGGGAGGGCAGAAAAAACTTTAGGGTTGTGATTTTTTTGAATAAAAACTTGTTAGGGTAGGGTTACAGGAAACAAACAACTTTTTTTTTAAATGAGGTATCCTCAAGAAATAGTGTCGTGTGACGATTAACTTACCGGTCTTTAGGTTTGCGATAGTGATGTTTTCTTCGCTGTGAATATGGTAGGACCTTATGTCGTAAACCTCCCGCGTTGCCCTTTGACCTTTCCTGAGATAGAGATCAGGATCTCCCTGTCCTCCCCACAATGTCACGCTCAGCACAACTATACCTTCCGCAACGAAGACCTTGTAATGCCCACTCCCTCTTCTAACACTGCTCAAGACCAGGAGCGTACCATTTTGTACTTCAACAGCGCCACCTATAGGTGTAGTTGGGAGAGGAGTCGTTGTACTTGAGAACGTTGTAGCAGGCGTGACCTCTGCCTCGATTCTTAAGCCGGAGAAGGCTTCGTGAGCATGGAGTAGAATAAAGTATGGACCTGAAACAAAACGGTCAGAGCTTAAGTAAACTCATCATGATAATTATGTCCAAATGAGTCTTCTCCTTCGTATTATTTATATGGTAGTAAAAATGCATGAGACCTAAAAATGAGACCTAATGCATGAGACCTAAAAATGAGACCTAATGCATGAGACCTAAAAATGAGACCTAATGCATGAGACCTAAAAATGAGACCTAATGCATGAGACCTAAAAATGAGACCTAATGCATGAGACCTAAAAATGAGACCTAATGCATGAGACCTAAAAATGAGACCTAATGCATGAGACCTAAAAATGATGAGTACCCATATGCCAGGGTTTCAGTCATTTTGAGGTGTTTTGACTTATTTTGTACTGGCTAAATTTGCTATCAGCAGCATTAGGTTAATAAAAAGGGCTTAAAGTCGAACAGAACTCACCCTGCTACTCTCTTTGAATATTTAGCATAAATATATATACATTCAGTTCATATTTTCAAATCCAGATGGCCTATTCAAAAGGTTCTATATAATTACCGTATTCCTCTGATTAAGCACACAGACCCAAAATATCTGCAACTCCCCTTTTTATCCGAAAAATGTTCACAGGGTCAATTATTTAGCCAGCGGACATTAGTTTATGGCCTTCTGAACCTCCCTAAACTCCCCCGCAAACGTATGTTTCCTTACCTTAACATAAGGCAGTTGTACAGACCGTATAAATTGATGGTATAATGATGTGCTTTCGTCTAAGATTGTATATTTTGTCGCTTGAACATGTCGTGCTATCAATTCTAGGCTTGCCATCACTCAAGGGTCCAATCAGACATGGCGTAATATAAGACCAAAAGGGCACGATGCGGTCAAGAACATAGTGCTAAGGCCTAAAAAAAAAAATGTTTGGTTCCTATTACCCTACCCTACCTAGTTTTTGTCCCCTACCCTAAAGTTTTTTTTGCCAATCCTACTGAAAAATGAATTGTTCCTTCCCAAAATATTGCCTCGCCATCCTAAATACCAATTCTCCAACCATTAAATTATAAATTTCTGGATGAACAGAAGCAGGGGCCTACAATTAATGCATATAAAGACAATTACAACAAGGCAAACCTTTATCAAAGCCATCCAACTCGAGGGAATCGTGCAAGTTAAAGAATAAAAAAAAAAAAATAAAAAAAACCCTACCTACCCTACCTATATTTCTTTAGGACGTAATAGGAACCAAACACTTTTTTTTTTTGGCCTAATGGACAGTTGTCATTATTGACTCTTGAGGGAGACTTAATGGAAGATTGCCAATATCCATTCTAGCAGATTTTTCCGCAACATGCTAATAGTGGGTTAAATAAAACCCATCTACAGCAATGCATCTTTGAGTATTTGCACAAAAATAAAAAAAAAGCTTGCACTTACCAGTATCAGGGTCTCTAATGGTGACATCTTCATTACTACTATCAATGTTACAAGACCGTGTGGGGTATGTCATTAGTGATGGCATTTTTCCTTTCTGGACATAAATATCGGCATCCCCATTCCCTACAGTAAAGATTATTAGCTTTGCAGCAAGTGAGGTCAATTTAAGTTCATAATAGATCCTAGTGCCTTTTGCACCACGGAGGTTCTTGATGGGAACACCAGGCTTAAGTACCTTGACGTAGCTTCGCCATCCCCCTTGACAGGACACCTCCACAATGCTGAAGGCTTCCCGCACATCGACCACTCTGAACCCTAGGTCTTCCGCAGCTTTTTCCATCCCACAGGCCCCCTGGTCAAAGGTTAACGAGCGGTGCCAATAGATGGCGTTGGCTCTGACTGCCACCTGCCACACTCTCTTCACTCCCCAGCTGGACTTGTGCGCCAGATGGTAGAAGGCTTTGCGGTAGACCCCGCTTGCGGTATGAGGTCCATGGTTGGAGAACTGTGAAGCCCAGTCGATGGAATGTCCGTCTCGCGAAGGAGTCCGAAACCAACGCCAAGGAAACGCATTTTTTGAGATGTAGTAACCAAACATCCAGTCAAGCTGAGTGAAACTCAGATACAGCTCGAAAGCTTCTCCGGTCATGTCCGAAAAAGCCTCATTTATTCCACCAGACATGCTCCTGTAAATAAGGCCAGAGTTTTCCCGGGTGAATCCGTGTGCAAACTCGTGCGCTATTAGGTCAAATGTGGATAGTGGATAAGAATGGTCTCCGCCGTCGCCAAGGGCAACATGTGTGCCGTCCCAGAATGCATTGTTATACCGATAACCATAATGAACCAAGACTGGGGTTGGTTTTACCTTAAGCAGTGGGGTACCTGCCCAATCACTAAACAAAGAAAATATTCTCGTTCCGAAATACATGGCATCGTAGAGCGGTGAGTATGCACCATTGACGGCGTCGTTGATCATGGTGTTGCAGTCATAGGAGTAAGGTTTACTGCCAGGTGCTAGCGGAAGTTTTTTGTTTTCCATATGATAAACTCGGATGTGAGCATTCTCCAGATGGCATTTGCCATCATCCGTCGCTCGGACGTTCAACTTTTTGAGTTGCGGATGTCTTCCGAAATGATACCGTCCAAGTTTAGCATTGCCTCCAAAGCCTTCAACATAGCGAGTCTCTAGATCATCATAATTGAAAAAAACATTTCCGAGATTCGCGTCCATCATGTAAACTGGCCTCTTGGTCTTTCCAGATCCCACAGCGGTGTAACTCACAAGATAAGCAAGGTGGGCTTTGTTCGTCTCTTCTTCTATGTAGATGTATTTTTCCACCTTTGGGTTTAATATCGTCACCTGCAACATGCTGTCATCCTCTCTTGCCTTCACATTATCTAGAGCAGCATCAGGGTCCAAACCAGCTATAGTCGACTTCACATCTTCGTCTATTTTCTGTATGAATTCACCATGGGACCTTTCTTTGATTTCCCCTGTCTGGGCATCCCTGGAGAGAACTATGTGGGCATTGAACACTGGGATGCCCTTGTAGAGTTGCATGAACTTCGTAGTTGTGTCACCTTGAACAGTTTTTGCAGCGTTTGTTTTTTTGACCGTTTCATCCCCCGTCAGACCAAGAACGCGTTTTACGTCAAAAACGATGTGTAGAAACCCTCGTTTGTCAGGATTTGAGGCAAAGAACTCCAACTTTTCTGTCACTCGTGTTTGTACGTCCACTCTTTGGGCAGCATGAGCCTCCTGTGCCATCAAACCTGTAATCAAAGAAATTATTTTGTGTAATCATAAAGTATTTGATTATATAGTATTATAAAGACCATACATATGATTAACACATGTGGAAATACATTGTTAACCCTTATGCTGCTGGTGGCTAATTTGGCCAATAGAAAATGATGCAAAAACCAGAAGAATGACAGAAAACCGAGACACATTGGTACTCTGAGAGTACTAGTACTCAGCAAGAGCTATCCAATGAATACCAACATGACAGGGTAAAGGTGGTTTTCAAAAGTCTTTCCGTCCTTGTGCTTTGGACAAAAGTAGTCTCAGCACTGGAAAAGTTAACAAAACAATAATTTGATTAATATTTGACTGAAAACTTTTGACCGTGATGGCCTTAACAAACTAATTTGTGTTTTTTAAACACAACTGTATTAGTCTGTGGGCTGCCATGGGTTACCGTGCACCCCCCCCCCCCCCCCCCCGCGCTACTAAGGTCAATATACTGCTCAACACTGCCTGTATACATTGGGGGATTGTAAAAAAAAAATAACAGCGATAAGCAGTAATAAGAAAGTTTGTGTTAGATGTTCTGTGTTACGTTTGTGTTCCAAACATAGATGAGTTAGCGAGTTGACAACTTCAGTTCGAGCTTGGCACTAGTGCTCGAGCCACTTCAGTTCGTGAATGGTGAGTGCAGCTCTAAGATTTTGCCCAAACATTTTCATGGGTGAAAATTCCTGCCATGAGTTTGTGTACAGCCCCACTACCAATGATAATTTCTGGGGCAAAAAAATCATGCCTAGGCGAAATTTTCATTTTCATGCATGGAAATATCATTTTCATCCCACAATTTTTTCATGCATGATACTTTTCCATTTCCTTCAAAATGTTTTATTTGCCTGTTCAAAAGCTTTCAAGAATTCAATAAAGTACCCGTAAAGCAATTCACCAGTACCGTATTCCTCCGATTAACTGCACAGACCGCAAATAAGCACACAACCCTTCCCCCCTCTCACCTTTTTCTCAGAAAATATTTGGAAGGGGAAAGCCAGCGGACATTATTTTCTAGCCTTCTAGTTTTAAACCACCTCCGCCAAACCTGTTTCCTTACCTTTATAAGTGGGTCCGTCACAATCCATAAGGCCTAAAAAAAAGTTGCTTGTTTCCTGTAACCCTACCCTAACAAGTTTTTATTCAAAAAAATCCATACCCTAATTTTTTTTCCGCCCTCCCAACTTCCAATCAACGTAAAACATGCATAAAACACACATTTTTGACTGACCTACCTACCGTATTTTCGCGTGTATAAGACGCACTTTTTTACACGAATTTTTAAACTCAATACGGGAGTGCGTCTTATACACAAGGCTAGAAATCTAGGGTGTGTTACATCGAGTGCCCAGGCCACACAGAAGTAAAAAATCGATGACCAGCCATTACCGCAAGCCGTATCAGAATTGAGGCTCGGGTATGACTTCATTTCAATTGTGTTTCTAACATGTTTAGCACGTCTCTAACTGTTCAACTGTTGTTTGTTATATCGGACCTGTCCAGCCGGTTCTATGTTAAGCACAACAATTGCAATACACTGCATGAACATTCTAGCCCCTATTGTCTTTAGAGTAGCATAGTGACTTCAAATTACAATCAACGTAATGTTTGTCCGAAGAATCCAATGCTAGTTAGTAAGATGACCCCCATTTCTTTCATTTGTATTTAGAAAATAGCTAGAGACATGGGCCGAATGGGGGGTGCGTACTATACACTAAGCTAAGGTCTATACATCTTTTTAAAGGCCTGAACAAGGGCTGCGTCTTATATGCGGGTGCGTCTTATACGCGCGAAAATACGGTACCCTTTTTTTCAGACCGTTACAGGAAACAAACAATATTTTTTTCTTGGCCTAAATTGATTGTATTTTTGCCGCTATAGACCGTATATTAATCATATTTTCACCAATATAGATATAAAATATTCCTTACCAAATAAGAGAAGCAAGCCTAAGAGAGCCATGGCAGAAACCTAAAAATACAATAAGAAATGCTTAAATTCTGTAAAAACACTTTCGAAACAGTCTTCCTTAGAATACAATGTATCTATATGTTGCCAAAAATGCTAAGCTAATTTTTGAATTACATGCACAAATATTCCTGGGACAAATTGGTACAGCTGATTTATTACAGGTGTGGTGGAATCCTGTTTCTGGACAAAAATGTGTAAAGAAAGGTGTGTTTTTATTTGAATTGAACATCAAAACCTTTGCGGATGAACAGGAACTGCTCAGAATGTTTGCCAGAGCCATTCAACTCAATTTAGCCTCAAAAAGAACAAATCAGTGTCAAGTTTTGTTTCACTTTTGGTAATTTTAAAAGTTAATTATCTCTTAATGCATGAAATTTAAAGAGGTTGGTCCTCTCTCTTAATGGTCATCAGTACCATTGCAAGCTAGTTAAAAGCCCGGCCTTAAACAGACCTCACAGCAGCATCATATAACAAGGTGTATCTCCAGGTTCTTGAGTGTTATCAGGTGGAGCGTATCATAGCCAACCGGCCTAAGTCAACCCACATTCTGTTCCATTGCACTATTTACAACTTTGCACTCAAATGACATAATCTCATTACTTAAGCAGGTGGTGGTCACTGCAGGTTCAGAGTTACCTTAGGGATATCATTGATTATGCCCAATAAGATGCAAATTTCAGTTTCCTTTAGGGATCGTCCGATTAATCGACCATGCCGATTAATCGCTCATTCAACCTCTGATTTTGATGATCGATTGCAATTTTAGAAGATTTTTTAAAAGTTTTTTGAAAAAATAAATTGTCTCTAAAAACAGCCTTTTGTTCAAGTGACAGACACCACTTAAGCCTGCACAATCTTAATTAATATCAAGCAGTACTGAAACAAGTAAAACTATGGGGTTCAAGGGGTATTTAAAGAGTTAGATTAGCTCCTTTACAAAAATGGAGCTAAGAACCCTTGAACAAGCCAAGACTACCAAAGGAAAACTGCGCATATACAACTTCGATTATTAATCGATCATCAGTCCTTCAGATGGACTGATGATCGATCTTGAAAATTGTGACCGATTCCGAACACTAGTTTCCTTACTGATAAAGATTTTTACAGGCCATGCTTATGCTGCTGTGAGGTGTGTTATGGGATGGGGCTTTTAACTAGGTTGCAATGGTACTGATCACCTTATTTTAACCCATCCATGCCTGCAGCCAGTGGAAGTGCATTTGACTAGTGTCATCTGGACACATCATAGGCATACAGGCTGTATTCATTATTGGACAGATGTGGGATTACACTATTCAAGTTCCCACTGATAACTGAAGCACTTAAACGAGGGAAATACGCATACAGCTTTAATTTGGAGTGCTAATAATTTCACTTTACAGCCCTGCTGGAGGGTTTTTGTGCTACTTTAAATTCGCGCATTCAAACACTCAAACAAAGCAGATACAAAGCAGGAAATAATTTGAAGGACGATATTTTGGCGCTATCATGGGCAGCGCGAAAATAGCAAAAATGAAATGCCTGTAAAAATACCAGTTATACAATAAACTAGGGTAGAAAGCTACAATGCAATGTTCTTGCACTACTCACACCTCATCTGTGACATTAATGACTACACAGTACTAAGGCAACGCCCTATAACCAAAGAAGAAAGTCTCAGTCTGGCGGGAGAATATCCGGCCATCTTATTTTCTGTTGAAAGTTTCGTTCTAGAAGTTTTAGACCGCGAACGGCAAACTCGAACTCCGGTACAATCTTATATGAATTCTTCTAAGTTACAATGAATAGCGTATAGACTATAGTAAACCAGCGGCCACGTACCAGCGGAGAAAGAATTGTTCGAATTACCGAACTCCGAAGAGATCGAAAGCATTATTTCCCGAACTTGAATGATTGACGTAACCTCGCTTTTTATAGCTCACTCTTGAACCAAAAGAGTTCAGTCACTTACTGGCTGTGGCGTTAATGGATATCTTTGTCTAGTAGTCCTTCGCACCCGTCTAGACTGCTGGATACGACATCATGCAGGTCTCGTCTGCTCTCTCCGCCTCGCAGCCGCCGAAAATGAAACCGACTTCACTTGTAAAGGGGTGTGTTCAGTTTGATGAATACAGCTAACATTCGCGAACGCGTTCATTTGTGTTATAGTGAAACTGAGTCAAAGAAATTGACCCCATAATCTACCTTAAATCCCGAATTAAAACTGCTCAAGAAATAGAAAAAATATGCTGATAATACCTAGTCTTGCTGCAGGGACTTCAGTGTAAAATGTCATTGCAGATTGTATGCCGCTGTAAACGTGCTAATACTAACCCTTACCCTGGACCTGATTCCTAACCCTATCTCTAACCCTGTTTAATACGGGGTTCCTTAGATGACCAATCCAAGGGGGTTCCAAGATCCTAAGCTTCCATGACCTCCTTCCTGAGGACTGCGCGGATTTAGAGTCTATACCTATCACCCATTGGCGTTCTCCTCACCTCACGCACCCAACCTGATTAGTCAGGAATGTCGTTAAAGAAACGCAAATAAAAGTGTTCAGCTATAACTTTATTAAGATCGTAAATAGTTTAGAATATACCTATTGATCGAAAGAAAGATTCTTTATTTTGCCACTTGGCAGAATTCTGTACTCTTTACACGACTTCATATTTTGTTTTATAGCTGCTCTTGAATACTAATTGACCAAAGTTCTGCACTTGTAATGCGTTCACCAAATATTCAGTAGCCATGCAGGCAAAGAATTGAGAGCGAAAATCGTGAAATTTATCCATTTCTTACTCTTGCATAGTAGAGTATCAACTTATATGTAATGATACATTACTTTCATGCAAATTAAATTGTTGCAGGACCATGTCTGAGATTTCCAGCTACAAATCAGAGATATACCATTACAGGAAATGTGCACATAGAGTAATGTCGCGGCGGCGCTGGCGATTCCACACTGTGCTTCAGCTGTGATTCCTGTCGTTCACTCTCCCAGAGAATGCTATCTATCTAGCAGGTACTGTCCGTGCAGGTCCTTATCTTTATAAGTCAAATGCAGTCGGCTGTGGCAGTGTAGGATGGGTGTTAACGCAAGAATAGACAGTCTTAAAGATTTCCACTTGCAGTGGAAAATTGAGTATAAAAGGGGTTTTATTCGAAATAACTACAAAAAGTGGTATATTTATGTAAGGAAGTATATGATACACCGGCTTGCAGCTTAGTATAGGAGTTTAAGCATGCTCTTGAGGGTGAAAGTTGTAACTAGTTACTTTAAAAAGTTCTATGTGTCCATTTCCTGTCATGCTGGGTCGTAAGCGACCCAACATTAAGGCAATCATGTGACTGTACATTATTTATTGGCACATCAAATGCCTGTGAATGTTTTGGTGCACTCCATTAATATTGCTGAATAGAACTTTCAGATTGTTGTTTTTATTGAGTGGCATAAATTAAATGAATAGAAGTGGATTTTTGATATATATGAAGATAAAATAAATAAATAAATATATGTTGTTAGTATATTTTATGCAATGTTTTGTCGATAAACACCTTAAATAAGCCCATGTTAAAAACACCATATAAATTAATATCAAAAAGAAAAAAAATTGTGGGAATAGTAAAATTTTTGCAGGATCAATAGATGCTAGGTCTGGTCCTATATGGCCAGTAACCTTTTGAGTTATGGTTAAGGCCTGGTGACCCATTTTATGTAATGATGTTCTAGTAATAGATATAATATATATACATGGCTAATAGCAAAAAAAAGTATAAATCAGGTTATGGACACCAGGAATATAGCCCATTATTCATCAAATCGCATGATGCCCCAAGCCTACAATATGCTCAAACTTTAATCACCTTAGTTTCTTAATTCCTCATTCTACTTTTTCATTTTAAGAATCGTTTCTTTTCTTAGTCTTTGCTTTAAATAAATGAGCAACATCTAACCCTCTTTTAAACCAACCCCCTGATGTGGTACATGAAATAAATCCTGGATCCGTTTCTACAAAGCTGTGGTGTCTCTGATGTGATGATTTAACATGAAATGAAATAGATCACTGGGCCTTTGAGCTCGAACAAAGTGAGTACCGGTACTGCATATTTAGGTATATAACAATTACACTGTGTATACCCCTTTAAAACAGGAATATTTAGTCATAAGTAATGACATCACAATCTATAAATAACCTATGGGTCTGCCCTTTAGAGGGGGTCCACAGTATTTCAGAAATCCATTTGTGGGAATCCAGGGTTTCTTCTGCAACAAACTTCATTAAGTTTTCAGAGTCTCCTAGGAAATGTTCAGTGAAGATGTTTACTTAAAAGTTCAATAGTTTTATTCATTTTCACTTCTCAAAATGCAACCTCCTCACTGTTAACTCTTCTAAAATGTAAAAAATTAATTGGCCAAAAATGCATTTCATACTCAGGGCCCTACGTTTGGAATGGCTTAACTGAAGCAATCAGATGTGCACTATCTCTCATCATTCGTAACCCTGGGGCCGCCGAGCTACTTGTAAACATGCCAGAGGGCCTCAGGGAATATCCTTACCATTGGACTGAGTTACCCTCTTTAAATAAAGATTATTATCATCATTATTATTATTATCATTATTATTATTATTATTATTAGTAGTAGTAGTAGTAGTAGTACACGTATTATTATTATTATTATTATTATTATTATTATTATTATTATTATTATTATTATTATTATCAGAATTAACCATGTGTGATATCACAAGCGGACACTTGTTTGTATGTACATTGTGAACCGGCACATACCGTCACGCGTTGGACATAGAAATGAGTGGGCTAAAGGGATTCCAAAACGAACCCGCCGAATGCACTTGAACTTTGGATATGGAACTTTGAGACATTCTGTTCAATCACGAATGTCGAGATTTTTGGTCTTTTTTCGTGTGTTTTCTTTAAGATTTGGGGACATTCCTCATGGGAAACTTGTTAACAAGAATCTCCCTGAATGTTACTGGTCCTGTTAAAGGTTAGTTCGAGCAACTCTAACAGCTAACTCTGGCAGTCTCTGGTACCCTGCCGTTGTTTACTATTTAGAGTGCGTTGTCCAGGTGATATATTAGTGTTAATATGATGCTGGCATGAAAAAGAACCAGAATGAAATGAGAAATAGCTTGGAAATGGAGATGAGGGACGTACAAGATTAGAGCTGGGACCATTGGACAGGCAGATAGGACAGGTAGGTCGAGTGAGGAGAAAAGGTGTGCTAGATGCAATAGCGGAAGTGAGGAGAATGACATCTATGTTTTCTGGTCCGGTTAGATACCCCGATCGGGAGAAATCTCCAAATCGGGAGATTTCTCCCGATCGGGGTACATTGTCCCGAGAAATCTCCCGAACAGGATGATTCTCCAGCTCAATAATCTTTACCTCCCTTCCGAAGAGTTCACATCATGTGACATGGTTACCCCGTTCGCAAGTTTTTTTTCGGTTAGGGATAAGTATCCTGTTCGGGGTATAACATTCAATCTAAATGGGAAGGTCAACTTTTACTGTTGAACTTCCGAAAAGCACTCATCCAAAATAAAAATTGGAAATGGAAGTTAATGATATCTTTATTAACTATGGGATTATACTGACTTTAAGCAGAATCTCATTTTGTTAAAATTTTCCTGTCAGGGTATCCTGGCAATGCACGGAAACGGAGTCAATGGCCTGCTTGGAAATATATTGAGTAAGCTCAAGGCTGCCCAGATGTCTGGTAGTTGAGAAAATACCAGCTCAGCAGCTACCAGGCGGCTGAAGTGCTTAATCTTTAGGTAGTTAGTGTTTTGTGGCCACGTCTCATTAATTGACAATGTATCCCGATCGGGAGAATATGCTGAGCATACAGCAACTGAAGATCAGGGGAGAAATGAATAAGCAGTTAAAATGCTTAGGGGGGAGGGGGGGTGGGCTGAGGAAGGCAAAGACTGGGATAGGAGAGAGACAATAGAAAAAAATGAGATTATGCTAGGAATGAATGGGGTTCAGGATGCGAACAGCTGGCCAAAATAGGTGCAGCTGGGAAGAAAATATGGCCTAACTGAAGTATCCCGTGCCCCTCATAGTCTTAGCCAGCAGGGCGTCTGGGCGTCTTCAGGACACCCAAACCCTCAAAAATCACCTGTTACCACACCCAAATTTTGTTGTTAGTAATTTCTGAAAATGTCAATTTCAAGCATGTAATTGCATTTTATTCACCACAACATAATTCTCATGAAATTGGATAAGATTATTATGCTTTATTTAGATAAGAAAGTGCATGTTTAGGTCTGTAATATGAGAATAATGTGGTCTCCCTTGAAAAATAGGACGCCTTAAAGTTTTACAATTGCTAATTTTGGGCACCCAGTTTCAAACATATTTATTATGTGATAAAGCAATGTTCTAAACATGGAAAGATCTGGCAGCAAAATGTGCTCTTAAAGCAATAGGTGATGTTAATTTCACGCAAGTTTTTTGTCAAGCGAGACAAGAGACAGACAGACAATGGTACGCCTGGTCGTTCGGTCAAAACTTTTCTGGTACAATGTATCTGCATCAGCCAATTTTTCAAAACAGGGTGTCCAAATGGGCCTTGTTGATAAAGTAGGGTGTCCAAGTCTGTCTGTCTAAGGCGCACGGCCAATACGGCCGGGTCTGGGGGCTGCCTAAGGCCTCCAGAAGCCGGAGGGTTCTAGATGCTCTGAGATGCATTATATGAGTAGCATATAGTAACCATCGGCCGGTACCAGAGTTAGAGTTGCTCAAACTAGTTTAAAATGAGATCTGCTTTTACTGGCTCGAAGCTAATTTTTGAAATTTTCACTGGCCTGGGGCCACCGGTTCGCAGTTAGCAGTAGAGGCATTTAATTCCTGTACCAGTCGACTGGACGTCTGCCATGCCTGGTTGTACAAACACCAAGTAGCAACATATCAAAAAGTAAGCCAAGCACACCAATGACCCATTGGCTGGCGAATCATGCAACTACTTTTAGTTTTGAGGTCATCCATGCATCTATGCCCAGGAAACTGTGTTGCAATCGGGCGTGCGGTCGTCTATTTTGCCTGGGCTGCCCACGCATTTAGTGCAGGAATTAAATGTCGGCACTGTAGGTCACAGCTATAGCGAAGGAAAAGGTTATGGCAAACACATATAAGCAATATACATATGACTAAAGCAAAGCTTTCGATGCTGGCGCAGCTCGATGATAATTCTGCATTTCCCTTCAAATTCAGTCACAAAATTTGTGACGTCATTCTTTGCTTGTGCTTCGCGGAAACATTGGAAACACCTTGCCTTGATATGAGCTTTATATTTGTGCAATAACTAGCCCCAGCCGACTCTAATACTCATTTTATATATTGATGCTACTTGGTATTGGAGTCGGAGGACCTGCCTATACCTTCCAATGTTAAAAAACAATCTCCCCAAATTACTCCTTCAGTGCCCAAAGTTTCCCAAACTACTTCAGACCTGACTGCACATGGATAATAAATATGAGCTAGTAATGCGTGCCGCTAAATTCATTTTTTGATAAACTCACTTATAAAGGAGCAGTAGTCCAAACATTTATTGACATATTTACTATTCGTTGACCACCATCTTGAGGATTCCGCATGAGGTCAAAGGCAGCGGGCAACAAGCGCCGCAATGTGCCGGCTCATGTTTTGCAGTTCTTTCACAATAAAATTGTGTCACACTGCCGTTTCCCTAATAAGGAATCAAACACCTTTTCAGAGATCTCATGATAGGTGAATCCAAGATGGCATCCTACATCTGAATTTTTTTAACAACAATTAAATGTGTACATTTTTCAATGATCTGATACAGGAATTGCAAAAACTAAAGTAACGGCATGCTTCCATATATATATCCAAGTATAAGCCTATGTTATTATTTGAGCAATTGTGTGAGGAATGAAGTCGCTATGAGTGAAAGTTTTTTTAACATTGCAAGGTATTTGTAGATTTACTGTAACATATGTAGTAATCAACAGTAGTGTATAAAATTGACTTAATACTGGAGATTGGACATCTCCACACTAAGGCAGTATGTTATTAATTAGCAAAATTTCTGAAGCTGACAGTGCTAAATGTAAGGAAAAAGGTCTCTGTGGGTCTGTGCGGCAAGCAGTATTGTTCAAGATATTGTCAAGCTATTGCATCTTTAAGGAAATATCAATAGCATATTGTCTCACAAAAAGATTTAAGATGCGGCTAGCAGTATTGTTTAAGATATTGTCAAGCTATTGCATCTTTAAGGAAATATCAATAGCATATTGTCTCACAAAAGGTTTTAAGATGCCAGTCCCTAGTTGTGGGAAGGGAATCTTTTTTTGGATATGCCATTCAAAGAAAGCAAGCCTTATTTACATAGCTAAGTGTTTTCCAACTCAGTAATTATTTCAGGTATTCAGGAAGAAAACAACACAAAACTGGCTTTCATATCATTTTACTTACCTCTCTTCCAATCAAGCAAAAAGGGCATGAAAAAGTATGGAAAATTAACAAGCAAAATGTGGTTCAAAGTATCATAGGGGAATCCATATTAATTTTCTCTTATGTTTATTACTAAACTGGATTGATTGATTATTAGTAAGTTGTCATCATAATGGATTTTAATGGCTACTTATACAATTGTAATGGATAAAATGAACAGTATAGGTAGTATATTCAAGAATTACTATTAGATTTAGTTAAGTAGATATATCTTTCACATGCATTATATGCAGTATAATTTAGCGTGTTTTAGAGTATTTTAATGTAATTTCAGTGATTGGAATACCAATACTGAAGCTGTTATAGGTACATGTATTATTCTAGGTTGAATACAATATGCTACCCTAATCAAGGGTGTGTGTTGATAAATTAGAGGTTTCAAACCCTAACCAGCTCAGTGCCACTTATATCTTCCTGAATTGCCACAGTTATCATCACAGGGTTCTAGATAATCAGGGTTTGGCTTCTTAGCCATTATTAACACCCTTTTATCTCCGCACCCAATCAACCACCTTTCAAGTGAAGCCCTAGTTAATCTGGGCACAACTTCACAGCTCTAATGGCTAATCCTAGTCAATTGTAATCAAACTGGCTGTGGTTTCTGCCAGGTGTGGGACTGATTGATATAAGGGTAATCCTTATCACCCAGTCCTGTACTTATGATTGATAGCCTAATTTAGACATAGTTGTTGTTGTTGTTGACAAATAGTTTATTGTCCAATCCAGATAATGACATTCATTACATACAATACCAAGTGTTAAAAATCCGGCCAGCCACGAAGGCTTATAATGGACCAAATACGAACATAAATATTATCAAAACGACATTCATTATATACATTGTACAATATATTATCTAGTTAATCATAAAAATCTTATAGTGGGTCTTGTATATAAGGAGTCACTTCTTTTATACACAATCTTCTGATACCCATCTAAAATCGAGCCAGCCGAGTTTATGTCGAAAAGGTAAACATGACTAGTATGGTTTAATAACAATCAGTTGCTAGTTAACATTTGTGACCTCCTGTTGTACATCCTATTGAGACAAAATGATGCAGTTTTTAACAAATCCAAAATGACCTTAAGTTGCTCCAAATCAGTGAGTTCTGTAAAATTAGGATATTGCAAATTGGCTAGTTGCAAAATGGTATTTCTCAAATCGTCATAAAAAGGACATTTTAGAATAAAATGCACCTCATCTTCCACCTCTATAATTTGTTACAATATACAGTAAAACGATTTTCCCTTGGAATCTTTTTGTGGTGCCCTCTTTCAATTTCAAGGTTAGATGTGCCACACATTAGTTTTGCGACAACTGATCTGTGCGACTTTAATAGAGGTGTAGTTACTATGACATCAGCTTTGAGTGGGAGACCACAAATAGCATAGAAGGTTTGGAGTTTACTGGTGGTTACACAGTTATTTGTCCATGTTTGTTGGGCACTGGGGGATGGTTCATTCTGGGTACCAACTTCATGAGTGGGGGTGCGCGAATGATTAGCCAATCACAGCACAGTAAAGGTAACCAATGAGAAAAGGTGAGCCTTAGGTCACCTGACTGAAGGGGGAGCCACTGTAGGGCATATATACCCTGGTCAGGCCTTATGGTAGTCAGTCAGGCCTGGGGTCAGACCCTTGGACTAAGTTGTTTAATAAAAAGACCAGGTAAAACTTACTAAATCTCACTTGTTATTCCTGTCCCATTATTACAAATGTGATAAACGAAGGGACTTAACCAGGCCTGTCCCGCCTGTCTTTTGGACAGGCTATTTCCTGAAAACCTCTTTTTTGGACAGGCAAATATTTCTACGAAGAATTGTCAATTTTGACTTTTTGGGGGAAATAACCAAATATTTCCTAACAAACCTTATTCTAGGACATAGCTGCCCCTTTTGACACAATGGGCTACTATATTTAGTTGATAATAGGATCTGGAGTAGATACGTATCTAAATCTGGATGGGCAGAAATTCTGGGATTGCTGTTTTGGGCAAGCATTTTGGAAAATCCTCGCTAAGACCGGCCTGGCTCAAAGTCGCAATTCTGTCAGTGAGGTTGACTTATTCTAGGTGCAGAATCAAATATCCTAATCTTAATCGTTACATTTTAATGTATATACATTGAACATATTTTTCTCTTTTGCAGGCTGTCAGATGGAACTGGACATGAGGCAGTATTTCATCATTTTCTTCCAAAACTGCAACTTTGAGAAGGGTGCTTGTCTTTGACTACTCAGGTCTGGGAGTAAAGCGCACATTAACAAGATTAATGGAATGGTGAACAGAAAATGACATGGTCGTTTTACAATTAGAATGAAGTATGTGATGTGCTAATTGGTGTTGACTGCAGTTTAACAAGAAAGGAAATCGGAGCTCATCTAATTGATATAAAAGAGTACCACAAAGCAAGAAACATGTCTAGCAGTGCAACTCAGGCTCTTGCGCTGCACAATTACCATAGAATTGATAGACCTGACCAGTGTGTCGAGTGTGATGTATGTGATAAGACTTTCAAGACACCTAAACAGCTGGAAATACATATGATCAGCCACACAGAGGAAAGACCATACCAGTGTGATGTATGTGATAAGACTTTCAAGACACCTAAACAGCTGGAAATACATATGATCAGCCACACAGAGGAAAGACCATACCAGTGTGATGTATGTTATAAGACTTTTCTCACAACTATAGCACGGAAGAAGCATATGAAAGCCCACACAAATTATAGATCACCACAAAGACCATACCAATGTGACGTATGTGATGAAACTTTCAAGAAACATTCTCACCTGAACAAGGATGCCTTAACCCACACAGAGGAAAGACTTTACCAGTGTAATGTATGTGAAAAGGCTTGCCGCACAACTATAGCACTGAAGAAGCATATGAAAGGCCACAAAGAGGAAAGATCATACCAGTGTGATGTATGTGATAAGACTTACAAGACATCTTCTTACCTGAGAGAGCATATCAGATTGCACTCTGGAGAAAAACCATATGAGTGTGAGATATGTGATAAGGCTTTTGTCTCCTGTTCCCGCCTGAAAGTTCACATAATATCACATTCTGGGGAAAAAAAGCACCAGTGTGATGTATGTGACAAGCAGTTTACCACATCTTCAAATCTGAAAATACATGAAAGAACACACACTGGTGAAAACCCTTATAAGTGTTTGGTGTGTGACAAAGCATTCATGACATCAACCTATCTGACACTGCACGAAAGAACACACACTGGAGAAAAGCCATACAAGTGTGTGGTGTGTGACAAAGCATTCTCTGCATCATCTTCTCTGACCTCACATGAAAGAACACACACTGGAGAAAAACCATATAAGTGTTTGGTGTGTGGCAAAGCATTCTCTGTATCAACATCCCTGACCAAACATCAAAGAATACACACTGGAGAAAAACCATATAAGTGTGATATATGTAGCAAAGCATTTTCCGAACAATCTTCACTACGTAAGCATGAAAAAACACACTTGGTGGAAAAACAATTTGGTTGTGATAAATGTGATGTGAAATACAGAAGTCGTGATTCGCTTAAGAGACACCTAAAGAGACATAGTGACAATATTTCTCAGGCCAAGTCATGTGATAAGGCATTGCCCTCTTCCCCAGTTCAGGAACTTTATAAAAGTGCAATACAGAAAGTAGGACGAAAACACCACTGCGGCATCTGTAAAAAGACATTTGCCAGAATTGACAATTTGAAAAGTCATGTATTAGTACATTCAAAAGAGAAACCTTTCCAGTGTGAAACATGTGGTAGAACATTTGCTCGCCATTCATTTTTGGTCAGACATAAACTTACCCACACTGGGGAAAGACCATTTCAATGTGACGTATGTGGTAGAGCATTCGCACGTAATGCTCATCTAACCCTTCATACAAAAACACACACTGGGGAAAGATCTTACCAGTGTGACATATGTGACAAGACATTCATAAGGTCTAGTAATCTGGATCGGCATAAGGAAAGACATGCTGGGAAAAAAGCGTATAAGTGTGACTTATGTGATAAAGCTTTCAATCAGCCTGACGGTCTGTACCTGCATAGGAGGAAACACCGTGGTGTACCACACTTCGAGTGTGAGCTATGTGGTAAGGGGTTCTTCCAGTCCTCAGAATTTGTTCTACATAAAAGAATGCACACTGGGGAAAAGCCATTCAAGTGTAAGCAATGTGATAAAGCATTTTATCAATCATCTGCTCTGAAACAGCATGAATTAAGGCACACAGGGGAAAGACCTTTCCCGTGTGACGTATGTGACAAGGCATTCTACGAGTCGTCAGCTCTGAGGAAACATAAAGAAACTCATCTTAAGACAGGAAAGAAACGCCCGTTGAAAAGAAAAGCGCCATCCCGTTGGAGCGATGACACAAGCAGTGATGACGAAGAGACAATCAGTGATGTGGTTTATAAGGATGAAGAAAGCAGTGATGAAACACTTATTGATGAGGAAATCTGTGAGGAGGAAAATAATGCTGAGGCAGTTACTGAAGAGGAAAATGATGAGGAAAATAATGAAGAGAAAGTTAGTGATGAGGAAAATAATGATGAGGCAGTTAATGATGAGGAAGATATTGATGCAAAAGATGGTGATGATGATGATGAGGAAAGTAATGATGAGAAAGTTACTGATGAGGAAAATAATCATGAGAAAGTTTGTGATGAGGAGGCAGTTACTGAAGAGAAGAATGATGATGAGTCAGTTACTGAAGAGGAAAATAATGATGAGGCAGATGATAATGAGGAAAATAATGACGAGAAAGTTACTGATGAGAAGAATAATGCCAAGAAAGTTTGTGATGAGGAAAATGATAAGGAGGTAGTTACTGATTAGAAACTTTCTGATGACAAATGATGAGGAGAAAAATAATGATGAGGAAAATTAGGAGGCAGTTACTGATGTTAAACTTACTAATGAAAGTTAGTGATGAGGAAAATAATGATGAGAAAGTTGGTGATGAGGAAAATAATGATGAGAAAGTTGGTGATGAGGAAAATAATGATGAGAAAGTTGGTGATGAGGTAAATAATGATCAGAAAGTTAGTGACAAGGAAAATAATGCTGTGACCATTACTGATGAGAAAATTCAAAGTTAGCAATGAGAAAGTTAGTAATGAAGACCAAGAAGATGAGACAGTTTGTGGTAAGAATGGTGGTGGTGAGGGAGTTATTGTAAAAGCAATTATTGATGAGTCAGTTAGTTATGGAGCAATTTCTAATTTATACCAAAATGTGCTGGAATGAACATTTGAGAGAAAATTACAAATTTCTGTTAACTTTGAAAAGTAACCAGTGAATAAAGAAAAGGCAAATATTGATTTAGATCCCTTAAATGTTAGCAGATAGTTCATAATTACAAACACAATAATTTATAATATTTAGCTTCAATATTTCCAATTCAGGAGGCTCTATGACATATCCTTTACAATGGATATTATATTAAAGAGTAACATGTTTGATGATGATATGTGTTCTTTTGAAAAGCAGTAGATATTGTATGTTACTTAGTTGTACTTTGCTTGAAGATATGGGGTCTATTTAATGAAAGTCGAACAATCAGTTAGCTAGCTAAGTTTATCCTAGATCGAAAATGGTTAGATCTAATTCAAATTTTAGAGTAAGATTGAAAATATTATCTGATTAAGTGTAGGGTATAACATTTAAGAGTTTTGTATCCAAATCAATAAACCTCCACTATTGTACAAAAATATGCATTTGTTGTGTGTTACATGTGCCAGTATGTTTTTTTCTTTGCTTTTGGTGTGTGTTGTTTAGGAAATAAAAAACATGAGTTTTACAGAAATTTAAAAAATAGTTTATCTTAGATCTTTCTCATCTTGTGAATTTGGTTTCAAGAAGAAAAAAATAGCTAGCTAAACATATCCAGCATGAGGCCGTTTATGTGCTAGTTCTACAATGATAATCCGCACGTGCCGTGACATGCACTCTCGGGTTTCCTTGGAAACTGGAATCTTGATATCTAATCATGTACTAACTTGTTATTTCCTTATGACACTGTGTTCTCACATACATAAAACAGAAAGAACACATGAAAAGAACAACATTCCCTTATAAGTCTTTCAAAGGTAATTTATTGACAGTTTTGGAAAGCGTTATACATATGAAGTGAGTGATTGAAGTTATATAAAGTACCGAAATCAATCTTCTTTAGGCCTGAAAGTAATCAAACACAGTTTCAAATAACATACTATAGTAATACACTGATGACAAAAGCTTGAGGCAGCAGGGTGGCATACAGGCTACCTGTAAATGTTTCTGTGTTTTAGGGATAAGATAGGAGATTAACTTAAAATGTCCCTGCTGGCGAAAGTCCCTTGAGATGGGTGGGGCTCATTCCAGACAGAACCTTACACATATAATAAGTCTATGGTGTATAAAATTCTGTCAGAATCTCGCCTACAATCAGTTCATATGCTCTTGGAATTACATGAATAAGTTCCATTGATGTAATAAGAACTGGCTTATGAGTTGATCTTCTTAAGTGTTTAATACATAACTTAAAAATTGCATAGAAATAACCAGTTGCATATTCAACCCGTTCATTCTCAGAGCATTCCTCGTATAAAATGAAGTGCTTTTAAAGCATTTTTCTTTTCATTATCATCTTTATCTGAAGTGGCAAAAATATGTTCCTCAACTCACAATATATAGGAATAAAATTTCTGAGATTTGGCTAAAAACTTGCTGAGGCTTTTTTCTCAAAAAAACACACCTCATGTCAGAAATATTCTTCCTCTACCACACTTTCTAAGGAACCCCAACTTTTATGTTCTGTCCTGAATCCTAATCCGTTGCCAATTATCTTAAATTTAAATATATTTCAGAAAGAAAACTGTTATTAAGGAGTATGAGAATCAATGGGTTTATCATACATAATACTGCATAAAAATCACACATGGATACGATACAAGTATTCAAACAAATCATGGCCAATCAACAAATGTTAACCATAGAATATAAAAATCAAAAATATAAAATCCATATATGAAGACAGCACATATATCCCAATCATTTTGGGTAGAATGTTTTCTTTTACTGAGAAAAATATGTGGAACACAGGTAAACCTGTGTTCTGAAATTTAAACACATATCTCTAGTGCTCGCATAAGCATCGATTTCACTTTGAATTTTCTGTCATGTTCAACGTACTTGTTAGTAGTGCGGGGAATCGTTGAAAAATTTCAGCTTGATTCATCAACCTAATATTAATTTACGATCGATTGATTATAATTGATCATGATGTATATGTTAATGTCCATTTGCCCGTATCCGATACATGACTGATTACCCCTAAATTATAAATGGTAAGGAACACTTATTTCGTGTTTACAACAACGTTTTACTTTTATGCATGGTTTCTGTGGTAAATAAGGCCCCTTCTGATTGGTTGTTTTGACCATGTGACCAGAGAATGATAATAATCATAAAATAATCAATCTTTTGTTTTAATAATCAATCGATCAGAAATCAAGGCACAATGAACAATTAACCGATTATATAATTAATCTTCCCAACACTATTTGTTAGTTCCCTTCATACAGTGATTAATCATTATTCACCACATTATCAATATTTAAAATTCCTTTTCCGTTGAATACCAAATAATACTGCTGAATTGATACTTGAAATATTATAAACATGAAGGTGTGAAAGAACAGGGGCTAGAATATGATAATAATTGTTAGACTACTCTACAGGATACTGCTGAAGTTCTTCATCCATTAAAGCTAAAAGATTCTTCCAGAAATCGCCAGGTGTCAATGCTGTGTAAGTACCTATCCAACTAGCTTTAACTGACATCTGGTGGCAAAAAAGGAAACTAATCTCTTCATTGCCTCATTCAAATAAAATGGAAAAAACACACTCATCCTTTAAGTACCATTTACAAACTCAAGGCGATCAGAAAAGTCAACCTACATTATTCATGAAATCTTTGCTTTCAAAAATCTTGATTTATTAATTGAAGGATGTAAGTAATGTTCAAATATACTGTTGGAAATTATTTAGTAACTAAAAGCAAATATGCCATCCATCTTAATAAACACACTCTCAAAAATCATTTTCTTTTCAGAAAATTGTACATTTCACAGTAAAACCAGTGTACACAGTTGGAAAGACTTCTTAAATATGACAAAGCCATCACATTGGATAAGATAACAAGAAATGCTGCGATTAAGTACAAGAAATCGACTTATGATCAGCCAAATCATTTAAAGGTTCTCATTGAATATAAAAAGTGGTTATATATAAAGAATTATTACCAATAATATTAAGTAAGAAATAGTTTTAAGGTTAAAGCTAGAAATATAATGCTCTAGGGGTGTTTCCAGCGAACCTGCGTAGGAAAACCCTTGCATAGCTTGTGGCGCCATCTACCACTGGCTTGTGTAGTCAGTATTCTGAAAGCAAAGAAAAAAATCTGATTATATTGTAGCTAGTGGTGGGACGATTGATCGCAAACTCGATTGCTCGGCTCGCTTTGGGCCGAGTTCCGATCAATCGAACTTGCCTTCCATCGCTCGATCTTTGCCGAGCGATAATGAAAATAAACACGACCAGACGGCCGCCATCTTGAATGATACTTTCGATCGGCAGGATACACTGTAACTCACTTCTGGAGTGGATTACAGTGTATAATCTCACAGAACCAGCGGAATTGGTAAGTAACATTGTTTATATGATTCCGTTTTATTGTATGCACTACATTGATACTTTATTTCAGGATGAAATTGATGCGTAGAGCAAGAATGTTTTAGTTTTTATGAATGCATAGTTTTGCCGTTATTGCGTATCAGGTGAACTACCAAATAATCGATTATAATCGATTAATCGTTCGGCAATCTTGCCGAGCAATCGAGCGGCAAAATTTCCACGATTCCCAGCACTAATTGTAGCTAAGTAAACCAAAATATGGTTCAATTCTTAGTCCATTTACATCCCGAGAGGTCCATATACCATATTCATCCAAATAAGCGCACAGACCCCTATTAACCTGTTGTTTGGATTTTTTTTTGCAATTTCATCTTCTCATTATTGCAATTTCTAGTCATTCTTTCTCTACATTAACATTGCACAGGCAACTCTGCTTAATCCTGACATGTGTTATCCGGATTTTCGTCTAAACAGGACAGATTGGATGGTTCCAGTCCCTTCCTATACATATAATTCCTATACCCATAATCCGAATTTCGCCTAATCCGGACAGAAATTTAGGATCCACATCAGTCCGGATTAAGCAGAGCTGCCTGTATCTGTAAGGAATTTTTGCCATTTTTATATTTGTAATTGGAGCCTCTAGTAATTTTTTGGCTACACCTCCACTGCATCTGTTACAAATTTTTAGTAATTTTGTTGAAGCATTTAGTTTGTTTTTTGTCTACTATTGCATTAATGTACCAGTTAGGAATGTTTGCCATTTTATACTGTATTCTTCCGAGCAATTTCACGTGCGGGTAACATGCTAGGAAAAAGTTTGCTAAAGGTTCAGAAGACGGTGGCTTGGCCCATTCCAACATTTTTCAGAAAAAAGGGGGTGCGCTTTTTTTTCTTTTTTTGGGGCTTAATTGAAGGAATACAGTATTCTCGTTTACAAAGCCTCCAGATGGTCATGTTTTGTCACCCTCACTTTGTAGTTTGTACCTGTTTGGATTTTTGACTTTTTTATTTTTCTCAGTTTTGAAGCCTCTAGTAAGTTTTGGTCTAAAGTTAGGTATATCTGTTCTACTCAGATTTTTTTGCTATTTTATGTCCTCATTTTTGCAGCTTCTAGTCATTTTTGCAGCTTCTAGTCATTTTTTGTCTCCACTTACATTGTATCTGTTAGGAATTTTTGCCGAGTAGTCGTAGTCCTGGTCGCGTCGTTGAAGTCTGCGTCCCTGCCTGAAAACATCAACCAAAAATATAGATAGTTAAAAGGGAATGTTTTTTATTTTTACGAGCCTAAAAAAAGGAACAGGCCTTTTTTGTTTATTTTCCTCACTGCCAGGCATCGTGGCCATGCCAATATGTACAAACAATATTACTCTAATTGTGTAGAGTTGAAAAACAAATTAAAAGGGAATGTTAGTGATAGTGACAGCTAGTACATATATGGAAAAATTCACCCAATACATATTTAACACAGAGTTGAGTTTAACCCATTAATACTCACAGAGCCTGACAATTTTTATAAAACCACTCATATTTTAAGTTAATTCCAAAGTTGTTATCAAAAGTGTTATAGATCATAACAAAAATTTCTAAAGGGATTCTTAAGCATGTATGGGTCAACAATGCACAAAAATTAGGCAAATTGGCGGTCAGAATGTTGTGCGTGATTCAAGGTTCATTTCGGTATGTCACATGACTATTGTGGATCAAAAGTTTATAAGATTGTCAAACATGAACTACCTGCTAATGGATTTTGGTCAATAATCCCCATTACAATTTGACATCAGACATATGTGGGGAAAATAAATATGGGCCCACGAAGGTTAACAGTTCAAAATGGTCAATTGGTGCACTTTTATTTTAGTAAATAACACATACTAGAAATAACAGATTGTAACTATAAATTACTCAGTACACTTTTTGATAATTACACTTTTTATCAGCTGAGGGTGGCCCATGTTTTATGAAAATACTGACAAAACAGAGTAATAGTTACAGTCCATACTTTGTGAAATAGCGACCAGTGATAGACCAAGGGTGGCCCCAAGCTGAAAAATATAGACTATTTCTTACATCAGCTAAAAATTCAAATCCTGTTCATACTTACATATCGTCATTGTTGTAGCCCATGGAGGCCATAACTTGCTGGTCATATGTCGACATCTGCTGAGGACGAGATGTCCCTGACCTCCTTAACTCAGCCTCATTCTGAGACACTTTATCGCTATATGCAGACTTTAAAAAAAGAAATATAAAAACATAAGCATTCAAGGAGATAGAATTCTCTATTTGATACAAGTAATGTAATTAGCAAGCAAACAGAACTACTCTTTAATGCTTCAGGCCAAAGAGTATCTTCTCATTTTGAGACACTATTGCTATATATGCAGATTTTAAAAAGGTAATGTAAAAAAACATAAGTATCCAAACAGATGTGAGTATCATGTGACTCTCTATTTCAGACAAATTATGGAAGGCATAAAAAAGTTTGTTTCTTGCAACGGTTCGATTAAACAAAGGGTAGGTAGATAAAATGATTTTAGGGATTATTTTCAAAAAAAGGTGTGATTCATGCATGTTTTACATTGATTGGGAGTTGGGAGTGCAGAAAAAAAACTTTTTAGGCCGAATTAGCAAGAACTACTCTTAATGCTTAAGGCCTTCAAGCAACTTCCCATTGTAAGATACTTAATGGATATCATTATGTGCAGATTTGAAAGAAAAGGAATAATGAGAATCCAAAGAATCTTATGTAATAATCAGAATAATTGATGTTATTTGGAAGCACAGAGAATTAGGCCCTAAAAAATTCTAATTCTAAGAAACTTTATCGATATATGCAGACTAAGTCATATCAAAAGAAATGTAAGAAAATGAGAATCTGTTACCCATTAATTAATACAGACAGAGATATACATAACCTAGGTTATGTTTATATCTCTGAAAAGCTAGGTTATGTATATCTGGGATCCAAACAACAATTTCTGACGAACTTCTAAGCATTAATTGGTTTACGCATTCCAATAAAGCAAATAGGAAAATTGACAAGTGCACTTCAAACAACATACAACTGCAGGAGAAACATTTGATATAATTGACTTGTTGGGGCTACCCAAATTGTCAAGTGGTGCAAGGAATTATGCACCAAACTTAAGTGAGAATCTCTCTACGACGATGCCATTAGGCCCAAGGTTCAAACAACTTCAGAAAAGTCCTTTGGTTTGAAAGATATGATAAAGCAAAGAAGTTAGGTAGTGTTTTGGTTTCAATGAAATCTTGCAGATAAAAGCATAGTTAGGAAAATATTGATTGAGAGCAGGTTCTTAGCCAGGATTTAGAAACTGGGTGCCCAAAATTGGCAATTGTAAAATTTTTGGGCATCCAAATTTTAAAAGGGGACCACTATATACATGTATGAATTTATCAAAATAAGGCATAATATCCTTAAATACAATGTCATGGTAATTATATGGAGAGGAAAAAATTTAGTTATATGCTTGAGATTGGCATTTTAAGAAATCTTCACAAAAAGAATTTGGTGTGAGGAGTGCTTTTTAAGGGTCTTGGTGTCCAAAAAGACGCCCTGCTGGCTAAGACCATGATTGAGAGATGTTAAAAGATTACCAACAACTCTTTATTAGATATTTTGTTAAACCATTATCAATTTAAAAGCTATTGTCGAATAAATCTAAGATGGAGATGACCATTTCTGTAGCAACTAGTTAATAGGATAGAAAACATGATAACTATCAAATCTCCTAGTGAATGCATCTCACCTGCTTAAGACTTTCCTGGTAAGCTGCGCGACGCAAAACCTGAATCTTTCTCCGCGCCTCGTTATGTTCAGCGATACCAGAGGCCGCCATTTTGCTGCTAGCTGGATGTGCCTAGTCTATAGTGCTGCCCTCTACCCTAGTCCCACTACACTAAAGCTACAAGCAAAACAGAGAGGGGAGGTGAACGGGTGCAGGGTGGGGTATGCCAAAAAAGCAAAACTGTTTCTCGTCAATATACTGTTGAAAGAAAATGTCAACCATTCTGTTTTCCTTTGTGTAGCAGTCAGGTTAATACCATGATGAAAATCAAATCATTAGAGTTATCATCAATTTCAGAGAAACAAAATTTCTAAATATCATATTGTAAATTTAAATTAATTGATGTTATTAGTTGTGTGGTTCAGGAGTACTTTCACCCATAGATTTTGAGGAGCAAATTTACCTTAACAGATAATTGAAAGTCTTTCATATTCCAAAGAGACAAGATTGTTACTGCCAAAATTTTAAAAAAGAACACTGGTGATTTTGTCAAATTTCAGGTAACAGGCAAGTGACGAGAAACAGATTACTTTTATGGCTCTTACATGCTGAAATATACAGCCAAAATAAGCCTATCATCAGACATGTATCTTAGTTTTCAGGTTTACCCTTTGGAGGGCTTCTGCATGAAGAATCTCACCTGTTCTTGTTTTTGAATGTAGGCTTTTCTCATGAAGGATCTCATTCGCCGCCTTGCTTCATTGTGTTCATTGATCCCACAAGATGCCATTGTTAAAGCTTTACAAAAAGAACACTATCTTCATTTAAAGAATACAATGGGATAACAAGATGAAAGGATTTGATGCTAATTCAATGCTCAAGGCTACTTTCATCCTAAGAACAAATACACAAAGGTTTTTGAATACCAGTTTAAACCCTGCCATGTTGGAATTCATTTGATATAGCTCTCACTGAGTACCCATGTGCTAGGGTTTCAATCATTTTATCAGGTTTTGCATCATTTTGTATTGGCCAAATTAGCCACTGCCGGCATATGGGTTGAGCCCTCTGCAGTGTTGGTCCAAGCTATTTTAACACCCAATACTTTAGAGGAAGTTTTTTGAGAAAATTACCTAGGAGGAAACTTTGTGGATTTTAAATGTTAACATAAAGAATATCCCAATTCAGATAATTTAATTAGTGTTCACTCCTGTGGACATTACTAGTTATGATTATTTCTTAAAGAAATGTTGCATGCTTACAAATGGTGTTGCATCCTTAAAATTTACATTTTTACCTTAATAAGTAATTTCATCATATAGTGTCCAGTGTCCACCTACTCTTTTAAAACATAATACAGTTGCAAAATTTTCACTTCTGAAGTTCATTTCATTGAATAACAATTCCAATCTGGGAATAACACCTTCACAAGAAAACAACTTGCTCTTCTCAGTAATTCTGGTATTCTAGATGTTGCAATGCGGGGTTGTTATATTCTATATTCTGGTACGCATTGGTCATTAAAGTTTAATAAGTTATAAATTATTCATTCATCATTGAAAAGGGAAATATAAATAGCAGCAATGTCATGTCAGTTAATTTGCCAGATCAACTGAATCGGCTACAAATCACTTAACGGTTGCATTTATCTGATATCAAGTGATTAATCCACACCAGTGCCAAGTTATCAGTAGCTAGTTACTGGATGATTATTGGATTTATCATGATGGGATTGATGCCAAGCAATTTTCAGATCTATTCCATAATGGCGGATTAGCAACAAGTTTGCTCTTGGCAACGACAAACTAATGCTGCTCACAGTCTCAATGATCAACATTGGGGTCAAAATGACAGCACTGCATAATCTTTAAATATTAATTACTCTTATTCAAATATAATTTTAAGTGGTACCATGTTTGATGGCCTAATTTTTCAAAGTATATTTAAGCCTACCTTATCCGTGATCACTCTGGTTGCTATACACGCATTCAACTGACCTCTGACCTTTCCTACACGGCGATCTTTCTTTACCTCCAGAATGATGAGAGCTCTAAAATGAATGACGTCATCGCTCAAAAGTGTGAGTCTTGATTTTTACTCACATTTCGACTTTGATTGCATTTGAGATACGTAAGTTGATCTAATTACATTAGGTATGAACTCTGTAAACATGTTAGTTTATTTTTGGGAGCAAGAACTGGATAGCAGGATTCTTTAATTTACTACCAGTGCCATTTTTCTCCGCTAGATGTCGCTTGAAGCAAAACAGGTCACGCCCCAGTTTAAACTGCGAGAGAGGGAAACACACAAGCCCGAAATCCGCACCTTTCCAGAGGCTGCGGTGTGAACTCATTCTCAAACATACACGACGCAGAACGGCAGGAAAAACAAAGGATCTACATCCGAGGCTTGAGGAATATTAACAGGTGAGTTTGTCCTTCCTGCAGACATATGTATTTGGCCAGGGGCTAGGGTGGAGTCACTGAGTTTGCCAAGATTCGAGATCAGTGTCAGCGCCCATCAACATGATGATGGGAGTTGTCCCTCAGTGTGTGGTGGAGATTATCATCACCTAACAACACCTGTTACCAGACTGGTCAGCACATCTGCTCGGATCTCCTGAATCCTCCTGAAATGGTACATGTATATATTGTATAGAAGTTCATCTGTATCTCCACTTTAAGTTTTTTACAGGGGATTTTTCCAAGCAGGTCTGGCATTTTGTAGTAAATCCATATTCTGACATCTTGTTTGTATTGTTGATGCATTTGTATGTCTATGTTACTATGTATATTTATCTAATTCTATAGATACAGTAGGAACAATATCACTGCAATATGAATCAAGTAGACATTTCAAAGAGAAGATCCATAGCTTTTATTGACTTGGGAACAATATATATATATATATATATATATATATATATATATATATATATATATATATATATATATATATATATATATATATATATACATATACATATACATATATATATATATATATATATATATATATATATATATATATATATATATATATATATATATATATATATATATACATATATACACACATATACATTTTTTAAAAGAAGGTGACCTGTCCTTCCTATCTTTTGGACAGGCAGTTTCCTGAAAACCTTTTTGTACAGGTAATTTCTATGTTCAAAGAATTTTACTTTTTTGGGTATTAAACAATCAAATATTTTCCTAACATTTAGCATCTTCTAGGACGTAGCTTAAGTGTAAATAGCCCTTTTTGACACAATATTCTATTGAATGTAGTTTATAAAAGGATTTGAAACAGATAAGTAGCTATAAATATGGATCAGGGCTCTACGGTCCCCAGAAGGGCCAGGTAGGTTGGCGGGGCTACCTGAGCCCAAAATCAGGTTACAGTCCCGCCAGCATTTAAGGTAGTCCCGCCATTTATTCCAAAAAGGCAAAAAGGTTATTTTTCCCCCTTTTCAACAACAATAGCATCTATTGTTGTAGACAATCAAGTTGTGCCTTGAGCCTAAGTTTGAGCCTAAGTCACATTGGTGCAACTGGCCCCAGGAGCCCATGGCTCCTTTGAATTCTTCTGCGGCTCCTTTAAATCTCTGCAGGGAGCCTAAATATTTACCGGTTTCCATACACAACACCTTCAAGATGCAATTGGGCTCCTTGGAAAAAAAGTTAATTTCAAGCCCCTAAGTGTGAAACTTGAGATCTGCATATATGATGTAACCCAACCATCCCTGCAGCATCCCAATTTTCTCTGAGAAAAAGCACCGCAGTAATTGATATACAGATAACCTTATTAATTAAGCATCTTTTTGAAAATTATTTTGGTGGAGAAATTGTCAATAGATCACATGTATTCGAAACTTTTGTCAAAATATTTTGAGTTTCTACACATATTTGTTACTGATATAGTGTAATATGATACTAGCTTGGCAAGTGGCCGAGCCCAGTTTCAAATATCATCTGGTTCTTCTAAGATATTTTGAATGTCTTAGAAGATGGTTTGTTATGAAAAGATATGATTATTAGTCCAAAAAATAGAAAATTAAAAATTCTTCAATGAAATTTTTGTCTGTCTAAAAGGGAGTTTATCAGGAAACTGTCAGTTTAACCCATTTACACTCAGAGCGGCCAAAACAGGCCTGACAATTTTGTCAATATTTTTTAACAAAAGCATTTTTTGGAAAATATTTGATTGGGAAATGTTTACCAGGAGCCAAGCAACAAATCTTCTCCAAATGTTTGGTGAACTTTTGTTTTATTCACCAGTTATTTTCAAAAGTATGAGAGTAGCAGACGATACTTTCTAGAGGAACTCTGAGTGTGAATGGGTTAAAAGACAGGCTGGATGGGTCCTAGCTAAGTCCCTGTGTAGACACTATTAGTTGGCATTGTGAGCAAGCCGAACTTGATAGTGTAGATAAAGGTAACACCTTAGGCATAACATTTCCTGCCTTAGGTGTGGTCCTATTAAGTGTATATACCAACATAAACAGAAATGTGCATTACTATTACATGAGGTAGAGACTACAGATCGATAACTTAGGGATATCCTCAAACGTCCGTTATGCATTTTATATAAGAGTCTCATCAATAATGCTGTTTTTGCATCCATTGGTATTATTTATATATGCACACTTCAGTATGTACTCATGGAACGGATATGTTCCAATTCGGGTCTGAAGCAGTATATGCCAAATCTATACTGAAAACCGTATTCAGTTGGTATGGTACCTGATTCCGCCCATAAATGGGAAGATTTCGTTCCATAACAATCAGTATATACTATCACTCCCTTATGCTTACTACATACTCATTCAATACCAATTACAGTACACATTCAGTACAGGAATGGCATTCTCAGTACATAACTAGTGCAAATATCAACTATCATTTTTGGCTGGAGATAATTCAGGACATGGTCAGTACAACACTGTACATAATCAGTACAAGTCAAACACAATCAGTAAAGTTATCGGTATACCAAAAGCAAACTGAATTTTTCACCAGTGCAAAAACAATTTAACTGCAGGTATACTGTCAAGTTTTAGTATCCAACTAGAGTACATGTCCAGTACAGTTCTAGTTTATGCTTTTTTTGACCACATTTCGGTATATAGACAAACATATATAGTTTTGTTCATTCCATATACAGAAATAGGGTTGGATATTGTTAAGAGGGACAGGTAGTGGTACTGGTTATCTTTAAAAAAGTATCGTATCGTATCGTCATTATTCTTTTGTAGAAAAATGTGTGTTTTATGCATGTTATACTTTGATTGTGAGTTAGGAGGGCCGAAAAAACTTAAGGGTAGGGATCTTTTTTGAATAAAAACTTGTTAGGATAGGGTTACAGGAAACAAACAACATTTTTTTAAACCTTACCATGTCATGTGGGTATTCATTAGGAAAGCTCTCGTTGAGTACTCTTAAAATGAGTACCCGTGTGCCAGGGTTTCAGTCATGCATTTTTCAAATCTTTTGCATAATTTGGTATTGGTCAATTTAGCCACCAGCCGCATTAGACCTGTAGGCATTTATTAAAGTGGTACTGTCAGAGCTTGCTGCCCCTGCCGCCAAGGCTCACAGGATCAATACCGGATTAAAGGTGGATCATCCATAATGGATTAAGGGGTATTAGCTGACAAGAGGTCAGATTGCATGCTATGTCACTATTGGCTTATTGTGCCGGCAAAAACCAACATTCATGATCTATACTTGCTAGTCTGTATACTGCAGAGTACTGACAAGAAATTAGTCCCAGAGCTATATGACATAGGGGAAAATTCCATCCACCAGTGACAGAACCTGTTTCTCTCACGATAATAAGGAGAAAAATGCACATTTTACCATGAAGTTTATATAGCTAGCTAGATCTATACCTCCTAGTCAGTTATATTGCAGAGTACTGACAAGAAATTATTCCTAGAGATGTGGTATAAAGGTTCTGTATCCACCTGAGTAATAGAACCTTTTTTCCCACAATAAAAAGGAGAAATATGTAGGACTGTCATTGATATAATAATAATAATAATAATAATAATAATATTGTCATTTGATATTGCGCCCTTTCCATATAAACATGCTCAAAGGCGCATTACATTCCATTGTCAAAGGATAGATGTTGATATCCACATAGTTAATTGATATATACATCTTTGAACAGATGTGTTTTCAGTTGTCGGGATGTGTTTTCAGTTGTCGATATGACAAGTATCGATCGAAATAATTTTTTCAATCAATCGAAAAAAATATTATGTCAATTGTTATGTCAATTAATCGAAACACATTTTTTCAGCCTTTTATGACATTTTTTACCATTTTTAGCTTACGCTAATAAGAACTTTGAAGAGAAGCTCAAGTATTCAATCAAAAAGTGTTGAGAAAACCTTCATTGTCTTTGCATTGTGAGAATCTTAGGATCCTAGCCACAAAAATAGTGTGGAACATGTGAAAATATTCTATTAGTGTAGTTCTTCAAAATCGAATCGAAATAATCGGAATCGAAAAATAAAATGTCAATGATCGAATCGAAAAAAAATGGATGTCAATGACAGTCCTAGAAATATGTATGTTTTACCATGAAGTTAAGTATAGCTAGACCTATATACCTCCTATACCGTAAAGTCTCGGAAATCTCGGCCGCCCTAGGAAATTCGGCCACTATAATTAATCTACCAAATGATTATTGGGGAAATTCGGCCACCCCCGATTCATCCAAGGACACATTTCACCAAAAGTCGGCCACCAAGTAAATTTCATTGATATAAGAAATGAACATTTAGATTTCCAAAGTTTGCGATTGATTTTGATTAAAAACGATCTTTTCTAGCGCCACTATCCACCAAAACACAATCGTAGCCAAACCGGAATTATGTAGCGTATTTCTGCTTCAGGCAGGCATGGGGGCGTTTCTTGATTGACAGCATTGAAGAGATTGCACTTTGCTCGCTCAGCCAGTCAGGGTAGCCCCCTGGCTGTCAATCACACACGTGCGAGGCATGTCTTGAACATATGAAACTGACGATAAATACGCCATAGCACCTTCTAGCATTCATGTTTTGGTAAATCCATGTAATTATATGCTTTTCTGGGGCCCTCATTCCATCTGATTATACATGTGCATGTACATCGCCAATTCAGCCAGTTAGCAATCGATTCACCAATATACATTGTTCCTGCCATGTGCCTATAGCTTGGCCGGTATATGCCGGCGCATGTCAATCGTTCGCCGTCTGTGCGAACTAGCATAGGTAGCCATTTTGGGCCAATTTCATTAAGCCACTTGATACCTGGTTTAAAGTTAAACCAGGTCACAACTTGAAGATAGACCAGGTCTCAAAGTTAGGCCAATTTCATTAAGCACTTAGTACCTGGTTTAAAGTTGAACCAGGTCACAAATATGGGACTAACTTTAGACCAGGGGAGGGGTGGTTTATATCCTAGTAGGGCCTGGTCTAAATATTTGTATGGCTGATATCAAGGCTATGTTTGAGTATATAAACTGGACTTAGCATTTACATAGCCATTTCATGATTATTCTGGTACTATCATAAAAAAACAAGTTTTTTTTCAGACAAAAAAATCATGCTTGTAAGTTTGCATATATTATGTGATGTAGACGAATCTAACACACCTTAATGCTAATAAAGTTGCACAGATGGCATTTGTCATGTTTCCCAAAATATGCTTTTTGTTATAGATTTGTCAACAAAAATGTCAGGTACCTCTCTCTTTGAAAAATCTCTCAAATAAAAAGAAAAACTAATAATACAGTTTGGAGCAAGCTAAGAAACTTGTCCTAGTAGTAAAATAAACCACTTATTTGCATTTGCATTTTAAAGATATCTTGCTTCTACACTTACATTTTGATATTCATAGATAGTTTGAGTGGTGATGATACATGTCTTGAATGGCAGAGTGCAGCATTCGAAGCAGCTGACACATAAGTCCATATAAATATCAAATAAATTAAAATTGACAATGGTAAATATTGCATGTATCAACTTTAATTTATATTCCATAGATGATACTTTTAATTAGCATTTTACATCATAATTGCATACAATACTTAATACATGTATTTTACATTCCAAAGAAATAATACCCTACACTGGTCATCCACTATAGATGCAATAGGCTTTGTTGAGGGAGTGAAGGTTTCTATTCTCTCAACATAGGGTCCTCTACTCATAGCCTTTGTTATACTGACCACAAGCCCTTGCCAATGCCCAAAATAGAGCGAAAACCAAGGCCTAGATAGTTGAGACTAGGTTTGGTTGTTACCTGGTACTAACTCATTTGATGAAATTGGACTAAAGTTAGGCTGGTTTAACTTCTAAACCAGGTAACAGCCGAACCAGGTATCAGAGTTGACACCTAGTCTAAGTTGGATGGGTTTATCTCACCTTAATGAAATTGGCCCTTTAAGTCTGACTTGTAAACAAGTATAAATTCAATGCGTTATTGGCGTGCGGCACAAAGAATAAACAAGTAAACAACATATAAGGTAGGCAAATTCCTTTATTAGTATTTATGGTAGTGTATATAGCAGAGGAATGACAAGTCAGGTAGGTGGACAATAAGGATTTTGTGGGGGAAAGTTGTGTTCTTTTGTACGAAGTAAGCAATCGATTTTCCATCTAGCTTCCGTTTCAATTGATGATGTCGGCGAATTTCGGCCACGGTGTCTAAGCTTTGATCGCTATTTTCGCAAAATTCCGGCCACCATCAGCCAACGAAAATCGTAATTAATAAAAAGTGTCCGATATTTGCGAGACTTTACGGTACTCTGTGTACTGCAGAGAAGAATACTGACAAGAAACTATAGTCCCAGAGCTATAACATATGAATCATTGGTCTATAGCACAGAGGAGGAGCTCCAGATTAGGGATAAGTACTGGAACTTGATACTATACCAAATACTGATATTGAATGGGAAAAGGTTCCATATTGAAAGGGTATAGTATTGTATTGTATTCAGGGTGAAACATAGGTTGCAAAACAATATATTCTGAGCAGGGCATTTTGAAGGGTTAATATATGATAATAATAATATAACAATAATAATCATAATAATCATTATAATAATAATAATAATTATAATAATAATAATAATAGAAATAATAATAATAACAATAATGATAATAATCATAATCACGATAATAATAAAAAGTAATATATATATATATATATATATATATATATATATATATATATATATATATATATATATATATATATATATTTTATATAATATTTTATATATATATATATATATATATATATATATGTATATATATATATATGTATATATATATATATATATATATATATATATATATATATATATATATATATATATATATATATATATATATATATATATATATATATATTATATTGTGTTTGAATGTGGCACCCTGTAAGGTGAAAAGCAGTATTAATTTTTTTTTCCCTATACAGTTTAGTATTGCAATTGTAGTCTCTGTAGTTAATCATCATAGCGGCTCCTTTTTCCTGGTGCCCCACCCATGTATCCAATAAAATACACTGCGAGCTTAACTTAACCCATTCATGCCAGGAAATCTCATTGACAACTGTCGTCTGGACGTATGATACTTTTGATAATAACTTTGGATGTCATCGTAAATTGGAAAAATATTTGAAGGAGAGTTTTTAGCTAGTTTCTAGTCAATATTTCTCCTTCAAATATTTTATGAAAATTACTTTTCTTAGAGAGATATCACTAAAATTGTCAGACACTTTTGGGCACCACTGCTGGCATGAATGGGTTAAATATGTAGTGGGCGCGTAGGCCCACCACAATCAATATACATGGTTAGGGGCGAGCGCCCTGTTGACAGAGGTCGTGTTTTTTCAGACTGGTGTTCTGTTTGTTTAAGGGTATGGAAGAGTGTCTTAGACGGCATGCGACGATTGATTATCTATCCGGTGGCAGGTGAACTCTATTGTTCTCCCTGCATCCGTGTAATGAGATAGCTACAGGTTTTCTTGATGTAAGGTCATCCATGCAATTATATAAAAGGTGTATTATTATACCTCACATGAGGATACTCTTATCCTATTGAATGAGAGCCCTGTGTCAAAACTGTTGGCTACCTGTGTCTCTGTAAGTTTCTTTTAAAATTGACAGCGGTCACCATTCAACGTATTAGCACCCGTGTGCGGTATAATAATAAGATATACGCCCTTGGGTCGCAGTGCTCACTCGGGGAAGACCATCATGTTACCCACCCCACAGGGATGTCATATTTGTATAATATTGGCGATCTTAATATAGCTCAGACTTCCTAGGGAAATCCTGGCATTTTCCTGGGTTCATCCTTGGAATTCCTTGTTATTCCCAACTTTTTTTTATATTTAGGGAATATGCCTAATCGCCTATACAAATAGGTAATGTACATAGTAGGGTCTTTAAGCCAGTAGGGTGTCTGGTAGTTATTAACACTTTAATGGTTAGGAGTGCATCCAAATACTTTTTGTGAAGGATTCCTAAAATAATCAATATTAAGAAAATAATATGTTTACCTTGGTGTGTTTTCAGAGAGATATGTTAATAAGCATTTTCCCATTAAGTAAATACATGTTTATGGTTGTTGTATGAATTAACATACTGTGATCTCCCTTGAAAATATGCCAAAAACAATTGCCCATTTTGGTTTCCTGTAACATGCTGAAAAAATAGGGTAGGGTAGGTAGGTAAAAATATATTTTTTTGGTTATTTTTTCTTCAAACAATGCATGTTTGATGGCAGCTGTAGTTTTAATGCAGTGTTCTTATCCTGTATTTATGTTGATTGAGGAGTTGGGAGGAAAAAACGTATGGGTCACAATTTTTTATTAGGCCTTAATTAGTGTCAGACTGCTTAATTTAATTGCATAATAGAATGATCACCAGAAAGAAACGTGATCTGCTTGAAGATATTAGTGTTTAAGCCACATAACCCTTAATTATCCTGCTGAATTGCTGGATGTAGTCACTATAGCCTGCCCTGCCAACTGCATTGTCTTTGGTACCCATTGTCTTTGGTACCATTACAGGGTTAAAGGGGCACAACTTGAATTTTGATGAGTTACCCCAACTTGCCATATGTCAAAATAAAGGTCTAGGGAGAGTCTTTGAAATGGAGCTGCTTCGGGTCATGTACATGCTCTGTGGGGGTCCTATAGACATATTCATACGAATGGTCATTAGCAGGTCAACAAGTGCATCCAGATATTTCCTGGCTACTCACAGCAGGTTAGCTTATAGTGTCTCCCAGATATTTCTGGGATGAGTAGGACCTAAGGGTTAAGTCCAAAACCACTGCTCAGAATCTGAATCAGTATAGAATTCATGAAAGAATCATATGTCAAACGCTAAACCCTAAAATACTGGCATTAGCATGCAGAACGTCATTCTCAATATTACATTCCTGTTTTCAAATTCCACCATGTTGCGTAAGCGATCAGTAACTGAGCTTAGGTTTCATCACTTGCATACTAGAATCTGATTAATTCAAATCATAATCATTTTCACCAATATCATATTGAATATACCGGAATCTAATTAATTCAAATCATAATCGTTTTTACCAATATTATATTGACTCTCATTCCCTGCTAATGAATAAGTCTCTGTTGACCTTTAGATTGACAATCGGTAAATACACTTTCCTGCATGCTCGCGATCGACCTGCAATAGCGCTCGACATTGACGTGTTCAAGCCTATAGTTCCCAAAACAGCCTGATAATTTACAGGAATTGACCTTAACATTTTCAGACAAGAGCAAATTTGGCTCCTACAATTTTTAAATTTAGGAGCAAATAAATCCTGGTGTGGGCAGTAAGCGATAAGATTTTACCACAGGCACATTGTCCAGGCTAGGCATCTGGGTGCATGCTCCCCTAGAAACATTTGAAAAATATGTGCTCTCAGATGCATTTTAGAGCACTGTATTGAGTAAAATTAGGAGATATAAATTTAATAATTATAAATAAGTAAAATAATTCTCAAAAAGCTTCAATTTATAATTGGTATGTCAATTTGCAAACCTGGCTCATTTATCATCTGGTCTCAAAATCACATGATCTAGGGGCATATGCCCATAAACGATTTAAGCAACAACTCTCAGAGAAAACCAAATATGTTGCCAGTGACTTGGGGTTAGGCGGCGGTTTTTCCCTGGTTCTAAATAATGGCTTCCATCTCCATTTTCAGCTGGCTAGTCGTACGCTGGCTGAAATGGCAGAAAAAGTGACAAAATTTGTGTAGGATAATTGATAATCTCGAACCGAAATACTTATCGCCCACAATGATATCAATATTCCCGAACTGAATAATGATCATCAGTACTTAACAATAGAACCTGTATCTACTTTTTACCTCCCAAGGTTCCTCGTGTAGAACTCGTTATAGATCTTATCATATAACAATACCCCTATTGTTATGTATTGTCTATTGTTCCGAGGATGACAAATACTTGTGTGGCATTTTTTATGTATAGGTGGATCAGGGTTGGGTTCTTCGTGCAGATTGTGAGTAATGGATTGGTTGGTTTAACTCATTCACATCTGAAGCATTACTCGTGGTCTGACGTTATCTGAAATATCTTAATAAAAATGCAATATTTTGAAAAATATTTGACTGAGAATTGTTGCAAATGTTTTGTTTAACAGTCCCTCATCAAATATTTTTCAAATATTACTCTTTTGGAAGAGTTATGTTCCAGTTTGTCAGACTGTTTGTACAATTTGGAAGCAAATGGGTCAAGCATGATTATAGTGTGTATGTATGCCGCCTTTTCTAGAAAAGACACTTTACATTATTCATGTTCAGTTCATGCACCGGTATTATCCTACCACTTCAAATACTTACCTTAACCCTTATTTTGCTGGTAGCTAATTTGGCCATTACAAAATGAGGCAAAATCCTAGAATATGACTGTAACCATGGCATGTGGGTACTCATCTGAGAATACTCAGCATGAGCTATCCAATGAATAACAACATGACAGGGTTTAGATGGTTTTCAAAAATATTTACGTCTTTAATTTTGCTTTGGACCAAAATAACTTCAGGCCAAGAAAAAAATATACTTTGTTTCCTGTAACGGTCTGGAAAAAATAGGGTAGGTAGTTTGGCAAAAAAATTATTTTTGTATTATTTTTTTGGTCATAAATGTGTGTTTTATGCATGTTTTACGTTGATTAGGAGTTGGGAGGGCGGAAAAAACTTTAGGGTAGGGATTTTTTTGAATAAAAACTTGTTAGGGTAGGGTTACAGTAAAAAACAACTTTTTTTAGGCCTCAGCATTGGAAGGGCTTTAAAAGCATGAATAGGTTAAGTTTATTTGGGTGCTTTCCATCTAGGTATCTTGTATATGTTTATCCAGAATTAGGCTAGCCAGCTTAATTTCGAGCCCCGTGTGTTTTCTGTGTAGGTATTTTGTATATGTATCCTGAATTAGACCATGTCTTGATGGCCAATGAGAGTGGAAGAACTTGTAAGAGTACATTATAGATGAAGGAATTCAGCGACCCACCCAACGGTAATCAATACACCTTCATTAACCTATTCATACCCGGAGATCTCCTCGACAATTGTCGTCTGGATCACGGATACTTTTGAAAATAAATTTGGAATAAAGCGCCTATTGGAAAAATATTTGAAGGACAAATGTTTGTCAGTTTGAGTTTGCTTTCGTTAGAGAGGTATTGCCAAAATAATCAGATAGTTTTGGCTGCTATAGGCATAAATAGGTTGACCCAATCATACCTGGAGATTTCCTTATCAATTAGTGCCATCTGGAGCTGTGATACTTTTAAAATAAAATAGGTATTAAGATCATATTCCTAAATTATGTGATGGAAAGCTATGCTTTGATAATCTTTTCTTCTTCACTCTTCTTTTTGGGGCCTGACCTGATGCCCCGTGGTCTAAAGCGTTGCCACTGACTGCTAGCTGTCTCTGCCTACTGAGGGCCTGCCCTGATGGCCGGGTGGTCTTAGTAGACTATAGGCGTTGCCGCTGACTGCTAGCTGTCTCTGCCCACTGAGGGCCTGCCCTGGTGCCACTGGCTGCCCACTGTCTCTGACATCACTGAGGACCTGCCCTGATGGCTGAGTGGTCTAAGGTGTTGCCACTGGCTGCCCACTGTCTCTGACATCACTGATGACCTGCCCTGATGGCTGAGTGGTCTAAGGTGTTGCCACTGGCTGCCCGCTGTCTCTGACATCACTGAGGACCTGCCCTAATGGCTGAGTGGTCTAAGGTGTTGCCACTGGCTGCCCACTGTCTCTGACATCACTGAGGACCTGCCCTGATGGCTGAGTGGTCTAAGGTGTTGCCACTGGCTGCCCGCTGTCTCTGACATCACTGAGGACCTGCCCTGATGGCTGAGTGGTCTAAGGTGTTGCCACTGGCTGCCCGCTGTCTCTGACATCACTGAGGACCTGCCCTGATGGCTGAGTGGTCTAAAGCGTTGCCACTGGCTGCCCGCTGTCTCTGACATCACTGAGGACCTGTCCTGATGGCTGAGTGGTCTAAGGTGTTGCCACTGGCTGCCCGCTGTCTCTGACATCACTGAGGACCTGCCCTGATGACTGAGTGGTCTAAAGCGTTGCCACTGGCTGCCCACTGTCTCTGACATCACTGAGGACCTGTCCTGATGGCTGAGTGGTCTAAGGCGTTGCCACTGGCTGCCCGCTGTCTCTGACACCACTGAGGACCTGCCCTAATGGCTGAGTGGTCTAAGGCGTTGCCACTGGCTGCCCGCTGTCTATGACACCACTGAGGACCTGCCCTGGTGGCTGAGTGGTCTAAGGTGTTGCCACTGGCTGCCCGCTGTCTCTGACATCACTGAGGACCTGCCCTGATGGCTGAGTAGTCTAAGGTGTTGCCACTGGCTGCCCGCTGTCTCTGACATCACTGAGGACCTGTCCTGATGGCTGAGTGGTCTAAGGTGTTGCCACTGGCTGCCTGCTGTCTCTGACATCACTGAGGACCTGCCCTGGTGGCTGAGTGGTCTAAGGCGTTGCCACTGACTGCTAGCTGTCTCTCACCACTGAGGGCCTGCCCTGATGGCTGAGTGGTCTAAGGTGTTGCCACTGGCTGCCCGCTGTCTCTGACATCACTGAGGACCTGCCCTGATGGCTGAGTGGTCTAAGGCGTTGCCACTGGCTGCCCGCTGTCTCTGACATCACTGAGGACCTGCCATGATGGCTGAGTGGTCTAAGGCGTTGCCACTGACTGCTAGCTGTCTCTCACCACTGAGGGCCTGCCATGATGACTGAGTGGTCTAAGGCGTTGCCACTGACTGCTAGCTGTCTCTGACACCACTGAGGACCTGCCCTGATGGTTAGTACACTTCTTGAAGTAAGGAGATAGCTAGGTTTAACCCTTCAAGAGCAGGAAGCATAGATTTGACACTTTTGCTTAGTCCCTATTCGTGTGAAGTAAGGGCGGTTACCTGTACTTACAATATATCAAGAATTTCGAGACACTTCAGCTTCATTGTGTTAGTTTGATACTTACTATTTATCAACTCTTATATAACCCTAATGCTGCTGGGGGGTCGCTAATTTGGCACATACAAACTGTTGCGAAAACCTGAAAAATGACTGAAACCCTGGCACATTAGTACTTATCTGAGAGTACTCGGCAAGAACTGCAATGAATACCAACGTGACAGGGTTAGATGGTATTTCAAAAATCTTTGCTTCCTTGTACTTAGGATGAAAGTAGCCTCAGCATTGGAAGGGTTAAGACACTTCAACTTCCTATTGCGTTGTGCAGTACGTATTTGGGTGCCATTCAGCATACAGAGTAGGTTAATTAGTTCTACCTTCCTGTAATATCCACCAGTGGGCAGGAGGGGGGGGGGGGGGGATCTCCTTTGTCTGAACTCGACATTATTTTCAGGTACCGGTAGACTATATTTCTAGGTCAAAAGGGGGGGGGGGGGGGGGTGGGGGTGGTTATCCTTTGTCTTAACTCTACATTATTTTCAGGTACTGGTAGACTATATTTTTAGGTCAAAGGGGGGGGGTATCCTTTGTCTTAACTGTACATTATTTTCAGGTACTGATAGACTATATTTCTAGGTCAAAGGGGGGGGGGGGTGGGTATCCTTTGTCTTAACTGTACATTATTTTCAGGTACCGGTATACTATATTTCTAGGTCAAAGGGGGGGGGGAATCCTTTGTCTATAAACTCTACATTATTTTCAGGTACTGGTAGACTATATTTCTAGGTCAAAGGGGGGGGGGGTATCCTTTGTCTTAACTCTACATTATTTTCAGGTACCGGTAGACTAGATTTCTAGGTCAAACCAAAATTGTTTACGGCACAATATATGCTTACATTGGGCGCACCAAAAAGAACAACATATCCAGTGGACTATTTCGAAACAAGTTAACCCTCGATCTGCAGGGTGTGGTTGTCACACAGGTGAAAGGGGCCCCAATGAATTAATGGTGGATTCTACAAATACCCTCAATATTCTACATAACCTGGTGAAAGGGGCCTGATAAATGTATGTTGTATTTTACAGTAGCAGTGTTGGGAAAAGATCTGGAGAAGAAATGTTGATGAGAGCAATAAAAGCAACAACTCTTCTCCACATATTTTAGTAAAATCATTCTTGATTTTTTATAGTTTTTGTCAAAAGTACCAAAGATACAGACAACAATTTCTGGAGGAATTCGATCTTAACCCTTCCAATGCTAAGGCCACTTTCATCCAAAGCACAAGGACTCAAAGATTTTTGAAAAACTTCTAAACCCTGTCATGTTTGTATTCATTTGAAAGCTCTCGCTGAGTACTCTCTTTCAGTAATTTTTTCAATGTTTTTGTTTCATTTTGTATTGGAAACATTAGCCAGCAGCAACATAAGGGTTAAGCATGAATGGGTTAATTATAATTAGGCTGCTCTAACAGTTCAGCATGCATTAATTGTTACTCCACCATGATTAGTGTTAATTTAACCTAATTATAATGCGATTGGGTGTTAACACTTTCATTATCACTATCCCCAGGTTGACTGAGCAAGATATAGATTTATGAAAGAGTTAGCCGAGAAATTGAATTAGAAGAATCACAATGGAACCTGTTTAAAGGTGAAACACAGTACATGATCAGTAGGTCTAGAGCACAGATGATCATAGCCTAGCTACAAGGCTCTATTATGATTTTACTTTATTATATGTTAAAGCCTGCACCTATGTACACTAGATAGGGACTTGTGGCATACTGATGGCCATTTAGTTCTCACAATTGCCACACGAGGGAGATTATAGTGTTATTTCCAACTGACCTCATAGTATACCGCAGTGCCATCTATCCACAGTGCAAGACATTTGAATATGGCCTGGGAGGCAGGCTAGGATGATAAGTCCAGGTGCATATATCATATTTAGAGCAACAAATGGTTTACAAAATAAATTTACATCAGTTGGCATTATGATAATATATATATATTAGCCTGATATCAATAATGGAGACCTCAATTGATCACTAGAGAACACTGATAAAATGATGGATAATAAATAATAATAATAATTGGAATTTATATAGCGCCATTTCCATTCATGATGCCACTTGTTCAATGAAATCTGTATAAATGATACATATTGATTTGATGGATGTCACTTGTTCAATGGAATCTGTATAAATGATACATATTGATTTGATGGTTGTCACTTGTTCAATGAAATCTGTATAAATGTTACATATTGATTTGATGGATGTCACTTGTTCAATGAAATCTGTATAAATGATACATATTGATTTGATGGATGTCACTTGTTCAATGAAATCTGCATAAATAATACATATCTTAGAATATATTAGAGGCTCTTTAACTGGCCATGCAGTCCGATAATTGTCAGACTTAACCAATTTACACTCAGAGAGGCCGAAACAAGCCTGGCAATTTTGGAAATAATATACTTACAAATGCATTTTTTGGAAATTATTTGAAGCAGAAATGCTTATCAAAAGCCACACAACAATTCTCCTTCAAATATATTGCTAACTTTTGCTTAATACCCAAGCTATCTTCAAAAGTATGAGAGTAGCAGACGATACTTTCTAAAGGATCTCTGAGTGTTAATGAGTTAAACAGCTAGTGCTTGATGGATCTGGCCTGTCGTACGTTTTGAAGCATCTGTCCGTCGCACGCTGGTGTGACAATGAGACAGTTGGACACTCATGTAAATGATAGAAAATACCTGTGCAGGGTATTGGTGAACTGCTGGCCCTGGCCAGTAAAAAATCCCAAAACGGCTCTGGGCCAGTAAAAAAAGACCTCAATTGGTCCTAGGGGCCAGTGAATATTTGGGGATATACTTGTTTACAAGTTTTCCCTCAAGAATGTCCCCAAATATTTTTGAGATAAATGAAGATAAAATAGATGGAAATAAATGCTGTCGGTGAATTATATGCAATAATTTTTCTTCTTCTATTAAAGAAAAAATTGCAGGACCAATAGATCCTATGGGTTACAGGTCCTACGTGGCCAGTAACATTTTAACCCCTTTGCTGCTGGTGACCAATATGGCCAATAAAAAACATCGCAAAAAAATTAATCCCTGGCATATGGGTACTCATCTGAGAGTACTCATTGAGAGCTATCTAATGAATACCAACATGGCAGGGATTAGATGCTTTTCTAAAATCTTTGTGTCAATGTGCGTTGGACAAAAGTAGCCTCAGCATTGGAAGGGTTCAGTTTAATAGCATCTAGCCCTGACCTGTGTTTTCTTTGTCCCACTGATTACTCTCTGCAGCTAGGCCATACAAATTTAAATCATTATCTATATTTACCTACCACACCTGTACCCTCTGTGTATAGTCACCTGAAACAATACAATTATTCCCCTATTGTCTACAATACATTATATAAGCCAATTAACCCATTAACCCATTCACACTCGGAGTTCCCCAGGACAGTATCGTCTGCTATTTTCATACTTTTGAAAATAACTTGGAAATAAAGCAAATTCTCATAAAATATTTGAAGGAGAGTTGTTAGTAAGATTCTGATAAACATTTCTCCTTCAAATATTTTTGATAAAAACGTTTTTGTGAGGAAAATATCGCCAAAATAGTCAGGCCTGTTTTGGCCGCTCTGAGTGCACAGCTTACCAAATGCAGCCTGACAATCTTTGAGACAAAAGTATAATTGGAAGTATATTTATTTTGTAGTATTTTCCTGAGTTTCAAATGTATTATCAAAAGTATCCTAAATCCAGACGAAAGTTTCTAGATGAACTCTTATTTCAAGCTTTAATGGATTAACCCATTAATGCTCACAGCAGCAAAAAGCAGCCAGACAATATTGATGAAATTTTGTAGGCAAAAACATAACTAAGAAAATATTTGATGGAGAAATGTTAATCAAGTCATTATCAACAACTCTACTTCAAATATTTCATAAAATGATATTTAATTCCAAAGTTATTGCCAAAAGTATCAAAATTCCAGACGACAACTTCTGGAGGAACACTGAAGAGTTAATGGGTTAGCACATGCATCCCATGCTGCCCTAAAAAGACCCTGTCACTGTCTCGCTCTGAAAAAATAATGTCTTTTTGAACATAATATATGAAGGTGAAATATTATCCCTTGAAATGCTAAAGCTACTTTCGTCCAAACCTTTTGCTAAGTACTCTCAGGTGAGTGAACAATTAAGTGCCAAGGTTTTAGTCATTTTTCAGGTTTTATGCATCATTTTGTATATAGATAGCCAGCAGCAGCATAAGAGTCGAACATAATTTCTAGAACGTACCCTTCCGATAGTTTAATCGCAAATTCATTTTCTATTCCATAGGTCATTAAAAACCTGACAATTATCATGTTTGATAAATTTATGTAAAGCCTAGCTATGTCTGCTGGCCTGAGGTTGACCCCTATTTAACCCATTAGTGCTCACAGCTGCGAAAACAGCTGGACAATTTTGATGAAATCTTGTAGGGAAAAACATTGTTAAGAAAATATTTGATGGAGAAATGTTAATTAAAGCGCAATCAACAACTCTCCATCAAATACTTTGTAAAATCATTCTCAATTCTGAAGTTATTGTCATAAGTATTTTCGGTCCAGACGACACTTTATGGAGGAACATTTAGGCATACATGTGTTAACCTATTACTTCACATCTGGAGTGTGCACAATTGGTCTGACATGAAAGACAATATCTCCTTTCCAAAGTTGTATAGTGAGATAGGTTTCACTAAAAAATGTCGTTTGTGATGGGTAAAACAATTCCTCTTCTGATATAATATTACTCAGTATGATTAGATAACCCATTCAAACTTGTAGCAGTCAAATTTTGGCGATATATCTCTCTAACCAAAGCAATTTTTAGAAAATATTTAAAGGTAAATTGTTTATCAGAACTCCATTTACAATTAACTCTCCTTCAAATATTTTGTGAAGTTTTGCATCATTCCAGAGATATATTAAAAAGTAAGACAGGTCCAGACAACACTGGCGAAGTAAATCTCAAGGCATGAGCGGGTTAAGTTTTAAACTATCAGCTCATGTGCACATGGGTTAAAAGTTGATCAATCCAGCACAAATTACTATTAAGCTCTTATTCTACTGGTGGCTAATTTGGCCAATACTAAATGATGCAAAAAACCTTTAAAAAATGGCTGAAACCCTGGCACATGGGTACCCATCTGAGAGTACTCAGGGAGAGCTATCCAATGAATACCAACATGACAGAGTTTTGATTGCTTAAAAAAAATTGTTTGTGTCCTTGTGCTTTGGATGAAAGTAACCTTAGCATTGGAAGGGTTAAAAGTTGAACAACCCAGTGCAGTTATTAGCGGCTGATCAAAAGCCCCTTAAAGTCTTTATTCAAACACCGGACAATTTGCTTGTTAAGGTTTACACTGTTCTCTAGGTATTAGTATTAACCTGTTAATGCTCACAGCGGCCAAAACCAGCCTGAAGAATTTGAAGAAATCTTTCAGGCTTTAGCGCAATTGGCAAACTATTTGAAGGAGAAATGTTGATCAGAACATTACCAACAACTCTCCTTCAAATATTTTGTAAAATAATTCCCAATTCAAAAGTCATTGTCAAAAGTATCATCGATCCAGACGACAATTTCTGGATGAAGCCTTAAGAATTAATGGGTTAAAGGCAGACAGACCACCTGGGCAATTGTTGCTGAGATTGGATAATGATATGCGATATCTTACCTAATTAGTACAGTAATTAGCTGGGGGAGGTAACATTACATCCTGGCATGCATCCACAGGGAAATAACATATGTTGCTTTAACCCTCTAGACGGTATCGTCTGCTACTTTCATACTTTTGAAAATAACTTGGGAATAAAGCTAAAATTCACAAAATATTTGAAGGAGAGTTGTTGTATGGCATCTGATCAACATTTCTACTTCAAATATTTTCCAGAATATATTTTTGTTAGCAAAATATTTTCAAAATTGTCAGGCCTGTTTTGGCCGCTCTTAGTGGAAATTGTTTAACCTCATGTTCACAATCACAGCAGCCATACAAGGACTTGGCGATTTTGGAAATATTTTCCTAACAAAAGCACCCTTTCGGAAATATTTAAAGGAGAAATGTTAATCAGAAGCCAAACAACAACTCTCCTTCAAATATATGAAGTTTCTTTTTATTCACAAGTTTTTTTTTTCAAAAGTGGGAGAGTAGCAGACGACACTCTCTAGAGGAACTCTGAGTGAGAATGGTTTAACCCACTAATAGGCTATCGTTCAGAGCCCTCAGGTACTCAATAAAAATTACCAGGTATCGATATGATGGTGAAAAGTATCATATTGTTTATCCCTTTCAATGCGGAGGCTACTTTCGTACAAAGCATGAGGATGTAAGGATTTTTGAAAATTATCTAAACCCTGTCATGTTGGTATTCATTGGATAGCTCTTGCTTAGTACTCTCAGATGAGTAGCATATGCAAGTTTTTTACATTTATTTTGTAATGGCCAAATTAGCCACCAGCAGCATTTTAAAGTGTTAATATCTGTTAATTAAATCATATAGTACTGAAAAGTTCCTCTACAAATTGTTGTCTCGATCTATTATACCTCTGATGATACTAAGCATCTGAAGGAGATTTCTTATTGTTAGCGTTCGTCTGATTAACATTTCTTCTTCAAATATTTTCCTTACTCCTTTTTCCTGAAAGATATCACCTAACTGTCGTGCCCTTTTTGGCCGCTAGAGATATGAATGGATTAACACTTAACCCATTCACACTCAGAGGTGCTCTAAAAACAATCGTCTGCTACTCTCATACTTTTGAAAATAACTTGGGAATAAAGTGAATATTCACAAACAATTTGAAGGAGAGTTGTTGTTTAGCTTCTAATCAACATTTCTCCTTCAAATATTTTTTCAAAATATGCTTATGTAAGTTAGATATTTCCAAAATCGTCAGGCCTGTTTTGGCCGCTCTGAGTGCTAATGAGTTAAGCAGCAGAAGGAGAGTTCTTGTCTAATTAATTATTCCACTTCATGTATTTTTCAAAGGATGCATTTCTTCAATAAATGTCATCAAAATGGTCAGGTCTATTCGGTTTACAGGTGTGGAAAGGTGTGTCTCTCTTACGCTATAGAGAATTGAATGTGTTTACTAAGTAGTGAAAGGAGATTTGTTTTCTAATTAACCCATTCACACTCAGAGATCCCCTAGAAAGTACCGTCTGCTACTTTCATACTTTTCAAAATAACTTGGGAATAAAGCAAATGTTCACAAAATATTTGAAGGAGAGTTGTTGTTTGACTTCTCTTTAACATTTCTACCTCAACTAATTTCCAAAAAACGCTTTTGTTAGAGAAATATTTCCAAAATTGTCAGGCCTGTTTTGGCCGCTGAGACTGAGTGTTAATGGGTTAATATAAGATTTCCACTTCATTTATTTTTCATTTCCTAGATAGATATTGTCAAAATGGTCAGGTCTACTGGATTTACGGGTGTGATTATAGGTTTATTCACTGAAGGTGTGTCTTTCTTACGCTATACTTTTCCTTTTACTGAAGCTCCATTATGGAATCGTAAGTAAAACACATTATCAGAGAACTCTGAGCCAATATATCTACCTTGCTGGCACTATAGCCCATGTTTACCTTACTCTCTGGTTGCCTAGCAACTGCAGGTGGGTTGTGCTGTATATTGGTTATACAAGCCCCTCTGGGCACATGTCTTTGCATTCTTTTTAGGAGCGCTGATACAAAGTGCGCATATTTTAGTTAGGACACGCTGCTTACAGTACTGGTCATGGATTGAATAATCTATGAATCTGCCATATTGTGTTGTAAGGCCTAAAAAAATTAATTGTTTGTTTCCTGTAACGGTCCGAAAAAAATAGGGTAGGTAGGTTGGTAAAAAATAAATCTTTGCATTTTTTTTTGGTCAAAAATGTGTGTTTTATGCATGTTTTAAGTTGATTGGGAGTTGGATGGGCGATAAAAAATTTAGGGTAGGGATTTTTCTGTATAAAAACTTGTTAGGGTAGGGTTACAGGAAACAAACTTTTTTTTTAGGCCTAAGCTGTAGATTACTTTTCATCTGGAGTCTGCAAATATATTTCCTGACATCTGAATTAATTTTCTCAAATGGAGCAATATTTACTTAAAATCTGAAGGGGAATTGAGAAAGTATGTGTAAGTTAGGAAAGAGCTTACTCTGGTCATGGTTTAAATAATCTATGAATCTGCCATGTTGTGTGGTAAACTGTAGAATATTTTTTGCATATGGAGCCTCCATGTTTCTGATATCTTTAAATTTATTTCCTCAAATGGAGCTACGTTTAAGAAATATATGCAGGGCTCGGATTTGGAATTTCATTTTTCATCACATTTATGCCATATTGTGGCTACTTCACTACTAGCCAGTAGCCGGAGTATACGGCAAAAAAACAACACCGCCTAATCCCAGGTCACCGGCAACTCTCTCACATACCCAGGCCAACATTCAAACCTGGGCAGTGATGAGAGACAGAGAGCAGTCAGTTATGTGAAGGGGAATTGTCAAACTCAGAAGAGACAACATGTTTCGGTCAGATGTTTATAAGCATATTGCTTTAACCCTTCCAATGCTGAGCCTAAGTTTGTCGAAAGCACAAGGACGCAAAAATCTTTAAAAATCATCAAAACCCTGTCATGTTGGTATTCATTGGATAGCTCTCGCGGACTGTGCTCTCAGATGAGTACCCATGTGCCAGGGTTTCGGTCATTTCTCAGTTTTTTTGCATCATTTTGTTTTGGCCAAATTACCCACCAGCAGTATAAGGGTTAATATGATTATGAAAATTTTATAAGTGTCTGATTATGGGTTTGCTTGAGTTGTGAATGTATTAACCCATTTTATGCCTGGAGATCCCCATGAATATTGACGTATGGAATTTTTGTATTTTTGAAAATAACTTTGGAATTAAGTTGAAATTCACAAAATATTTCAAGGGGAATTGTGGTTTGGGTTTTGATCAACATTTCCTCTTCAAAATTTGTATTATGGGTTGGAGTGAGGTAGTTATGTTTGGAGATGACCTGTGCTGAGATATCTCCATGATTTATTGGTCAAATGGCCCTGATGGCCGTGTGGTCTAAGGCATTGCCAAAGACTACTAGGTATCTCACAAATCCTGGCCGGGGCATGTTAGAAAGTTGTCAGTGAATTAGGTTAGACAGTTTTTCCGCTGGATACTACAGTTTACGCCACCTGTCACAGCTGGCAAAACATGACTTAGCTGCAATATTATAAGAAAAGGTGGTAATTGAAATTCCAAATGTATTTGTCAGCTTGTCTTATAGGTAGGGGGGGGGGGGGGGGGGGGGTAGCTATAGTTGGAGGTTGGAGCCCCAAGAGTGAAACACTATGTGCAACAACAACCCACTTCAGTACAAAGAAGGTTTTAGGTGAATTGATGATCCCTTTCACCTTCAAAAATATCTCATACAATATGATATCAGGTATAAGGTCATAGGACAGTATTTACCAAAAGTAAAGGACACTCAGTTAAAATGGATATCCACATTAGTTTAATTTTATATCAGGTTGTATTGGTAAATGATGATCAAAGGAGTGGAAAGGAAGAATGAGATGGTTATTAAGTTATTACTAAGTTGTACATAGTCCTCATCAGAGCTATCATGAATGAAGCCATATTTCTAAAAACAAAAGTGCTCAAATAGATAGAATGACACATGAAATGAATGCTCATAATGTCTGCCTTCTACAGAGAGCTAGAGTGTCTGCCTGAACAATCTCATATGTCGTTTACTAAAACAAAAATACACCATTTTCCCCGTTTCATCACATTTACCCTAAACATGAGATCACTCAGTACAAACACTTCTTTACCATTTGTCTTAAATAATATCACTAGACAACTACCTCATTAACTCTCAAGAGTAATTTGAATGAAGAATAATGCTAAAAAGCCACAAAGCTAGAATGAGATGGTCATTGGGTGACTTTTCACCAAGTTGTTGTATATAGCCGCTATTCACAATCCACAATTGTGAAAAGGATCTAATGAAATGCAGGCTTATAATGTCTTCTTTATGAAGAAAAATATTGTTTGCATTGACAACCTCGTATATGCCTTTAATTAAAACAAAATAAAATAAAAAATACAATGTTTTTGGCCATTTCAGCATATTTACCCTAAACGAGGGTCACCCAGTACAAACACATCTTTAACTTTTGCCTTCACTTGTTTTACTAGACAAGGCCCGAATTAACTCTCAAGAGTAATTTGAATGAAGAATAATGCTATGAAGCCACAAAACTAGAGTGAGATAGTTATTGGGAGAGTTTTCACCAAATTGGTGTGCATAGTCCAGCTACTATGTATGAAGCCATATTTTCAGTACCAAAAGGTGCCAGGGGTCTAATAATACATCAAAGGAAAGCTTACAGTGTCTACTTTCTGAAAATATATATTGTTTGCCTGAACAACTTCTTTTATAAAAACTTTAAAGTCCAAAAATACTCAATTCTTACGCGTTTCTACATATGTACCCTAAATGTGAGGTCACTCAGTGCAAACACTACCAAAATATTTAATTTTACTTTTTTTCACTAGACAAGAACCTTTTCAGTCATGAAGAGTAATTTGAAATAGGAATACTGGTAAGCAGGCCACCAAATAAGAATCTTTTCAGTGTTTTAACTACTTAAAAAAGGTTGCCATGGAAACAGTGCAATAGCTTGGTTTGTACAACTTTTCGGTTCTGGCATCATGCAGTTTCTGAATCCTGAGATTCTTAGCTTTCATTTGATGTATGATGCTGCTTAGTCTACCGCCGGTTGGGGTTACTCCTAAAATAAGCCACTTTGTGGGCCTCTGCTGCTACACTATAAGCATATATTACCTTTGAAAATAATAGGAGCCTTAATTTTGTGCCATTGAATGGCTGAAGCTAGGTTGTTCTGTGGTACAAAATGGACGAATTATTGGCCTATTAACTATGGACTAGTACCAATGTTTGTATGTGTATGTGTATGTATGTGTTTCTGTGTGTGTATATGTTGTATTTGTGTAAAGATATGCACTTGTTGACTTATGCTGATATTAAATAACTGGCGGAGTACATTTCCTTGTATATAAGGTCAATACCCCCATATTTAGGACTTCCTTTATAATTTATTCATGTTATGTGTCTCCTATCCTCACACCAACCCTCAATTATAATTATATATATATATATAATTATATATATATATATATATATATATATATATATATATATATATATATATATATATATATATATATATATGTATATATATATATACATATATATATATATATATATATATATATATATATATATATATATATATATATATATATATATATATATATAAATTATATATATATATATATATATATATATAATTTATATATATATATATATATATATATATATATATATATATATATATATATATATATATATATATATATATATATATATATATATATATATATATATATATATATATATATATATATATATATATATATATATATATATATATAT
>OZ012699.1:30116815-30161815 GCA_963942565.1 Maea johnstoni
TATCTCTCTCTTTCTCTCTCTCTCTGATTTATCCTATCGGTGCCTGAAAAAGTTCCTAAAATCATGTGGTTCTTCTGGAGCTACAATACTTGAACATAACTTTGGAATTAAGGACTAATTAGAAAAATATTGGAAGTAAAGTGAAATTGTTCAGTAGTTTCTAAACAACATTTCACCTCCAGATATTTTCTTTAAATTGCGTTTAGAAGAGGCTACATTATTAAGGAGATGTCACTTAAATAGTCCGGCCTTTTATTAGTACTACAGGCATGATTAGTCGGTATTAACACCTTTAGAATTCTCATAATACAGTACAAGCAGGGCTCGAAGCTAACAGTAAACCTATGGCCCCAGGCCAGTAATAATTCCCAAAAACGGCTTTGGGCCAGTAAAAAATGGCCTCAACTGGTCCTACAGGGCCAGTAAACATTTGAGGACATTCTTGTTGAAATTTTTCCCTCCGAGAATGTCCCCAAATGTTTTTGAAAAAAATGAAGATAAAATTAGAAGAAATAAATGTTGTGGTGAATTTTATGCAATGTTTTTTCTTGTTATGTTAAAGAAAAAAAATGTAGGACCAGTCAAAATTTTGCAGGACCAGTAGATCCTAGGTTTTACTGGTCCTACAGGGCCAGTAACATTTTGAGTTAGCGTTGAGGTCTGACAATATTGATATTTCCTTAACGCTAGAATACATTAACACTATTTTAAAATGATATTTCCTGCCAAGTAGCAAATTAAATTAACAGAATTGAGCACAGTCAACTTCAGAAATTTCACTAATAAAAAGCAAACTTAATTCATTGGGATATGACAAATATCGACGGATCGAAATAATTTTTCCAATTAACCAAAAGAAATGTTATATCAATTGTTATGCCAATTAATTGATGGTAGAGTAAACACATTTCTTATGCCTTTTACACCATTTGTTTGCCATTTTTAGCCAACACTTATAAATATTTGAATAGAAACTCAAGTATTCAATCAAAAAATGTTGGGAAAACTTTCATGTCTTTGTACTGTGAGAATCTTAGGATCCTAGCAACAAAACTAGTGTGGAACAAGTGAAAATATCCTATTAGTGCAGTTTTTCAAAATCGAATGGAAATAATTTGAATCGAAAAGAAAATTGTCAATGATCGAATCAAAAAAGAAATGGATGTCAATGACAGTGCTATGCCCAGGTAGCAGTTGAGTCAAATTTATATCGTTAAGCAGTATCAGTACAACAGATCTTTAAAGTCACAATGATTTTTCTTGTACAATATCGATATCTGGTATCATATCGAGTGCCGATACCAATGACTAACAATTGGATAAATCTGTATTTACTAGGTGACAAAGACCAATGAGGGCTCTCGTATTGTTTACATTACAGAGAAAGTTGCGCACCAGCATGTGCAGAACGCACCTCTTGAACAACATCCGGGCTAATAGTTGTAGACAGGCTGTTAAGCGAGATCTGCTGGGTGCGGATATATATCCAGTGGATTGACATTCATGCTGTTCCCAATTAATCTCTTATAAATGATTGGTCAAATCTGTATTTCTTATTGTCCACAGCTCTGCAGTGGTGGTTCCGTCACAGGTATAAGTAAAGGTCTCATAAAGCGAGGGGGAAAGTTAGACGAAAAATTCATCGCCTACATTCTCAGAGAGACCATGCTGGCCATCAAGCATCTCCACGACAACAACGTAATGCACCGGGACATCAAAGGTCACAACATTCTCCTCACTTACGACGGAGAGATTCGATTGGTTGATTTTGGTGAGTTGCTTTTATTCATAGATCAAAAAAAAATCTAACCGTTCAGTGCAATGCAGAGGCTACTTTCGTCTAAGGCACAAGGATGCAAAGACTTTTGGAAACCATCTAAACCCTGTCATGTTGGTATTCACTGGATAGCTCTTGCTGAGTACTCACAGACATGTACCATTTGCCAGAGTATCAGTCATTTCTCAGGTCTTATGCATCATTCTGTAATGGCCAAATTAGCTGCCAGCAGCATAATGGTTAAAATATCTAGAAGAAAGAAAACAGGGAGATAGAGCTTAAATTGGCATACAATCACATTAGACCCCGTGCGCAATACACACATACTGGTGTTGCCCAGCCCAAGATTAACCCATTAATGCTCAGAGAGGACAAAAGCGGCCTGACAACTTTGGTAAAATCTTCCAGGCAAAAGCATAGTTGGAAAAATATTTGAAGGAGAAATGTTAATCAGAACACTATCAAAAACTCCTCTTCAGTTACTTTTGTAATTTTTTAAGTAGTCCTAATTCCCGATTTATTGATTGAAATATCAAAGACCCAGACAACAATTTCTTGAGAAAATCTTAAGCATCAATGGGTTAAATAAGAGCAGGTGATGAACCTAACATGCCTGCAGTGTAATCAGTTCTGCACTCAGATCATGAGCAGCCAGAACATGGCATTTTTAGTGCGCCTATGTACTGGCTGCAATATCAGTTTTGGAATATCGCTTTTCGTCACTTTTTCTGCCATATTGCTACTTACTCATGCTTAGCCAGTTACAAGTAGTGAATGAAACCAGAGCCCCATCCCTAATAATCTCTTGAGAACAACATGGTACGGTACAGTATTGGTACCGATGAAATGGTACAGTATTTTAACAGTACTGATAACAGTAAGTTATTGCATAATTACTAGAGCTGCACTCACCACTCACAAACTCGAGTGGCTCGAGCCCTGGAGCAAACTCGGCGAGCTCAACTGAAATGTTCAAATCGTGAGCTCGTCGATGTTGGGAACACAAACGTAACACAAGGCACATAACACACATTATCAACATACATAACTGCTTATCGCTGTTATGTCTTCTTTGCAATCTCCAATGTATGCATTTAAGCGGTGTTGAGTGTTAAACTGACCTTTGTACCTCGTCAGCATGTTTTGAAATTAAATAAACATGACAATGTTAATAATTGTCCGCCAATAAATATTTATTTCTTAATAGCTGGGCTGGAAAATAAATATCTTTTTGGAAAATCAGAACGTCCGTGAGCTCATGAGCTCACGAGTCAAACGGGTGGTGAGCTCATGAGTTGATCTCCCTCCGTGAGTGCAGCTCTAATAATTACCGAATAAGTTTTGTTGTGGATAGTCATGTTTAGGATCCTGGACTATCCCTTATAAATGATAACTCCACAATGTTTAGTATCCTTAGAATACTTCCCTGGTGAAAATAAACATGTTAAAACATGTTTTAAACATGTTTTAACATGTCTAAAAAAACATGTTTTCCTAGGCATAACATGTTTTAACATCAACGTTAAATGGCCAACAAATATTATATTATAACACGATAAAACATGTCTTAGCTAAACATGTAATAATATGTTATGACATGTTTTGAAACATGATTGGTAAACATATTAAAACGTGAATTACATGATATTTGTTGGCCATTTAATGTTGATGTTAAAACATGTTTTCTTTACCATGTTATAACATGGTAAAACATGATATTTGTTGGCCATTTAACAAACACGATTAAACATGTTTTCCCATCAACATGTTATGACGTGGTTTAACATGTAATTTGTTGGCCATTTAACGTTGACGTTAAAACATGTTTTCCCCTCAACATGTTATGACGTGGTTTAACATGTAATTTGTTGGCCATTTAACGTTGACGTTAAAACATGTTTTCCCCTCAACATGTTATGACATGGTTTAACATGTAATTTGTTGGCCATTTAACGTTGACGTTAAAACATGTTTTCCCCTCAACATGTTATGACATGGTTTAACACGTAATTTGTTGGCCATTTAACGTTGACGTTAAAACATGTTTTTCCCTCAACATGTTATGACATGGTTTAACATGTAATTTGTTGGCCATTTAAGGTTGACGTTAAAACATGTTTTCCCCTCAACATGTTATGACATGGTTTAACATGTAATTTTTTTGGCCATTTAACGTTCGCGTTAAAACATGTTTTCCCATCAACACTTACACAATTTTCTTAAGACAATTAAAATGGAGTACAATTTGATGACATATTAATTAATAATTAACACAAACTTATGAATTTTAACACATGTGATTATGTTATGTTTATTTGTCAGCCATTTAACCTATTCACATCTTGACCATACTCATTGACTGACACATATGTGAATATTTTGAAAGCAAAATAATATTTAGAGGAATATTTCACTCAAAGTTTTCTTTTGAGTTTTACAAACCCTCTTCAAATATTTCAAAAGTATATTAAAAGTAATGAGTTTCGTTATAAGCTGTCAGACAGTATGTACATTCCAGATATAAATGAATGTAAAGGACTATTACAATATTAAGAAGCAAATACATTTATATCATTTTAAAGCAGTCTAATACATAATAATAATACTCATGTTGATGTAGGGATTTTCACAAGTACAGAGGACTTTAAGTGTGAAAGAAGACAATGAATGTGATGTATAACAAGATATAATCAACTGGCCAAACAATGTTGTGAGTTTGCCTTGGTAAAATAGAAAATCAGCTAAACCACTACTGAAGAGTTTGTGAACCCCATTAATGTAACATTCCCATAAGATATTAAATTTAGAATCTTATGTTTGGATGGCAAGCAAATATATAACATAGCTAACTTATAAATGTTTGGCACCCTACAATATGTGGTACTAATATTGAATATTTTTCTCTACTTTTTAAGGCCCAAAGTCATTGTCATTTCATGTGCCCCATTCTTCTAAAATACTGAGAAATTTTGGATATAAAAATGTTAATACTATTCTCTAATATTTCACTAGTACAACTTATATTCCATTGAAGCTAAATAAAGTGCAGAAACTCATAAAATAATCACCTCTTTAGAGAACAACTTTTGCCCTTCTGCAAGTCTGCTCTTTCAAGATGTCTGCTGCTAAAGTGAATTTTTTCCCGCTCAATTTTTCATGTAGCCACACCTCCAGCAGGCACCTGTTGTTTTTGTTTACGGGCAAAATATTGGACCTTTGTCCAATGAGATAGAGTTATGCCTGCATGTTGATATTTTTGTTTATAAACAACCTAGTTTGATTGGCGCATTGATCAGGCACATTGGCAACATATTTATACTAGATGACCTTCCTTGTAGACAAAATAAAACCTCAGAATGACTGTGTGCTGCAAGGAATTATTATGATGTTCATTTCTTGGCATACATCTAGTTAATACCACTAGGTATATATTCTTCTCATGGAGGGTGAGAAAGACAAAATAAGCTTGAAGACTCAGGTGCATGTTTCAAAGAATTGGCCATTGAGCATTCATCTGCAAAAGGAATGGGCTACAACTTTCATGAACATGTGATCAGAGTAAGTGGATCAAAGAGGGTATCAGAGGATGTCATTTCAGCCAACTTGTTAGACAAATTATTTTATTATATTGACAAAACTTGGTATTTAGTGGTGCAAGTAGGCACTTTGTTCATAAGGTGATATATTAAGAGCTGAACATCCAATTTCAACCAAATCTGGTATATAAATCGTTTTATATGCTTTTTCCCTAAAAGAAATAGCCCAAAAAGCAAAGCATACTCACTGAAAAAGCTAACAGAAGATTATAAGGTTAGGTTTTTTTCTCAAACTAGTATACAACACTGGAACTCTATTTTGGGGATATTGATGTTAACCATCTTAAGCCAAAATACCAAGCATACATTCATATTTAGAATTACTAAAACTTCAGACTTCTGTAAAAAAAATACTTCTGGGAAAGTTTCTTTATTGTTTCATTGAAAGTGGGTGATGTTTTTAGCAACTGGATTTCAAATTCCATAAAGATTATAATGTGTTCTAACTCTAATTGTTAAACCTTATAAGTTAACAAGAAAATATAAGTGTATGGTACCAATGATAACTGGCAATTGAAAGTTAAAGGTATCTTCAATAGTTACACATGTTTGACAATTAATCTGTAAATAAATGCTTTTTGCCCCGAGATGATTTTCTCTGAAACACGTTAAAACATGAAAAACCATACCTTACAGGCTATGTTAAAACATGTTTTATCACATTTGAACAGGACACATTGGAAACCACAGTTAATCATGTGAATGTTATAAACGTATAACATGTTAAGACATGTTTTACCAGGTGATGTTTCCAAACGTGTTATATCACGTTAAAACACGTTTGTCCAGAGAAGATTTTCTCCGAAACACGTTAAAACATGAAAGAGATACCTTACAGACTATGTTAAAACATGTTTTATCACATTTAAACAGGACACATTGGAAAACATAGTTAATCATGTGAATGTCATAAACATATAACATGTTATGACATGTTTTACATGTTGATGTTTTCAAACGTGTTATATCACGTTAAAACATGAGTCAAAACACATGTCTTACCATGATATAACATGTTATGTTCAGCGCCAATTGCAAAACGTTGGGCAACATGTTTTCACATGTTGTGAACATAGGATTGATTCACAGGTTTTGGTAGGAAAACATGTTAAAACATGTGGAAACATGTTGAACTGTGATGACACGGGTTACATTTCACCAGGGTTACCTTTAAGGAATGAAATGGTACGATATGGTACTTTTTGAAACGATATCGGTACGTACTCTTAACAGTATTCAACTCTGCCCTTCTGTGACCCCAGTTCATGCAGTAAGATCTGTTGGCGGCAGCTCCCCTTGTTTATAAAATTGTTTTTGTTAGAGAGATATCACCAAAATAGTCAGTTGGTTTTGACTGCTACGGGCATGACCAGTTGCATAAACAGGTGATCAGTCCTGTAAATCTTTCCTAGCTAGGAAAGATTTACAGGACTGATCACCTGACCAGGTATTTGTTTTATTTCAGGTGTTTCTGGTCATCTCAAGAGTGCCTTAGCCCGACGGAACACCTCAGTGGGAACCCCCTATTGGATGGCACCTGAGGTAACTATTACTATTAATTAATATCACTTATTATGATAATAATTTTAATGATAGCGATGATGCTGATGCTGCTGACAATGATAATAATAATTATTATAACAATATTTTTAATCACAAAAATATAGCAAAATCTGTGTATAGTTTTATTTAACACTTTGGAAGCATTTGTTGAAGAATTAGTCACAGTTAGATACCTGTAATCAAGTTCAATGTCATTAGTTAGTTTTAAATTAGTAATTTCCAAATCAGATATTTTTCAAAGGATGCATTGGTTTGAGAGAAAACATGAACATATTCAGGCCTCTCTTGGGTGCTACAGGGAAAGGCTTAATTTACATCAGACAGACAGTGGCTGTGATTTCTTCCCTTTTTCATATAAAGATCTTCGTCACTCGCACAATATTATTTTTTGATCTCCAAGGCTTCCTATCATCAACCCTTTCATGCCTAAGCGCTCATCTGGAAATTGTCATCTGGATTTTTTATACTTATAACAATATACTCTAAATAAAGTATCATTTTATAAAACATTTGAAGAAGAGTTGTTAGTAGTGCTCTGATAAACATTTCTCCATCAAATATTTTCCCAACTCTGCTTTTGCTTGAAAGATTTCTTCAAAATTGTCAGGCTTTTGAGCGCTGCCTTTGGCTGCTGCCAGCATTATAATGGGTTGGCATGAATACCCTCAAGTTCCATGTTTCTCTCTCGCACATCTGGGTTCTCTGTAATACTTTTGATGTAATACGCTAATGGGAATTGCTGGAATTTAACGCCATCTGAACCTCGCTGCTCACAGAGAGAATGGATTCTCCATTGTAATGTCAGAGACGAGGAAACTGATGCGTTGCCATGGCAACAGTATAAACACTGTACCTTATCTGATTGGCTGGATCGATTGTTGTGAAAAGAGCGTGAAGAGATTGTGATTGCCTTCTCCGTCAAAATGATTTGCGACTGATCCGTGACCTTGAAGTTAGGGCACCCAAGGTCATGAGTGATGGATGTCTAATTAAGATGCTTTTACAACACGGCTGGTACCAGCGATGATGTTAAGGCTATAAATAGAATCAGAGGGTCTTATGGGTAATGCGGTATTTGGGAAAGTTCTTGATCAATAGATTTATCTTTTGCTCTTTTCGAAAAAGCGATTAAGTCGAAAGTAATTTGATGGAATTCCAGAATGTAATTAAGCTGAAAGCTGTTCTTTCAGCTGCCTTTTTATTCTAAAGCCATTCAAGCCAAGAGGTATTCCTGAAAAATTGCATCTCGATCTATAGACTTTTAGAAATCACATCGAAAAAGAACATAACATTTGGGGGTTACGCAATTAAAGTCTTCTTTCTGCCTCTTTATTCTAAACCTATTCATGCCTGGAGGAACTCTTGAAAAATTGCATCTTGATCTATAATCTTTTAAAAATCACTCCGGAAATGAATTCAAATTCTGAGGGTTCTGCAATTGATGGCTCCATTCTGAGTGATATTTCTCCTTCAAATATTTTCCAAACAATCAATTCTTTAGAAGCCAATATCTCAACTAAAAAGTACGGCTTTTTAGGCGTTATGGGATGGATGTGTATACATATATATATATATATATATATATATATATATATATATATATATATATATATATATATATATATATATATATATATATATATATATAGTGAAAAATGCATTTTTTGATATAATTGCTGTTCGTGACTTATTTGTGTAAACATTCTTAACTATTTTCACATTTATCTCAAGTTCAATGTCACAACTTTCACCTGGCAACTATACATCATGTAACACCTTGTTTCCATGGCAACCATTACAGGTGATAGCGTGCGAGCAACAGATTGATTATGATTACGATATTCGCTGTGACATCTGGTCGTTGGGAATAACGGCCATCGAGATTGCGGACGGGGATCCCCCACTTTCAGACCTCCATCCCATGAGAGCTCTCTTCAGAATACCCAGGTAAATGACCTTTCAAAAATCCTGGCTGCATGTACCAATGGTACATTTAAATGGGTGTAAAATGGGTGCACCATAACATGGGTGTAAAACAGGTGTACCATATATGTTTAACCCTTCCAATGCTGAGGCTACTTTCGTCCAAAGTACAAAAATGCAAAAAATGTTGAAAAACATCTAAACCCTGTCATGTTGGTGCTCATTGGAAAGCTCTCGCTGAGTACTCTCAGATGAGTACCCATTTGCTAGGGTTTCAGTAAAAAAAAATTACGTTTTTTGCATCATTTTGTATTAACCAAAGTAGCAACCAGCAGCATAAGGGTTAAAATGGGTGTACCGGTAGGTGCCCCAAGGGTGCACTTCCTTCAAGTCTCGATACCTAAAAAAATAAATATATACTCTACTACTTTGTAACCCTGGGGCCCTCGGGCTACTTTTGAATATGCCAGAGGGCCTCAGGGAAGATCCTTACCATTGGACTGATTGAGTTACCAATATTCTTTAAATAAAGATCATTAGTATTATTGTAAATACCAAGGTAATCCTTACAAAATTCACCCTTTTACCACAGGTCTACCACCATTTAACCCATTAATGCTTAAGAGTTCCCCCAGAAATTCTCGTCTGGATCTATGATACTTTTGACAATAACTTCAAAAGTAAAAATGGTTTTACAAAAGATTTGAAGGAGATTTGTTAGTAATGTTCTGATTGACATTTCTCCATCAGATACTTTCCTGAGTTTGCTTTTGCGTGCAAAATATCAATAAAATTGTGAGGTTGCTTTTGGCCGCTGTAAGCATTAATGGGTTAATCAATAGGCGTCTCTTCAGAATTCCGAGGTTATACCCTTACAAATACAGGTGAACTTGGATATGACGGACCACTGTACGACAGATTTTTGCATATGACGGACGATATGCTTGGTCCCAGTCCAATGCATATCAAGTATTTTTCATATGTATATGACGGATTTTGCATATGACGGACCAATTTTCCTGGTCCCATTGAGTCTGTCATATCCAAGTACCTGTAAAACCTTTTTGATGCACCAAAATTGCCCCAATTTCACTAATAGACATTTCTATTCAGATTACCAAGGTTTATACCCTTACAAACACCCTTTTCTAATCAAAGATGAACCATACTTGACTCAATAGATTCCTCAGAATTCCTAAGTAAGCTTTAGAAAAAACTTTTAAACATGGATGCACACAAATTTGTGCCACTTTGGCGCCACCTATAAGGATGGCATAACCCCCTTATTATTTAGGATTTTCAAAGGGGATCTAACAATGATAGCTTTTGGAAAGTTTAATGAATTTTTAACTGTGTGGTAGTTTTTAAAAGGACTGTAAATTTTAGATGTTACTGTCACCTTGTCGAATACCCTACTATGCCTTTCACAAGAGAATTTTTCAAAATCGCGTAATCGAGGGAAGTTGTGCTCAATCCAGATATGAATCCAGCGAGGATAAAAATAGTTTTACAATACTACAATTCTTTATTTGCATATTTTGTGCCTATTGTTATGGTTATTGTTATTGTTGTTTTTTTAGGAATCCTCCTCCGACGTTTAAATCCAAGACGGAATGGTCAGAAATATTTCAAGCATTCGTCAGGAGGTAAGTTAGGCATTGTTATTAATATTATTATAATTATTATTATTATTATTATCATTATTATTATTATTATTATTATTATTATTATTATTATTATTATTATTATTATTATTATTATTATCATATTCATTATTACTATTACTATTATTGTTATTATTATTATTGTTTTTATTATTATTATTATTGTTATTATTATTATTAGCAGTAGTAGTAGTAGAAGTATTATCATAATTTATCATTATCATTATTATTATTATTATTATTATTATTATTGTTATTATTCCTACTACTATTGTTATTATTATTATTATTATTATTATTGTTATTATTAGTGTTATTATTATTATTATTATTATTATTATTATTATTAATATTATTTTTTTTATTTTATTATAATCATCATCATCACCATCATTATTTCTTTTTTTGTTAATATCATTTCTAATACTTCTTCTTCTTTATATTTCATTATCATAATCATTATTACTGTCACTTTTGTTAACTTTTCATCGTTTTGACTACCTGAAGATGTGATCGTTTACGAAAGTTTTCCCGTTTTTCAGATGCTGCGTGAAGGATTTTGAGCAGCGCCCGATGATTGACCAGATGCTCGCTCATCCATTCATCACACAAGTGCCCAGTGATACGAGGAAGGTACGAAACCAAATTCAGTGGATTTAAATGTGAAGATTTGTGAATTTCATTTTATTGACACCTCTTATGCTACATCTAGGCTAATCGGTGACTTGCCAGTAAACAGTATTGAGTACCCAGCAAAACCAATATCACTTGCAAAATTCTCACATGACCTGGCCGGGGTTTGAATTGCAAGAATAACATAACTATATATAACATTTTTAATTCAATTGAAAACGCTGTTATTTGGATCTCTTCAGTTCTTCTATTTAATACTGGGTGACATCTACATAGGAACTGCTCAAGGCAATCTTTATTTTGTGCCCAATATTTTTCTGTCTCCATCTTAGATGAAAAGAACAATGATTGGTTGCCACGGACCAATTACCATAGAGTCCATTATGAAGCCCTGGACACACCTTATATCGTCTCAGTGTGTCGTCACTATAGGAGACAGACAAATGAGGGCTCTTGTATTTGTTTATATTATAGAGGAATTTGCTCCTGCACATGTGTGAGTGGTTCTTGTCAACACCTGGACTAGGAGTCGTGCCGAGGCTGTTATGGGAGATCTGCTGGTTGCATATATCTGGTGACTGCCATTGGTGTCTCCATATAATACTTCAATGTTCGTTGCTGGTAGCGTATCCGGTGATCAACATTACATATCTCTTCAATGTTCTTTTTATATGAAAGGAAAGTTGTTTTATTTTAGTTGCGGCAAGAGCTGTGTAATCTCCTACTCTCCGTGGAGACCACCATTCAGGAACCAGACATCACAACAAAACATGGCCGCCTCAAGTCAAAGCGCAAATCCAGGAAGGAGGCCGTAGCAACCACAGATGACCTTGCGACCTTGGAAAACCTCAGCGAGGTAGGTTACCCTTTGACCTTCAGGAATTAAGATAATCTGGTTCTTACTTACTCAATAGTTACTTTAATTATTACATATATTGATTCGTTTGCTGACAAAATGATTCTAGAAACTTAAATTAGTTTAGGGCTATTCGTGAGAAGGGAGGGGACTTATGAAAATTTTGACCCCCCCCTTCTCCCAAATCTAAACACTCAACTTTCCTTTTTTTTACACCCCTACAACTGAAGGTCTTGGTATTAGCCACAAGGTTATGTCCTACAAATGAATCCCTTTTTCAGTCATTGAAATTTGCCCTACATTTTCAGCCAATGTCTTATTACTGAAGGCCTTTTTCAGGCAAGGAAATTTGGAATTTTATTTGAAATTTACGATTGAAATCCATTTTCTGCCAATGAAATTTATCCTAGTATTGAAAGTCTTGTTCAGCCAATGAAACGTGTTGTTTTCCAGGAATCTCTCGTCAATGAGCTTCAGAATCGCTACATGCTCGGCCAGATCTACACCTATATTGGAGACATCTTATTGGCTGTCAATCCCTTCACCCTCCTCACTATATACAGCGATGAGGTAAGGTTGTCAGTTTTTGTATGGCAATCAGGGTCTTAGCCAGGATTTAGAAAATGGGTGCCCAAAATTGGCAATTATGAAGTTTTGGGACATTTAATTTTTCAAGGGAGAACATTATATACTCAGATAACAGCCATAAACATACATTTACTTTTTGAAATAAGGCATAATATCCTCATACCACGTCATAAGAACTGTATTGAGGTGAAAAAAAAATCCAATTATATGCTTAAAATTGACATATTAAGAAACTACTCACTGAAATTTTGTGTGTCCTGAGGGGTGATTTTTGAAGGATTGGGTGTGCAAATGACATCCAGATGCCCTGCTGGCTAAGACTATGATGGCATATCATTTATCATCAATTCTACTGCCATTCTAAGGCTAAATTTCAACAAACTATATATGTGTATATATATATATATATATACTGTATAACCGGTATATTTCCCGGGACTTTTATTTCCCGAAAAATGATGATTTCTACTTTTTCCCGTTTTTTAATTTCCCGTCCTGCACATGACTGCACTGATATTAAATTTACCGAAAATGCTACCGAGTGTTTTCGCTTCTGAATCTATTAGTGCAGACGAATGTTTTGTGCACTGAATGTGCCGTGGTGCACGTACAGAACAACAAAGCCATCCCAGCTCAATTGAGCTGACATGGCTGGCTCTATTGTTCTGCACATCAATAGCACTTAGAGCAGCATTACACAAGTATATATATATATATATATATATATATATATATATATATATATATATATATATATATATATATATATATATATATATATATATATATATATACACACACACATATATATATATGTATATATATATATATATATATATATATATATATATATATATATATATATATATATATTTGCAATATGTTATATATCTGTAATTCTATTTTTCCTGTTTCCATAGTACGCCAGGAAATACACGAATGCTGCTCAGGCAGACAACCCGCCGCACATCTTCGCAGTTGCTGACCAGACCTACCAGGCCATGATGCACAATAGACACAATCAGGTAGAGTATTTATTCATTCTCAAGGCATCTTTAACCCTTATCCTGCTGGTGGTTATTTTGGCCAATACAAAATGATGCAAAAAACCTGGAAATGATTGAAACCCTGGCAAATGGGTACTCAAATGAGAGAACTCAACGAGAGCTTTCAAATGAATACCAACATGACATGGTTTAGATGGTTCTCAAAGATTTTAGCATCCTTGGGCTTTGGATCAAAGTAGCCTCAGCGTTGGAAGGGTTAAAACTACAAGGGCCTGCCCCAATAGCTGAGTGGTATTGTCACTGACTTCTCGCTGACTTTGACCACGTAGGGCGCATCCTGATAACCGTGTGGTCTATGCCGTTTCCACTGACTGCTCGCTGTATATCACCACTGAGAGCTGAGGGGTCTAGGGCATTGCCACTGACTGCTCGTTGTCTATCACCATTGAGGGCAACCCTGATGGCTGAATGGTTTAAGGGCTTGCCACTGACTGTTCACTGTCTTTCGCCACTGGGAAAGTCATGCTCAGCCAATGAAATGTGTTGTTCTTTCAGGAATCAGTTACCTCCGCCACTTACAACTACAGAAGTAGTAATAATCGTTGTAGTAGTAGTAATAGAAGTAGTTGTAGTAGTAGTAGTAGTAGTAGTAGTAGTAGTAGTAGTAGTAGTTGTAGTGGTAGTGGTAGTAGTAGTAGTAGTAGTTGTAGTAGTAATTGTAGTAGTAGTAGTAGTAGTAGTAGTAGTAGTAGCATTTCAGGATAACTGGAATATGTGCAAACATTGAAACTTGTATGATCAAGCTGATTTGCTCCATTGAAGATAATGATGAATGCAGGGATATGAAATTCCTTTTATTTCCTGAAATCATTTTTGAAATGCACTTTGAATCTAGATTGAGGTAAAGAATTTGAAAAAAAAAAAGTTTCCCCCTCATTTCACATTTTTTCAATAATTACCCTCACTTTTTTATTTTATGGGTGAAATTTTGATTTTGATTTTTATCATTTTCAATTATTCTCAACAGCAGCCCCTTAGTTTCATTAAATTTTAATGTCATATTTTGCTTTTTGATTTTGCATTTTAAAGACTAAAAATTATCGCCACTGGTACTGCCTTTGTTATAATATTGTCAAGTTTTGATTTGGATTTAGTTGGAACCTTTGATTTTCAGTGTATAGTTATTAGTGGGGAATCTGGAGCAGGTAAAACCCAGACAGCCAATTACCTAGTACAGTACCTGGCACTCAGGGGCAAGGTAGGAGTGCATGGTTGTCATGGTGATAATTGCCCTAGTGATGGTTGTCAAGGATATTGTCGTCATGGAGAATGTCAGAATGCAAATCCCCAAGAAAGACTTCAAAAATAACATTGATGATAATCATAATCATAAAAATGGAACTTGTGTTTCCAGTTTTGGGTTCATGATAAACTGTGTCATCTTTTCCGCTGTAAGCTAGAATTAAAAAAGCTTTTTGAATGAAGATTGTTGCATGTGGAATTTGGGGCCTGCATCCAGACAAATATTTCACTTCTTTTCTGTGGAATGAAAGGGTTAAAATAGACTGATTTCCATTCTTTCTTGTTATATTGATGTTGTAGACTATCTTGCCGGTCTCTTTTTCAGTGTATTGTTATTAAGCGGCGAGTCTGGCTCAGGGAAAACAGAGAGTGCCCATTACATGGTGCAGCAACTGACGCTTCTCGGCAAGGTATGCAAATCTCTCTCTCTCTCTCTCTCTCTCTCTCTCTCTCTCTCTCTCTCTCTCTCTCTCTCTCTCTCTCCTCTCTCTCTCCTCTCTCTCTCTCTCTCTCTCTCTCTCTCTCTCTCTCTCCTCTCTCTCTCCTCTCTCTCTCTCTCTCTCTCTCTCTCTCTCTCTCTCTCTCTCTCTCTCTCTCTCTCTCTCTCTCTCTCTCTCTCTCTCTCTCTCTCTCTCTCTCACTCTCTCTCATCAAACCCTTATTAGATATTGAAATATGATGATCATGTCAATTAGTCTATTTTATAAGTTGCATAGTAGATCAGAAGTAAACTCAAGGCTATTGAAATTATTAACATAATAATTGAGTGTTATCGATTTTTTCGTTCTGCAGGCCTCGAATCGTACCTTAGAGGAGAAGATTCTCCAGGTGAACCCATTGGTCGAGGCTTTCGGTAACGCACAAACCGTCATCAACGAGAACTCCAGCCGGTTCGGGAAGTACCTGGAAATGACCTTCACAACAAACGGCAAGGTCACGGGTGCAAAGCTGTCGCAATACCTTCTAGAGAAATCGAGAGTCATTTATCAAGCTCCGTAAGTTGGAAAAATTAGAATGTGACCCACTTAGAGGCAAAATGCCCTGAGAAAAAAATAGAGCTCCATTAAAGCTCCATGAGTAGAAAAAAAGATGTAACCCATTTGATGCCAAAAAGGATCAGATATTGGAAGACATTTTTTGATATGTTTTTTCAAGAGTTAGACTATATGGTTGTAAAGGGCTTAACCTTTTCAATGATAATTCTACTTTCATCCAAAGAACTAGCCAACAGAAAAATAATGGTTGTTTTGCAATTTTGGTGGTTAATTTTGTCACCACTCTTAAAGATAAAGAAATGTCACTACATTTTGATATAAAGTCTGGCTTCATAATTTGCGTGATTTTAGTGGAGAGAAGAATTTCCATATATTTTACTAATTCCATGAAATCACTTTACATTTTGATATAAAATCTGACTTTATAATTATTCGCTTCGGCATGATTTTTAGTAGGGAAAAGAATTTCCATATTTTACTTTACATTTGGGTTTTGATATGAAGTTGGCTTCATAATTGTTTATTTCTGTATGATTTTAGTGGAGAGAAGAATTTCCATATTTTCTACTATCTCCATGACGGTCTGGGGGCAGAGGACAAGGAAGGGCGTTTTCACCTTGGCGACCACAGGAAGTACAAGTAAGTGCTACCGTAAATTCTCGGTAATTTAGGACACCAGGGTTCAATATTAAGGCACTTTTGAAGGCACTTCCCAAGTAGGGCAGGTAAACTTTAATTTCTACCTGCCCGACACAGTTTCGTCCTACCCTGCAAAAGGTGTGATAAAATGAACATAAAAGTGACTTTTCTGTATGTACTATACTTGTACCAATTAACTGTTACCTGCTAGAGCGTTATCTGTACTGTTGAAATAATATTTGATTCCCCTTGTATTATAGTATCTCTGAAGTTACTTGTTGAAATTTTACCTGTCATGAAGGGCAGGCACACTCTGATTTTTACCTGCCCTATATGACCTTGCCAAATACAATTTGACCTTGTAGGTACCTGAAGGATCATGACAATGAGGTCATTGATGTGTCATCTCAATCCATCAACCGGGTCAAGTTCAAGGCCGTCCACCATTGCTTCGAAATCATAGGATTCAAAACACAGGTAAGATCTAGTCATCATCCAATGAATTGCCCTTTAATTGTTTATGTAAGTACCATTATTATCTAGATTGTTTTACACCAATGGATGCAATGTATGAATATGTGTGTGTGTGTGTGTATATATATATATATATATATATATATATATATATATATATATATATATATATATATATATATATATATACATTCCTTCAATTTATTATGCTAATTCATTAACTATAATTTAACCCATACTAACGCTAGTACTAAGTCACTAACCCGTCTTTCTGTAGGAACTGACATCTGTGTATCGAGTGCTGGCGGGAATTCTTCATCTCGGTAACGTTGACTTTATCGAGAAGGATTTCAAGCACCAAGGGGCGCTAGCCAGCGCTGTTTCTAACCCTAAACTACTCACTGTCGGTAAGCTTGCTTAATTTACTGTAGATTCACAAAAGATTGTGTAGAGTGAACTTTGCGAATTTACAGAAAATCTTTTTTTCTTTTTTTTTTTACTTTGCGAATTGGCCGCAATATGGAGTGCCAGCTATACATTTAAAGTGGCAGCACTAATCATTGCAAATTTTCATTTTGCGTTCGAGGCTAAACCCCCAAAAACGCAAAAAATTAAACTAACGCAATCTTTTTTCGAATTTACAGTTCTACATGTAGGGATCAGGTACTTAGCCAGGACCCTTCCTGCCTGTCTTGTCTTTTGGACAATAATAACCAAATACTTTTCTAACAAACCATCTTCTAGGACATGTCTGAGGTGTAAATATCATGTATAATCTTGACAACTGCTAAACATCATTATGGCATTAAAAATTGCTGAAAATCGTGTTTAACATTGACAACTGCCAAATGTTATGCATGGCATTAACGATATCATGCAGCACCTAGATAATTTCCAAACATCATGTTTAACTTCCCTCTTTAACCCATTAATGCTTAAGGCTTCATTAGGAAATTGTCGTCTGGAGCGATGATACTTTTGACAATAACTTTTGAATTGAGAATTACTTTATAAAATATTTGAAGGAGAGTTGTTGGTAATGTTCTGATCAACATTTCTCCTTCAAATAACCTAGAACACTGCTGGACATCATGTATGACCTTGCACTGCTCAAAGCCATGAATGATCTTGACTGTTGTTGGCCCTTAGGACCTAGGATCAACTGGTCCTGCAAAATTTTTACAGGTCCTACAAAGTTTTCTTCAACATAACAATATTAAAAAAAAAAAATTCATTTTATTTCAAAAACATCCTTAAGGAGAAACTTGTTAACAAGAATGTCCCCAAATGTTTACTGGCCCTGTAGGAGCATTTGAGATATTTTTTTACTGGCCGTTTTTGGGAACTTTTACTGGCCTGGGGCCAGGGGCTCACTGTTAGGGTTGAGCCCTCACAGTAACTGCATATATGACCTTGACAACTGCTGAAAACCATCTATGACCTTAACCTTTAACCTTTAAAGCTATTTATAGCTTTGACCTTTAAAACATTTATGACCTTAACCTTTAAAGCTATTTATGGCCTTGACCTTTAAAACATTTATGACCTTGACCTTCACTTCTCAGTGGCTGACCTACTTGGGATTGATGCAAAGGAGCTGAAAGACGCCTTGGCGACTCAGGGATTCGTTGCGAAAGGAGAGACGATCGTTCGGAAGCTCTCGCTCTTGGAGGCGGTGAATGTCCGGGACGCGATGGCCAAGGCGCTCTACGGCCGACTCTTTAGTTGGATAGTTAGTCGAATAAATCATCTCCTGAAACCCCCAAATACAGGACAAGAGGAGTAAGTAGCTGGAGATAACTTACTGTATGCAGCTTTAATTTGGAGTGCTGAAAATTTCACTTTACAGCCCTGCTGGAGGGTATTTGTGCTACTTCAAATTTGGGCATTCAAGCACTAAAATTGTATAGATACAAAGCAGGATATTTATTTGAAGGATGTTATTTTGGCGCTATCATGGGGAGCACAATAATAGCGAAAACTAAATGGCTGTAAAAAATACCAGTTATACAGTATCTAGTTAAGCTACAGAGGTTGATAATAATACTTAAGAGTTCCTCTGGAAATAGTTGTTTGGATCTATGATGCTTTTGACCATGACTTTGAAGTTGAGAATGCTTTTAGAAAATATTTGATGGAGAGTTGTAGGTAATGTTCAGATCGACATTTTTTCCATCAAATATTTTCCTGACATTACTTTTGCCCATTGAATATCATCAAATTTGTAAAGCTGCTTTAAAAAAAGCAATATCAAGAATTTTTGGTCGCTTTTGCAAATGAACGGATCCAATATTACTTAAATGAGCACATGTTTAATTTTTTGGCAGCAAACTTAAGATGAAAATTATTTACCGTGAATTCTCGGAAATTTAGACCACCTTAGGAATTTGGGCCTCTATAATCATTTTTGAAAATAATTATTGGGAAATCTGGGCCACTATTACCCTGCTTTGTCAGTATTTTCTGAAAACATGGGCCACCCTCAACCCATAAAAATCATGATTATTTACACTCATGCTGGTGGTGGCTAATTTGGCCAATACAAAATGATGCAAAAAGCCTTAAAATTACTGAAACCCTGGTACATGGGTACTCATCTGAGAGTACTCACGAGAGTTATGCAATTTATACCAACATGACAGTGTTTAGATGGTTTTCATAAATCTTTGCGTCCTTGTTCTTTGGACAAAAGTAGACTTAGCATTGGAAGAGTTAACCTTTCCAATGCTGAAGCTACTTTCCTCGAAAGCGCAAGAACACTTTGAATACCATTTAAACCCTGTCATTTTGGTATTCAGTGGAAAGCTCTTGCTGAGTACTCTCAGATGAGTACCTATGTGATAGGGTTTCATCTTAAAGTTTTTTTGCATCATTTTGTGTCGGCAAAATTAGCCACCAGCAGGAAAGTGCTAAAAAAGTCCCAAATTTACGGTAATTTTGATCCAATATTTACCCGTTTCTCTGCAGGGAGGAGATGTTTCAGATTGGTATTCTGGATATCTTCGGCTTCGAGAACTTCCAACGGAACTCCTTTGAGCAACTTTGCATCAACATTGCAAACGAACAGATCCAGTACTACTTCAACCAGCATGTGTTCGCTTGGGAACTGGTGAGTTATAAAGTTGTAAATATTAGGGCTGTGCTCATCTGCCATTTTTTTGCGATCTGATTAATTGCCTAATTTTTCTCGATGTCGATTTTCTCGATTCAATTCTGTCGCGCGTGGTAGTGCTTGGAAAAGTGTGGTGGGGGCCGGACCAGCACCATGTAAAATACATTGCGTGGCCCTCTCCACACTTTTCCAAGTACTACCGCGCGCGATAGTATCTATCGTAGTGCAGTTTCAATGGCGGCCGGCTCAGCGCCGTGGTCTTTTTAAAGAATAGGGTAGGCTCTTTTGTATTTTGGGGGTAGGGAAAACAATGGAGGTAGGGGGGGCTGTATCGAGTTCGGCAATCGATGTCCTCTCATGTTGAACATCGATCTTACGACTTTGCCGATCACTCGATGTCGTGCCTATCGAGCCCAGCCCTAGTAAATATAAATTTCTGAAGCGGACTATGCTGAATTAAACAAAATTAGGGAAGCAGGCAATATTCACATTGGAACTGGTGAGTTATATGAAATAAAATGATATAAAATGAAATAAAATGAAAAGAAATGAGATAAAATGAAATAAAATGAGATAAAATGAAATAGAATGAGATAAAATGAAATAAAATGAAATAAAATAAAATAAATGAAATGAAATGAAATGAAATTTAGAAAAATAGATAAAGCTAATACAAGTATCCAATGGGAAAAGTTTTGGATCAAGAAAGTTCAGAAGTGTATTAATGTATCATTAAGATATGAAATATTTGTGAAATTGACTTAATTGTATTCTGGACATCTTCGTATGATGGCAGTTTGCTATTCATTCGCAAAATTTGTGGAGCTGACATTGCTAAATTTCACAAAATTAGGTCTCTGGGTACCTGAGGCAATATCGTTAAGGTATTGTATCATTAAGAAAATATTTTTTTGTATCGTATTGCAAATATTTAAGAGGTACCAATCCCCTAATATGATACTTGATATTTCAGCAAAACTACCAGAATGAGGGGATTGATATTAAGACCACCAAATTAAAACATTTCACTCGTTTCAGTCACAGTTTTTGAAAACTCAATATGATACTTGATTTTTCAGCAAAAATACCATACTGAAAGAATTGATATTAAGACCACCCATTTAAAACCCATATCAACCCATTTCAGTCTCAGTTTGAAAAAATATATATGATACTTGATTTTTCAACAAGAACACCAGAATTAAAGGATTGATATTGAGGGCTCTAAATTAAAACATCAACTTATTTCAGTCTCAGTTTAAAGATCTATATATGATACTTGATTTTTCAACAAGAATACCAGAATTTAAGGATTGATATTGAGACCACCAAATTAAAACATCAACTCATTTCAGTCTCAGTTTAAAAATATATATATGATACATTAAAACATCAACTCATTTCAGTCTCAGTTTAAAAATATATATATGATACATGTTTTTTCTACAAGAATACCAGAATAAAAGGATTGATATTAGGACCACCAAATTAAAACATCAACCCATTTCAGTCTCAGTTTAAAAATATATATATGATACTTAATTTTTCAACAAGAATACCAGAATTAAAAGATTGATATTGAGACCATCAAATTAAAACATCAACCCATTTCAGTCTCAGTTTAAAAAAATATATATGATACTTGATTTTTCAACAAGAATACCAGAATTAAAGGATTGATATGGAAACCACCAAATCAAAACATCAACCAGCTTCAGTCACAGATTTTGGAAACTGAATGTAATGAATGAAAAGATTTAGGCCTAAAAGAAAAAGTTGTTTGTTTCCTGTAACCCTACCCTAACAGGTTTTTATTCAAAAAAATCCCTGCCCTAAAGTTTTTTCAGCTCTCCCAGCTCCCAATCAACGTAAATCATGCATAAAACACACATTTTTGACAAAAAAAATTATGCAAAAAATATATTTTACCGACCTACCTACCCTATTTTTTTCAGACCGTTACAGGAAACAAACAATATTTTTTTCTTGGCCATATATAAAGACCACCAAATTGAAGCATCCACCTATTTCAGTCACAGTTTTTAGAAACAAAATATGATACTTGATTTTTCAGCAAGAATACCAGAATGAAGGTGTTGATATTAAGACCATCAATTTCGTCGACAATCGTGCCGTCCTCGACATGTTCCTGGCCAAGCCCATGGGTCTTTTGTCCCTCCTTGATGAGGAGAGTAACTTCCCCAAGGCAACCGACCAAACGCTTGTCGGTAAGGATTCATTTTCAGATTTATCACTGTATACAGCTTTAATTTGGAGTGCTAAAATTTTTGTTTTACAGCCATGTTTGGTGGTAATGTGCTACTTTAAATTTGCACATTCAAGCAGAGATACAAAGGAGATACAAAGCAGGATATTTATTTGAAGGATGTTATTTTGGCGCTATTATGGGGAGTGCGAGAATATCAAAAATTAAATGTCTTTAAAGAATACCAGTTATACAGTAACTCTTGTGAGTCCAACTAGTAATTTTCTCTGCAAACGTTAGATGCCAAATTGTAATGGGGATTATTGGCCAAAATCCAGTACCAGGTTGTTCCTGGTTGATGGTTTTGTGAAAAAATGGTCCACCTTAGTTATGTGACATATTGAAATGAACCTTAACCCATTAATGCTCAGAGCAGCCAAAAGCGGCCTGACAATTTTGATCAAATCTTTCAACCGACATCATACTTGGGAAAATACTTGAAGGAGAAATGTTGATTAGAACATTACTAACAACTCTCCTTCAAATATTTTGTAAAATTATTTTCAATTCTTAAGTTACTGCCAAAAGTAATAATGATCCAGACGAAAATTTCTGGAGGATATCTTAAGCATTAATGGGTTAGATCATGCATTCTGACAGCCAATTGCCTAATGTTAGTGTTATGTAGGAGGTCTTTTATATTGGTGATCCAGGCTTTTCTTTCAATGAATTGATTATCTCACATGGTGGCTCAGAATTGACTCATACAATTATTGATGCATACAAAGATAGTTGTAGGAACTTGATAGTGACTATTTTTTCTTAACCCATTAATGCTCACAGTGGCCAAAAGCAGCCTCACAATTTTAATGATAATTTGCAGGCAAAAGCTAAGGCTGGAAAATATTTGATCGAGAAATGTCAATCAGAACATTACCAACAACTTTTCTTCAAATATTTTGTAAAATTATGCTTGATTCTAAAGTTAGTGCCAAAAGTATCATTGATCCAGACGACAATTTCTTGAGGAGCTCTTAAGCATTAATGGGTTAATTACAGTGAGGATAATGGATGCAATGAACTCAATATAATTTTTTATCACTTTTCAGATAAGTTTGCGACGAACCTGAAGAATGCTAGCTACATTCCACACAAATCCACCAACCACCTCTCCTTTGTTATAGAGCACTATGCTGGAAAGGTAATATTGCACATATACATATATGTATATGTAAATATCTATATATGTATATATATATATATATATATATATGTATGCTTACATATTTATATATTCATATATATATATATATATATATATATATATATATATATATATATATATATATATATATATATGTATATGTATATGTATATGTTTATGTAGATATACACAAACACAAAGAATTCAAAACGTTGTCAGAAACAGCATGTCTGGAGTTTTGTTGATATCTTTTTATTGAGAGAATCTTTCGGAAAAATACTTGAAGGAGAAATATTGATCAAATCTTAACCTTCAGATATTTTCTAAATGGATAATCTATTCCAAAGGCATTTTTAAAAAGTATCATAGATCCAGACATCAATTTTAGAAATGGCACTTAAGTATGTTGAAAGTGGTGTTCCTCTTTGATCAGGTGGAATACGAAGCGGTGGATTTCCTGGAGAAGAATCGTGACCGCCTTGCGGGAGAAGTTGTCAATCTTCTACGCTTGTCAGAAATCTCGCTTGTACGCACAATGTTCCACAGTCCAGTCACGAAAACAGGTGAGTGAGATTTGTAGGAGCCGTTAGTCCTAAAAAAATGTTTCATTCCTATCACCCTACCCTACCTAGTTTTTGTCCCCTACCCTAAAGTTCTTTGGCCAATTCTACTGAAAAATAAACTGTTCCTACACAAAAGAATCAGAGACAGGTTAACTAACTCGGCAGGGCCAAAGGAAGCCAATTACTGAATATAAAGACAATTACAACAATGCAAACTTTTATTGAAGCCCTCCAACTCAAGGTAATCGTGTGAGTTAGAGAATAAAAATATTTGTTAAAAAATCCCTACTTACCCTACCTATATTTCTTTAAGGATATGAGAGGAACCAAACACTTTTTTTATTTGGCCTTACCAAAAATGGCAATTTAAGTGGCATATTTTTGAAGTACTTAGAGAGTGTCTGTGAGGCTTGATGAGGTTTGTTAGTTGCAACCACTGAATCCAGACCTATTTTTAGCTTTTTTTTTAACCACCTAGTGTTGTCTTGACCTGCAAGGAGGGAAAATCAAAAATTGGGAAATCAACCATTCATAGATTTGGGAAATTTAAGGCGAGAAAAATAATAACTTTGCTGCAGTATTCATTTATGATTTATTCATTTGTTTATTTATTTTCCATGAAATGATTTCTTTTCTCCTCTCATTACATTATCTTGACATGACCTTGGCCTGACCTTGACATTTTTTCTTATTACTATCTGACTACATCACCTTTTATAATTGCTGAAGTTAGTGGCATTAATCACCCTCTATTGACAGGCTTGAAAATCAATTCCCTTTGATCTCCCAGCCTGCTGCTAGGTGACATGACCTTGGCTTGACCTGGACATGTTTTCTTTTTATTAACCCATTTACACTCAGAGCGGCCAAAAGAGGCCTGACGATTTTGGAAATATTTCCCTTACAAAAGCATTTTCTTGAAAGCATTTGAATGAGAAATGTTGATCAGAAGACAAACAACAAATCTCCTTCAAATATTTTGTGAAATTTCACTTAATACCCAAATTATTTTCAAAAGTATCTAAGTAGCAGACGATATTTCGAGAGGAACCCGTGAGTGTGAATGGGTTAAGTACATTACCTGTTATTATTGCTAGTGACACCAATCGGCCTCTATTGACAAGCTTGAAAATTAATTCCTTTTAATCCCCCGGCCGGTTGCTAGGTGATATGACCTTGACCTTACCTTGACATATTTTTTTGTTTCCTAGGTAACTACCTGTACAGCAGTATGAGCTCAAATAATTCCACGCTACTCAACTCACCAATCAGCTCAGCAGGATCCTCGGCGTCTGTGCGCAGTGCAGCTTCAAGCAGGGTGAGTCCTATAACCTTTGACCTCCCACATTGACCTTTGACCTTCAACCTTTTCATGCCTGTAGCAGTCAAGAATGTCTGGCCAATGTTGATGTTATTATTTTGAGAACCAATTTGATGGAGAAAATGGTGATCAGATATTAAAAGGAGAGTTATTGATATTGTTCTGATTAACATTTTTCCTTCAAATATTTTCCCAACTATGCTTTCATCTGAAATGGTTCACCAAAATTGCCAGCTTAATTCTTGGCTCTACAGGCAGAAATGGGTTAACCCACAAAATCGAAATCACAAAAGGACCTGAGTGTTCATCAATGCACCTTCGCAAAAAAAAAAAAAAGGAAAAAAGGAACCCAGGGCTCGACATTGGTGCTTGCCCCGTTGCCCTGGGCAAATAGAATTTGTACCTTTATCTTGCTTGCCCCACTGGGCAAGTATGCTGTATATATTTTGGGTTTACTTTTGAGAATGTGTGCAAGTTTTGTGGTCTACAATCCAACCTTGTCTTAGGAAATATGCATTCACATGCCAGCACCATGTTCTACTTGGTTTGAAATGAAACATTATAAAACATACAATTTATCAAGCGCAAGTGAAAGTTGGAGTAGGGCAAGTGAAAGTTGAATCTCACTTAATTGCCCTACTGGGCAAATCGCAGCAAAAGTAAATGTCATGCCCTGGAACCTGTTTTGCCATGCATATGGCAGATTAAGCTAGGTTGTTATGTGGTACAAGTGTGTCTTATGATTTTGTCAAAATTGTCAGGCTGTTTTTGGCCGCTGTGAGCATTGTATCAACGCACTTGCACTTACGATTGATGCAGAGTGCAATTTCTTTTGGATTGGGCTATCATTTATACCCACAGTTTTGGGAATCAAAACAAATTTTTGAGGACTGATCATCGTTCCACCAAAGCTTAGATGAGCAAACACAAGTGGATTCGAAACCAGCCGGTCAACCTGAACATGCTAGCCTCACCCAGTGACAACTAATAGCCGCTAATAGGCCAGAAATTGGTGCTCTGGGCACCCCCAGCTGGTGGTGGAGATAAGGTGTCTCAGTACTGTAATCGATGCGAGAGCCCTGATTGGTCCTTGTTCCCACGTGACCTCGCGCTGATGGCTTTTCTGATACTCCTGGCATGAGGCCAGCATCTCACTATAGGGCATATAGTAATTGGTCTCTCGCTACATATCCAAGCTATTCTTCATCCAAGACCAAAGTGAACGATGATCAGTTTTATTTGGAGATGTTTTTCGTGCACGTTGATCCTTCCCCATGTACATCACACATCATGTGTTGTGCATTTTTCATGAAATTTCAGGATAATACCTGCAGAAACAAGGTAGAAATAATAACGGAAACACAAAAAGTGTCTCTCTTAATTAAACATAGATAGGAAAAAAGAAAGTATGTCTTTTAATCATATGCAAATATTCAGAAAAAGAATTGGTCTTCAAAAATTGGGACTGATCCACAAAATTGGAAGTATAAGTAGTGAGAGCTCTGACTAATGGATTAATTGGAACAACACTAATATCCATCTTACTTGGAAATGTCATATTTGCCCCTCATATTTAATCAAATTAAACTTAATTTTATCATATTCGTTGATTTGACACAGGCACCGTATCTATATGTAAGTATAGTGGTTATAGTAGAATACCTTTTTCTTTTTATGAGGTTACGGAATCTATTTGTTGATTTAATTTTATCTTTTTGCAGATTTTTCTTTTAATATCTGTATTCTTATTTGACTGCACTTGTAGCGAAACTATCATTTTGTACAATTATCTTGGGAAAAGGTTATTGTTTTGGTATTTAACTCTGTGGTAAAGACCTCAGCATTCAATCACTGAGGTTCGAGTTCTGCTGAATCTAGATTAATACTTCATCATCATTATATGCACATATATGCTTCAGTTACGTCAGGCATCAATGGTTAGTTTTAAACAGCATGGCGAGTTGTGTAATTATGAGAGAGGTCACAAACTTTATTTTGATTTTGTAGCTATTTTTACAGTGAGCTTTCGCCTAATCTGTTTTAAGCTGTAATGGCATTCAGCTTTGAGTGTTTAGTTAGCATAACTATATGGTATTATGACTTATGACTATTATTACTTATTTGTCTAATTGGGTCATATTTTTCAAAGTATATGAGGATCAATAGCATTTTTAAGTAGACATTACTTATAGGGCATGTGCATTCACAGTTTTACTTGTACTTTTGGAGTTTTACCTGCCCTACACAAAAACATTTGCACAATTGAGACTTAGACCATTAATTCGTACAAGTATCTCTAGAAAATGTCATCTGGATTGATGATACAATAACTTTGGAATTGAAATTAATTTCAGTTAGTATTTGAAGTTGAGTTTTTGCTAGTCTCCTAACCACACTCCGCCATAAAATATTTTACTAACTATGCTTTTGCCTGAAAGATTTCATCAAAATTGTCCAGGTCTTTTTGGCTTCTGTGGGCATTAATGAATTACAGTATGCTACCATTTCTCCTGGAAAAGTGTTAAAACTTATTTCTTACTTAACACATGGACAGCCAAGACAACTGTCACAGCTGGTCTGATTATGAAGAAAAGCATGTAGGCTTTAACATATGTAAACAATTCAAAATGGCCCTTTATTCAATGATTAACCCTAAAGCCACCAAAAAGGAAAACTTTTTCCACTAAGAACTTTCCAAAATCAAGTACACTGTTAAAAGTATTATTGGTTCAGACGACAAAGTCTAGGATAACTCTTAACCCATTAACACTAATATAAGAGTTCCTTGAGAAATTAACATCTGCAACTATGATACTTTAGACAATAACTTCAGAATTGAGAATAATTTTACAAAATATTTGAAGGAAAGTTATTGGTAATGTTCTGATTAACATTTCTCTTTCAAATATTTTCCTACTTATGCTTTTGTCTGGAAGATTTAATCGAAATTGACCGGCCCCTTTTGGCCACTGGGTTAAGGCTCAATGGCACAGTGGCAAGATTGCCGGCCTGAGTCCATGCAGAGATCAATCCGGGGCAAATAGGGATCCATTTCCTCTATAAACTGAGGCAACCACTGAAAGCCTTCACTAATTCTTACTCTTTATTGTCTGTAGCACAGTTATTGGGAGAGATTACTTTAAAGAGTTTCTGCATATACCAAAAGGCTCTCCTATTATGTCTGAGCCACCCTTTAAAAAAGGCGTTGGTTAACCATTTTGAATAAAGTTTAAAGAAAATAATTTTTAAAAGAAAATGAATGGATTAAGGATGAAAGGGTTAAATCTATGATTTATTTGTTTTCAGTCGAGCTCCGCGGCAACGAGCTCTAATCGGCACCAGCAGACAGTGGCCTCGTATTTCCGTTATTCGCTGATGGATCTCCTGCAAAAGATGGTCTCAGGCACTCCACATTTTGTCAGGTGATTATCACACCCAAGAAAGGGTGCTTTAGGTTATAGCTGATTTTTGGAATTTTGTTTTTTGTGTTTTCGTCACTTTTTCTGCCATATTGCGGCTACGTCATGACTATATAGCCAGTTTTAACTGCTGGAGGAAACTGGAGTACCTGGCGAAAACCACTGCTTAACCCCAAGCCACTGGCAACGAATGCAACATCCCCATTGTTAATCTGCATTGTTGCATAACACTAATTGTTGTGGAAAGCGCATCGGACCTAACAGCCCCAAAGGGGTGAATACTTCCAATAATTGCATACCCAATTACATCCCTATTGTCAATCTGCATTGTTGCATGTTGGCCATTGTTCCATGGCTCCAAAGTGGCAAATACTCCCAACAATTGCCACATCCCCATTGTTATTCTGCATTGTTGCATGTTGCCCATTGTTCTTATAGGTTCATTGGATCTAACAGCCCCAACATGGCGAATACTTCCAACAATGGCCACATTCCCATTGTTAATCTACATTGTTGTTTATCCGACCCATTGTTGTTGTAGGTGCATCCGACCTAACGCGTCTAATGTTGCGAACAGCTTTGACCCTGAGAAGGTGCTGTTGCAGTTGAGGTACACAGGAGTTCTGGAGACGACCAGGATCCGCTGTCAGGGCTTCTCTCATAGGATACCCTTCTCAGAGTTCATAAAGAGGTACTCTAGACTATGAATTGATTTCTCTTCTGATCTCTGAAGTTTCCTTATTTCATGCCAGGGGTACTTGCCTACTAGGCACTGGCACCTTCAAAATTTTCAAGATGCTATGCAGTTTTGCGTACGTGGTGTGTTGTGCAATACTGGCATAGGAATCAGATGTCAAAATAATGATGCACAGTTTAATAAATGCTGACTTCAGGGGTGCACAAATGTTAACATGGTATACAGTATATGATATGGATGTCTTGCAAAGGGTTAGTATTTGTCTCTGACCATAAAAGATGTCAGATTACCCGACTTCTGGTGCTTTCTGAGTTTTTAAGATTTTGTCTACCTTATTTCAGGTACCACATGCTTGGGTTCAATTGGCATGAGAAGGTGGGCGTCTCGAAGGAGAGTTGCCGGGAGCTACTGAACAGGATCGGGCTGGAGAACTGGGAGCTCGGAAAGACTAAGGTAAGAACAAAAAGAGGAGCTGCATTTATACTGTATATAGCTTTAACCCTTATGCTGCTAGTGGCTAATTTTGCCAATACGCAATGATGCAAAAAACCTGAAAAATGACTGAAACCCTTGCATATGGGTACTCATCTGAGAGTACTCAGTGAGAGCATTCTAATGAGTACCAACATGACAGGCTTCAGATGTTTCTCAGAACATTTTGCATTTTATTCTCATGGACAGAATTAGCCTCAGCGTGGAAAGGGTTAATTTGGAGTGCTAAAAATTTCCCTTTACAGCCTTGCTGGAGGGTATTTGTGCTACTTTAAATTTGGTTATTTAGGCACTCAAACAAAGCAGATTCAAAGTATGATATTTATTTGAAGGATGTTATTATTTTGGCGCTATCATGGGGAGCGTAAAAATAGCAAAAATTAAATGCCTGCAAAAACACCAGTTCAATTGGCATGAAAAGGTGGGCGTCTCGAAGGAGAGTTGCCGGGAACTACTGAAGTGGATCGGTCTCAAGAACTGGGAACTTGGAAAGACAAAAGTGAGATCAAACAAAGGAGCTGCATTGTTAGAATCAGGGGTGTTTAGGGGTGTCATTGTTAAGATTTTTTTGTTGTTTCAATATATTGATAATTTTGATGCAATGTATTGATATATCCACAAAAATGCTGTCTATGCCATAAGGGTTTACACTATATCATAAAATATGACCAAAAATAAGAAGGAAATTAGATTTTTTACCTTTGTGTATTTCCTGGTATTACCACATAGTTGTGTCTATTTTCAGGTGTTCCTCAAGTACTACCACATTGAAGAGCTGGCCAGGAAGTATCAGCTGTACAACAGTAAGATAATCCTGGTGCAGGCGGCCGTGCGGCGATGGCTTGCCATGGTACGCTACAGGAGAACAAAGGACCAGAAACACAAAGGGGCTATTGTCATACAGAAAGGTGAGCTAATTAATTGATGCCCAATATTTCACCCTTTCATGCCTAATTGATACCCAATATTTCACCCTTTCATGCCTAATTGATACCCAATTTTTCACCCTTTCATGCCTTATTGATACCCAATATTTCACCCTTTCATGCCTAATTGATACCCAATATTTCACCCTTTCATGCCTAATTGATACCCAATATTTCACCCTTTCATGCCTATTTGATACCCAATATTTCACCCTTTCATGCCTAATTGATACCCAATATTTCACCCTTTCATGCCTAATTGATACCCAATATTTCACCCTTTCATGCCTTGAGATCTTGACAGGTGTTGTCTGGACCTACCATATATTTGAAGATAACTTTGGAATTGTAGATAAATTCACAGCATATTTCAAGGAGAGTTGTTGGCTGGGTTGTGACTTGTGATCAACATTTCTCCTTCAAATATTTTCTGAAAAGCGCCCAATCACAAAGATAGCAAAATAGTCTGGGTGGTTGATTTTTGGTGGCACAGACATGGGGGGGGGGGGGGGGGGGGCGTATCAGTGTCATTTGCCGACCAAGAGCTACTCAACTATCAAGTTTTTCTGATATTGTATTATTCAATATTTTCCTAATTGGTAAATATTTTCAACATGTTTATCAGGAATTTATTTGATTTTACGTATGGGTGCCTTTTCTCTTTTTCCCTCTTAGCTGGAGTGTTAATTGAACTCTGATTCTCCTATAACCTTTGTCATTTAAATCCTCAAATTCAAATAAAATGGGATTGCACACTTTTTCTAAGGATAATTTGGCCAGTTTCATTTCCCACCACGTGGTGGTGCTGCACATTTAACTTCCTGTTCACCATTATCTGTCCTGTACTATTCTAGCGATGCGAGGCTGGGTCGTGCGAAAGCGCGTTGGTCCGCTTTTGGCAGCTCGCCAAGCGGCAGCAGTGACCTTGCAATCAGGTAGGGTAAACCCTCCCAATGCTGAGGCTACTTTCGTCCAAAGCTCAAGGATGCAAAAAAAATTGAAAACCATCTAAACCCTGTCATGTTGGCATTCATTAGATAGCTCTCATTGAGTACTCTCAGATGAGTACCCATTTGCCAGGGTTTCAATCATTTTTCAGATTTTTTGCATAATTTTGTATTGGCCAAATTAGCCACCAGCGGCATAAGGGTTAAGCTCAAGGGTGCCACATACATGTAGTTTTGTATTCTACAGGCCCTATTTAGTATTTACATGCCCTGTAGGATGCTTACTTGTCCTACATAAATGGCACATGCCCTGCACAACTTTTATGTCATACTGGACTTAAACTCAACATTGCTTAAAGAGTTCCTCCAGAAATTGTCGTCTGAATCTATAATACCTTTGATGATAAGTTTGGAATTTCGAATAATTTTGCCAAAGATTTGATGGAGAGTTGTTCAAAATGTTCTGATAAACATTTCTCCTTCAAATGTTTATACAACTTTTCTTTCACTTGGAACATTTCATCAAATTGAATATTAGTTTTGATGATTGTTTCATCCTCAATTTGAACATTTGTTATTACTTGCCCTTCATTCTTAAAGAGTGGAAAGCAAAAAGCAAAAGTTGCTTAAGAATTCAGTTAATGAAGCATCCCAAATTAATCAATCATTGAACTTTTTGACCATCTTTCATTGTTCTGTTCTATGCTTTTCGAAAAACTAAAAAAATCAAAGGAAACTTAATTTTTGAATGAAAACAGTATCTACCAAAAGATATATGCCTCTCTAATGAAAACGTTTTCCCTTATGTAAATTGTGCCCAGACGAATGATTTTTTCAAATGAAAATCATAACTAGATGAAACTTTTTCTAATGCACCATACAAAAATTCCTTGAAACCAGAGCAGTGGTCCACCAGATTATGTCAAACTTTGAGCTAGTGTGTCTCTTGGTATTGTGTTGTTGTTGTTGTTGTTGTTGCTGTTGTTGTTGTTGTTGTTGTTGTTGTTGTTGTTGTTGCTGTTGTTGTTGTTATTTTTGTTGTTGTTCCTGTTGTTGTCATGATAATTGTTTTGTTGTACTGGTCGTTTTTGTTGTTGTTGATTTGTTGTTCTGGATGTTGTTGTTGTTGTTGTTGTTGTTGTTGGAGGTGTTTGCGGTATTGTTGTCTTTATGGTTATTGGTGCCATTTTTGTCATACTAGGATATTGTTGTCACTGTGGTCATGTTTTTGGTTATGTTTGGTATCATTTCTCTGCAATATCTTTGTAAAGGGGTCAACCCTTTTCTTATATAATCAGAAGTGACTTGGAACTTTCGGAGCTTGTATTGTTATTCATGTGGATATGACCCTTTTATAAAGACATGTTGACATGCCTTGATAAGATATGTTCCACTCCCCTTGAAAATGACTTACATATTAAATTATATTGTATTGTGTTGTATTGTGTTGTATTATAATAATAATAATAATAATAATAATAATAATCTTTATTTAAAGAGGGTAACTCAGTCCAATGGTAAGGATCTTCCCTGAGGCCCTCTGGTATGTTTACAAGTAGTCTCAGGGCCCCAGGGTTACAAAGTAGTACAGTACATTGCTTTTAGGTATCGAGACTTGAAGGAAGGTAGAGATGATGCACATCTGATTGCTTCAGTTAAGCCATTCCAAACTTTGAGCCCTGAGTATTAAATGCATTTTTGGCCAATTGATTTATTACATTTTGGAAGAGCTAATAGTGAGGAGGTTGCATTTCGAGTACCATAGCTGTGGTTTTCTTGTGTGTATGAGAAAAGTTTGTTCATATAATGGGGGTTTAACTCATTAAGGCTTTATTGTGTATTGTGTTGTGTTGTTGTGTGTTGTGTTTTGTGTAAAGTATACTGATGGCAAAACAATATTCTAACCTCGCAAGGTCCCTAAATCACTTCGGACCTGTTAATGAACAACAAAAACAAAACAATATTTAGCTACCTTCGAATAATGGAAGTATTAGGTACAAATCTTAAGCCATTTTAGAGACCTTAAGGATTCACAAAATGAAGATGATTTCTGAGAATTTTTTGGCAATAACCTTGTTTTACAGAATTCTGAAAATTCTTTGCAAGTATCTGCAATCAGGCAGCATGTCTCGGTTTTCAAAAGTTCGAGAATTTTTCGGGTCAGTGCATTATATGATCTGGCTCCATGCTTCCTTTTTCCAGAATTCTGAGAACTATTTGGCAAGTCCCTATGAGGCCTAAAAAAAGTTGTTTGTTTCCTGTAACCCTACCCTAACAAGTTTTTATTCAAAAAATCCCTACCCTAAAGTTTTTCCGCCCTCCCAACTCCCAATCAACGTAAAACATGCATAAACACACACATTTTTGACCAAAAAAATAATGCAAAAAATTTTTTTTTACCGACCTACCTACCATATTTTTTTTCGGACCGTTACAGGAAACAAACAATTTATTTTTTTAGGCCTGATCAGACTGCATGCCTTATTTCTCCAGAGTTCAGAGAATTTTTAGGATTTTTTGGGGTCACGCTACATGACTTGATTTTATAGAATTTTGTTAATTCTCTGGCAAGTTCCTGTGTTCAGAGTACATGACTCATTTTTTACATCTTGGAGAATTCTTTGTCAAAATCAGCAATCAGACTGCGTAAATCGTTTATACAGAATTTTCAGAATTCTTTGGCAAGTTTCTGTCATCAGATTTCTTGCCCTATTTTTCTAGAATTCAGAGAATATTTAGAGTTGCTCTTGGAGGTCAGACTGCATGTCTTTTTTTTCAGAATTCTGAGAAGTCTTTGGAATGTTCCTGAGATCATCAGACTACATGTGTTGTTTTCCCATAGTTCTGTAAATTCTTGAAAAGTTTCTGTGATCAGACTTTTCTTGCATTTTGTCATCAGACTGCATGCATTATTTTTCTTGTTTTCTCTTAATTCTGAAAATTCTTTGGCAAGTTCCTGTAGTCAGACTGCATAAATCGTATCTCCAGAATTCTGCAAATTATCTGTCATCTGACTGCGTGCACTTCTCTTTCAGCTCTGCGAGGTTACAGAGCCCGACGAGCGTATCAGCCCAAGATTGCGGAGCGGCACACGTCCATCGTGAAGATCCAAGCCACTGTGCGAATGTTCCTAGCACGTCGACGTTTCGTAAAACATCGGCAGCATCTCAACGACAGTGTCACAAAGATACAAGCAGGTAGGGATTGGCACTTTAAAAAGTTTTCACAATGCATTACAATGTCGATATTTCCTTAACAATTCGATACCTTAACGATATTTTTAACAATACTGCCTACACCCAAGAGACCTATTTTGGTAAAATTAGCATGGCAAGTTTTAGAAATTTTGCTAATATATAGCAAACTTTCTTTGAGCAGAGACGTCCATGTAGCCCTGGTCAATTTTATACATATTTCAAATTTTAAATGCTACGATACGATACTTTTTTCCATACAATAATTTTTCCAATTCGTTACTGGTATTTGGTATGGTAACAAGGACCAGTTCCAGTACCTTTCCCTACAAGCAGGTAAATGACAAATAATGATATTTACCATAAATTTTAACCTTGGCACCATTTTAAGATTTAATGAACGTGTTTTGACATGTATGTGTGTCTGTGTTTATATTTTTGAGTTGTGAGATCGCCTCTAAAACCAAACTGATAGTGGTCACTGAAGCAAATTACAAATATCTCGTCAAATCAAGACTTTTTATATTGGGAAAGAAAAGGAACGATCTCTTGAATCAGTAATACAAAAATATGTGTGTCTGTCTGTCTGTCTGTGTATTTATTTATGTATGAAGTTCTCCTTCGGCTGTCAAATTAATTAGTATCATGTCTACTTATTTCAGAGAATCCTAACAATCGTACGGTGTATTTTTATTCCCTGTGCATGAACACTAGATAAATGGGAATATATGCATGATAGCCAGCATATATTTCTTTAGTATTCACATTTTAATGCAACCCAACCCAACCCACAAAGTCTCACATCAGTCACATGATACCCATTTCACATAATGTCTATATATTCACAGTCCAGTACTCTTTCTATTTCCAACATAATATACCCTCCAATAAATATCCTTCCACATTTTATTCTTTTACTCAAAAATATCCAGATGACTTCTTTCAAGATAAAAAGTTTCCATATTTTAGTGTTCATTTTAGAAGGTCTAAAAGACTTGTCACTTTTTTTGAAGTATTTTACATTTCATTTTGTATGAATTGCATATTGGGTATTCACTACTGAAAAAAATGCTAGGAAATATGGAAAACGAAAATCGTGCACTATTTGTTCTTGTCGCTTTCCCTTTTGTATTTTTCTACACTAATTAAATATAGTTAACATTGTTTTTGACCATTTAAGATGAAGTGAACAAATGATAATGATGATTTAAAAAAACACTATATCCATATTACTATATAAACAATATGTATACACTACTCATGAGAAAATTGTTTGAAACACATTTGAAGAAAGTTATTCAAGACATATATTTCCTTGGTATATGTTTCAACTCCTTTATAATTGTCCCTTTTTGTTATCAGTCAATTTAATATATAACCGTTATACATGTAGAAATAGCTCATTAACCAAGAAGTATTTTGAGAAATATTTGATAAAAGATTTGGGTCTCTGTTTGGTTCATACTTTCTCTTTGAATATTTTCTCAATAATTACAATACTTGATGAGTTATGTTCAAATTGTTAGACAGTGTGTGCTGTCCAAATAAAAAACTTGTTTGTTTTTCATCGCTTTTTAACCGATATCTGTATCTGAATCTGTATCTGTATAGCTGTAAAGACTCCTTAAGGAGCACTGGCTCAGCTGGTGCGCTGCCCTCTTTAGTAGTGATATGAACTACCGTTGAGGGTTAAGTTTCTGGTGTTAAGAGATACAATTCTTAAATCTGAGGGCCACAGCGAAAATCAAGTTTTTTATTTGACTGTGTCACCCTCGTGAAATGATTATTATTATCATTATTATTATTATTATTATCATTATTATTATTATTATTATTATTATTATTATTATTATTATTATTATCATTATTATTATATTATTATTATTATTATTATTATTATTACTATTACTATTATTATTATTATCATTATTATTATTATTATTACCATTATTATTATTATTATTATTATTATTATTATTATTATTATTATTATCATTATTATTATATTATTATTATTATTATTATTATTATTACTATTACTATTATTATTATTATCATTATTATTATTATTATTACCATTATTATTATTATTATTATTATTATTATTATTATTATTATTATTATTATTATCATTATTATATAATTATTACTATTATAACTTTTTTGTAGCGCTACGAGGATACAATGTGAGGAAGTTACAGGACCATTATAACGGGGTGGAGAAGGAGGAGCCAGATTCTAACGATGCCGCAGCGGTAATGATTCAAAAGCACTATCGTGGATGGCGCACCCGGAACCTGTATACCTCCCTGCACCTGCACCAATCACAGCGCGAGACGCAACTCATATATTTCAGCCAGCAGGTCACGAAAAGTTTCATTCGTACAGATTTCATCAATTTTAGTTTTATTTGAAGTATTCATTTGTATTTGATTTAACCGTTTATCATTTGATTGTAACTAATATGAAGATATGATTGATTAGAATTCTGTTCAAAATTTAGAGGCTAAGTTTTGACAATATGTTTTAAATATTATAATTTGTAAATTTACATTCCTGATTTTATATATTGTCATTGCTCTGAAGAAATTCTTTCAACACTTGGTGCTATTATTGAAGTTTTGACATTTGCATGCCACGAGAACTTAGCCTCATATTGCAATTTTTCTTAAAATTTCCAAAAATAAATTAGAATTATTTTTGATTATGATTTATTCAAATTTGATTATGCTGGTAGAGTATATAATAGGTGCATGAAGCATGTGTGTGCGTGTGTGTTTTGACTCACAACATCCTCCTTTCATATTTAACCCCTTAATTCTCACAGCGGCCTAAACCAGCCTGACAATTTTGATAAAAATTTACAGGCTTTAGCATAATTGGCAAAATATTTGAAGGAGAAATGTTGATCAGAACATTACCAACAACTCTCTTTCAAATATTTTGTAAAATCATTCTCAATTCAAAAGTTATTGTCCAAAGTATCATAGATCCAGACGACAATTCCTTGATGAACTCTTAAAGTATTATTTGGTTAACCCCTTATCCCATTAATGCCTGAAGCAGCCTGAAAATTTTGGTTATAACTCTCAAACAAAAGAAATATTTTGAAAACTTTTGAAGATACATTTCCATCAGAACTCTATTTACAACTCTTTTTCAAATATTTTTGGAATTAATGCTTCATTTGAAATATTTTTTCATAAGTATAAAAACATCTGAACCCTGTAATATTGTTACTCATTGGAAAGCTTTTGCTAAGTATTATCAAATGAGGACCCATATACCATAGTTTCTGTCATTTTTCAGCTTTTTTCTAAACTTTTTCTATTGGCCAAATTAGGCACCAGCACCCAAAGAATTAGATTAAAAACAACAGCATTTAATTGTCCTTTTTCACATACTATGCTTAACCCATTCACACTCAGATATTTTGATATTTTCCTCACAAAAGCGTTTTATCATAAATATTTCAAGGAGAAATATTTATCAGAATATTACCAACAACTTTCCTTCAAATATTTTGTGAGATTTTGCTTTATTTCAAAGTTATTTTCAAAAGTATGAAAAAAGCAGACGATACTTTCCTGGGGAACTCTGAGTGTGAATGGGTTAAAAACACCTCCAATGGTATACCTCCTTATTCTTTATGCACATAATGAGCATGATCCCATTTTTTATGATATTTATAGACATTTGTGGACTGCATGTTATCCTTTATTATATGCAAATAATGTTCATTGTTTGGTTCAGGAATTTCAGATTTGCACTTTTTCCCTCGTTATCTTTTAGTTGCTTTTGTTATCATTATTGTTATCATTATTATTATTATCATTATTATTATCATCATCATTATTATTATTATTATTATTATTATTATTATCATCATCATTATTATTATTATTATTATTATTATTATTGTTATTATTATTATTATTATTAATTATTATTATTATTATTATTATTATTATAATTATTATTATTAATCATTATTATTAATTATTATTATTATCATTATCATTATTATCATCATCATCATCATCATCATCATCATCATCATCATCATCATCATTCGTATTGCTACAAAAAAATCTTTAAGTTTTTATTATGGATGTGATTATCATCATTATCATTTAAGCACAAAAAAACATGTTCCAGGTTGAGTAAAGGAGTGGAAACAAATACAATTTCAATTTTATTGAGAAAGTTGTACATTTTCTTCAGTTATTAGGGGTTATAAACTGGCATTTTTGACTTAAATATATTCAAATACAAATATTAAAGATACAAAAACATTTTAATTATAATTTTTTCATTCTAATTATCTTACTTTTCTTGCTATCCTTTTTTCTCCTCCTCATTCTTCTCATCATCATCATCGTCATCATCACCATCATCTTCTGTAGAATCATTGCCTGCATTAATGTTATCATCGTAATTATAATAATAAAGTTTTATTGGGATGAATATCATTATCTTTCTTATTAGATAATTAGATGTCATTTAAGTATGATTTCATTCACTTTCTCTTCAATCTTTAAATTCATAATAAAACTGTCATCATAATTTTCTTTCTCTGTACCCTATATGTGTATAAATCTCTGTCTACTCATGAAAAAGCAGAATAGACAAAAAAATGGCCAATTTTCTTGTTCTGTTCTGGGGTGGTAGGGTATGGTTATGGTGGATTTTGGGGATTTAAGGGCAACTCGGAGGCCATTAAGCATATATGAATTGTCATTTGACCTCTGCAGAACCAACAAGTTTTAGGAACAACGAACCAAAATTCAAAGTCTGCAAGTGCGTTTTTTCCATGTTGGTACTGTCATCACCGTACTACACAATTCAGTTATTCTTTTAACCAAAATGTATCACAAGATTGAACGTTGTTATAGCACACCTATAGGGTAAAAGAAAAAGAATGTTTGCAGTTGGCTAGGAATATATATTTTTATGATACGATACAGTATCGATTCGATTCCTTAACAATATGTTTAACGTTACTGCCTGCCTCCAAAAGACCGAATTTGTTAAAATCAGCACTGTCAGGTTCGTAAATTTATGTTAAAGGTGAACTGTCTTTGCTTTGCATACATATATTTCAAATCTTAAATGATATGATACGATACAATTTTTTTCGATGCGATAAGTTTTCCTATTAGACATTGGTATCGTATTGCGTACCACAACCTATCACTACCATTGGATAAGTTCATTGTCTCGACACTTTCCACTTCTTCACGACCACAGGTTGAGTTCTATGGTAATGAAGTCAGGCAAAAAATTGAGACAAGTAACCAGCCCATTTCCTCGGCAGAGGTCGAGAAGGGGAAGCCAGGGGTCAGTGAAGATAGAATAATACAATTGAATCGCGCCAATCTTCTCAAGACTCCCTGGACAGAGAAGGAGCAGGGATACTATGACGCTGTAAGAAAAAACAGTAAATTTTAAAAGAAATGAAATAAATAATTAAATATGATAAGTTTGGAATTTGGAACTGTAACTTTTTCAGCCCTATTACGGCTAAGTTGTGACTAGCCCTTTCTAAGCAGGGGTGTCTCATTTGCATTGTCACTCCACTGTGAGCGACAGAGGCCTAAGAATGTGGGTGAAGATGAAACTATTTATCACTCTTTAACTCAGAAAATCTTTGGAAAGAATGACCAATTAGGTAAATAGATTACATTTCTAAATGCAGTCTATATTAAGAAAATGTATAAACCCCATATATTGATTCCACCCATTGATCGGATTGATTGATCTAGGTCTTTATTATTGCTAGAAAGGCTGATATGGTAGTCAGCGGCAATGACAATATTAAAACTGATCATTGCACTGCGCTCATCAAAACTTGCTTTGCTCCTGGAGCAATTGTCTGTGTCCTGGTATTTAATATTTGGACACCCCTGCTAAGTGGTGGAGGAAACTGGAGTAGCCAGTGAAACCCACTGTCTGAGCCTTGACATCACTGACAACCTGCTACAAACAGGAAACACACGCAAAATACAACATTTTTGTTTTAAATTTGCCAAATAACATTTTAGTCCTACATGCGTGCCATTTTAATCAAAAAAATTAAAGGTTATTGTCACTGGCCTATAATCGTATGATGTAATCTTAAATGATGTAAATATATAGGTCCCTGTAAACTTTAGAATTCCCCAATGTCTTTTTTGTTGCAAAAAGGTTATACATTTTATTCTATATAAGAAATGAGAAAATCAGATATTCATTACTGCTCATATTTCCATCCTATCTCAATATCTTTCCTTTCTACTTAAGTTGTTCTAATTTTGATTTAACATATCAACATTTTATTTTGATATTATCGAAATCCTTTTCCTTTTTGGTTTTTGAATATCTCACTATTTTGGTTTCATGCACTCATTTTAGCACATTGTAGTACAAGAAGAACAAATAATTAACAAAATACATTGAAATGTATGTTTTATGATGTATTAAAATCCATTAAAATGTTTTATATTTGAGCGGAATTTTTTAAATGCCGATTTTAGGCTCCTTGCTTTTTCGAATTAATTTGTCAAAAGTTCTGATTAGTCTTTAGCAAATAAAAGAATTATAAGTTTAGAAAGCATTTATGGTCAAATTCAAAAAAATATTAGATATAATAAAAAGAAATACAATTTGAAAATTGTTTAAATTTGAAAGTTAAATTTTCTCTGATTGTAACTTAAATGTAAGTGCATTTATATCAATGGGTGTTCTTATTGTTATTTTAACATGACAAATTTCAGATCCAAGAACCAATGCAGAGGACAGATAAAAAATGGTAAGATATGGAAAATATATCATCAATTCTCCAATTTTTCCCTTCTCCCAATGCTCTCATTAATCGCTTGTAAACTAACAAGAGAGAAAGGGTTGGAATTGAAATTTGTGAAGTGGAAGTTCGATAATTATAAACCAGAGAGAGAGAGAGAGAGAGAGAGAGAGAGAGAGAGAGAGAGAGAGAGAGAGAGAGAGAGAGAGAGAGAGAGAGAGAGAGAGAGAGAGAGAGAGATATGCAAGCAGGGACTTAGCCATGACCCGTCCAGCCGAGCCTCTCTTTTAGACAGGCAGTTTCCTGAAAACCTTATTGAACAGTCAAAACAAAGATTTTTCAAATTTGACTTTTTCGGGTAATGACCAAATATTTTTCTATCAAACTATCTTCTAAGACATGGCTGAAGTGTAATTGACCTTTTTGACACAATAGGCTTTTAATGTAGTTGGTATAAGGATTTGAAGTAGATGCGAGTCATTTGAATACGGAAAAGATGACGTACATAATATCCATGTATATATTTACTAGGGTTGGGAATCGGTTGCAATTTTATGATCGATAATCAGTTACAGCCAACCGATCGATTATCGATCATAATCAGTTCATTGCACTTTTGCATTAATTGGGTACTAGAGGTCTAGAGCCTAATAATAAGTGATAGTCTAATACATTTACTTGCTATTAGCACCTACCTTAACTTCGTTTTGAAGTGTTTTGGGGCTTAGTTTCATAGCAAGAAAGCTGACAACATGTCTGTCATTTAGTTCTATATTTTGCCACTAGGTGTCACCTTTTCCGATTATTATCAATTGCCAGTTTTGTAATCGATTAATCAGAATCAGAGAGGTAAACGATTGATTATCGATTATAATCGATGATCGTCCCAACACTAATATCCATGTATATGTTTACCATTGTTATTTCCAGGAAACTGAAGGAATTGACACCACCAGAGGGGAAATCATACTATGATAACATAGTACAGGATTTACACAAAATGTAACTATATCATGCTATTCATCTTTTCACCAACATAGTACTTTAAATTAGCTATAGAAATTATCATTTTGCACATATATGACACCGCCTTCAACTACTGTAGAACACATATATGACGCATGTCCCAAACATAGCGAATTGGGGAGTTTTCGCGTCATAGCGAATCTTTATGTTAGCGACGGTAGCCGTCGCTGTCAGTGCCAGTACAGTAAGAGTAAAGTACAGCGTTTTTATATATAGCAAAGCGGAACCACACGCTATGTACGCTATATATAAACAGACGCTAACATTGTGTGTTCTACACTATTAGGTATGATAGAGCATACTTCACACACACAAAAAAATGTGTTTTTTTCCAATATATTTTGAAAACGTCAACACGTTAAAAAAAAAATGTTGGAGAAATATTTGAATTATTTTTCTGATGTTTCCTGATGCCATGATCTTTTTCGCTATATCACATTTAAGTCAGCAAGATTCTGCTTGTTTCATAATTTGTATTATTGTTATTTTTTGCTGTATTGAATTTTGTAAATGATATGGACTAGATAACAGGAGAAAACTCAACATTTTCCAATCTGCATTACTCAAAACTAAGAATAATTTGTATATGATTTTAACATTTACTTGGAAACAAACACACCTCTTCTTTTTTACATTGACTGATGCCACAATTTTTTCACTCTACACATTTAAGTCAGCACGCTTCCGCTTATTTTTCTTTGCCAGTAAATCGTTAGCCAATGAGCAGCGAGCAATGGAACGATTGGCTGATGCTAAACACGTTAGCCGAACTCGCTCCCTTTTTCAGTTAGTAGTCCTCCTTTTTCTACCTTATTTTCTCCAAATCAGGGCTCAACATTAACACAAAGATTTTTGTAAACCTTTTAAACCCTGTCATGTTGGTATTCATTAGAAAGCTCTCACCGAGTCCTCTCAGATGAGTATACCAATTTGCCAGGGTTTAAGTCATTTTTCATTTTTTTTGCATCATTTTATAATGCCAAAAGTAGCAGCCAGCAGCATAAGGGTTAACAACATTAACCATTTCAATGCTGAGGCTACTTTCATCCAAATCACAAGGACGCGAAGATTTTTGTAAACCATCTTAACCCTGTCTTGTTGGTTTTCATTGGATAACACTCACGGAGTCCTCTCAGATGCGTACCCATGTGCAGGGTTTCACTCATTTTTAAAAAAAAATTCTTGAAAAGTTTGTATTGGCCAAATTAGCCACCGGTAACATATGGGTTAACTTATGAGGGTACCTACCAGTTAGGGTAACTCACTTACTCAGCAGCAAAATGTATGAACCCTAAAAAGTTAGATTTTTTTTCGGGCCTGTTGGAAGTATCACTTTTTCATATATTTCTGTTTTTTTTTTCATATCTCAAAAATCATATCTTAGCAGTTTTATCTTTTATTAAGAATTATCAAGAAAGAAGGAAAAATTAAATATAAGGCCAAATTTCAACCCCTGCTCATAGTTTTTAATCAGGTCAACCTGGCTAAAGTACCTCTGGCTGACAACAAATAAATTCAGGTTTGCTTACCTAATTGAGTAAGTAGGTTCAGATAATCACTTACCCAGACACTTTTTAGGGGTAAGTAAGGTAATGCTTAATGTTGAGCCCTGTATAATGCATGCAACTCATAAGTTCATACCTTGTCCCTTAACAGTGTTTCCTTCTAATGTATGCATGCATCTTTTTAGTTTAGTTCGAAGACCACCTTTCCTCAGAACATACAAGTCAACAGTGGGAGGGCCTGCCCCGTTGGCTTAGTGGTCTTAGTCTTTGCCACTGACTGCTAGCTGTCTCTCAAAATTCGGGCCTGCCCTGATGACTGAGTGGTCTTAGGCATTGCCATTGACTGCTAGCTGTCTGTCAACACTGCCAGGGTTCAAATCCTGGATTAGTGTAAAAAATAGCCTTTGCATTGGTGTTAAGCAGTGGTTTTTGCTGGAAACTCTGTTTCCTCCACTACTTACAACTGGCTAGTGAGGAATAAGCCTTAATATAGCAGAGAAAGTGACAATAAGAAATTCAAGTTCATCAGCAGAGACCTGACTGATATCTAATCTAAAATTTTATCTTTACAATACTCATAAGGGCTGCGA
>OZ012699.1:30166815-30236834 GCA_963942565.1 Maea johnstoni
ATATATATTTATATATATGAAAAATTGGTGGACATCAAGCAGTTAGCAAAGTTTGGATGTGGTATAATATTGAATGAACCACTTGCATTCCACACAATTATCACTTGTGCACCACTTTTTACCAAGATCAACATATGTGCTACTAGTAAATCATTCATAAACTATATTCAATGTACCATATATGAACCACTTATATACAATTTGTACAGCACATGAAGGTTACCGTTTACAAAACAAACGTTTATGGTATCACATAAGAACATTATGAAATCAATTGTATTCCACATGTATTCCACTGAATACAAAACAAGTCATTCCATTATCACATATAGATTGTTCTACACTTATGTAATGGAGTGTGATATAGAATTTACTGAATATAGTGCAAACCTCTTACATACCACTTTTGAGGAATAAGCTACTTAGGGGCATGGGTCTAAGCATACCACCTACAGACCACTGATACCACCTTGTACTAACCGCTTACGATTCTAAATATACCACTTACAGACCATTTATACCACAATTCACTAACAGCTTATGAGTGTAAATATACCACTTGCAGACCGCTTATACCACCCATCATTAACTGCTTCTGAGTCAAAATATACCACTTACAGACCACCTATACCACCCTGCACTGAACGCTTATGTAACCCTTATGTAGTTTTAGTCCCAACTTATCAGGATGAATGATGTCAGAGCTACACTGTATGCTTATGCTAGTGTAGGCTGCAACCCTGCTCGTACCACTCAAGGACCACATTCATATACAAGTCATTGCCCATATCCTGCTCTGACGGCCGTGTGGTCTAAGGCCCCGCCACTGACCGCACGCTGTCTCTCACCACTGCCTGGGTTCGAATCCCGCCCTGGGCATGTGAGAAAGTTGCCAGTGACTTGGGGTTAGGCAGTGCTTTTCGCCGGGGACTCCGGTTTCATCCACTATTTACAACTGGCTAGTCACGAATTAGCCGCAATTGGCATAAATGTGACGAAAAACAAAATTCCAAAATCCAAAAAAGCCCATATTCACTTTTTCCATGTGTTAGTTTAATATGCAAATTGTAATGCCATTTGGCCATTTATAGTTTATGTTTAACATCTTTTCAACTTGGTCAAAACCTACCAAGACTAGTTATATATGTAGATGATATAGATAAACATTTGCACTGATCTTTTTTATGAGTGCATGACTGTACCAAATGTAGTAAAGGTGCATTTAAATTTGAGGAGGCCTATTATAAAGTTTAACCCTTCCAATGTTGAGGCTACTTTCATCCAAAGCACAAAGACTCAAAGATTTTTGAAATCCATCTAAACCCTGTGATGTTGGTACTCATTGGAAAGCTCTCGACGAGTACTTTCAGATGAGTACCCATTTGCCAGGGTTTCAGTCATTTTTCAGGATTTTTGCATCATTTTGTATTGGCAAAATTATCCACCAGCAGCATAATGCACCAGTCAATTGAATCCCCGGGAGGGGGGGGCCGGGATGGGGCGGGGATAGTGAACCGACCTTCTGCACTATTTTTCATAGTCCCCGCCCCCCGCGGCCCATTTTTTTGTCACTAATCCCCGCCCCCCGGGGCACATTTTTTTAAATGGGCCCTAAAGGCTCACATACATATCAGCTTATATGAAAGTAATACACTTCAAGAACAGGATGCTGCCCTTCTTTTTCTCTCAGTGATCCCATGAGGGGAGTTTTTTGCATATTGCCATCATCCTGCCCAGCCCCTGACAGCGACTGGCTGCAGCCATGTTTTACAATTGGGTGGCAGAGATCACTTCCTGCCCTAGCTCTGTGCCTGTCTCATGCACCACTAAGCTCATGACCACAGCAGGGGTTGATGACCCGGATTCACAATGGCGGCGGCCTTGGCTCAGAGGAGGTGCTTTTCACTAATTGCAATTTTAGGTTTCTCTTTGTGTGGAGTTCTAGGACTTCCCTGTTTATGACAGATATTGAGCTATGTTCATGATCTTTCATATAAACCTATGATTTGTTCTTCCCCAAGTTCCCCTTTCAACCATATTTTCTATCCATGTGGGGATCAAACATATGATAAATGAATTTGAAAATAAACATTTATTGTGTTGATTTGTACAAATGCAGGAACATCCTAGAAAAAAACTGATATTGAGTGCCTTCATGCACCTCATGAAGATTGTCTTTGTTGAAAAGTCCATAGCAGCTAGGTCTGTGGTACCGTGAGAAATTCCAGCCACTGTACATCCTCATGCAAACTATCAATTCTTATCTGGTAAGATTGGATTTTAAAATGGCTATTTCATTTTTAGATATTTCTGGCATGAAATAGCTTGTGCAGCCCTTCTGCAAAGAAGTGTTCATGACTGGCATAAGCATATGTACTGACCTTGAAAACAGTTCCAATGGATTGGTCAGTTTCGAAGTTCATTTGGACGAAATTTGCGATGTGCGCAAGTTTTTTGCGCAACTTGTATCTGCAAAGTCCAAACAAAAGCGGCGACCTCTATCCGCAGAATTTGGGAAAGAATGACGTCACGGTGAGACAGAATCCCGTCGTAACTTTGTGACTGCTTTAAAGGTTAATGCGGAATGATTAGGGAACGCACTAGTGTGTTGCACATACTTTTGACCACCACTGACCACGCAACATGCGCAACCACGCACCAAATCCTCAGTGCAACAAATGCTCAGGCGCCGTCATGATTATAGTAGCGGGAAAAGTTGCCACGGCGATGTTCTTTATGTTCACAAAAAAGATAAATTATCTGCATCTCTGTGGGTCAACTTTAATGCAGTTTAGAATCTTATAACTGCCACAACTCATTCTACTTGCCATTTAATTCTTTTAAAGCTGTTGTGAACAGACAATGTTGCGATAGCAGGGTGCAACATAGGTTCCAAAACATTACTTGCTGAGCATGACAAGCTGCCCCTAAAACGTTTACTTGCCCACGCTGGCACTTCCACTTGTCCCACAACCCTGTTTAACTAAGGTGAGTTACATTGCGAGGGCTCTGCCAAAAGACATTTCTTGCCAAGCGGGGCAAGTAAGGGTCTTGTTCTGCTTGCCAGATTGCTGTTTTTTGTCGAATTTACTTGCAACGGGACAAGTGGTTATTTTGCACGCTGGACAGGTTGAAATCGTAGCAATTGTTGTGCCATTAATTTTTGGACAATCACTACTCATAACGTGTGGTTATTTCTCAAAATATTTTCGAGATTCGCGAGCATTTAAAGCTTTGCTTTGTAGTCTTGCTATAATTAAAGTGTTATCTTCCAGATTTAACGAGATTCAGTAATCATCAATGGGTTTGTTTTTGTTAAAATTCTTGTTTTTTTCCTCGTATTTATATAAAAGGATAATTTCATACTAGCCACATTCAGTGCCGGTCGTATCATCATGCCAATATCTCATACCATCTGTCTATCCACTGCTAGGCGGCAGATTGGGCTAATCATTTAGTAAATAGGATTTTGGCATGAGGAGGATTTGGGTGGTATGCACTATCCCCGCCCCCGTGCCCCGGCCTATATCGTGGCTCTACTAGTTAGTTATGTCCCCACCCTGCGGGGCAGCATTTTGGTGTACCAAACAGGATAAGCCCGGCATCGCCCGGCCATTTCCCGGCGCCCCCCTCCCGGGGATTCAATTGACTGGTGCATAAGGGTTAATGGCACTGGCATCTGTGGTCCAAACTGCTGATATAGAAATGATAGTTCTTTTTTACTCCATTCTCTGTGGTACCAATAATATACAAGATCCCCCTGATGCGTTCAGCTATATTCGCTTTTAGATTTTACCTACTTAATAAACCCTGTATGTGTTAACCAATTTATTGGTTTGTGTGTCTTGTCCTATATAGAGACCCTGTGTGTTGACCTACTTTTTAGACAGCAGATTTTTTGACCTAGTTTATCTGCCCTATGTTGACCTACTGTATGTACCCTGTCTTGTATTGTCCTGTGGTGTCATTTTTATGTGTTAAGATTCAGGGACAGAAAAAAGGTTGAGATGCACCAATTTAATAAGAATTGCTATAGTCATATTATCATTTTTGGTATTTAATACCAACTTTCCACTTCTTTAGAACAAATTTCTCCAGAATTTGATGTGCAGCTTTCTATTTTTCTGTCTCGTTTAATTGAGTTCTTTCTCATAAATTAATCTATTTATTGTTGCAAAGCACCTCTTCCATGCCTCCAGCTCCAATATGAATATGTACATGTATATAAATACTTGTATATAGAAAAGTGCCTTTTTTAACCCATTAATGCTTAAGAGTTCCTCAACAAATTGTCGTCTGGATCTAAAATACATTTGACAATAACTTTTGAATTGATAATTATTTTACAAAACATTTGAAGGAGAGTTGTTGGTTTTGTTCTAATTAACATTTCTCCATCAAATATTTTCCTAACTATGCTTTTGCGTGTAAGATTTCATCAAAATTGTCTGGCCACTTTTGGCCGCTGTGAGTATCAATGGGTGAAAGAATGGATAAATAAAGTAGCAAGGCTTTTGGTATGTTGGAGGTATGAAAGAGTTGCACCGATGCAATTTTTACTCTAAATAATCAAAATTGTTTTAAACTTACCTAGTTAACGCGTTAACTTAAACATTTTAGCAGATCAACACATTAATGTGTAAATGGCTGATAACACTCAAAGTCTGCGTTTACAATTCAATAACTGTATATCTCTCGAAAATTATGGTTGAGTTATTGAGAAAGGACAACAATAGTTCAATGCTATGTGTTTTGTGTGTATGTTGTTTGTTTAATTGTCTGTAACTGACTAGTCATGTTTTTGTCTATATAATGTGCAAGAAAATTGTAGTGCTACTGCTTTTGTACATACATAAACATTACCATTATATGATTAAGAGATTAAAAGATTATTAATATACACTTCATGTTTTTGTTCTTTGAATGTGAGTTATAAGTCTTACTTTTCAATTTTGGCCTTATTTCATTTCTCTTTCTATGTTTATAATATCAATATAAATATTATATATATATATATATATATATATATATATATATATATATATTATATATATATATTTATATATATATTCATATTTGTATATATATATATATATATATATATATATAAATATATATATATATATATATTATATATATATATATATACAAATATGAATATATATATAAATATATATATATATATATATATATATATATATATATATATATATATATTCATATTTGTATATATATATATATATATATATATATATATATATATTTATATATATATATATATATATATATATATATATATATATATATAGTATATATATATATATATATATATATATATATATATATATATATTTTATATATATATATATACATATATATATATAAATATATTAATATATATATATATATATATATATATATATATATATATATATATATATATATATATATATATATATATATATATATATATATATATATATATATAATATATATATATATATATATATATATATATATTTATATATATATATATATATATATATATATATATATATATATATATATATATATATATATATATATATATAAATATATAATATATATATATATAAATATATATAGTAACTTTTGTTTTGTTTAATGTCTGTGTTATGTGTCTCTCATGTCTTTTCTGTACCCATCTAGAAAGGAGACTATCAGTGTGGTCATTATTGTCCAGAAATTACGTAGAAAGTTTATGTCCCACCTCATTCTGTAGCACCCACTCTGCTAAACCCTCCTATCCTTTGTTTACTTTATACTATCACCATCCCCTCCCTTTACGATAAGTCTGGAATTGACTCTTTGCTACAATAGATATATGCTTAATGGTATATATAAAACATACACGTAGTGGTTATACCTACCTTTGCTGAATCAAGTGGTATTAAGTGGTAATCTTCAGTCATATCCCCAATAACTACAACAACAACAACAACAACAACAGCAACACCAGTAACAGTAACAGCAAATAACACACCTCAATAAAATGAACCAGTTACATATATAAATGTCTTTATAGTGTAACGTAAAACTTTTTTCAGAAACCAACTGCCTTCAGATACCTTCATGCTCAACATATGTGTATATATATATATATATATTATATATATATATATATATATATATATATATATATATATATATATATATATATATATATATATATATATATATATATATATTTATATATATATGTATATTTATATATACACATTTGACTGGGGTTTGACGCTTCGCAACCTATGTACATAAATATGCAACGTTTTAAGGTCCGATGTCGTGGAAGAAGGTGATGATAAGGTTGTTGACAGAGATAAAATAGATACTAAGAAGGTCCAAGAAGAAAATGTTTATGAAGAAATTAACGATGGCAACCGCCGAATAAAAGGCTCATTTCAAGCAGACATTAAATGGAAAGCGTCAAAGGAGCAGAAAAGCATCAAAAAGCTCGGTGAAGAGTTCAAAGGTCATGTGATGCCCTTCGTCAAGGAAGAATCGCTTAGCAACAGAAATGATATCAATATCAGTGGTGAGGATAAAAATCGTCATCAAGAGAACCAACACAACACAAGAAAGAATCCCAAGAATGACTCACTGTCAGTTAAAGATGAGAAACAGTTTTCCGATCGTGCGGTTCTCTCAGGGGGAAGCATCGTCAAAGTCAAGATCATCGGTTAATGAAAAGGGGAACGTCGAGCAAGGAATTCAAAGGAAATGCGCAGAAAAATCCTGGCACCTTGCCAAAAAAATCTGATGTGGCAAAAGTTCCTGATGAAGAATTTTCTAAAGTTCACGATTCTGTTCTTCACCCTGGAAATAAGAAAACCGCAACGGATGCTCTAAAAGATGGTGGACGTACACATTCAAGCGCTGTATCCCAACATAGGCAAAAAGGAGGTAAGGGAGAGTTAAAGACAACTGGGGCTCACATTGGAGAAGACAAAACCGATGGTAAAATTTCAGATAAGGGCAAAACAGGCATTGACAATGCAGAAAATGGCAAATATTGTGAACCGAATGTTAACAATACTGGAGGTGGCAAACTTGATGAAGAAACAGAGAACATTTATGAAACTATCGAGGAGGTCACCAAAAAGCGAATCGTGTACGAAAATGCTCTGAAAAGCGATGAAGTTTCGAGGAATCAAGGCATCGCGCAGCATGATGAGACATCTAGCGAGACCAAGGACGATTTTGAAAATGTCGCTGCGAGGTGATATTTCATCGGAGGTTGGTGGGACCACTGGAGAGAGCCAATCATCTTTACATTGGGGCATCCTCAAAGAAAAACTCATGGGCCCACAGGGCAGCAATGGATCATTGTATGAGCATACTGGGGAGTGTGAAGAGTCGATGGAAGAGCCAACAGCCAAACCTTTGGAACTTGAAACTGCTCAGAAAAGTGAAAACATTGATAAACCTAAGGCTTATACTGGGCGGGGTGGAGAACTTGAAACTGTCAAGACAAAAGGGGATTCTGAAACCCAAATGGAGGCAAGGCAGTATACGATGGAAGAAAAGCGCAAAGGTTTCTTTCGTCAAGAAGCCGTTTCTAGGTCCAACTTGAACAGGGCGGATGCCATCGAGCTTCTCAGCAGTACTGACCAATCAGAGGCCTCGGGTGCCGCTACTCCGGTACCGGACAATGATAGGAGCAGTGATGAATTCCTGAGGGATGACCTTGACGACTACGCGACTCCGACGGCAGAAATGGCCGACGTTGATGAGATGTTTCGTGGAATTCTTGCAACACGTGTGGCAAAAACCTTGATGGAAAAGTTAGTATTGAATATTGACGTGTTTCGGTGTAACTCTCTTGCTATGGTCTTCTCTGTGTATCTTACTAGGCCACGGTAAAAAAAACCTTGATGGAAAAGTTAGTATTGAATATTGACATGTTTCGGTGTAACTCCCTCCCTATGGTCTTTTCTGTGTATCTTGCTCAAGGCCACTTTGATACTCTAAAAAAGTGGTGGAATATTGTAAACTTTATAGGTGTATTTCATATCTCGATCCATTATTGGGTCCCTTTCTGAGCTCGTCTTCGTTACTCTGGCTTTTTTAACCCATTCAAGACCATAGTGGCCAAAAGAGGCCTAACAATTCTTGTAGTACACTTCAGCCAGAAACAAAAGCGAGAAAATATATGAAGGAAAAATGTTCATCGGAATGTTAACAACAACTCTACATGAGATAGTAGTCAATCAGAACACTTTCCACGACTCTCCTCCAAATGTTATTATTAAATTTACCAGAGATCCAGACGACACTTTGTGTCTGGGTATGAATGGGTTACGATCTGTGTACTCATACACCGACCTCATTTGAGATCAGAGTAACTTATAAAGATGTAGGCCTGTAAAGAAACCTTGAAAGTAAGTGTTCCATGTCATATGTGGTTTCATTTTTTCTTTGGAAAATTTTTGCCCTTTTCTGTGATAATCTGGCTTTTTCCTTTTCCCTTACAAAAATATCATTAGAGAATAAAAATGCTAAAGATAACATTTTAAAACCTTTTAAACATTTACTATTAAATGATTTCTTGAAAAGGTTCTCGCAAAAAACCTCTCTGCTAATTTTGGTCATTGCAGGCATGGTTGGGTTAAAGCACACATACCTAAATCTAAAAAAAGTCTAAAAAGAAAGAAATCTTTTATAAAAAGGTGGTTATATTTTGTGCACTGCCATTATGCAGTTTCTACAAAAAATACCAGAGAGTTTGATTGTGGACCAAATCAGATCCTCTAAATCATACTCCTGAACTTTAACCCTTCCAATGCTGAGGCTACTTTTGTCCTAAGCACAAGAATGCAAAGATTTTTGAAAATCACCTAAACCCTGTCATGTTGGTATTCATTGGATAGCTCTCGGTGAGTACTTTCAGATGAGTACCCATGTGCCAGGGTTTCAGCCATTTGCAGGTTTTTTGCATCATTTTGTATTAGCCAAATTAGCCACCAGCAGCATAAGGGTTAAAAAATGTATTTTTGCAAACATTTAAATCAAACATTTAGATGCCCATTTTTTCAAAATGTGTATAAAGCCAGAGAAGCCGTCAGTAGCAGTAGGGATTGATACCTTTAAATTTTGCGTTACGATACAATATATATTTCCTTAACGATACAATATCTTAATGATATTTCTTCCCTGCCTGCCTCTAAGGACCCTAATTTTGTTAAATTTAGCACTGTCATCTGGGTAGCAATGAAGTCAATTTCATAGATACTTTAAATTATAACATTACGATACAATACAATACGATACTGGACTTATCTTGATAGGATAATTCTTCCGGTTCGGTATTTTGTATCATATGTATACAATCCCTACAGAGACAGTGCAAAAAGAGACTACAAATGCTGAAGCAAATTTCTCATTCTGCCCGCCTCTCATAAAAGTTTTGAACAAAATGAAAAACAGGGCAACCTCCATGGCCAAGTTATCTATTGTGTTGCGCATTAACCGTTTACAAAGTTTTTACTGCTATACGATCTGGAGTTGAGTTGTGTTTGAAGTGTGTGAGAAGACTGGCAGGAAGGTGAGGTCAGTTGGTAGTTCTGTTTTGGTACCATGTACTCCGGTTTTCCCCACCTTTATCAATGGTCAATTTTGGGCCTGCCCTGATAGCTGGGTGGTCGAAGGCATTGCCACTGACTGCTTGCTGTCTCTCAGCACTGGGGCCTGCCCTGATGGCCGTGTGGTCCAAGGCGTTGCCTCTGACTGCTATCTGTCTCTCACTTGCCCGGCTTTGAATCCTACCCAAGGCATACAGGGCCCGACGTTAATTTTTGCAGCGACTTGCCCCGTAGGGCAAGTGAGATTCAATTTTCACTTGCCCTACTCCAACTTTTACTTGCCCTTGAAAAATTGTATATAATACTTTTATAATATTTCATTTAAAACCAAGTACAACATGGTTCTGGCATGTGAAAGCATATTTTCTAGGACAAGCTTGGATGGCAGACCACAAATTCTCAAAAGTAAACCTGAAATATACAAAATGTTCTTTCCCAGTTGTGCAAGCAAGATGCAGTTTTCACTTGCCCCACAGCTATAATTTACAAATTCTACTTGCCTGGGGCCTGGGGGCAAGCACCAATGTCGAGCCCTGGCATATGTGAAAGTTGACAGTGATTTGGGTGTAAGGCGATGGTTTTAGCCAGGTGCTCCGGTTTCCTCCACCACTTGCAATCGGCTAGTCTCAATAAAGTAACGGTAAAAGGCAACAACTCCCTAATCATGATCCAGACATAAACAGTTTCATTAAACAAAATTACAGTTCGCATTTCACGAAATTATAGTTTCATTTTTGGTGACAGTTATAATTTTAAAAAGCAACAGAATCCCAGCACTGCTGTCTTATTGTAACTTTGTAACTTAGGTGTATATATTATTTCCGATTGTAACAATGTTTCACAACTGACTGTATTGATGTAACCTTATATTGATGATGTATAACCTCTAAATGTTACAATATAATGTTATGTAACAAAGTTTTATTTCTATTGGTAACAATGTTCACTTATTTTGACAATGTATTGCTCCTAACTGTTACAGTGTAACGTAACATTATTGTAACAACATTTTATTTATATTGGTAACAATGTTCACTTATTTTGACAGTGTATTGCTCCTAACTGTTACAGTGTAACGTAACATTATTGTAACAACATTTTATTTATATTGGTAACAATGTTCACTTATTCGGACAATGTATTTCTCCTGAATGTTACGGTGTAACGTAACATTATTGTAACAACATTTTATTTATATTGGTAACAATGTTCACTTATTTTGACAATATATTTCTCCTAGCTGTAACAATGTTGTGTAACATTATTGTAACATTGTTTATTATCTGAGCATAATTATGATTGTACTCTTCCAAGACCTATTGTATGCATTATTGTATCCTTTTTATATGTTGCATAAAACTTTTTTGTATATGTTGCATAAAACTATTTTCTCTCTATAGTCATGTTGTTATTGTTGCAATGTAGTTACTCGTTCTCCCTCTTCCTTTTTTTCTCATGTCATCCTAAATACAATGAACAGTATGCCACATTTGAGATTCTTATTTTAGATATTTGTGCATGATAAGATAGATATTGAATTAATTTGACTATTTATTTGTCTCAACAGAGATAACCGATGGAGAATTATTAAAAAAATCAAAATTATCAAATAAGTTGTCAAAAAGGATTTGCCATGGTGCGATAGGTGTCATTGTTATTGTGAGAATTTCTATATCTTCGAGGGGCATTGTTGGCAGCTACAAATGACAATATATTTCTACGGCCACACAGTTAATGAGTTCACACGCACACACACACACACATATATATATATACATATACATATGTATTTATGTATATATTTACATACACACATATGAAGGTCATTTGTTCATGTAACCTTGACTTTGACCAGATACGGTGTGTTTCAGGTGACCTTGCCCTAATAAGAACAAAAATGGTTGCATTGAGTTATCGAAAGTTCGAGGAAATATCGGAAATTTCATATTTTCATATTTATCTTCTGAATTCATGAATGGATGGTAGGAAGAGAGGAATGTTTTAACATCAATAGAAAAGTCTAGTAACGCATGTCCATTGACCTGCTATTAAAACATTAAAAAAAATAATGATTACTACTTTTTCCTTAACACACTTTATCCTAAAACCTGAAACACGTCTTTTTTATGGTGTCATGTGAATGTCACCATAGTATTTTCTAAATACGGAACAATTGGTGATTCTTGGAGACACGACATTCCATTCTTTATTCTTCCCTTCTCTCTTCTCTCGTTCCTCTGAAGCAAGCCTGCAGACCCTTACTTTCCTCCGACCCTCACTAAGAGCTCCAGCCAGCTGAGTCTGCCGTGGGACTCACCGCTCGAGAGAGCTCGTGAGCAAGCTCTCGCGCCTGATGACGACCTCGAGTTAGTATCATCCATTGTTGAGCTTGATTGTTGTCGTCCCTTTGCTATTGTTCTTCATTGTTGTCATGTAGAGCCCATTGTTGTCATGTGACACATTATTGTCTTGTGACACTTATTTGTTCTCATGCTTGCTCTTTGACATCAATTGTTGTCATGTGATACACATTGTTGTCATGTGCCACCAACTGTTGTCATGACTGACACCCATTGTTGTATGTGTCATTGTCAAGTGGCATATAGTTGTCATGTGATTCCTCTTCTTAATATCTGACACCCATTGTTGTCATGTGATTCCTATTCTTATTTTTAACGACACCCATTGTTGTCATGTAATTTCCTACTTTATAATTATCTCTTAGGCTTTTGTCTAGTGTTGTCATGCACCTGTAAGTGTTGGAACTTTATATTTGCTTTTCTCCAATTTTGAATGTACTTAACTGTTGATCTATTATGAGGTTTACGATATCTAGGATGCCGTTACTATCAGAGCAGATCCATGTGGAATGGTCCCTTTTTTCAAAATGGTTCTCAAATTGATTACTAAGAAGTGTTAACATGTGATGGGCATATGTGCTAAACAATTTGAATAGAGACATGCCCAGGCACATTTTCCTTTGATGATTTATGCACGTTCTCTTGCCATTTCCATTATTTGGGGGTACAGTGCAGATTTCTAGGGTCCAATAATTCCAATTTACCATTTATAATAATAATGATATCAACAGTGATGATGATGATGATGATAATGAGAATAGTAATGATGATAATAATAATACTTATAACAATAATGATAATAATAGTAATACAAATGATAATGATGATGATAATGATAATAATACTAACAATAATAATAATGATAATAATGATGATAATGATAATAATAATGATAATTATTATAATGATGACAATAATAATAATAGTAATGATGACAATAATAATAATAATAATAATAGTAATAATAATAGTAATAATAATAGTAATAATAATGAAATTGCTCTTTGTATAGCTCATCTTCCATTGAAAATGTTCCAAAAGTACTTGAGTAAGAAGCTCTGCAAAAAATCCTGGTGTGATTGTATGCACCCTAAAAAATTGATGAAAAAATCCATGTTTTTGAAGTCTTCATAGAACTCAAAAAATGAAGGTTTTGTGAAAGAGATAAATTCAACCTGCATACTGCTGTATTGTACTTAAAATGCAACATTGCATCTTATTTAACCCTCACTGCTGTATTGCATTTTACCTTCAGTACTGTATTGCATTTTACCTGCAGTACTGTATTGCATTTTACCTTCAGTACTGTATTGCATTTTACCTTCAGTACTGTATTGCATTTTACCTGCAGTACTGTATTGCATTTTACCTTCAGTACTGTATTGCATTTTACCTGCAGTACTGTATTGCATTTTACCTTCAGTACTGTATTGCATTTTACCTGCAGTACTGTATTGCATTTTACCTTCAGTACTGTATTGCATTTTACCTGCAGTACTGTATTGCATTTTACCTTCAGTACTGTATTGCATTTTACCTTCAGTACTGTATTGCATTTTACCTGCAGTACTGTATTGCATTTTACCTTCAGTACTGTATTGCATTTTACCTGCAGTACTGTATTGCATTTTACCTTCAGTACTGTATTGCATTTTACTTGCAGTACTGTATTGCATTTTACCTTCAGTACTGTATTGCATTTTACTTGCAGTACTGTATTGCATTTTACCTGCAGTACTGTATTGCATTTTACCTGCAGTACTGTATTGCATTTTACCTGCAGTACTGTATTGTATTTTACCTGCATGCTTTATTGTATTTTACCCACTGTACTGTATTGTATTTGAATTGCAACATTGTAGTATATTTACCCACTATGCTACACTGTATTTTACCTGCATTACTTCACTGTATTTATCTGCAATACTACTGCATTTGAAATACAGTACTGGATTGTATTGTCTTTTAAATACAGTACTGTATTTAAATACAGTACTGTATTGTGTTTAAATGCAGTAGTGTATTGTATTTTACATGCAGTACTGTATTGTTTTAAATGCAATACTGTATTGTATTCTACATGCACTACTGTATTGTTTTAAATGCAATACTGTATTGTATTTTACATGCAGTACTATATTGTGTTTTAAATGCAATACTGTATTGTATTTTGCATGCAGTACTGTATTGTTTTAAATGCAGTAGTGTATTGTATTTTACATGCAGTACTGTATTTTTGTAAATGCAATACTGTATTGTATTTTACATGCAGTACTGTATTGTGTTTTAAATGCAATACTGTATTGTCTTTTGAATACAGTACTGTATTGTTTAAATGCAGTACTGCATTTTATTATATGCCTACTGCTCATTCTCTGCTGTGATTGGTCAGATCATGGTCACATGACCACCTTACAAAATTGATATTGGGGTGCATAATTCTTTAGATTCGTTAAGTATTTTATTTGAATGAGCAGTAGGCATATAATAAAACAAATATGGCACTTTGGTTTCGTGTCAATATCAATTTTTATTGCACTCTGAAAAATGATATTGCACTCGGCGCAAGCGCCTCGTGCAATATCATTTTTCTGAGTGCAATAAAAATTGATATTGCACTCACCCAAGTGCCATATTTGTATAGTATTTTACAAGTAGTACTGAATGGTATTAATATGCATTGCTGTATTGCAGTTTAGAAGAGACCCAGCATGAATTCTTTTAGTTGTGTCTTTGTTGCATGGATTGTCCCCGTAGCATTGTCCAAAAGCATGTTTCTAAGACACCAGTTTCACCATGGCATGTTTGTTCAACCCCTTACAGTGTGATTTTATGCACCCTAAATATTACTTGATATTTAAAGTACTAATGAAAAGATCGATGCTGCTACAACTGGCTTGTCATGATTTAGTCCAAATATGGCAGAAAAAGTGACGATAAATCAAAATTCTTAATCACCTGGCATTATGTTCATTGGAGGACCTAGGAACAAGAATTGTTGAAAAGAAAGTAGCATAAGATGCTGTAACTTACACATGTGTATTGTATGATTAAGTATTGATAACTAAGTAAAAAGATATAATTTAACAAGAATTGAAATTAAGGTTAATTTTGTTCATTTTAGCTAACACGATTGCTGCATTCTATCACTTTCACAAACCACTTACTGACAGCTAGTACTCCTATGAAATTGTTTGAACTGCATGGTCTTCAACTGCACATGAAAGAAAATCACATGCTTGTCTGTCTGTTTGTCTTTCCTTAGCAACCTAGACTCTATCGCACCAGAAGCACCGTGGCCCACGCCGAGATCGAGCAGCCTCCGAGTGCCCGGGGGCAGGGAGTGGGACGATCGCTCGGCTAAATCTGACGACTCGCTGTCACAGGAAAACACAGAGTAAAGATAATATTGTTCTCAATGTTGTTTTGTGACAAAACGCATTAGTTTTTTCTCATAGCACCCATACAGTCTGATAAATCTGACGTTATTTCAAGATATATCATTATTATTACCATTATCTTTTATCTAATTGTTGTCGTTATTTTTATCATTATTATTGTTGTAATTATTATTATTATTATTATTATTATTATTATTATTATTATTATTATTATTATATTTATTATTATTATTATTATTATTATTATTATCATTATTATTATTATCATTATTGTTATTATTATTATCATTATTGTTATTATTATTATTATTATTATTATTATTATTATTATTGTCATTATTATTATTATTTTTATTATTATCATTATTATTATTATTATCATCATAATCATTTGTATTATTATTATTATTATTGAAAATATATATTTTGGTCCCTGATAATGGATGTTTGAACACAACCTAAATATGCAGTGACTTAGAACTGCATGTCGACAAATTTGTTATTTTTGTTATATTTGAAATTAAGATTCTTTATATACCGATGTACCCATCATAGTAAGTGGTTGTTGCTTTCTTTGTTTTGCTTTCGGTAGGATAGAGATACTAGTGGATTACGCCCCTGACCGAGAATCTGTTAGTTCCATCGTAGTAATGGTCGACCCCGACTCGGTCTATGACTACGAGGGGCTCGAAGAAGAGCTAGATGCTTTTTCCGAGTGTGACATTCCTGAAAGGTTTCTTTGGTTATTTTGATTATTTTTGTTGTTAGTTGCGCCGTTTGCATTGCATACATACCCCTATGTTTACAGGCTGTCCCTTCTAATGTTAATCACCCCTCTGAAAAGGTTTCAATGGAAATTTTGGTTATTTCTGTTGTTAGTTGAATGCGCCGTTTGCATTGCATACATTCCAGGCTGTTCCATCTAATGTTCATCCCCCCTTTGGAAAGATTTCTTAGGCTCGTTTGTACGTCTCCCCTTAATGTTATTTTTTTATTGTTATTTTTTGTTAACAGTTCCTTCTAATGTCCATCACCCCTCTGAAAAAGGTTTCTTTGGTTATTTTTGTTGTTAGTTGAATTGGCTGTTGTGAGGATCAGTTGGTGCTTAATTACAAACATTCCTCTATGTTAGCAGGCTGTTCTGCCTAATGTTAACCACCCCTCTGAAAATGTTTTTTTGGTTATTTTGTTGTTAGTTGATTGCGCTGTTGTGAGAAACCATTTTGAATAAGTCTTGTCCCTCTGATAAGTTATGTTTAAACTGTGATACATCTCCCTCTTTCAATGCTTGGATTTGCAGACTGTTTGCTTTATTGAACACCAACCCCCCCTCCTTAGATATAGGCCTACTTAATTGTTTAAGTCATATTTGTTTTTGCATAAAAAGAAGAAACCAAAATCCAGTGAGTTTTGTAAAAAATAAACTTCATATCTAAGAAATCTTTGACAATGTTTCTAAATATCATGGATTAGCTTTTGGGTATAATTTATTGTTTAGTAGGCCCATTTTATGCATGCTTGGGAATGCAAATATCTTGCATGCACATGTTCTTTACAATACTTGGCACCAAATTTTCATGACATGATACAATAATAATATTTCCTTAGTCCAGGTAGCAGTTAACGTATGTAGAATTTTTACATATTTATTTTACTTTATTCCAAGAAAAAAACTTGCACAATTCTATAATTTCTGAATAGAGCTGATACTTTTTCTCTATGAAGACTAAGAGATGAGGAGTAACGCTTTAAAAAATTATTGTAATTTAAGCTTGATGTATACATTTCTTCCTCCAGAAGTACAAAGGTGAAGAGTTCCAATGGTTTGATCGAAGCTGACGAAGCTACGGATCGTGCAGAGCTGAGTAACGAACGAAGTACAGAGGAGTTTCTCTCGCATCTCGACTGGCAGAGGAAGAATTCTCTTCAGGCGAAGTTTCACCGCAACAAACGTCACGTAAAACCAGCCGACGAAAAGGAGGTGGAATCTGAACTCATGAAACAGTTACGGGTAAGCATCTATGGAATGTATTCAATTTCATTGTCAAGGCTACGTTTAACCCATTAAAACTTAAAGGACAATTCCACCATGAATAAAACATAAGCCCAAATAGTTTCTAAGGGTACTCTCTATTTACACTCATGTTCCAACCACTGCCAACCTTCAGATAAGAAGTATATTGCTGTTTAAACACATCCTAACAGACAAGAAATGGAGACACTGGGAGCGGCCATTTTAATCTATTTATAGCTTATCTGACCTGCTGGTAGTAATCAGCAGTTACCTAACTAGTAAACTATTTGGGCCTATGTTTTATTCATGGTGGAGCTTTCCTTTAAGAGTATGTTCTTGAAAAAAAGCATGATGTTAACTTAATTGAATATCAAAAATGGAAAACAAAAATCGTTATTCAAAACTTCTATGTGCAACTCTTAGCAACTGAAATCAATTTGGTATAAGTGTTTAATTCTCAGTAGCTCTTATAATTCCTTTTTTACATTAGCTTTAAACAGCAGAAATAAATTTGATTTAAGAGTTTTATACATGTAAATGTTTTAGATCAAAGTTGCTGCATAACTTAACTATGAAAACTTCAAAAGGATGGTACTTGATAAATTGATTTCTGGCAAGGTTTGGAACAGCTAGAATAAATTTCGTTTCAGTGGATTTGGTTATTTATTTCATGACCTTCGATTTTCATAAACTTTTATAATAGTGCTGTGAATATCAAGTATAATTTGTTTTCCAGTTTTATTTTTAAAAAATTTAACCCCAAAAGATAGTAGTTAGGAATTTTAACCTTCTAATGCTAAAGCAACCTTCGTCCAAAGCACAAGGACGCGACGATTTTTCAATAAAACCTTTAAACCCTGTCATGTTGGTATTCATTAGATAGCTAGTATCAATATGAGAGGGTTCCAGTCATTTTACAGGTGTTTTGCATCATTTTATTATTGGCCAAATTAACCACCAGCAGCATAAGGGTTAAAGGGGAATTAAAGGCTCACAAACATATTAGCTTATATGAACGTAATACACTTCAAGAATAGGGTGCTGTCCTCCTTTTTCTCTTAGTGATCCCATGAGGGGAGAATTTTGAGTATTACTACCAGCCTCAGCCAGCCCCTAGCAGCCCCTGGTAGCAGCCATGTTTTTCAACTGCTATCAGCTGTGACTAAATGGGTGGCAGCCCACTTGCTGTCCCCTAGCTCTGAGCAGTGTATCATAGACTAGTGCTCTACACACCAACTCTCTTCGAAAGTTGCATAAAAACTTGTATGAGTATCAAACAGGTAAATGGTAAAATCATGAGCAGCAATTGGCTGTACAAAAAGACAGGGTAGTAGAATTATATTTCATATTTTTCCTGTTGGTAAAGTCAGACAAAAACAGTGGCTAGCATCACTGAATTCCTGTCCTGAAGCATGAAAATAGACTGTTTAGGATTGTGTTGGTTGTCTTACAACTTGGGTTTTGTTTAATATCTAGGTCCCTTTGGCAACAACATAAGGAAGTAACAACTCCTTAAAGGAAAAGGATAAACAAAGGGTTAATTATAACCTTGTGGCATTACACATCTAGATCCCAGGACACAGAAGTTAGTCAACGCAGGAAATAGCTATCAGTATGTGGAACAGCAATCATTTCCTTTAGTATTTGTGTAGGTTACATGAAAGAAAACAGTTTTTGTAGAACAGCTAGCTTCAAGTAAAATCAAATACTGAAAATCTGGATGATTGGTGATGTACATACTAGTATTGTTTTTATTCAACCCTTCCTTCATTGTCATACAGGTATCCAATTTATTTGCATATGACAGATGGTGAGCTATGTTCATGAATTTATAAATAACCTTAGGATTTGCTGTCCCCGAAGTTCCCCTTTTATAAGTAATCCTGATTGTATGTTGTGATTCCTTACATAATATGCATCAGGGAAGTAGTCTGAACATAGAACTGCATACTTCAAGACATAACAGGTGGATTTACAAGTTTCAGTGATGCTAGCCACTGTTTTTGTCTGAATTTTCCAACTTGAAATATATGAAAAATAACTCTACCACCCTGTCTTTTGTACAGCCAATTGCTGCTCATGATTTTACCATTTACCTGTTTGATACTTTCGAAGAGAGTTGGTGTGTAGAGCACTACAGTCTATGATACACTGCTCAGAGCTAGGGGACAGTAAGTGGGCTGACACCCATTTAGTCACAGCTGATAGCAGTTGAAAAACATGGCTGCTACCAGGGGCTGCTAGGGGCTGGCTGAGGCTTGTAGTAATACTCAAAATTCTCCCCTCATGGGATCACTAAGAGAAAAAGGAGGACAGCATCCTATTCTTGAAGTGTATTACTTTTATATAAGCTAATATGTATGTGAGCCTTTAGTTCCCCTTTAAGGGTTTCTTTTCTCTTTTGGTCTGTATTTTGCAAGCAAGGCCAATTCAAAAAGTTTTCGATCTAAGGATTTTGTTTTAAAATATTTTTGCACCTAAAAAGGTCATACAGGGAGTGGCCAGATTTAAACGGGCAGGATTTGTAAGTGAATTTTACGTCAATTTTGTAGGCTAACTTTTGTATTAGTTATAGGATTTGCATGGTATGCTTGAATGTTTAGGGATATAATTATGTAACATGTCTTACCAAGCGTATCGTGTGTTGTAGTAGTAAATAGACAAGGAATATGCTGTGCGTAGACTCTAGGAATTTATGATCTTTCTTGCCAAGTTATCATTTATCATATTATATGAATGATTGACATTTTAGTTGAGTGTGTAGTATATAGTTATGACCTATATGTGTTTAATACTTGTAGGTATGCACACACATACACACAAACACACACACACACACACACACGCACAGACCCACACACACACACACAGACACACACAGACTCATATATATATATATATATTTATATATATATATATATATATATATATATACATATATATATATATGTATATATATATATATATATATATATATATATATATATATATATATATGTATATATATATATATATATATATATATTATAAAATAAACATTGAATTACTTCATCCCGGTAGTTGCTACAAGTTTACATTGCCTGCATATTAATTAGTTTTCCCTGCCGCGTCTGTGTTTTTCCACTTTTTTAGAAACTAGTTAATCCCCTTTAAGCCTGAATACCACATATTTATATTTAGATTTAACGTATTTCCATTTAAAATGAATTTTGAAGAATAATATACCACTAAGAAATGTTTTACTCTTTAGAAAGGAAGGAGTAAAATGTTAATGTGAGCTTTTACAAGGAAAAAAATGTGATGAAATCTAGCAAAAAAAAAATTCTCGCACAATTTTTGTAAAGAACAAGTTTGACATTTCACTCAGAGATATACCTTTAAAAAACTCTTTCTTAAAATTAAAGCAAGAATTATAAATCTTAGAAATTAATCCTGATCTCCCCCTTTTTAGGAAAGGAAAGAGAATAATAAGGAGAAAACTGAGATAAAGAACCAGTGGAACCTTGCCAGTGACAAATCAGTTACCAAGGTGATATCCAAGGAGACAATCACCATGACAACAGCACAAGAGTAAGTAATTTGTGACTAAAATTACATTGTTTTTTTTGTATTATTGGCATAAGATTTTGGTTGTTCACCCAGGTATCCCTAGAATAGTGCATTTTAATGATAGTAGCAAAATGTCGTTGATTTTCTCCATTTTTCCATTTCAAAAGAAAAAACAAATCTCATTTGATTTTTGCTATTGATAAAAGCAAGGAAATTAAGTAGTAGTGTCTCCCAAATTAATCCTACTGCATTGCTTTACGAATGGAAAAAAAATGGTATTTTGGGTAAGTCGGTAGTTTATTTGGGCACTACAGTTCCCATCATTAACTATTGGCTATTCATTATTGAGCCATATACATAAAAGTGAGGATATAACAAAAAAAAAATAAACATTGCTATTTTTACCTGCAAGATCTGAAGATTTTGCGAGTGTGTTTGATCGAGGTTTTTTCAACCAATAAAAATTGTTGTTTGTTTCCCAACCACTAGGTGAAAAAAAGTAGCCAATGGTAAGTCAGGAAACTAGGCCATTTGAAAGAGCAATGATGGTCAATAAAAAAAATCTGGATGCAGGTCTGCACTTATGACTTTATTGAGCACTGATTGGCTGATAGAATAATTGAAAAATTTAGTTATATTTGAAGACAAACACATTGGTGTTTTGAACTTAACGTAAATGCTTAGACTTGTATATCATATAGATATTTTCGTTGAAATATTTGCAAAATTTTATGTTAGTATTTAAGGCATTTAGGCATACTTGCAGACCTGCAATCCAGCTTAACTCTTCGATGGTCAGAGTGTTTGGATGATCTGATGCTATGTGGAATATCTTGAAAACCATGTTGGAGCCATCTGAAATTTAACCCATTAATGCTTATATTGGCCAAAAGCAGCCTGACAATTTCTGTTGAATCTTTCAGGCAAAAAGTATAGCCTGGAAACTATACATAGGAGAAATATCAATCAGAAGATTACCAACAACTCTCCTTCAAATATTTTGTAAAATACATTCTTGATTCCAAAATTTTGTCAAAAATGTCATAGATCCAGATGACAACTTTTAACCCATTAATACTTGAGAGTTCCTCCAGAGATTGTCGTTTAGAAAACTTTTGACATTAACTTTTAGATTGAGAGGGATTTTACAAAATATTTGAAGGAGAGTTGTTCGTAATGTTCTGATCAGCATTTCTCCTTCAAATATTTTGACAATCATGCTTTAGCTTTGGATATTTCATCCATATTGCCAGGCTGGTTTTGGCAACTGCAATCATTCAATATGGGTATTTGGGATTGTATGGAGTAGGGTAATAAACCCTACAAGGGAGACAGTCTTCCTGTATGTATTTTAGACAGAATGCCTTTATTTTCAAGATATATCCAAAGCTGTCAGATCCCCTAGGCAAGCTGAACATGTATACAGTAGAGATATTCAATACCTGGGACATATGTAGTGACAGATAAATGCACTTCGCTTTTGTAATATCGGCTATGCCATGAGCTAATTAGGTGCGCATATTCATGACCCAACTAACTATGCTAACGCTATTTTTACAATATTTATAGCTTTGACATAGCAATATCTTATTATAATGCCTCAGAAGCTGGACATGTGGTTGACTGTGAATGCATGGTCAGTCTGTCCAACATATAGTGCAGGAATTGAATACTGTTACTGTAACCCTAACCCTAACAACCTTGCCACAATCTAATGAATGCAGACTGTCGACTCATTGTACTGTCAAGAAAATTGCTTGTTGTACCTAATCCTTCATTTTGCCTATTCACATGACATAGGGGCAGATATTTTGATATTCATCTGAGATGTTGGAATGAGAGCTGTTCTTTATATTTTTATGAAATTCAACCATTTTTATTTTAAATATGAGCAATGTGCTTGATTTTCTGTTATATAGTCTTACATGATTATGAAATTTATGAATATTTTATAATTATATTGATATCATTATATGAGTCGTTACTTCATTTTAACTAGTTAAAAGTTAAAAGATCTTCCAACTATAGTCCAGTCTCCTAAAAGAAGTTTAACTGTATTTGGAAATCTGTAGATTAGTTAAACAATTCTCTATGTTCTTCGCATGAATGGATAAACTCTGATCTGCCAAATTTCTTTGAAGCATAAGTTCTGTATCTCTGAACATTCATAATTACTAAGTTAGTATATCTTCTATTTACTGATGTAACTTCTATGACAATTAACTAACTTTGCTCTGAGCTATTATGTCAGAGTAAGCATGAAGCAGATATGTTAACTGTTCTGTACTCTCTAAAATCTTTGCATGAGATCTTGCAGTTATAATCATGCAGTTGTACAAATGAAAACCTGTATGACATGCATGATTTTGTATTGACATACATGTGTATGTATGTATATATATGAATAATATATATGTATATATATGTTTATATGAATAATATATATATATATGAATAATATATATATATATATATATGTATATACATGTATATATAATTTATATATATATATATATATATATATATATATATATATATATATATATATATACATATATATATATATATATATGTATATATATATATATATATATATATATATATATATATATATATATATATATATATGTATACATATATGTATATATATATATATGTATATATATATATATATGTATATATATATATATATGAATATATACATATATATATATATATATATATATATATATATATATATATATATATATATATATATATATATATATATATATATATATATATATATATATATATATATAATTATTATATGTATATACGTTGGTGTAATTATGTGAGGACTCCAGGCTTGCCTAAATGGATCGTTCAACCCACTTATATCGGCATGAAAGTATAAATGTCAAAACTGTTGAAGGTGGCATTTTGCAGTTGCAAATTCTCCAAACTCAAGCCTGTAGCAAACAAAAGGACTATGCTTGCAATTTTCTTGTGTTCACATTTTCAGTATTGAATACTGCAATTAGAATGAAAAAAGGTTTTTGTTGCTCAATCCATCTCAAGCTAAGCAAATATTTTGGCACAAATATGTGGCCACTAACAAACCAAATGGCTGTTGGAGACATACTTGAAAAATTGCACTGAATCTTTGTTTTTAATCAGCTCATGTTAATTGACCATATATAACTTGATTTATTTAAGAAACCACTTCAGTTTATTTTGGCATAAAACCCAGGTGGTTCTATAATTTTATATTTTGTGTTATTCTAGTCAGATTTGAATAGATTTTTTGATGAACTCATTGTTTCTCGTCTTGAAAGAAGGGGAAGCTATATACTTTGAATGAGGATCCCAAATACAGTAAATGAGGGATCCATTCCAAAACAATTCACACCCTACTAGTTCTAACCTAAATACAGTTCTATTACACATAAAGAAAAAAATCCTGTTGATCTACATGCAATTATCTCTCAAATAATCACTTTTTTGTGTATCCATTAAGAATATGGTTTGCAAAATATTTCAATTTGATTGCAAAATTATTTTGATTTTATTTAAATTACTTTTATGGTATATATATTTTCAGCTGAACTGTCAAAAAACCTTTGTTTATATATATATTATGTATTTGTGATCATTATCGTCTTTTATTTTATTTTTCCTTAGCAAAGAAAATGACAACCTTAAAGGGGGAAGCACCAGCATTATGCCAAAATCAACGCCTGCAAGTATCGACAACAATAAGCACAACAATGGGGACAACAATAGTGACAACAATGGGGACAACAATAGCGACAACAATGCGGACAACAATAGAGGCAACAATGGTATGGGTAATCAGGAACCTATGAAGGAAATTCAAAAGGAAGAAAATGACGAAAATAAGACTGCCGATGACGATGATGATGATGATGAAAATAGCGCAGGAAAGTTTAACTTTCGGTCGCACCTTCGGAGAACGGGATTTGACCCTACGAGAAGAACCCTCCGTCGCATCCACTACCATGCGGCGGGGACAAAGCCAGACTTCAGAGACATTCTGAAGAAATGCAAATGAATATGCAGTACACAGCAAAAAATTACAGATGTCAAACGGTTGTGGTCGTTTGTGCACCGATATATTGGAAGAAAGGATAAGAAAATTCAATGAAAATCAAGAAAATAACATTTTTGGAGAATGCAAGAAATTATCACAGGAAGAAAGCCATACATTGGACAGCAAACGGTTGACCAGTGTTTTAGTGCACAAACGGTGGCATGGGCAGATTTATATCCGTTTGCTGTCCGAACATTGGTCAACCGTTTGGTGTCCGTTTTCTGTCCGAAAATCTTTGCTGTGTTGTTGTTTGTATACCAATGATTAACCATTTCACATGGTCTCATACATCTGCAAATATTTAACCCTTTCCACGCTGAGGCTAATTTCGTCAATGAGAAAAAAAGAAAAAAAGTTCTGAGAAACATCTGAACCCTGTCATGTTGGTATTCATTAGAAAGCTCTCATCACTGAGTTCTTTCAGATGAGTACCCATTTGCCAGGGTTTCAGTCATTTTTCAGGTTTTTTTGCATCATTGCGTATTGGTAAAATTAGCCACCAGCAGCATAAGGGTTAACCCATTAACTCTCGGAGCGGCCAAAAGTGCCTGAAAAACTTGGTGAAATCTCTTCAGCAAAAGCATAGTTGAGAAGATATTTGAAGGAGTTGTATCAATTAAAACACCACCAACAACTCTCCTTCAAATATTTTGTAAAATTATTTCTAATTCCAAGGAAACTGTTAGAAGTAGTACAGATCTAGATGACAATTTCTTAAGAACTCTTATAAGCATAATTTGGTTAGCTACAAAGTAACATTTGAGGAAATATTTAAATATAATTTGTTGTTCCTCTTGGGTTTAAGTGAGGCTCTTCAAATATTTATCAAATATTTCTCTATTAGAGATTTTTTCTATGACTGAGTGCATTTTGCCACGAATGTCGATACGCAACCAGCAGGTCTTGCTTAACAGTCTGGATACATCTAATAGCCCAGATATTGAGAAGAATTGCTCGAGAGATGCATTCTGCGCTTGTTGGTGCGCAACTTACTCTGTAATGTAAACGATACGAGAGCCCTCATGGGTCTTTGTCTCCTAGTGACGTCACACTGACACTTTATTCGGCGAGATTAGATGTGTCCAGGGCTCTATGGCAGTTGGGCTGTGGCGAACAATCCATGTGTCTATTCATCTAAGGTTTTGCCGATGATGCGTTACGTGTTATGAAGATTGAAATGTACTCTCCCTATGTTAGAAATGTATTACATTCCAAAGATGTTGATACTTGGTAGAATTTAATCATCTTTTGTAGAATGGTTCTACCTTGTGACTTTTCAAACTGGTGATAGTATTAGATTTTTTCTATATATATTCACCATTCGTCCATATTGAATATGCTGCCATCTTTTGGCATTTGTCCATATTGAATATACTGCCATCTTTTGGCATTCGTCTATATAGAATATGCTGCCATCTTTTGGCATTCGTCCATATAGAATATGCTGCCATCTTTTGGCATTCGTCCATATTGAATGTGCTGCCATCTTTTGGCCATGCAGCTCATTACCGTCCAAAATTAATATGTTGGGGATCATTGATGCAGTATGTTGTCACTTTGTGCGAATATTTGTAATTCTATATTAATCTATTCTTTCCTACAGCAATTAGAAATACTTTTGTCATTATCTTTCTGACAAAAGCATTTCGTGTTAAGAATAATTAATTGATTAATGAAAACGTAAGGCTAGAATTAACCTATGTCTCACTTTCAAGCAACTTGCAACTTTCTAGTGTTTGCCCGATTGTTCGAACATGCCGGACAGCGTTCGTTTTTGCCTCCGATTATGAACATCGAACGCAATTGGGCAGAAAGTATATTGATTCCCAACACTACAGATTTCCACTATGAAACCTATTTATTTTTGTGAGTTTCTTAGTATATAGACAACAGTTTTATGGGAACTTTTTGACATATATGGGTTAATATGTTGTTGTGAATCTCAATGTATCAGGTCTCAGTTTTGTATTACGGTACGAAGTACTGGATGTATTCATTTCCTGATTATTACTCGCTTCATACATATAGTACTGCAAAGATCTGACGCTTTAATTCTCTTAAATCTCCAAAATCTCCTTTCTATGCGATATTTCTTAAATATAGGGTAGTGTTGAATTATTTTCATTTTACAATCTAATTGGTAAAAATTGAAGAAATACCCTTTAATGGATATGTAATCAATAAGAAATTCATATAGGAATTTCGGGTAGACCTTACACAAAGAAATTAACCCTACTTTCGCATATCATTTCAGTTGAACCACACTTTGACTTTTGGTAAGAGATTATTTTCAGAAGTAATAGGAAAGGATTAGGGAATTCTCATTTATATGTTTGTCAACTTTAAATGAATTGTTTTCTTCTAGAGTGATATATGTTAGGAGAAAAAAAAGAATTCTCATTCAAATTTTTCAAACAATTCCTACTTTATATGTATTGTTTTACGCTAAAGTATTATGTTCTGAGAAAGTGTTGATAAAAAGGACCAAAGAGAGGTCTTTACAGAGAGATAATGGTCTTTACAAACTAGTGCAATATAAGATATTTATCACCTTGTGGAATTCTAACAAGGGCAATATAAGATATTAATCACCTTGCTGAATTCTAACAAGGGCGATACAAGGTATTAATCACCTTGCGGAATTCTAACAAGGGCAATACAAGATTTTTATCACCTTGTTGAATTCTAACAAGGGCGATATAAGATTTTTATCACCTTGTCGAATTCTAACAAGGGCAATATAAGATATTTATCACCTTGCTGATGCAATATGGGTACTCATCCAAGAGTACTCAGTGAGATCTATCTAATGAATACCAATATGACAGGTTTTGGAAGATTTTCAAAGATCTTGCATCCTTGTGCTTTGGATGAAATTAGCCTCAGCAATGAAAGGGTTAAACCCATTTGTATGAATGATGTATGCCATTTAGGAAATCCTAGGGAGTGGAAAAAGACACTTTGTATTTATTAAACCCCATTCTTATCAAGAGGGTTCTAGGACAATATCCCCCCGGACAAAATCCCCCCGTTCCAATATCCCCTCTGTGTAAAATATTTTTTGTACTATTGTTCTAGAACCATAGATAGCAGGACTATATCCCCCTGGATAATAGTGACAACTTTATTCAAATTATTAGTACAAAAAATATTTTACACGAGGGGATTTTGTCTGGGGGATATTGGACGTCCTGGGGGATATTGTCCTGGGGGATATTGTCCGCGGGGATATTGTCCTGGGGGGATATTGTCTGCGGGATATTGTTCGGGGGGATATTGTCCTGATACCATCAAGAGTGCCCAGGGATGCTTTAAGACTGCAGGAATATCCTAATGAAAAGGGCTATAATGAAAACTTCTTGACTGAAGGTTGAACCTCATTTTTCAAATTCACTTTGTCATTGAACCAAGTCAAAATAAGTAAATGTTTAGGTTTTTGGTAAAAAAAGGGATCACAAATAAGTAAGTTGTGTAACTATCATGCAGAAGCCATTTTTTGCAGCGACTGACTATCTGACATTTTTTTTGAAAAGTTCAAAAGACTAGTTTTATGAAGCTTGGACTTTAACCAAGAAAAATGAAAGAGAGAACATTTTGTTCAAGTATTTTCTGAATTTACCATAACATTTAAGATATATCCATGCATGTCAGTCATCCCTGAAGCTCTTGGCATGACTGGACTCATTGAATTAATAGATACATTAGTTGAAGTTTGCGATATATTTATTACATTTATATATACGTTTTAAACTATGGTAACTTGCATAACTATATTTATATCTATCTATTATGTATTTGATCGTGTATGTATTTTCATGTTTTACACTATTTAAGAATGCAGAGGAGTTGAAAGAAAAGTGGTCACTTAAGACAGGTGATCTTCATTAATAGGTTAACCCTTTTGCTGCTGGTTGCTAATTTGGTCAATATGAAATGATGACAGACAAAAAGCTGAGAAATGACTGAAACCCTGGCAAATGGGTACTCATCTGATAGTACTCAGTGAGAGCTTTCCAATGAATACCAACATGACAGGGTTTAGGTGATTTTCATAATTTTTTGCTTTTGTGTACATTTGACGAAAGCAGCGTAAGGGTTAATAGAAACATGCATACATGTATTTTTACACCTGTTCTAAGTCTGAATTGGTCTTTTTAGACAGGTGGTCTCTATAAGCATGATATCTACACTCATACTTTGTCTGAGCGTGTATGGGTTGAGAAAGCCCTGATGGTAATATATAATATATATATATATATACATATATATATATATATATATATATATATATATATATATATATATATATATATATATATATATATATAATATATATATATATATATATATATATATATATACATATATATATATATATATAATATATATATATATATATATATATATATATATATATATATATATATATATATATGGTGTAGAACTTGATAGATATGGTATTTTATTGCCATCCAATCTTTCTCTAAAGAGAGATTTGATCATTTACTGCATTTCTTGTATTATTGATATGAAGCGATAGAATTTACTAGGTATGATATTTAATTACCATCCGATCCATCTCTATAGAGAAATTTGACCATTATCTGCATTTATTGCATTGGTGGTTTGAATATTCCTGCCAATCTAGTATTCTGTACAAACAGGTATTTATAGGTAGTGAACTATTGGTATTGTTATAACTGTTTATTACCATTGTGTACTGAGTATTGTGTCAGTTCATTGCTTATTTCATGATTGTTTTATTTATTATTATATTCATTTTTAACCCATTTGTAACTGCAGCACCTAAAAGTTAAGATTATTTTGGGAATATTTCTCTTACATAAGCAAATTTTGGAAAAACATTTTAAGAAATCAACTTGCAGAAGGTAACTTGCAGCGTATTCGTACATAATTTGTGAATTCATCATTTTATCCCATGTTAATGAAAAAAGTATCTCAAACCCTGATGATTCTATTATTCTTTCTACGACGAACTCCAAGCATGAATGGGATTAACCCATTCATGCTCAAAGCGGCCAAAAGTTGCCTGAAAATCTGGTTGAAATCTTCCAAGCAAAAGCATAATAAGAAAATATTTGATCGAGAAATGTTTATTGGAACATAACCAACAACTCTCCTTCAAATATTTTGTAAAATCATGCTCAATTCCAAAGTTACTGCCAAAAGTATCTTAAATCCAGACGACAATTTCTTTAAGAATGTTTAAGCATTAATGGGTTAAATAGGCGAGTTTAACTTAATCATGTATCGAGTTTTCTGTGACAATTGTCATCTGGATCTATGATACTGACAGAAAATAACTAATGAAATAATCACAAATTGGAGATATATTTGAAGGACAGTTGTCAGTTTGTTTTTGGACGAACATTACTCCTTCAAAAATCTCTAGAAAATGTCTTTTGCAGAGAAATATGACCAGAATAGGCTTTTTTGCGCTATGAATGGGTTTGTATGGGTTTAAGAAAAAGTGAGCTAGATCAAAAAAGACCTCGACCGCTGAATTTTTTGTGGTGATGAAAGACAAAATATCCTGTCTCCTAAACTAGTCATAAAAGTGTAATATTGATAATTTTGACAAAAGGGAAAACAAATCGACATTTTGTAACTATCTGGTTGCTGCAGAAGCCGTATTGTTTACAGTAACTGACTGCAGACATGTTTTTTTATACTAATTTTAATCTCCAAATACTGGTTAGGCTGATAATAAAAGTGCTATTCTCAATTAATTTCAAAGTGATGGATGCATAGGATTGCCAAATTTCGATTTCCAATGTGTGCTTACCAAATTTCGATTTTCAAGGTGTGCTTGCCAAATTTCGATTTTCAAGGTGTGCTTGGCAAATTTCGATTTTCAAACTGTGCTTGCCAAATTTCGATTTTCAAGGTGTGCTTTAAAACCAAACTTCGATTTTCAAGGTGTGCTAACCAAATTTCGATTTTCAAGGTCTGCTTACCAAATTTCGATTTTTACGGTCTGCTTACCAAATTCGATTTTTACGGTCTGCTTACCAAATTCGATTTTCAAGGTGTGCTTACCAAATTTCGATTTTCAAAGTGTGCATACCAAATTTCGATTTTCAACCATAGATCCAGACGAAAATCTTTGAGGAGCAATTTAAACTTGAATGGGTGAACAAGAAATTCAATTGGTCAGGTCTGAGTTTGCCATGACGATGATATGAGAGATTGTTTTGTTTTAGTATACTCTATGATGTCGTACTGTTGTTACTGTGTTTTTGTATATTTATGCTTTAATGTTGTTAACAGAGCCATTATAACAAAAGGCTTTGGATAAAAGTGTATATGTATGTTAGACACCTGTTATCTCGATATTAAACAATATATATTTGTTGAAAGTATGAAGAATAGTCTTGTCTTGTGTCCTTTTTTATGCATGAATATATTATATTGCATGAATCTATATCTATATCTATATCTATCTATATATATATATATATATATATATATATATTGGATAAAGTAGAGAGAACGGGTTCTGCAACTTAAAAGTAAATCAATATTTCCCTTTTTCCTTAGAATATTTTTAACAATACTGTTTTCGTCACAGATAACTAATTTTTGTTAGCTTTGGAAATTTTGCTATTATACAATAAATTCCTTCAAACAGATATGTCCAGGTGGGAATTAACCCATTCATACCGGGAGATCTACATGACAAGTATCGTCTAAACCGGTCATACTTTTGAATATAACTTTGGAATGAAACACAAATTCGCAAACTATTTGAAGCAGAGTTGTAGATTGTGTTTTAATAAACAACTCTCCTTCAAATATGTTCATAATGCTGCTTTTGTTAAAGCGATACCAGCAAAATATGGAGGCGGCTTTGGCTGCTAGAGGTATGAATGGGTTAAGTGAATTTTATACATGTATTTATCAGTACGATACTTAGCTTTTTTGATAGAATTTTTTTTTCTGTACAATACTGGTATTTGATGTATTGATACCCAGTTTTGAGAGTTTCATAGTGTTTACTTAAAGGGGCCCTAAAGGCTCACATACATATCAGTTTATATAAAAGTAATACACTTCAAGAACGGGATGCTGCCCTTCTTTTTCTCTCAGTGATACCATGAGGGGAGATATTTGCATATTGCCATCATCCTTCCCAGCCCCTGGCTGCGGCCATGTTTTTCAATTGGGTGGCAATCTGCCCCTAGCTCTGTGCTTCCTGCTCCTAGCTCTGTGCTTATAACACTGACTACAGCAGGGGGTGATGTCCCGGATTCAAAATGGCGGCGGCCTTGGCTCAGAGGAGATGCTATTCACTAATTGCAATTTTAGATTTCTCTTTGTGTGGAGCTCTAGGGCTTCCCTGTTTATGACAGACGTTGAGCTATGTTCATGAACTTTCATATAAACCTATGATTTGTTCTTACTCAAGTTCCCCTTTACTTAAGAATAATGAACAATAACATTCAGGTATAGATGACTTTTTTTATTGTGACTTGTACAAAAGTACATATTCTCTTATTGTTAACAAGTTGTCATTTTTTCAAAATCATCCATACACTTAACTGCAGCACATACATACAGACATGATCTATTGTAAAACTGAAATGTATAAACATTTTTCTTGAACATGTATAGAAGAGAAAATATGTATTGCTGCAATACACTGATGAATTACAATCCTCTTTTAACCCTTCCAATGCTGAGGCTACTTTCGTCCTAAGTACAAACATGTAAAAATCTTTGAAAACCATTCAAACCCTGTCATGTTGGTACTCATTGGAAAGCTCTCACTGAGTACTTTCAGATGAGTACCCATTTGCCAGGGTTTCGGTGATTTTTCAGGTTTTTTGCATTATCTTGTATTGGTAGAATTAGCCTCCAGCAGTGTAAGGGTTAAGTATGTATCTCCAAGTAAGTCTTACAAAAAGTGTAGACTGACTGTATATACGATGCCTGCATTCACAATTTGATTTATCTTCTTTCAAAATCATTAATTCAAAATTCAAGTTATCTCAAATGTTAGTGGCATCAACCAAGATAGTTAGTAAACCTAGTACTAAAATCAAATGTATGAATTTATTAAAATCAAACACATCTACTTGGTAGTAAACCACAGTGAAATAACTCGGCAAAAACAGACAAGATGATCATTACTCTATTTAGAACTTAGATGTGCACAATAGATACAAAATATCTTAACATGAAACATTTGAAAATTTTGATAAAATTTCTGGTAAAATAGTCTGTAAACATATTTTTTGAAAAAGCATTGATATTGACAGTCTGATAAGATTCCTGGTAAAATAGTTTGTAAAATTTTCTTAAAAATCATGTTTTAAAATACACTGGGATCATAACAGTACTGTTAAGTATTAAAACCTCACATCATCAAATAAACTTTTGATAAGATTTCTAGTAAAATAGTTTGTATTATATTTGAGTACCACAGTACCGTAGGTTAAAACATTCATACTAGTTAAAGACCTCATACAAACCTATTAAATCACACATCGGAGCTGGTTACACAAGGGTCTATATCTTTATGGTCTTTTTATCGATATTATACTTTTTGTCCCTTGCAATCAATTTTTGAACAAATCTAGAGGTATCTGATATTAACTCCTAGATTAGACAGCTATATGAAAAGAAATTGTACAGGTGAACTTGGATATGACGGACCACTGTATGACAGACGTTTGCATATGATGGACAGTATGCTTGGTCCCAGTCCGATGCATATCAAGTATTCATTATATGTATACAACGGATTTTGCATATGACGGACCAATTTTCCTGGTCCCATTGAGTCTGTCATATCCAAGTTCACCTGTATACAACATTTCATCTCTTAGAGAAAGGAAATATACATATGACATTTTCACCAATGACATGCACAGTGAACTCTTTCTTTGTGAACACATCCTAATGTGAACACTTTTTCCCCGGTCCCATTTGTATCTTTTACATTATGAAAAGACATGAGATGTGAACACATCTTAATGTGATCACTTTTGCCCTAGTCACAAGGTGTTCACATCTCCAAAGTTGCACTGTATAATCATTGTCACCACCAATTTTTTATTACCATTTTTCACCAATAGATGGCGCTAAACTGGTGATTGGAATGTGTCCCTTTCATGACAATATGTGAATGGAGAGACTGGATTGCTATTGATAATCTCTGCTGATAAGGAGGACAATTCTAAAAATAGAATCACAATAATTTAGATTGTGATTACTTTCATGAAATATTCTGCTTACCTTAGATGAAAAAATACACATATAATTCATTGGTGTCAATTATTTTCAGAAACAAACATTTTTAGTGTTTTGTGCAAAAAAATTATATTATTTTTTTCTATTATCAATTTTTATTGATAATACATATATCATATATAGGTATGCTTTTCCGTTTTAAGAATTGCCCACTCAAACCTCAACACAGATCACTGATTATTTAGCGTGCATGTTTTTAACAACATTATACAAATACAAATAGTTTCTTTGTACAAAATATAATATATTTAGAATAAAAACACTTCATCTATGTCACAACCATGAAAACCATTAAATTACACATCATAAAATGGTATTCATCTCAACCAATGAGGACACACCTAGCCATTAAGTGCAGAGTAAATATTGACATTTGATCTTGATGTAACAAATTGTAAACATTTCTTAAAATCAGTACACTTTTCATTTGGTTAATGAGTATAGATTAAAAATCAAAAGCGGCCATTGAAATTGCTTAATACGCAGTTGTGATTCAGAGTGGTTTTAGTAAAAATTGTTGATTTTTTAGCTCAGAATTGTCCCTATTAAATGAGGTAGATCTACCTCTCTTTTAAAATGAACACCCCCCTACTTATAGAACTAACCCCCTACAGAAAAATAAAAAATTTGACAATCTCTCACAGTCACTAGCTTGACATTCAAGGAAATCCTTGGATAATCCGAGGAAAACCATGGTATTCCAAGCTTCATTTTGGTAAGGGATATAGGGCGAAAAAAATTACATGTTTGAAAATGACATTTTAAGAATCTATTCGAAAAAGATATTGGGTCTCCGAGAGGGTGATTTTTGAGGGTTTGGGTGTCCAAATGACGCCAAGATGCCCTGCTGGCTAAGACTTAACCCTTCTAGTGCTGAGGCTACTTTCATCCAAAACACAATGATTTTAGAAAAACATCTAAACCCTGTCATGTTGGTATTCATTGGATAGCTCTCACTGAGTACTCTCGAATGAGTACCCAGGTGCCAGGGTTTCAGTCATTTTTCAAGGTTTTTGCATCATTTCGTATAGGCCTAATTAGCCCTCAGCAGCATAAGGGTTAATGCTCCTTACACGTGGCAATAATTCTAGAGCTCGTCGTGTTTGGGTCCGCTGAATTCCGAGTGCGAGATGAAGCCGTCCTTGTCGGCGTCCTCGTGTTTGAAGATGTCGGCGATGAGCTGGTTGTGTTCCTCCTCTTTTCCTCCCTCCTCGCTCGGCTGCTCCTTCTTAACGAACTGAGACACCTGAAATACACAACAAAATACACGTCAGAGTCAAAAATATTTAACAAATGGAATGTACAACAATATCCATGTCAGAGACACATTTCATAACCTTCTTCACAAACTGAGACACCTGAAATGGACAACAAATCCATGTCAGAGAAAAAGTTCGCAAATTGAGAGACCTGAGATGTACGACAAAATCCATGTCATATAAATTGACACCTGAAATATAAAACAAAATCTAATTGTCATATATATTGAGACACCTATAATGTAGAACAAAATCCATGTCATATAAATTGACACCAGAAATATAAAACAAAATCCAGTTGTCATATATATTGAGACACCTATAATGTAGAACAAAATCCATGTCATATAAATTGACACCTGAAATATAAAACAAAATCCAATTGTCATATATATTGAGATACCTATTATGTAGAACAAAATCCATGTCATATAAATTGACACCAGAAATATAAAACATAATCCAATTGTCATATATATTGAGACACCTATAATGTAGAACAAAATCCATGTCATATAAATATTTCACTAATTGAGAGACCTGAATTGTAAAACAAAATCCATGTCATATAAATATTTCATAATCTTCTTCACAAGAAATTCCCTTCACTTCACGAGTAGTTACAATGGGTCTGTCAGTTGCAGTAGCACTATAGTCAGCTCTCCACAATGCCACACATATATAAAGTGACCAGACCAACCAACATATGGGGATCCAGTGGAGACTTGAAGTTTGATAGAGACATCATACCTTCTTAACCCTTTCAATGCTGAGGCTAAACTTAATCAAACGCACAAGAACGCAGGAATATTTTGAAAACCTTTTAAACCCTGCCATGTTGGTACTCATTAGAAAGCTCTTGCTGAGTCCTATTAGATAAGTACCCATTTGCCAGGGTTTCCATCATTTTTAGCTTTTCCACATCATTTTATTTTGACCAAATTAGCCACAAGGGTTAAAAACTAGTAAAGTACCGTGAATTCTCCATAATTTGGGACATCATTTAATAATTACAATATTTATGGGTTCAGGGTGGCCCATATTTCCTGGAAATACCTTGATGTTGAATCAGCAAGATTTACAGCTAGGTGTATATTTTGTGAAATGGCAACTGGTGATAGATTGGGGGTTGCCCAGACTTCCTATTAATTACTTTGTAAAGTATTTATAGTGGCCAAAATTTCTAGGGGGATCTGAATTTCCGAGAATTTACGGTAGTGGCATTTTACCTATCTCTCTCAGCCTGAGAACCAGGTTGCAGGCAGGACCCAACAGACACAACTTTCCCATGATCACTGATAAGATCCCGATAAACTATCAAAGGTCAAGGTCAAATAAGAGATTAGAACTGTCTTCACATCTGGTCTTATTTCTAAGATGAGTAACCATGTGGCAGGGTTTCGGTGATTTTGCACATTTTGTGCGTCATTTTGTATTGGCCAAATTAGCCACCACCAGCATAAGGGGTAACCAATCCCATGCTGTAAAACAATCTTAAAAAATTGATATCTTTTAACTTTCTTACTATTTTACGAGAAAATGAGCTCAAAGATCAAAGGTCAAGGCCACCACAAAGATTAAAATGGGTTCCCCATTGTTGGGCAAATATTTGAAGCAGAAATGTTAATCAGAACACTACTAACAACTCTCTGTCAAATATTTTATAAAATCAGTCTTGATATGCAAGTTATCGTCAAAAGTATCACAGATCCAGAGGACAATTTGAAGAGCAACTTTATGCATTGATGGATTAACATATTCATGCATTAAGAGTCCTCTAATAGTTGTCTGGATCTCTCTTACTTTTGGCATTTTTTTTGTTATTGTTTATGTCATGTCATGTTAAGTTCATGTTATGTTCATGTTATGTTGATGATATGTTTATGTTATTTTAATTTTTATTGTATGTTTATGTTATCATTTTGCAATCTAGGACTTATTTTATTAGATCTGAAGGAGAGTAGATTAACATTTCTCCTTCAAATATTTTTCAAATTTGCTCTTCTCCCCTTAAGATTTCAACACAACTATCAAGGTACATTTGGCCTCAGTGTGCACTAATTAATGGGTTAATCACCTTTTGAATAAAGGGGAAAGGTCACAGTGCAATTGAAAACCCTAGTTTTCTTCGTTTTTTTTCCACTACTTGACAGAACAATCTAAGATGAAATACCATTTCCCAGCATATTTATAAATATTTACAAAAAAATCTTATTTTCTTAAGAAATCAGTTATTGTGTTGCCCTTCTTGATTGTTTCTTTTTGTTCCTCATCTTTTTTCTCATTTTTTTTGGGGGGGGGGGGGGGGGGGGGGGGGGGCGGGAGGAATTATATGATTTATACAGTCACATGTAATTATTTATTTTATGATTGCTATATAATTCAGGGTTTAGAGTTGTCTTTCATATCAAATGCATTCCTTTTTTCTTTCAATTTTTGTTTTTATTTTAATTTTTTAAACATTTTCTTGTGAAAAAGTGATAAGCATTAACTAAGTAGATGCAGAATATGTCATAGAAGTCCATTTTAAGTGTGGTGTAAACATACTAAATAATTCAATATTATGACCATGCAGTCGGGTTGTTTACTATTCCATGGTCAAGCATATTAAATCCAGAGTTTATTTTTGGTGTATATTTTGGGTGAAAAAATCCACTATATTAATGGTCAACCTAAACCCAATTTATTTTCCATACGAAAGTATATTGGATTTTTTTTTTACTTGTGTAGGGATAACTTATATAAGAGTCAGATTTTTTATTTGTTGTGAATTCCTCAAATATGTAATAACTGCAAGAATGAGACACAAAAAATAATCTGTATTTCTTTACTGCTTTCATCATGACATCCATGTGCATATTGTGTGAATTTATCAGCTGTGATAAATACAAGAACAAATTGCAATAAAATGATGACTATTTCTTTTTTGCTTTCAGTAAGACACCCATGTGTAAGCTGTTGTGTGAAATTATCAAATATGTGATAAATGCAAACTAATCGGAATAATAATCTGTATTTCTTTATTACGTTTTGAACAAAAAGATTTTCATACAGTAATACTGGGTGTGTGCAGTCAGAGGACCCTGCTGATTGCCTATCAAATCATTGGGTGAAATGCAATATAGAATGTCCAGGGGGTAAAATAGCAGTTTGAGATACTTCAGAATATCTCCTCTCTTATGCAGTCTACAACATGGTCTTAGCGAGCATGGCGTCTGGGTGTCTTTTTGGACACCCAAACCCTTAAAAAGCAACCCTCAGGACACCCTAAGTATTTTGTGAGGAATTTCTTAAAATGTCAATCTCAAGCATATAATTGATTTTTTTCATCTCCATATATATAAATTCCCATTACATTGTATAAGGATACCATGCCTTGAAATCTCAGTATATTGTGGTCCCCCTTAAAAATTTGGACGCCCACAAAATTTACAATTGCCAATTTTGGGCACCCAGTTTCTAAATCCTGGCTAAGACCCTGGTCTAGAACATCTTCAATTTTATTATCTCTATGTTCTGAAGTACTATTAGTACAGCAGTCTTTTTTTATCTATTTTTTTGTATTTGTTTTTAGATTTTCTTTGTGTTCTATCATGTATCCTTCAATTGCTTATTTTTCCAATAGCTTTTGCGTGAAAAGTGACGAAAAACGAAATTCAAAAAAAAAAAAAAAAAAAAATTTAATCAGAATTCTGTGTGTGGGATCATTTCTTCCATTTCTTTTTCTTTCTTCTCTCCAACCTTTTTTCCTTCCTTATCTTCTTCAACATCCGCTCCCTTGTCACCGGGGAATTCTTTCCATGAAATCAACCCGTCCTTATCCTTATCCTCCATCTCAAAGAACCTTTTCACATCGTTACGCAAATCCTCCGCCGTAGTGCCCTTCTCAGTCTCTTTCTGATCTGCCAGCAGCCATTTATAGGTCTGTCAAGATTAAGGGGTTAAAGGTCAAAGTTCATTTACCCTAAAAGGTTAAAGTTCACAAAGAAGGTGTGTTCGTGTGGGTGTGTGTAAAAGAATATATAATTATGATATGTAAAATATGTATGTATAAGTGTACTTTCTGACCTGCCAGCTGCCTTTGAAAAGGTATGTCAAGATAAAGGGTTTATCAGGTTAATACCAAGGGTTATTTTTGGTGAAGCACAGACAAAGGTTTTTAAAGATATAAATGCAATTCTTTATTAGGTGATATTTCATAAAAAAATTGACATTTAAATTTTTTTAAATATGATGCAAAACATTTCCTTAATCAAGAAAAAGGTGTTTTATAGGGGCACCAAATCAGATGAACAGGGAAGTGAACAAGGGCACCACTGGGGTATGTTTCATGGACAAAGACGATTTTGTTGATTCCTTTAGGAAAAATTTGTATTCATACAAAAGCTGATATAACGGGAGGTACAATGTAGGTTATTATAAGTGATTTATCATTTTAAATTCAGGTCATTAGGATTGAAAATAGCATCAAATTAAATTACAATAAAGACTAAGAATAGCATTAGTGGGATTATAGTTCATCATGTGACCATTCAGTAACTTTAGGTCCTGAGTATTCATCAAACGAGACAAAGCCATCTTTGTTTTTATCGTCCCCTTTGAAAAATTCTGCGATCTCTTCTTTCAAGATTGTCTCCCGGTCTGGTTGGCCGACTTTGCGTTCTTCGACATCCTCCCTTTTCAAAAACGCCATTGCCTGTGGAGCAGAGGTCAATCCAAGGTCATTTCAGGGTCAATCCAAGGTTATTTCAGGGTCAATCCAAGGTCATATTGCAGTTTTTTATGATTCGCTGTTGTTTTTTATGTGTCTTTTAAGTGTTTTCCTCCTCCAATTAATCCAATAAATGTAACAGCTATGCTTAAATTATTGAATCAAAAACATCCAGTTTCTTTGTCTAGAGTTCGTCATGAAGTGTACATTTCGCTACCGAGTCTTTGTGACCCTCTGGCCACAAGCGCTGACTTTCAATTTCGTTAAGAAAACCATCGCAGTTGTAATCCCTCTGGAGCATTTTTCGCGCCAAATTCTTTATTTGAAAATCAGACTGAAAAACTTCCGTGCGACACGAGGCAAAGTTCCTAGCATAAACCATGACCTGGAAAGGATAAGGCGGAGGCCTGGTTCTAAATAACGCTCATCTGCAGTACATTCCTAAACCGGCCCTCTGGTGGCAAAACATATTACTACATATTATTTGACGATTGCTTCATATTGAAATTTTACACAATGGAGCGAAATTCCTTATTTTGCAATGCACTCATATATGTTTCTAAGAAATGATCGATTTTCACATTGTGCATTTGAATATCTAGACTATTTCCAAAATACTTTTAATTGGGGAAATATTGGACTGAAAGCCATTGCGTTCCTCTTGAGATCACCCACTCCTTTGAAAATATTTTTCATACATCATTCAATATCAGGTATTTTCAAAGTTATCGGTACACCTTTGAATGCACACTAGTTGCGAACAGGTATATATATAAATTCCCAATACATGGCAATAGTGATTCAGTATAGGTACACAACACTTCAATCGCCAGCTCCAATAAGCGCACTGTGCAGGTGCAGGTTAGGGAGAAATAAACCAGGAGGGTTGTTGGTGAAATTTTGTTAAATCGACCCCCATCTAGTTCACCATCTAACCACTAGGTGGCTCTCCTGAGGAAAGGAATAAAACGGCGAGGGAGAACATTATGGAGGTCAGACAATGTGGTATTCATGAATAATCAGATATCTAATAATCAAAGATGTAAAACTACTCAATTCATGTAAGATTTAACAGAACTCAAAACTGCAACTGATTGCAATTATGGTATGAATATCAATGAGCACTATAACTATAATATAAATTCCATATAAACTGATTATTTTTGAATACTTCATTGTCAAAATTCCATATAAGGAAAGGAACGATAAGAGGCAGGCTAGAAGCTGGGTAAGGTGCAAATATTTTAATGTCCACATAAAAATCCATTGATTGAAAATCCAGGTCAGAAAAGTTGCGTTTCATGCCAAGGGCTAATTCAATAAGGTAAGTAGTGGTTTTCATGATTTTTCATGACTAAAAATATTTTTTCATAGTTGTACATTTCAATTTCATTTTTGAAAAATCATATAAGGAAAGATGTTTTTATGCAGTTGCCTTGAAAATGGTACACACAGCTTATCATGACTTTTCATGATATAACATGGTTTTGTATGATTTCTCACAAATTAATAAATTTCAATTGCATTTTTGAAAAATCATATGATTCAGTGTCATTTCTAACCAAATCAGTCATAAACTAAAACTCCCTAATGCCGTCAAAGAAAGAGGATCAAAACTTAACCATGAAGCGATAAAATGAACACATTTCAATTGTTTTTCTGGATAAGTACCGTTGGCATAAAACACATCCCTTTAAGCCAAATCACATTTCATCATGTTCGGTTGTTTTCACAGGAATCGCTATGGGTGTCAGAAATTCATGTTCCGTAAGTTCCCTGTCAGAATCATGATCATGGGTGCGGAAGAGGTAATCTACATATTCGGCCACGCCCCCTTCTGAATCGATCTGCTCTTTTGCACTGGATATGTTGTCGTATGCATCCTCTATAAAATGTCTAACCTAAAAACAAGGCAATCTAATATGTCAAAAAGAACAAAGCCAGGCACCAACATAAGTACTAGCCCGCTTGCCCTGGCAAGTGAATTTTTGAAAAAAGGGCTTTCGAGCAAGTACATTTTAGTTTTCACTTGCCCGTATGGGCAAGCTGATTTTCTGAACACTAAACACATTTTTTTCTTATAGTAAATGGCCCAAATACCTAGAAATATGCAAACAATGCAACAAAACTGAAAAGAAAATGGTTTTCAAATCTTTTCAAATGATAAACAATACACGCCTTTATAGCATGTGTTATATCTTATTTCGGGCAAGTCAGTTCTGAAAATTATGTCGGTGCCTGAAAGCCTAACGCTAAATAGATCTGCATAGGGTGTGCAGTGCCGACATTTAAATCTTGCACTAAATGCACAGGCAGCCTGGGCATAATACACAGCCAACACGCCCGACTGTTACACAGTTTCTTGGGCATAAATCAGGGTCTTAGCCAGGATTTAGAAACTGGGTGCCCAAAATTGCCACTTGTAAGATTTTTAGGCGTCCTAATTTTCAAGGTAAACCACAATTTACTCAGAATACAACTATAAACATATATTTACTAATTGCAATAATGCATTTTGTCCATATACTGTGCCATAGGAATTATGTTAAGGTGAAAAAAATATGCTATAAATTGACATTTTAAGAAATTACTCTCAAAATGGGAGTCCTGAAGGTTGATTTTTGAGGGTTTGGGTATCCAAAAGGCGCCCAGATGCCCTGCTGTAAACTGGGACAGACAATTGGATAAAACCAAAAGTCATATTTCACATTCTTTGACTGGAAATCGTTGGTTTATTGACCCCCCTGTCATTTACAGCAGCTTCCCTAAACAAATGGCAATCAACCATTGACAACGAGCACTGATGATGCAGACTGATTTAACCCTTCCAATTCTGAGGCTACTTTCCTCCAAAGCACAAGGACACGATGATTTTTGAAAGACATCTATCGGGATGCCCTGTCATGTACTCATATTTATGTTAGCATTTATTGGAAGGCTTTCGATCATGAGTACTATCAGATGAGTACCCATGTGCCAGGGTTTCGCTCAGATGTCAGCCTTATGTGTGTGGGAGACAAATAAACAGGACACGTTTTTTTTTACATTCTGATTGAGGAATTGACAGGATAATTTCACTAAATTGTAATTGAAATTGACAAGTTCCTGGTTGTTGATTTCACTCATCAACAGCCGAGATGAGAGCAGACACCAACTAGTGTATATACCCATTGTTCCAAAATGTGTTTTTGTTAGAGCGATATCACCTAAATTGCATGGCCTTTTAGAAGGCTACAGGTATGAATGGATTAAATCAAAAGAAATTGAGAAAGAAAAGGCATTTCAATGAGACATGTACAACTTCCTCATAACAATAGAATTATCTTTATCAGCATATCATCCCTCCTGAAGTTGTCTTCTGGATCAATGATACTTCTAAAAATAAGTTGGAAATAAAATATGACTTAACAACTTTTTAAGGGAGAATTTCAGCTTCAGTTTTCATGAATATTTCATCTTCAAAAATCATCTCAAAAATATGCTTCTTTGGCCAAGATATCATCTAAATAACCAGACCATTTTTGCTGCTTATGGCATAAAAGGTTTCAATCAAATTAGATGTATAAAGGAAAGATAATTAACCAGAATCTGACAGTAATAAACACTCAGAATCATCTAAATATCTTAATAAAATTACATCCCCATTTTGAAAAAAATATGATAGATTAAAAATAAATGACGAGGCAACTGACCAATCAGAGTTCATCATGATTGACAGCCGGCACGCTGTAATCGGGATTTTGAAATTCCTCCTCGGAAATGAATCCGTCTTTGTCGTGATCGTACATGTCAGATAGATGCTGCATGTATTTCTCCAGACCCCCCGTCCTGTTTAGCGTCTTGGCTACCTCCTTTAGCTCTTTGGCTAAGACGTTCTGTACAAACGCTCTGCTCTGAAAGCATGCACTCTTCATCTTATATAGAACACAATTATGTCTAAGTGGTCTCAGTTATTTGAAAATATCTTACGAATTGCATATTAAAGTCAAGTGATATTTGAGAACCACAATGAAATTTGAGATATATTTGAAAAAAAATTCTCTTTCTCAAGAATTGTCATATGAAAGGCAAGAGATATCTAAGGACTGACATGAAATCTAAGATGTATTTTATAAGATGTCTTTTTCTAAGCTAAAAAGAATTTTAGGATGAAAGGATTCAAAGGTGAGAAAATGTAATTAAGATTCTGGGGAAAATATCTTATTTGATACATATCAATTTCTGTCAATATCAATATCAATATCAAATAGTAGTTATTGATGCCTGTTGACATGACAACCACATATGAAACACACAGACAGACTGATCACATGACACAATGAAAGTAACACTAATGCGCCACCGAAACGTCCCATGAAGCAACATTTTTTTGATCCTTTGATTCTCAATTATCAAAGCAGGCACGTTCACAATTGTACTATGCTGTACCTGAAATTTGTTGTTTTATATCTACAGGCATTTCTAAAATCCTGGCTAAGACCAAGTTGAAGAGGCAACATTTGCCTTGTTCCAACTTTTTATCATAAATACTATGGTTATCTATTCATTACCCTCAAGATTCCTTGTTTTACTCAAAATGTCTCTCTCAATTCACATTCGATTTTTCTGTTGCTGTTATGGTAATTCTGTCATGGCTTAGTGGGTATGATTCCTGGCTTCCGAGCATGTGATCCCAGATTTGAGTCTATGCCGGACCACTATATGGGGTTTGGTCCTGTTCCTAAATAGGTGTGCAGCTATTTAACCCTTAATTATGCTGCTGTCCAGAAGCCAATTATGCCAATACAAAATGATGCAAAAAACCTGACAAATGACTGAAACCCTAGCAAATGGGTACTCATATGAGAGTACTCAGCGAGAGCTTTCCAATGAATACCAATATGATAGGTTTTAGATGGTTTTCAAAATGTTTTGCATCCTCGTGCTTCAGACGAAAGTAGCCTCAGCAGTGAAAGGGTTAAAGGGCTCTCTATATATGTATGGTGCATGTGCAACTAAAAGACCACTTGCAACTATTCATAACAAGAAGGGAATTCCTTAAAATCCAGCTCCACTTGATTTCTTTGCTGTCGCAATAAGAAATAAACTATTTAAAAACAATGAAAAACTTAACAAACCTAACTGCTATTTCTATTATGTATGCACTTATTTGGACAAATATGGTAATCTAATTCAGATTCCAATTTTCATATAGAACACAAATATATTCCCATAGTTTTCCGGCATTGGCATAAAGCATTGATTGAATGGACAGGTTGATCGATGCAAAATCAGGATGGTGTGAATTTGATACAATATGACAAAATCATCTTTATTTGCATAAAAGCAGCTGATTAAATAGATATTGGGAGCAGAATGCGAAATGCAGAATTATCATAATTCATCGTGTTTTTTCGTCAAGAATTCTTGGTGTGAAATAAGGCCGTCGTTATTGGTGTCATGGTGGCGCATGAGGAAACTAAGGTATTTTTTCTTCATTTTGGGTTTCAGGTAACGGCCGTAGATTTTCGGTTTATCCTTGGCCAGTTCCACCAAGTGGGAATAGACCTGAAAAAAAGTTAACCCCTTTCATCCTCAAGGAACCCTAGAACCTGTTGCATACCTGCTGAAAATTTACAAGCTGTTGATCCTTTGCACCTGGGGTGCACATGTGGTTTGACAATGTGAACCCATTAATGCATAAGAGCTCCTCTGGAAATTGTCGTCTGGATCAATGATACTTTTGGCAATAACTTCAGAATCAAGCATAATTCTACAAAATGTTTGAAGGAGAGTTGTTGGTAATGTTCTGATTGACATTTCTCGATCAAATATTTTCTTGACTTTGCTTTTGCCTGAAAATTATCATTAAAATTGTGAGGCTGCTTTTGGCCGCTGTGAGCATTAATGGGTTAACATGTGCGTCAATCACAGTAATATCCAAAAATGATTTAGAGGAGAATTGTTAGCAAAACAGGAACAACAACATTCAGTCAAACATATATATCTCAAACTTTTTCTTTGGGGCCAAGATATGGTCTGACAATTTGAACATAATGCATCAATTCGTGTCCTATCAAAATAACGTGAAGGGATTTTGTTAAGCACAACTTTCAGTCAAATATTTCTCAATATTTTCCTTTGATTTCAAGATAGGGTCTGACAAATTTGAATATAATGCATCAATAAGAGGACTATGAAAATAATGTGGTGGGAATTTGTTAAGTACAACAGGAATAACAACTTTCAGTCAAATATTTCTCTAAAATAATATGTTGGTATCATAATATTTCCAAATGTGTCCGACAATGCATATCCTGATATTTCATCCATCTTCTTCAAGGGGAACTATTAACCCATTCATGCTTTGAGATTTCCCTGACTTTTGTCGTATGGACCTGTGATACTTTTGAAAATAACTTTCAAAGTAAGCTTAAATTGGAAAAATTATTGACGGGGAGTTGTAAGTTAGTTTCTGATTCACATTCCTACCTCAAATATTTTATGTAAAAATTACTTTTGTTAGAGTGATATCACCAAAATTGTTGGGTGGTAAGTGGTGAAGTAGATGAAACACAAAATAAAAAACAAATTCACAAAATTAGTAAGAATTTGGTTTTAATAGAAAAAAATCACAATTCATGTTTGTCTAGGTAGCTCTTATCCATGTATTCTGCTTCGGTCAGAACGCCATCTTTGTTAGTGTCTTTTCCGTTAAAAACATTATCGACAAACTCGTCTCGTTTTTCCGGATCCTCGAACATTTCTTCCAAGTCCTTACTATCTGGGGCCATAACGTTTACAATGTAGTCCCACAGCTGCAAGCAAGCAAGTCATGCATATGGTAATTTGTTTTTAAGCCATTCATGCTTAGAAGTTCACCAGAATTGTCGTCTGCATCAAAGACTCTTTTTGCAATAACTTATGATTTAAGAATGATTTCACAAAATATTTGAAGGAAAGTTGTTGGTAGTGTTCTGATTAACATTTCCCCTTCAAATCCTTTCCAAAATGCTTAAGAGTTACCCAGAATTTTTGTCTCGAGCGAAGACATTTTTTACAATAACTTATGATTGAAGAATGACTTTATAAAATATTTGAAGGAAAGTTATTGGTAGTGTTCTGATTAACATTTCCCCTTCAAATCTTTACCAAAATATGCCTATACCTGAAAGATTTCATCGATGCTGTCAGGCTGCTTTTGGCCGTCATGAGCATTAATGGGTTAACCCATTCATGCCGAGTTTCTCTTGATTGAAATTGTTTAATGTGAGATACCTTAAGAGAGTAATGCATTATTTCCATGTCCATTTCATAAGAAAAGTTGAAGGTTGACTTCTGATGTACATCTCTCCCTAAGATATGTTTAACCCTTCTGATGCTGAGGCTACTTTCTTCAAAGGCACAAGAACGCAAATAATTTTGAAAACCATCTACACACTGTCATGTTGGTATTCATTCCAAAGCTCTTGCTGAGTACTAATAAATGAGTACCCATGTGCCAGGGTTTCAGATATATTTCAGCTTCTTTCGCATTATTTTGTATTAACCAAATTAGCCACCAGAAAAGGATTAAGAAGATACTTTCTTCATAAATATTCCATTGAAATGGATACATTTTTAGCCGCCGCCCACATGAATAGGTTAATCCTATCCTGCTGAGGGAGATGAGATAATCCTTGATCCTTGAATATCTCGGTAACATTTAACCCATTCACACTGACAGAGCAGCCAAAACAGGCCTGACAATTTTGATAATATTTTTCTAACAAAAGCATTTTTTGGAAAATAGTTGGTAGAAAAATGTTAATTAGAAGCCAAACAACAACTCTCCTTCAAATATTTTGGGAACTTTTCCTTTATTCCAAAGTTATATTCAAAAGTATGAAAGTAGCAGACGATACTTTCTAGAGAAACTCTGAGTGTGAATGGGTTAAATGAATTGAGAATCTCATAAACCAATGAACCCCTGCAGTGCTCTGATAATGCCTGATTATTACTGTGATATACTTCTGATGATTTTTTATGGTTTTGGAAATTATTCAAAAAAGAAAAGTCTATCACAACACACATGACACAACTAACTTCCTTCATAACTTAGCAAATCCAGGTTTCATACCTGAATCATTAACGAGCAGAAGAGCAACAAAAAAAATAATAAAAGGCAATTCTAAGCATGAATGGGTTAAAAGTAGCAATTCTTCCAATTTCATTTATTTTTTCCTCGCATATCAATTATTTTCAGAATTGTCAGATTGCCAAGCAAGAGACTGCACATACGAGAGTGCACATATGAGCGTATAGAGGCTAGTATTGAACAAAAAACACTAATCAATATTCACCACTACATTATTGAATGAAACAGGTGTTTGTATTTGAGCTAACGATTGCATGCCTATGTGCATGACTTTCACTTATTTTCTCTCCATAGATTTTCCTATTCAAACTTCGAGAGCAGCTGACAGTAATATGATCTTGGATCTTATACAAAGGTTTATATAATGGAGAGAGAGTGAGAGAGAGAGAGAGAGAGAGAGAGAGAGAGAGAGAGAGAGAGAGAGAGAGAGAGAGAGAGAGAGAGAGAGAGAGAGAGAGAGAGAGAGAGAGAGAGAGAGAGAGAGAGAGAGAGAGAGAGAGAGAGAGAGAGAGAGAGAGAGAGAGAGAGAGAGAGAGAGAGAGAGAGAGAGAGAGAGAGAGAGAGAGAGAGAGAGAGAGAGAGAGAGAGAGAGAGAGAGAGAGAGAGAGAGAGAGAGACATAGAGAGAGAAAGAGACATAGAGAGAGAGAGAGACATAGAGAGAGACAGAGAGTGTGTACATATAAGTAAGTGTGATGTGTGTGCTCACACCTGTTATACAAGTCTATCATCCCCAGCCTAAACAAAATCACATTTTTCCTCACCTTAGCACATTAGAAAACCAATATATATTCTAACCAATCAACTGCTGCCATAAAACAACCAATCTATATCCCAACCAATCAGCTGCTATGTGTGGGGTGGTTCCAACAAGGTTGTCAATGTGGGGTGTTTTGAGGTTTGGGTTAATTTTAGGGTTCCAGCATGGGTGTGAATGTGGGGTGGTTTAAGGTTCGGGTTCATTTTGGGGTTCCATCATGGTTGTGAATGTGGGGCAGTATGGGTTCATATTGGGGTGTTCCAGCATGGCTGTTAACGTGGAGAGGTGTGGGTTTGGGTACTATAAGGGTTGCCCAATGTACTATTGTTGGATTGGGTGCCAAATAGGATCAGTTACCAGGACAGCTCCTTCACCAGAAACCACAGGTTTCTCTTCACCACAATCTATATAATTACATTGACCTGAAAAAACTGCACATGTAGATATCATAGTTCTATAATCAATATGGTTGTAATTGTACATGATGATCATTACCATAGCAACCAGGATCGCAATCATTGAAGGATGTATCATTCCTGAATCAAAAGTGCCCTGTATCATCCACTGAGATGAGGACCAAGATTGGTATTAATCAAGCAAATAACCAGTAATATTAGACAATGAAGTAACCAAATCATTGGCAAATACAAAAGCTAATAACAGAATATCCCTATTTCAAAAATCAGGCATTCATTCACTATATAAATTAATTTACTGGATATATCAACTACACTGTATTTAAAAGAAAAGCAGCAACCGCAAAACAGTTTACCACCATTTTAGTGAGTTAACCAGGATTCAGAAACGGGTTGCCCAAAAGTGGCAATTGGAAATATTTGGATCATCAATTTTTTTCAAGGGAGACCACAATATGTCATGTTTGAGATAGTTATATGAATATAATGACGATAGTCGTAATTCCAAAGACACCCAATTTCAAATTCTCATCCCCCTGTCCCTCCAGTGCAGTACCAGTATTCCCAGTAAACAAAATATCTGATCAAAGAATTTGGGATACACAGGAAGTAGTTCTGAATAAAACTCACCTCATCCTGAGAAAGTAATTTGTCGTCGTTTGTATCGATTTCTTGGAAGATGTTTCTTGGTGGCGCGCCCTCGTCGATTCCGAGACATTCTACATCAAATGCAAGCGAAGCTCCACCGGGGATTTTATCTCCTGAAATAACAGAAAAGAAATATTCATCACATAATTGTCAATGGACACAACAAATATGAACAGGTCCTGAAATAACAGAAAAGAAATTCAAATACCAACAGGGGCTTGAAATTAAGATTTATTCCAGGAGGCAATGCTGCATTTTTATAAGCTTTGTAAAGGGCAATATTGTAACATGTATATCAAACAGTACATCTTTGGGCTCCCAGCAGAAATTTGAGGGAGCCACAGGAGAATTTAAGGGTGCCCTTGTCTCCCAGCTCCACCCATAAAATACAAGAAGAGCTCTCCCTGAAAAGTTTTTTTCTAGAAAAACAGAATTATTCACCAGATGCTTGTCTATTCTCTTACAACTGTCACTCAGGGGCTTAGCCGCAATGCGTCCAGCGTGTCATTTGGACACGCAGAACACTGTTTTTTGACAGTTTGGACACTCCAAAAGAGTATGTCAGAATTTGCTGAAGATGACTTTTCTTAGAAGATAGAAGATGTAGAAGCTGTAGTGTCACTTTTATAAGACACACAAAGCAGTATCTGGCCTTAAAAAGCAAAATCTGTAAAGGTATAGGGTCTATCTTATTAGTAGTATGTATTTTGTACCACACTTTGGACACGCAAAAGTCTATGAAACCTCTATTTGGACACCCTGTTTCCAAATATCGGCTAAGACCCTGCTGTCAATCAATTTTTCTCCCAAACAACACTCTATAATCACTCTGCATAGATGGGGTTTAAATATTGTATTTTGTAAGGGATAGGTCACGGCAAATCTGTGTGGTTAAATGACATTTTAAAGGGTAAATCCACTCAAATGCCTTATTTGTGAGTGATTTGATTCAGTTTTGATCAGGGACTTAGCCAGGGCCTTTTGGACAGGTATTTCCTGAAAACCTTCTTTTTGGACAGGCAAAATTTTCTTTGAAGAATTTTCAATTCCTACTTTTTGGACTAATAATCATATCATTTCATAACAAACTAACTTCTAAGACATGGCTGAAGTGTAAATTGCCCTTTCTGATAAGATAGGCCATTAAATGTAGATGGTATAAGGACTTGTAGAAGCTGAGTAGGTAAATCTGGATGGGCAGAAATTTTGTGAATTGCTGTTTTGGACAGGCATTATTGAAATCCTGGCTAAGACTACACTTATGTCTTGTTTGTGAGTGATTTGATTCAGTTTGGATACCTGGATAAAAAAACAGTGGAAGCGACAGATGTTGGAAGAAGCTCAGACTTACAGCATGGTCAGGTCAGTAAAAACAACAACAACATTTAAATATTGTAACAACAGTTACGTGTCACATCGCCAAGCCCCCTGGCCTGTCAGCCAATCAGAAGCGGCCAAGTACCCGCAGGTCACCTGACGTGAGATTTCTCCCCTCCGTGAAGGAAGGCGTGTGCTACTATCTGATAAGCATGTGAGGCAACATGTGTTATCCCAGCTTTACTCTTACAGAATCCTATCAACAATCTGTCACTTTCCCACACCACCTAACCCAATCCTGCCTGGAGATCTCCTTGACAAGTGTCGGCTGAACCTGTGACAATTCAGAATATAACTTTGGAGTAAGGCGTAAAATTGCAAAAAGTTGTCCTCTAAAAAATATTTGAATGAAAATTGTATTTTCTGTTAGATTTAAATAGCAATCTCACTTTAAATATGTTTCAGATATTGCTCTATATTAATATTATCGAGCTATTTTTAATTTAGTGGGATAAAGGGTGCATTTAAGAAGCAAATGCACGTTTATTTTTGCAGCAACCTCAAACAAGCTGTTATTGTCCCACACTTCTAGACATTACTTGACACTTTTACGGCTACCTAAATTTTCTCTCAAAATATGTCTGGATCAACAATATATTTCAATATAACTCACAGAATACAAATAGCAGTTCTAAAGTTGAATTTTGATTACCATTTCTCCTGCAAATGTTTTGAAATGGGTCTTCATTCATATTATGAGGTTAACCTATTCATGCCTGTAGCCCCCCCCCCAAAAAAAACAAAAAAAATGTAAGTATATTCTGGTTAAATGTGTTATCAAATATTTGAGATTTTAAAGACAAAGGACTATGTACACTAGCAACTAACCCTCAAATATGTTATACATTCATGCAGTATTATTTAGCTAAATATTTTTAAAAGGTAAGAATCCCGTAGGATTCATACAACCCTTGTGAAAGAGATCCATTATGCAATAGCATGTATGGGTTAAAATGTTATTTAGCCATATGGTGCCCTAATGGCTATTTTCACATAGGAAATGTAGATCTGTTGGAAAAGATAACCATTTGATGTGTTTTTCTTTCAGATGAAGCATATGTTTCATATATTATTTGTTCATTATTATTCACAATCACAAACATAGCTGCTAAAATAGCCACATGAATGCAAAGTGCTGTGAAAATTGCCTTTTTATCTCTAACAGCTTACTTTCAAAGGGTGCACAGGAAATTCATGAATAAAAAGTTGCAAAACAAATAAATAATTGTAAAATATGTACATACAGTACATGAAATTCAAATTAATAGCTAAATCTGGGCAGGCAAATTTTTTGGAATTGCTGTTTTTGAAAGGCATTTCTCAAATCCTGGGTCAGACCTGTACCCTGCATTCCATGTGCTCCAAAGTCAAACACTTTCACTCACCAGCTCCCTGGTCTCCATAGCCCAATGAGGCAGGAATAAGGAGTTTCCTCTTCTCTCCGACGCAGATGCCGATAAGACCCTGGTCCCATCCCTTGATCACATGACCTACGCCGAGCTGGAACTCAAAAGGTTCATTGCGGTCCCGGCTGAAAAAACAAAATCAATATAATGAACATATGAGCAGGGACTCAACGCCAGGGCATATCCTGCCTGACTTTTGGACAGGCATTTTCATCTCATTCAGTTTTTGCTTAGTCTAAAGTAGTTAACAAAATTTAGGTTAGACAAATATATGTACAAGTACTTAAATCAAGTCTAGCAAAATGCACATGATTTGCACAGAGACCTACCCCAAAGGAGAAAGAAAGTATCGACCCCAGAGATTGTGCAACCTTGTACCTCTAGATAGCATATGGAGAGTCAAATCACATAAAATGGCATTTAAGTACTCTCTGTCAGACTCAAAAAGATTTTGTTTTCAAAAAATAGCTGACAATGTCTATTTGGGTCTTAGTCATGATTTTAAAGATGCCTGTCCAAAACAGCTATTTCTAAAATTTCTGCCCATCCAGACTTAGCTAATAATCTTAGTTAATACACTTCAGCGGTTCAGCCATGTCCTAGAAGAGGGTTTGTTTGGAAAATATTTTATAGTTCTTGCCCCCTAATAAAAGCCAAAAATGAAAATTCTTCATAGAAAGTTTTGCCTGTCCAATAAGGTTTTCAGTAAACTGCCTGTCCAAAAGACAGACTGGACAGGTGCTGGCTAAGTCCCTGATGTGTAGCTACTATGTACAGTATCTAGAGTAATTGATGAAGAATGCCACTTGGGACAGCAGTACTACTGTGTGGTCAGGAGATACTAATTGCAATTTTGATGCATGTGCTGGACACATCTCTGGGGAATTCCTCTTTGTCTTACTACTGTATGCGAAGGAGATATATATATAATTGATATTTGCTGGAGCTTGATGCATATATGCATATGAGAATTCTTTTTATATAAGTGATTCTACTTTGCCCTACAAAAGGTTTTGAGGTGACATAATCAAAAATCTAACCTCTTGATAACAATTGTGGTTTACAGCTTTACGTTCAGTAGCCTGCAGGGTTCGACTTGCCCAGGGGCATATGCCCCTAGATTTTGCTGTGGGCCCCTAGAGTTTTGAGACTAAAGGCCCAGAATAGTATGTATATTGAGTTATTGACCAGAAATCCTGTTTTTAACCACTATTTTTTAAATCAAAAGACCGTTTCGGGCCCCTAGCCTAAAATCTAAGTGTCAGACCCTGGCCTGGATAATTAGTGCTAATATTTGCGATTGTCCTGATCTATGGTGCATGGTCGGTAATTAAATAGGCCTAACTTCTAGGGGAGAGACCTGGCATATGTGTCTTCGATTACCCCCGTCTAAATCTGTCTCAGTACAGGATTAGAGAGGAGGCCAAATTGTCCATAATTACAGATCTGTAATACCAGGAGAGTGGATCGATAGATTTCTTTTAAAACCCATACACATTCCTGAGTAGGTCATCTCCCCTCCCCCTTTACCATTTTCTGCACAACTTGGACTGATCAAATAGATAACAGATCATCACATCAGATGTATATTTGAATAGATATTTCAGATGACTTTCAACTAGAATACCTTCACAGTCAGTATTTTACCAACAACATGGGCTTACTGTACTGTTAAAGGTAATTGCTGAGATTAACGCATAGTACTTGCCTGGAGTCGAACTTGGAACCATCCTTCAACAGGGTACCGGTGTAATGCATTTTCATCTGGTCGCCTTTCTTTGCAGTTCTTTTACATTTTTCTGGTTTTTCGACTATTTCTATTTTCAATTCATCGACCGTTTCTGGTTTCTTTTCATCCTCAGCATTGACTAAAACTGTTGCACATATAACGAGAAACGCTAAAACTGTTAAAGATTTCATGATGCGACCGTGGTGATGATTTTGTTCGCCAAGATCTCTCTCAACGTGGCAAAGAATTTATACTAGGGAAATCCCAAAAATAACCCGGAAGTAATCCCCCCTTAAGATTTTTGTCGTTGTTTCATTGGTCCAGCGTGATTTGAGTTCAAGGTCGAAGCAACGTCTTCGAAGGTCAGGCTAATCAACTATTCTTAGCCGCAGATGTAAATAATGTGTTTTGGAATATTTAATTTTAACATTAATCAAGAGAAAGTATTTAGAATGCAGTGATATCACAATAAATATACTATTTTAAATTTGTAATTTATATAGATAATTAAACACCAATCTTGATATTTAAATGCGGCTCAGAAGCCACATCGGATGGAGACGACAGGAAAACAAAATGTCAGGGATGGAGGGGACCTTATGGAAATGGACCAACTATTTTAGTGGTAAATATCTGAGTTCAGACAATTTCTTTGGCAACCTGTTGATTTGAATATGTAGCTGTCTAATAGATAAACGCTCTGTGAGCTGTCCGTTCTCAGAGCGTGTTTTAAAGCATTTAAGGTCGAGATGATAACGCCCTGTGTATTTCAATGTTTGTTGTTGAGATCATCATTACAGGTAGATGATATCAGAAGATAAAATTCCACCTGTTGAAACCTGATAATCTAGTATATTCGAAAGAAATTCAACCCTTTCAAACAAAACCTTTGTCATTTAGACTTGTAATTGGGTACTAATTGCAAACACCTGTTTTGTGATACCTGGTCACCTGGATGTAATTGATTACCTAATCCATGACCCTTTTCAATGGGAAATTAAGCAGGATGTTGTAAATGCTATATGTAAAGTAGGCCAACCTACCAGAGAGTACAGCTGGTTTCAGAAAGTTTTTTTTTGTCAAAGGGCAAATGCACTATCAGAATGATTTAGGAATCAAAATGAGCTTATACATGTCACCTTTCAATCAAGACCTCGATCCTCAAACCTGTTCGCTTCAGCACTCCTCAGTTATGGCTTACAGAAGTGTGCAAGAAATTGGCTTGATACAGCCATACAGGGGCATCCATCTTCCCAAGGCTCATGTACATGACAGGAAATGGTCACATAGAACTTTTGAATGTCACTAGATACAACTTTCAACCCTCAAGAGCATGCTAAAATCCTATATATATATAGCTGTAAGCTGTCGTATTATATACTTCCTTACCTAAATATCCCACTGTTTGGTGGTCATTTCCAATAAAACTGCTTTTATACTCAATCTTCCTCAATGAGTGGACATTTTGTAAGGCTGTCACTTCTTGAGTAACACCCCCTCCAATACACATAACAACCAGCACGTCCGGACCTGCCAGAGGCATAGATATCCGGGGGGAGGAACTTGCTGGATGCATAGCCTGCTGCCGTTGCCACGACCCAGGAAGTGTAGTCGTGCCAACGGTAGTCTATGTGCACATTTCCTGTAATGTAGTAGGTTTGTGGCATTGCCTGACCACCTGCTGTGCCACCAGTGATCAAGAGCTAGCAGCAGGGTCTTAGCCAGGATTTAGAAACTGGGTGCCTAAAATTGGCAATTGAAAAAAACTTTTGGGCGTCCAAATTTTTGAGGGGTTCCACAATTCACTCAGATTTCAACCATTAATATGTATGAATTTATCAAAAATAAGGCATGATATCCTAATACAATGTCATAGGAATGATATGGAGATGAAAAAATTGATTATATGCTTGAGATTGACATTTTAAGAAATTCCTCACCAAATATTTTGGGTGTCCTGAGGGGTGCTTTTTAAGGGTTTGGGTGTCCAAAAAGATACCCAGACGCCCTGCTGGCTAAGACCATGGCTAGCAGTAACAGGGAAGCCTGGCTTTCCCTTTCTTGCTAATTTCTATTTCTGGCTCATCCTTGATCACAATTTTTGGAACCACATTAATCTTAAAAAAGTAAAATGAATATAGTATGGTGGAATTGAGGGATTCAGGGATATGTAGGTAGGGAAATTTCTGACTCACCTAGGGATCTTTTCCCTCAGACCCACATGATCCTTTAGTCAATGATGGCAGACCTGTTCTTTACTCAAATAGCATCTTGATAACAGGAAGTGAAGCAATACACATACCAATAAGTCCTACACTATTCCCAAGAGCACCTGATGACTGCTAACTGATTCCAGTGGTGCAATTTCCCTTAATTGCAAAACCTGATTTCTTGGCAATTAGGAAATAATGATTTCCACCCTACAATACAATACAAATCAAAGACAAGCCACATAGTTAAAAATGTTCCAAGCCAAACCAAGGTTTATTGTTCAAAGTATACAATAGAAAATTGAAGAAGTTCAGTCTTAGGAAATTGTGATCACTTATTGAAAGCCAGGAATAAAAATTAAAGCAGGAAAGGGGAAGCCAGTTATTGCACAGCGGGTGCTCAGATGATGCCACGAGCCTAGAGAAGATGGATGCCCAGATAGCTGTTTTTCCAAATGAACACGTACCAGTTGATCGCATTAGAATTATTGTAGAAGTGCTAGTCTGGTGTTGTATAAACAAGATAAGGCCTAGTTTGTTTCCTGTAACCCTACCCTAACAAGTTTTTATCCAAAAAAATCCCTACCCTAAATTTTTTTACGCCCTCCCAACTCTCAATCAACGTACAACATGCATAAAACACACATTTTTGACCAAAAAAATAATGAAAAAAAAAATACCGACCTACCTACCCTATTTTTTTTCACGCCGCTACTGGAAACAAACAATTTCTTTTTTTAGGCCTAACCATTAAATAAATAACTTCTCATTCTCATATTCTATGGATTATAAGTACTCTAGAGCCAGATGTTACTGGTCAAGGCTCAGTATTTCAGGCAGGGAATTGATAAGAATGGAACTTATATATACTTATGAATATCACTCTGTATAAGGCCTAAAAAAATTGTTTGTTTCCTGTAACGGTCTGAAAAAAAAGAGTAGGTAGGTCGGTATTTTTTTTTTTTTTTTTTTAATTTTTGTTCAAATATTTGTGTTTTATGCATGTTTTACGTTGATTGGGAGTTGGGAGGGCGGAAAAAACTTTAGGGTAGGGATTTTTTTGAATAAAAACTTGTGTTAGGGTAGGGTTACAGGAAACAAACATCTTTTTTTTTAGGCCTCATATGTTGCAATACTTAGTAACTTATTCTATTAACCCCTTTAATCAGCAGCCAAGCCAATTATTTAATTGCAATCATGTCTCCCTGAATTCTCTAAATGCCAAATGTTTTTTGAATACTACATTGAAATTAATTTGGGAAAAACATTACATTGCTAAATCATCAAATAGTTTACATGTTAATTAACCCATTCACACTCAGAGCGCCACCAGAACCTAATGTCTGCTACTTTCATACTTTTGAAAATAACTTGAGAACAAAGCCAAAGTTCACAAAATACTTGAAAGAGAGTTGTAGTTTGGCTTCTGATAAACATTTTTCTTTCATGTGCTTATAAATGTATTCCAGATATGAATAGATTCTTCATCTAAGATGAACAGAACTCATGATGTAAGATCCTTCTGTCATACTGTATACATCTTTAATTCAAGACCAGATACAAAGCAGGATATTTATTTGAAGGATGTTTATTTTGTCGCCTTCATGGGGATCGCGAAAATAGCGAAAATTAAATGCCTGTAAAAAATACCAGTCATACAGTATTCTTCTTCACTTTTTCCTTTCCCTGCAGGGTGGCAGCCACGTTGGTTTGTGCTTGACAATGGGATTATGTCCTATTATAAGTCCCAAGACGATGTCAATAATGGTTGCAAAGGTTCCATCAAGATGTCAGTGTGTGATGTCAACGGTGAGTAATATCCTAAGCAGGTAAAATTAGGGCTGTCCACTGTCCAGGTAGATATTGTATACTGTGGTAATTTTGGGCATATAAAGTAATGATGTAATAAAGTAATTATAAAGTGACGATGGTCTCACTTGTAAAGATAAGGAAACATTTATGCGGCGGGGAAAGGTTGGGGAGGTTCAGCAGGCCAGAAATTGATGAAATTGATTGCTGGCTTGCCCCTTCCAACATTTTTCAGAAAAAAGGGGGATTGCACTTATTTTGGGTCTGTGCATTTGATTGGAGAAATACTTTACTTGTCTTTATTAATCTTATTCAGTGCTATTGTAACAGTAAACACCCTATCCTCATGTTTTACCCTCTATAGGGATCAATCTTAGTTGAAAATTCCATTGAATTCTGAATGATAAAAAAATGTAAAATTATATAGTTTCTTACATTAAGAACATAGTCTTAGCCAGCAGGGCATCTGGGTGTCTTTTTGGACACCCAAACCCTTAAAAAGTACCCCTCAGGACACCCAAAAATATTTATGAAGAATTTCTTAAAATGTCAGTCTCAAGCATATAATTGAATTTTTTCATCTCCATATAATTCCCATGACATTGTATAAGGATATCATGCCTTATTTTGATAAATTTATAATACATGTTTATGGTTGAAATATGAGTATAATGTGGTCCCCCTTAAAATTCTGGACGCCCCAAAAAATTTACAAATGCCAATTTTAGGCACCCAGTTTCCAAATCCCGGCTAAGACCCTGATTAAGAATGGCATGTACACCAGTCTGTAAGTCCAAAGTCCATAAGTAAGACACCAATCTAAACTTTATCATTCTCTTCTGATTGACTTTGCTTTGTTTTCTGTCCACCAGACCGATCACACTTGATCATTCTCTTTTGACTGACTTTGGAGAGGCGCACTTTTTTGACCACTTGCATACATCTGGACTTGAATAATATATTCTTTTATGACTGACTTTGCCTTCTGTTTTCAGTCCACCAGACCGATCACACGCGTCTCGACCTGATCATTCCCGGAGAGGCGCACTTCTACGTGAAGGCTGCCACGCCCCAGGAGAGACAGCAATGGCTGGTGGCTCTCGGCAGCTGTAAGGCTTGTCTCTCCAATGGCAGGCTAGGCTCCAGCTCATCATGTACGTATCAAAACCTAACCCTTATGCTGCTGCTGGCTAATTTGGCCATAGCAAAATTATACAAAATACCTGAAAAATGACAGAAACCCTGGCACATGGGTACTCACCTGATAGTACTCAGCGAGAGCTATCCAATGAGTACCAACATGATAGGGTTTAGATGGTTTTCAAAAGATTTTGCATCCTTGTGCTTAGGACGAAAGTAGCGTTAACTATGGTGCCAGCATTTAAACAATTCGATACTTCATCCCATTCTATAAATTTGATATTTGGTATTGTGTTGAGCAGCAATCTCTACTATACAGACATTTAATTCCTGCACCAGTCGACTGGACGTCTGCCGTTGCCTGGTTGTACAAACACCAATGGATAACATGTCAAAAAATAAGCCAAGCAATAACTCGGGTAAGGCCTAAAAAAAGAAATTGTTTGTTTCCTGTAACGGTCTGAAAAAAATTAGGGTAGGTAGGTCGGTAAAAAAAAAATTGTGATTATTTTTTTGTTCAAAAATGTGTGTTTTATGCACGCTTTACGTTGAATGGGAGTTGTGAGGGTGGAAATAACTTAAGGGTAGGGATTTTGAGAATAAAAACTTGTTGAGTAGGGTTACAGGATAGGGTTTTAGGCCTAACTTGCGAATCAAAGCTATGTTCAGTTGTTAGGCCATCCATACATCCTTGCAGGGACTTAGCCAGGACCCGTCCTACCTGTCTTTTGGACAGCTAGTTTCCTAAAAACCTTCTGTTTGGACAGGCAAAAATTTCCATGATGATTTTTCAATTTTGACTTTTGGGATGTAATAACCAAACATTATCCTAAGAAACCATCTTCTAGGACATAGCTGAAGTGTAAATTACCCTTTTTGATACACTAGGCTACTAAATGTAGCTGGTATAAGGAAGTGAAGTAGATAAGTCACTAAATCTGGACGGGCAAACTTTTTTAAATTGTTGTTTTGGACAGGCATTTTTGAAATCCTGGCTAAGACCCTGCATCCTTGCACAGGAAACTGGGTGGCAATCAGATGTTCGATTGTCTATTGTGCCTGGACTGCCTAAGCATTTAATTAGTGCAGGAATTGAGATCTGTTATACCGATACTGCCTAACGATATAAAGTTGACCAAACTACTACCTGGAAATCTCCACTCAAAGGCAGTTTGCTATTTATTTGCGAAATTTGGCTGTGCTAAGTTTAAACAATTTAGGTTGCTGGAAGGCAGGAAGTATCTTTTGAATTATTGTTAAGTTATGGTATAGTTAAGGAAATATCAGTATTATATCAATATGCAAAAAAAAAAATTCCTTCTTATAAAACCACTGCCCATTGCTGGGTCTTTGCTAGAATATTCATTTTGAAACGGCAACTGCAAAATTTTTACCCATCCTGATTGAAGGACAATTCCACCAGGTACAAAACAGAGGCCCAAATAGTTTCTTATGGTATTCTCTACTTAAACCCAAGTTCCCACCAGTGCCAACCTTCATACAAGAAGTATATTGCTGTTTAAACACCTTTAAACACTATTTGGGCCTCTGTTTTATACATGGTGGAATTGTCCTTTAAGCGACTCAGCTACTTTAAAACTGTTCTCGTCTCTGCTCTTTGTATCCAGCATTTTCAGGAATTTGCCTAGCCTTGTTCTTAGACTGAGCTCTAGATAGGTGTAATGCCAAACCAAAGCAGGTGGTTGGTAGTTTTAATATCTCTGTCAAATTATAGATGGCAGCACAATTATCAAGGATTGCAAGTTAAGTGTTATTTATTGCAGCTCTAGTGGCTCCCCTATTGGCGATTGAAACAACTTAAACTGTGCTGAAATCAACCCAGAGTGGATAATTAAGGACTCAGTATATATTAGGCCTAAAAAAAGAAATTGTTTGTTTCCTGTAACAGTCCGGAAAAAATAGGGTAGGTAGGTCGGTAAAAACATTTTTTTTGCATTATTTTTTTGGTGAAAAATGTGTGTTTTATGCATGTTTTACATTGATTGGGAGTTGGCAAGGCAGAAAAAACTTTAGGGTAGGGATTTTTTTGAATAAAAACTTGTTAGGGTAGGGTTACAGGAAACAAACAACTTTTTTAGGCCTTATTAAGCTAGTCAATCGACACAGACTTGAGGCAAGTCTAGGATTTCCTCTTTGAAGAATTTCATCTGTGAAAATTCGGAATTTCAGTTATCTTCCCACTTTCCACAATATATAGGCTACGTCATGACTAGCCAGTTGTAAGTGGTTGAGGAAACCAGGGTACCCAGTGAAAAACACCACTTAGCCCCAAGTCACTGGTAACTTTCTCACATGTCCAGGCTAGGATTCAGAACCGGGCAGCGGTGAGAGATTGTGTGCAGTCAGCAATTGGAGCAGGCCCTGTCCTTTTACAGGAAGCAGTGGTGAGAGGCAATGTGCAATCAGTGGCAACCCCTAAGCAGGGACTTACCCAGGCACCCACCAAGGAGTCATTTCGACTCCCAAACACAAGATTTTTGGGAAAATGACACCCAGTTGTATTTTGCAAGATTTTCTGTATTTGTTTGAGTCCAAGGAAATATTTCAAAAGTTTCACTCCTAGAAGAAAATAGGTACATTAAATGACATAGAGAAGCACATTTTGTTTTGCTAAGTCAATATATAAGGTTGCTATGATCATTCTTGTAAATTGGGTAACTAACTGACCCCCTAAATTTCAAATATACTCAATTTTGACCCCCTGTTTCTAAATCCTGGGTAACACCCTGCCCCTAAGACTTATCTGCTATTAGAGCAGGCCCTGTCCTATTACAAAAAAGCACAAAATAATATCTTAAACTTTCGATGCCTGTCTCTCCAATGGCAGCTATCAAAACCTTTCTGAAAGGTCTTTGGCAGAACTTTAAAAATGGCTGTCCTGATTTATGCCTAGATCACTTATTCAAGGATCATGCTCTGGGAAGTAATTATATACAAGAATCTTTTTTGTATTTTGTGGAAGAGTTTGTTCAAATGCTTTGTGATTTTCTTGTTACAACAGACTTGGTTGATATAATCCATCTCAATAACAGTACTAAATGTAAGTCAAATGAATTTCAGAATTTGAAAGGAAGCATTCAACTTGAATTTGATTGCATTGACCATTTCAAGACCTTTATTTTATTGTACATAATCCAAATGTAGAAATTTAAAATAACAATGTGTGTATATATATATATATATATATATATATATATATATATATATATATATATATATATATATATATATATATATATATATATATATATATATATATGCTTGGAGAGAGAGAGAGAGAGAGAGAGAGAGAGAGAGAGAGAGAGAGAGAGAGAGAGAGAGAGAGAGAGAGAGAGAGAGAGAGAGAGAGAGAGAGAGAAAGAGAAATATATATATGATATATATATATATATATATATATATATATATATATATATATATATATATATATATATATATATATGTGTGTGTATACATGCACACACTCACACACACATATATATATATATATATATATATATATATATATATATATATATATATATATATATATATATATATATATATATATTTATATATATATATATATATATATATATATATATATATATATATATATATATATATATATACATGAATATATATATATTTATATATAAGTTGGTGTGTTTGCTATATTTATTCATCTATTAAACCATTTATTTAATTACTTATTTATGTATATACATATATTTGCCAGTGGGTGACGTAAGCATATCAGAGGATGACATCAAGGTGAAGAGGTCTGAGCTGCGCCTCTATTGCGACCTGCTCATGCAGCAAGTTCACTCAGTCAAGTCCTCCGTCACAGACGTCCAAGTGCCAGACTCACAGGTATGTGCACTCTCCACACATAGATCCCGCTACACAAAGTATCTCTGCCACCACACCGGTTCTTTTTTGCGGTAGTTTTTTATGAGTGACGTCATGTGGTATACTTTTGAAATTGTACCATGAAACAGAACGAAATTTCAAAAACATGCAGAGTGATTAGATGCATGGGGGCAGAGATACTAGTCGTGTAGCAATCCAGTGGAAGACGGGATCGCTGTGTTGCAGATTGAGGTATCTCAAAAATAAATTCAGTTCAATGATGAACCTTTCATTAACGATTTATCTTAAATGATCATATTTGCTTGATAATTTCCCATTTGTAGTTCAGAATTTAGACAAAGCCACTTCTATTGAACCTTTCATTAACTTTTTAGGATAAAAAGATAAATAAAAAAATAGAAAAATAAAAATCTTTTTAGGAAAATTAATGCTAATTAGTAAATTGATGTGTTTGTATTTTTTGATTTGTCATCCAGAAACTGATTAAAACCATGTTTATCTTTTGTTTATCTTATTGTCAGCTAATTGATTGATCGATCCATTACTTAGCATAGAACCTGTTATTAACTTTTTCATCTTAAAATAATAATGATTTGTAAATTAATGTGTTATAAACTTCCTATTTGTAATCCAGAAATTGAATGGAGCGCCTTTTATTTCAATATTGTCCATTTTATTATTTATTACATTTAGGCCTTAAAAGTTGTTTGTTTCTTGTAACTTGACCTTAACAAGTTTTTACCCAAAAAAATTCTCTCCCTAAAGTTTTTTCAATCTTCCAACTCCAAATCAATATAAAGCATGCATGAAAACCACATTTCAAAAATGAATAATAATAAAAAAAAAACATTTTATCCTCCTACTTACCCTATTTTTTTCGGATTGGTACAGGAAATTTTAATATTTATAAGTCTTATCTCAATTTTGCTAATTTATTGATCAATCTCTTTCCAATTTGTCATTCAGAAACTGGTATTTTTTTCTGCGTTTACAACTCCTAATCACCATAAAACATGTATGAAATACACATTTTTCAAAAGAAAAATAGTAATCAATATTCAAAAAAAATATCTATATTTTACTTCCTGAACAGGTTAATGGCAACAAAAAATATTTTTAGACCCTGTCTCAGTTTTGCTAATTTATTGATCAATCCCTTTCCGCTTTCTCATCCAGAAACTGGACGAAGCCACGTCCCTTCTGAGCGCCACCTGTGACACGTTTATAAAGACGCTAGACGAATGCATGGTGTTAAGTAACGCCGCGGCCGCGTCGGCTAGCGCGCTGCCCGAAGTCTCGCATCCCAGGATCACCGATTCTGCCTTACCCCCTTCACCTACCAAACCGGCCCTCAAGAAGGTAGGAACCAGTGTGGGCTGATATGCATGCTTCGCTCCTTTCATCATCTCCATGGCGATTGCTGCCATGGCGACCTCCTCTGCCTCCTCGGTGACCGTTGTCAGGCTCCTTTCATCATCATCGTCTCCATGGCGATTGCTGCCATGGCAACCTCTGCCTCGGCGGCGACCGTTGTCAGGCTCTCTGCACTCATCTCTTTTTTCTATTCTTTTTTCTCGCACTCACTCTATCTCTCTGTGGCAGCAAACAACTCTTCTTCAACTCTCGCTAGGTACTAACTTATTATGAATTTAGCCCTCTGGTGGCAGAAATGAGCACTACTCACCGTCTAACACTGTTGCATGTATACCGGCTTCTCATGAGAGTGACATCAATGGAAATAGAGTTGAAGTGCCCCCTAGTGGCAAAAATGTGCACTAATTACTTTCCTTCTCCATCTGTGTTTTACTGTGTTTTTACCTCTGTCAATCATGAACTTGGGTGATTCAACCATAGTTGATCTAGAAAAAGAACCTTGAAGTCACTTTGAATATAGCGCTACACCAGCTGCATAAGATTCTAGTTTCGCGACCAGCGAATGCATGTGAGAAAGTTACCAGTGACTTATAATTTTACCAAGCACAATTTTTTTCATCATCAACACCGGCTTGTGACTCTTGGGCCTAAAGAGGTAGAAAAAATGCAAACAATAAGGGAATGTCAAAATTATTTACTACTATTATTAAATGAGTATTTCCTCCCATGTTGTGGAGCGAGTCCAGCTTAGGTATTCATGTGAATTTCAATTTTTTTCTTATAACCTTTTTCTGGTTACTGGTTGATTCATCATTGACTCAGCAGCTTATTTGTAAAAAAAGTCAGAGAAACATCAGAACAGACAAGGAAACTTTGGGTGATATTATAAGACTTTTGTGTGTTGCATTCTGAGTGGGTGATAATGAGGAAAATTCATGTGTAAAAGTACCAAGAAAAGGACAAAGGATGCTGAGAAAAACATCACTGTGGAATAAATGTATGTTTTGTTAATTGTTTTGCCTTGCTGTGTAAATGAGTTGAATCTTAAACAGGTAATTTTACCTTGCACAACATTCAAAGATACTGATGTGCACTATTTAACCCTTGTAGGGTAGTATTGGGACTTAACCATTATGAGTCCAAATTGTAATTTTCCCCACCGATGCCTGATGCCAAATTGTAATGGGGATTATTGGCCAAAATCCAGTACCAGGTTGTTCATGCTTGACAATCTCCACCAGAGACCTTTAAATTATCATAATGTTCCTTGAATCAAGCACTTAACTTTGACAACCACTTGTGGGATTTTTAGATTGGTGAGCCAGGGTTTTCTTTTGATGAGTATGATTATCTTGCATGCATATATATGCATGCATGGTTCATTAGGTTTTATTATACCTCACGTGAAAATTGTAAGCCGTGATTGGCTGCCTGACAGTTACCAAACCATCATGTCCACTGAACGGCCGCTATGGCCAATGGCACGCCTCGCATGCACGTGCATTCTGCTTGTTGGTGGACGTCATTGTTTGTCACGTCATCACTGCACGTGCAAATTGCAAATCAACAACAATCATGGCGCTACAGCGCAACTTGGAATTCTTGATTAAATTAGATTCTATGCAGGAAAAGGAACTGCTGCACAGTATACCTAAGGGTGACGAATGGTAAGGCCTGGAGGGTAAAGATTCAATCTTATTCTATGCAATCTTTATTGAAGCTTACATGTTCTCAATTGGGGGTCTATAGGATGGGTCCGGGATACTTCAGTTAGCTGTTAGGCCACAGTCATTTTATCATTGAAAGGGTCAGCAAATTTTTGTTTTCATGGATATTTTACCAAATTGAGGTTTGTTTGGTATAATAAAACAAATATGACAACCCAGTGGGGATACCCTGATGGAATGTCCACCTCAGGAGGATGGGTCTCCATCCTCCCTCAGGAGACATTCCATCAGGGTATCCCTACTAGGGATGTCATCGATAGTCGACAAATTGATAAATCAACATTTTCACTTTGTCAATTAAATAGAATCGAATGGTTTGGAATCGCATCGAAATAATCGATATTCTGTACCCCAGTAATGGCGTATGATTATTAATAAAAAGTACACCTCCCAGACATTTTCCTGTTAAACTAAAAAAAAGTGAAACTCTGACTAAATATTGAAGTGTTTTCTATGGCTTTTGTAAGAGAAATTGGAGGGAATGGTGTACTTTACTCAGGCATATGGCCAAGACACAGGGTATCCAACCAAAATAAAGGGATATCAATGACATATCTATATATAATTGTGCCCTACGAGCATGTTATGGCGTATCGTATCGAATCGAAAAATATACCAATTAATGGAATCGATAAAACTTCATATCAATGACATCACTAATCCCTACTGGGATGTCATATTTGCATAATGTTACCACAAGCGCATATATGCATATATTGAAAAAGGTGACAACATGGTACTGGATTTCGGCCAATAGCTCCCATTACAATTAGGCATCAGACATTTGTGGGGAAAATGAAATTTTGAATTCACAAGGGTTAAACCATTTATCGTGGTTGTATTCAAAAACTGATCAGTGCTTGCAGTTGTCAAAAGCAGCCTGACGCTATTGGTGAAATCTTTCGGGTAAAAAGTATAGTTGTAAGAATATTTGAATGGTAAATGTTAATCAGAACACTTCTTACAACCCTCCATCAAATTATATATTTTTAATCCATTTATGATTTACAAGGTATTTTCTGATTTCTTAGCATTTAAGTATTTTTTTAACACACTTATGATTCGGGGATTTTACCAATATTGTTAGGCAGCTCTTGGCCACTGTGAGTATTAACCCTTCCAATGCTGAGGCCAATTTCTTCCAAGCACAAGGACGCAAAGATCTTTTGAAAACCATCTAAAACCTGTCATGTTGGGACTCATTGGATAGCTCTCGTTGAGTACTCTCAGATGAGTACCAATGTGCCAGGGTTTTCGGTACTTTTGTAGGTTTTTTGCATTTTTTTGTAATGGGCAACTTAGCCACCAGCAGCATAAGCGTTAATGGGTTAAATTGTGATTTTAGACATTCCTAAGCAAGTCAGGCTGCCCAGGGTTTGAGTGGGTAAATGAAGTACATGTGCCTGATACTAACTATCAATGTATGATTGAATTTGAATGAATTGTTCAAATGAATTCAAAAGGAGAGTAAATGTATTAGGTATCATAGTTCACAGAAAGTGGAATGAAGTAAATAAAGATATTTATTTTTCTCTGTTGTTTTTTTCCTCAACCATTCCCCATTTACTGATAACGTTCTGTAAAGTATCTTTTGAAAATGTACTAGATGAACAAATTCTTTCGAGATTTAGCCTTATTTTTTTAGTTAGGATCATTGGCTTGTTTTTGATGGGAATTTCTTTCTTTGGAGCCAGGTTGTTGTACGGAATTGGTAGAAGTTAAAAACCTTAACCCATTAATGCTTAAGAGTTATTCCAGAATTTGTTGTATGGACCTATGATAATTTTGACAATAACTTTTTAATTGAGAAAGATTTTACAAAATATTTGAAAGAAAGTTTACCTTTGCTTTACCCTGCTTGATTTTATCAAAATTGTCGGCTTCTTTTGGATGCTGTGAGTTTAATGGGTTAAGCACACGAAACTCCAAATTATTTTTTTCTGATTTGGACTTTTTTATACTTGTGATCATCTCTAATAAGTGTCTTGTGAATTAGAGAAGCTGGAATCATTCATTATGTAACTGTCAACCCATGACACAGCTGAAACATTACTTTTTGGAAAGGAGTTTATTTGACTAGGTGGACCATACAAATATGTCCACTGACTATTCTTCATGAAGCGCTTTTGAACATTATAGGTGGAAAAGGCAATATATCAAATATCAATTATTATTATTATTATATTGTTACGTGTCATCTGCTTCTAGGACACTTTTGAAAATAACATGGGAACAATGGATATTTTACGAAAATATCAGAGAGTAAATGATGGTTTATATTTTGAAAAACATTTCTCTGTAAAGTATTAAATAGTTCGCAATATCGCCACCAGGTGGTGTGCTAGTCTGACATGGAACTAGTGAAGAAAAGAATAGTTTTTGCCACAACCTCCAGGTGGCATGTCAATCAGTCTTGATACCTATGAAGAAATGAATAGTTCTCCCCATCACCACCAGGTGGTAGACTAGTCTGTCCAGCTGCCTGTGGAGAAACAATTAGTTCTCACCATTGTCTGTATGTCGCCAGATGGCATGAGTCTCAGGGTCTGACACTTAGATTTCAGGCTGGGGGCCTGAAAATGTCTTTTGATATAAATTAGTGGTCAAAAACAGGATTTATGGTTATTATACATACTATTTTTGCTTTAGTATGAGAAATCAAGAGAACCACAGCAAAATTTAGGGGCCTCTTGGGAAAGTTGAACCTTAATGACAATCAGTCACACAAACTTATGTGGTCTGTACTACTATTTAGTTTCAACTTTCTCCACTAGAGGGCTATCAGGAAAAAGGTGCTCCTCAGCAAAAAATCAAATAACGTTCGTATAATTGATATGATGAATAGTGAGAAAATCTTTCTTCAAATATTTGTGAAATGTGGCCTTTATTTTCTTTTGAGATAAAATGATAATTCATGAAAACTGCACTGCCATCTATAGTCTGAGAGAGATATCAAATCGGTATATAAAGGTTTATAGTCTTGTATCCACCAAAGTGCTCACACAACCTTCCTCCCTAGCAGGCCTGTACACACCGAAACCATTTCAATCCGCCGAGGGATATTCCAGGGCAGTTGACAGCATATAGTGCACAAGCTCTGAAGCTGGGTAGGCTGAGGCAATATGGAATTAACTGCCATGCCTAAGGACAGA
>OZ012699.1:30237034-30282034 GCA_963942565.1 Maea johnstoni
GAGGTTTGGGTTCATTTTTGGGTTCCAGCATGGTTGTGAATGTAGGGTGGTTTGATTTCATTTTGGGGTTCCAACATGGTTATTAAGGTGGTGAGATGTGGGTTTGGGTATGCTATGGGTTGCCCAGTGTGCTATCGTTGGATTGGGTACCAAATAGGATCAGTCACCAGGATAGCTCCTTCACCAGAAACCACAGGTTTCTCCTCACCACAATCTATATAATTGTATTGACCTGAAAGAACTGCACATGTAGATCACTAGATATCATAGTTCTATAATCAATATGGTTGTAATTGTACTTGATGATCATTACCATAGCAACCAGGATCGCAATTGTTGAAGGATAGATCATTCCCGAATCAAAAGTGCCCTGTATCATCCACTGAGATGAGGACCAAGATTGGTATTAATCATGCAAATCATCAATAATATTGGACAATGAATTAACCCATTAATGCTTAAGAGTTCCTCCAGCAATTGTCGTCTGGATCTATGATACTTTTTAAAGTAAATTTGATTTGACGCTGATTTTACAAAATATTTGAAGGAGATTTGTTGGTAATATCCTGATTAACATTTCCCCATCAAATATTTTCTTTATTATACTTTTGCCTACAAGATTTCATTAAAAATGTCAGGCTGCTTTTGGCCACCGTGAGCACTAATGGGTTAGGCAAATCATCAGCAAAAACACAAGCTAGTAACAGAATATCCCTAGTTCAAAAATCAGGTATTTCACTCACTATAAATTAATCATAATGGATATATCAACTACAATGTATTTAAAAGAAAAGCAGCCATCAAAACAGTTTACCCCCATTTTAGTGACTTAGCCAGGATTCAGAAACGGGTTGCCCAAAATTGGCAATTGGAAAAATTTGGCTCATCAATTTTTTTCAAGGGAGATCACAATATATCATGTTTGAGATAGTTATATGAATATAATGACGATAGTCGTAATTCCAAAGACATCCAATTTCAAAATCTCATCCGCCTGTCCCTCCAGTGCAGTACCAGTATCCACAGTGAATGAAATATCTGATCAAAGAATTTGGGATACACATGAAGTATTTCTGAATGGACTCACCTCATCCTGAGAAAGTAATTTGTCATCGTTTGTATCGATTTCTTGGAAGATGTTTCTTGGTGGCGCGCCCTCATCAATTCCGAGACATTCTACATCAAATGCAAGCGAAGCTCCACCGGGGATTTTATCTCCTGAAATAACAGTAAAGAAATATTCATCAAATAATTGTCAATGGACACAAATATGAACAGGTCCTGAAATAACAGAAAAGAAATTCAAATACCAACAGGGCTCGAAATTAAGATTTTTCCCAGGAGGCAACGTTGCATCTTCACTATAAGCTCTATAAAGGGAAATATTGTAATATGTATATCAAACAGTACATCTTTGGGCTCCCTGCAGAAATTTGAGGGAGCCGCAGGAGAATTTAAGGGTGCCCTTGGCTCCCAGCTCCACCCGTAAAATACTAGAAAAGCACTCCCTGAAATTTATTTTCTAGAAAATGAGAATTATTCACCAGATGCTTGTCTATTATCTTACGACTCCCCTTCAAATATTTTGTAAAATCAATTTTCCTCCCAAACAACACTCTAGAATGACTCTTAAGCATAGATGGGGTTTAAATATTGTATTTTGTAAAGGATAGGTCACAGCAATTCTGTGTGGTTAAATGACATTTTAAAGGGTAAATCCGCTCAAATGCCTTATGTGTGAGTGATTTGATTCAGTTTTGATCAGGGACTTAGCCAGGACCCACCCTGCCTGTCTTTTGTACTGGTATTTCCTGAAAATCTTCTTTTTGGACAGGCAAAATTTTCTTTGAATAATTTTCAATTCCTACTATTTGGACTAATAATCATATCATTTCATAACAAACCAACTCCTAAGACATGACTGTAGTGTAAATTGCACTTTTTGATAAGATAGGCCATTAAATGTAGATGGTATAAGGACTTGTAGAAGCTGAGTAATTAGGTAAATCTGGACGGGCAGAAATTTTGTGAATTGCTGTTTTGGACAGGCATTATTGAAATCCTGGCTAAGACCCCACTTATGTCTTGTTTGTGAGTGATTTGATTCAGTTTGGATACCTGGATAAAAAAACAGTTGAAGCGACAGATGTTGGAAGAAGCTCAGAGTACAGCATGGTCAGTAAAAACAAAAACAACATATGACATTTAAATATTGTAACAACAGTTACGTGTCCCATCGCCAAGCCCCCTGGCCCGTCAGCCAATCAGAAGCGGCCAAGTACCAGCAGGTCACCTGACGTGAGATTTATCCCGTCTGTGAAGGAAGGTGTGTGCTACTATCTGATAAGCATGTGAGGCAACATATGTTCGTCCAGCTTTACTCTCCCAAAAGCCTATCAACAATCTGTCACTTTCCCACACAACTTAACCCAATCCTGCCTGGAGATCTCCTTGACAAGTGTCCTCTGGACCTGTGACAATTTCAGGCCTCAACCCTAACTCAAAATGGTACTGGCCCCATAGGACCAGTAGCATCGGGGATCTACTGGTCCTACAAAAAAATTACTGGTCCTACAAATTTTTCTTCAGCATAAAAACATTGCATAAGATTCACAGACAACATTTATTTTTGTTTATAGTATCTTCATTTATTTCAAAAACATTTGGGATATTCTTGAGGGGAAACTTGTTAATAAGAATGCCCCTAAATGTTTACTGGCCCTGTAGGACCAGTTGAAGTCTTTTTTTACTGGCCCGAAGCCGTTTTGGGGAATTTTTACTGGCCTGGGGCCATAGGACCACTGTTAGCGTCGAGCCCTGAATTTAGAATATTACTTTGGAGTGGAATATTACTTTGCTAAATATTTGAAAGAGAGAACTGTAGATAGTGGCCAAGAGCCCTTGAAGCTTGTGTTTACTATGTAAAATTACAACCGACTTGAAATAAAGATAATAGATCTATTTATCTATCTAAAGTGCCCTTGAAAAATATTTGAAGGAAAATTGTATTTCCTGCTAGATTTAGCAACCCACTTCAAATACATTTCAAATATATTTCTATATTCAAATTTATATCTCTATATTATTGATTATTTTTGAGTTAGTGGGATAAAGGGTGCATTTAAGAAGCAAATGCATGTTTATTTTTGCAGCAACCTCAAACAAGCTGTTATTTTCCCACACTTCTTGGCATTACATGACACTTTTACGGCTACCTAAATTTTCTCTCAAAATATGTCTGGAGCAACAATATATTTCAACATAACTCTATAGCATTTCTCCTGCAAACGTTTTGAAATGGGTCTTCATTCATATTATGAGGTTTTAAACCTATTCATGCCTGTAGCCCCCCCCCCCCCAAAAAAAATGTAAGTATATTCTGGTTTTATGAAAATGTGTTATCAAATATTTGAGATTTTAAAGACAAAGGACTATGTACACTAGCAACTAACCCTCAAATATGTTATACATTCATGCAGTATTATTTAGCTAAATATTTTTAAAAGGTAAGAATCCCGTAAGATTCATACAACCCTTGTGAAAGAGATCTATTATGCAGGCATGGGTTAAAATGTTATTTAGCCATATGGTGCCTTTATGGTTATTTTCACCTAAGGAATGTAGATCTTTTGGAAAAGATAACGATTTGATGTGTATTTCTTTCAAATGAAGCATATGTTTCATATATTATTTGTTCATTATTATTCACAATCACAAACATAGCTGTTAAGATAGCCACCTGAATGCCAAGTGCTGTGAAAATTGCCTTTTTTGATCTCTAACAGCTCACTTTCAAAGTGTGCACAGGAAATTCATGAATAAAAAGTTGCAAAACAAATAAATAATTGTAAAATATGTACATACAGTATATGAAATTCCAATTTGAAAATTCTTTATAGAATTCTTTTCTGTCTGAAAAGGTGTTTCAAAGAAAATTCCTACATCATCCAAAAGACAAGCTGGATAGTTCCAGACGAAGGACTTCCCTGGCTCCACAGCCAAAACCAAAATGGAATTTATTGAAATCAGGGACTTAGACAGGTCCCGTCCTGCCTGTCTTTTGGACAGGCAGTTTCCTGAATTTACCTCATTTTTGGACAGGCAAAAATGTCTATGAATTTTTTTTAGTTATGATTTTTTCAGGGGGAATGACCAAATATTTTACCAGCTAACCATCTTCTAGGACATGGCTGAAGTGTAAATTGCCTTTTTTAACACATTATGCTATTAAATGAAGTTGTTCTATAAGGATTTTCAAGAAGCAGATTATAAATAGCTAAATCTGGGCCGACAGAATTTTTGGAATTGCCGTTTTTGACAGGCATTTTTCAAATCCTGGGTCAGACCCGTACCCATTCCATATGTGCTTCAAAGTCAAACACTTTCACTCACCAGCTCCCTGGTCTCCATAGCCCAACGAGGCAGGAATAAGGAGTTTTCTCTTCTCTCCGACGCAGATGCCGATAAGACCCTGGTCCCATCCCTTGATCACATGACCTACGCCGAGCTGGAACTCAAAAGGTTCATTGCGGTCCCGGCTGAAAAAACAAAATCAATATAATGAACATATGAGCAGGGACTCAAAGCCTGGGCCTATCCTGCCTGACTTTTGGACAGGCATTTTCATCTCATTTAGTTTTTGCTTAGTCTAAAGTAGTTAACAAAATTTAGGTTAGACAAATATATGTACAAGTACTTAAATCTACAGGTCAAGCAAAATGTGCATGATGCAGAGATCAATCCCATAGGAGAAAGATAGTATCGACCCCAGAGATTTTATAACCCTGTACCTCTAGATAGCATATATACATGGAGACTCAAATCACATAAAATGGCATCTAAGTACTCTATTTCGGACTCAAAAAGCTTTTGTTTTCAAAAAAATAGCTGACAATATCTATTAGGGTCTTAGTCATGATTTCAAAGATGCCTGTCCAAAACAGCTATTTCTAAAATTTCTGCCTGTCCAGAATTGGCTAATAATCTTAGTTAATACACTTCAGCGGTTCAGTCATGTCCTAGAAGAGGGTTTGTTTGGAAAATATTTAATAGTTCTTGCCCACTAATAAAAGCCAAAAATGAAAATTCTTCATAGAAAGTTTTGCCTGTCCAATAAGGTTTTCAGTAAACTGCCTGTCCAAAAGACAGACTGGACAGGTGCTGGCTAAGTCCCTGATGTGTAGCTACTATGTACAGTATCTAGAGTAATTGATGAAGAATGCCACTTGGGAGAGCAGTACTACTGTGAGGTCAAGAGATACTAATTGCAATTTTGATGCATGTGCTGGACACATCTCTGGGGAATTCTTAAGTGATTCTTCTTTGTCACCTGGGATACGCACTACTACTGTATGCGAAGGAGATATATAATTGATATTTTCAGGAGCTTGATGCATATAGGCATTTGAGAATTCTTTTATAAGTGATTCTACTTTGCCCTACAAAAGGTTTTGAGGTGACATAATCAAAAATCTAACCTCGATAACAATTGTGGTTTACAGCTTTACGTTCAGTAGCCTGCAGGGTTCGACTTGCCCAGGGGCATATGCCCCTAGATTTTGCTGTGGGCCCCTAGATTTTTTTAGACCAGGGGCCCAGAATAGTATGTATATTGACCAGAAATCCTGTTTTTAACCACAATTTTTTTTTATCAAAAGACCGTTTCGGGCCCCTAGCCTAAAATCTAAGTGTCAGACCCTGGCCTGGATAATCAGTGCTAATATTTGCGATTGTCCTGATCTGTGGTGCGTGGTCGGTAAATAGGCCTAACTTCTAGGGTCCGAGAGACTTGGCATATGTGTCCTCGATCACCCCCGTCTAAATCTGTCTCAGATCAGGATTAGAGAGAAGGCCAAATTGTCCATAATTTACAGATCTGTAATACCAGGAGGGTGGATCGATAGATTTCTTTTAAAACCCATACACATTCATGAGTAGGCCGTCTCCCCTCCCCCTTTACCAGTTTCTGCACAACTTGGACTGATCAAATAGATAACAGATCATACCAGATGTATATTCGAATAGATCTTTCAGATGACTTTCAACTAGAATACCTTCACAGTCGGTATTTCACCAACAATCTGGGCTTACTGTACTGTTAAAGGTAATTGCTAAGATTAACGCATAGTACTTACCTGGAGTCAAACTTGGAACCATCCTTCAACAGGGTACCGGTGTAATGCATTTTCATCTGGTCGCCTTTCTTGGCAGTTCTTTCACATTTTTCTGGTTTTTCGACTATTTCTATTTTCAATTCATCGACCGTTTCTGGTTTCTTTTCATCCTCAGCATTGACTAAGACTGTTGCACATATAAAGAGAAACGCTAAAACTGTTAAAGATTTCATGATGCGACCGTGGTGATGATTTTGTTCGCCAAGATCTCTCTCAACGTGGCAAAGAATTTATACTAGGGAAATCCCAAAAATAACCCGGAAGTAATCCCCCCTTAAGATTTTTGTCGTTGTTTCATTGGTCCAGCGTGATTTGAGTTCAAGGTCGAAGCAACGTCTTCGAAGGTTAGGCTAATCAACTATTCTTAGCCGCAGATGTAAATAATGTATTTTGGAATGTTTTATTCTAACATAACTTAAGAGAAAATATTTAAAATGCGGTGATATCAAAATAAATATGTTATTTTAAATTTGTAATTTATTTAGATAATTATACACCAATCTTGATATTTAAATGCGGCTCAGAAGCCACATCGGATGGAGACGACAGGAAAACAAAATGTCAGGGATGGAGGGGACCTTATGGAAATGGACCAACTATTTTAGTGGTAAATATCTGAGTTCAGACAATTTCTTTGGCAACCTGTTGATTTGAATATGTAGCTGTCTAATAGATAAACGTTCTGTGAGCTGTCCGTTCTCCGAGCGTGTTTTAAAGCATTTAAGGTCGAGATGATAACGCCCTGTGTATTTCAATGTTTGTTGTTGAGATCATCATTACAGGTAGATGATATCAGAAGATAAAATTCCACCTGTTGAAACCCGATAATTTAGTATATTCGACAGAAACTTCAACCCTTTCAAACAAAACCTTTGACATTAAGACTTGTAATTGGATACTAATTGCAAACACCTGTTTTGTGATACCTTGTCACCTGGATGTAATTGATTACCTAATCCATGACCCTTTTCAATGGGAAATTAAGCAGGATGTTGTAAATGCTACATGTAAAGTAGGCCAACCTACAAGAGAGTACAGCTGGTTTCAGAAAGTTTTTTTTTGTCAAAGGGCAAATGCACTATCAGAATGATTTAGGAATCAAAATGAGCTTATACATGTCACCTTTCAATCAAGACCTCGATCCTCAAACCTGTTCGCTTCAGCACTCCTCAGTTATGGCTTACAGAAGTGTGCAAGGAATTGGCCTGATACAGCCATACAGGGGCTTCCATCTTCCCAAGGCTCATGTACATAACAGGAAATGGTCACATAGAACTTTTGAATGTCACTAGATACAACTTTCAACCCTCAAGAGCACGCTAAAATCCTATATTAAGCTGTAAGCCGTCGTATTATATTCTTCCTTACCTAAATATCCCACTGTTTGGTAGTCATTTCCAATAAAACTGCTTTTATACTCAATCTTCCTCAATGAGTGGAAATTTTGTAAGGCTGTCACTTCTTGAGTAACACCCCCTCCAATACACATAACAACCAGCACGTCCGGACCTGCCAGAAGCATAGATATCCCGGGGGAGGAACTTGCAGGATGCATAGCCTGCCGCCATTGCCACGACCCAGGAAGTGTAGTCGTGCCAACGGTAGTCTATGTGCACATTTCCTGTAATGTAGTAGGTAGTGTTGGGACGATCATCGATTATAATCGATAATCAATCGTTTACCTCTCTGATTCTGATTAATCGATTACGAAACTGGCAATCGATAATAATCGGCAAAGGTGACACCTAGTGGCAAAATATAGAACTAAATGACAGACAAGTTGTCAGCTTTCTTGTTATGAAACTAAGCTCCAAAAACACTTCATAACGAAGTTAAGGTAGGTGCTAATAGCAAGTAATTGTCATAGACTATGACTTATTATTAGGCTCTAGACCTCTAGTACCCAATTACTGCAAAAGTGCGATGAACTGATTATGATTGATAATCGATCGGTTGGCTGCAACTGATTATCGATCATGAAATTGCAACCGATTCCCAACCCTAGTAGTAGGTTTGTGGCATTGCTTTCAAGACCACCTGCTGTGCCACCAGTGACCAAGAGGTAGCAGTAACAGGAAAGCCTGGCTTTCCCTTTCTTGCTAATTTCTATTCCTGGCTCATCCTTGATCACAACTTTTGGAACCACATTAATCTTAAAAAAGTAAGATAAATATAGTATAGTGGAATTGAGATATTCAGGGATATGGAGGTATGGAAATTTCTGGCTCACTTAGGGATCTTTTCCCTCAGACCCACATGAGCCTTTAGTCAGTGGTGGCAGGTTCTTTACTCAAATAGCATCTTGATAACAGGAAGTGAAGCAATACAATAAGGCTTAAAAAGAGTTGTTTTTGTCCTGTAACCCTACCCTAACAAGTTTTTATTCAAAAAAATCCCTACCCTAAAAAAATTTCAGCCCTCCCAGCTCCAAATCAACGTAAAACATGCATAAAACACACATTTTTGACCAAAAAATTAATGCAAAAAAATTTTTTTACCGACCTACCTACCCTATTTTTCTTCAGACCATTACAGGAAACAAACAATATTTTTTTCTTGGCCTAAGTCCTACGCTATTCCCAAGAGCACCTGCTAACTGATTCCAGTGGTGCAATTTCCTTTAAATGCACAACCTGATTTCATGGCAATTAGGAAATAATGATTTCCACCCTACAATACAATACAAATCAAAGACAAGTCACATAGTTAAAAATGTTCCAAGCCAAACCAAGGTTTATTGTTCAAAGTATACAATAGAAAATTGAAGAAGTTCAGTCTTAGGAAATTGTGATCACTTATTGAAAGCCAGGAATAAAAATTAAAGCAGGAAAGGGGAAGCCAGTTATTGCACAGCAGGTGCTCAGATGATGCCATGAGCCTAGAGAAGATGGATGCCCAGATAGCTATTTTTCCAAATGAACATGTACCAGTTGAGCACATTAGAATTATTGTAGAAGTGCTAGTCTGGTGTTGTATAAACAAGATAAGGCCTAAAGAAAAGTAGTTTGTTTCCTGTAACCCTACTCTAACAAGTTTTTATCCAAAAAAATCCCTACCCTAAAGTTTTTTACACCCTCCCAACTCTCAATCAACGTACAACATGCATAAAACACACATTTTTGACCAAAAAAATAATGAAAAAAAAATACCGACCTACCTACCCTATTTTTTTTCACGCCGCTACTGGAAACAAACAATTTCTTTTTTTAGGCCTAACCATTAAATAAATAACTTCTCATTCTCATATTCTATGGATTAAAAGTAATCTAGAGCCAGATGTTACTGGTCAAGGCTCAGTATTCCAGGCAGGGAATTGATAAGAATGGAACTTATATATACTTATGAATATCACTCTGTATAAGGCCTAAACAAATTTGTTTGTTTCCTGTAACGGTCAAAAATGTGTGTTTTATGCATGTTCTACGTAGATTAGGAGTTGGGAGGGCGGGAAAAACTTTAGGGTAGGGATTTTTTTTTACTAAAAGCGTGTTAGGGGTTACAGGAAACAAACAACTTTTCTTTTTAGGCCTTATGACTATTCTTCTGTAATATGTTGCAATACTTAGTAACTTATTCTATCAACCCCTTTAATCAGCAGCCATGCCAATTATTTAATTGCAATCATGTCTCCCTGAATTCTCTTTGAAAAATGTTGTTTGAATACTACATTGGAATTAATTTGGGAAAAACATTACATTGCTAAATCATCAGATAGTTTACATGTTAATTAACCCATTCACACTCAGAGCGCCACCAGAACCTAACGTCTTCTACTTTTATACTTTTGAAAATAATTTGAGAACAAAGCGAAAGTTCACAAAATACTTGAAGGAGAGTTGTAGTTTGGCTTCTGATAAACATTTTTCTTTCATGTGCTTATGTATTCCAGATATGAATAGATTCTTCATCTAAGATGAACAGAACTCATGAAGTGTGATCCTTATGTCGTACTGTATACATCTTTAATTTAAGACCAGATACAGAGCAGGATATTTTTTTGAAGGATGTTTATTTTGTCGCCTTCATGGGGATCGCGAAAATTAAATGCCTGTAAAAAATACCAGTTAAATACAGTATTCTTCTTCACTTTTTCCTTTCCCTGCAGGGTGGCAGCCACGTTGGTTTGTGCTTGACAATGGAATTATGTCCTATTATAAGTCCCAAGACGATGTCAATAATGGTTGCAAAGGTTCCATCAAGATGTCAGTGTGTGATGTCAACGGTGAGTAATATCCTAAGCAGGTAAAATTAGGGCTGTCCACTGTCCAGGTAGATATTGTATACTGTGTTAATTTTGGGCATATAAAGTAATGATGTAATAAAGTAATTAAGTGACGATGGTCTCACTTGTAAAGATAAGGAAACATTTATGCTGTGGGGAAAGTTTGGGGAGGTTCAGCAGGCCAGAAATTGATGAAATTGATTGCTGGCTTGCCCCTTCCAACATTTTTCAGAAAAAAGGGGGATTGCACTTATTTAGGGTCTTTGCATTTAATCGGAGAAATACTGTACTTGTCTTTATTAATCTTATTCAGTGCTATTGTAACAGTAAACACCCTATCCTCATGTTTTACCCTCTATAGGGATCAATCTTAGTTGAAAATTCCATTGAATTCTGAATGATAAAAAATTGTAAAATTAGATAATTTCTTACATTAAGAATTGCATGTACACCAGTCTGTTAGTCCAAAGAGTGACACCAATCTAAACTTGATCATTCTCTTCTGATTGACATTGCTTTGTTTTTTGTCCACCAGACCGATCACACTTGATCACTCTCTTTTGACTGACATTGCCTTCTGTTTTCAGTCCACCAGACCGATCACACGCGTCTCGACCTGATCATTCCCGGCGAGGCGCACTTCTACGTGAAGGCTGCCACGCCCCAGGAGAGACAGCAGTGGCTGGTGGCTCTCGGCAGCTGTAAGGCTTGTCTCTCCAATGGCAGGCTAGGCTCCAGCTCATCATGTACGTATCAAAACTTAACCCTTATGCTGCTGGTGGCTAATTTGGCCATAGCAAAATTATACAAAATACCTGTAAAATGACAGAAACCCTGGCACATGGGTACTCACCTGATAGTACTCAGCGAGAGCTATCCAATGAGTACCAACATGATAGGGTTTAGATGGTTTTCAAAAGATTTTGCATCCTTGTGCTTAGGACAAAAGTAGCGTTAGCATTGGAAGGGTTAACTATGGTGCCAGCATTTAAACAATTCCATACTTCATCCCATTCAATAAATTTGGTATTTGGTATTGTGTTGAGTACCAATCTCTACTATATAACATTTAATTCCTGCACCAGTCGACTGGACGTCTGCCGTTGCCTGGTTGTACAAACACCAATGGATAACATGTCAAAAAATAAGCCAAGCAATAACTCGCGTAAGGCCTAAGAAAAGAAATTGTTTGTTTCCTGTAACGGTCTGAAAAAAATTAGGGTAGGTAGGTCGGTAAAATATAAAAAAAAAATTGGGTCAAAAATGTGTGTTTTATGCACGTTTTAAGTTGATTGGGAGTCCGGAGGGTGGAAAAAACTTTAGGGTATGGATTTTTTTGAATAAAAACTTGTTGAGTAGGGTTACAGGAAACAAAAAACTTTTTTTTTTAGGCCTAACTTGCGAATCAAAGCTATGTTCAGTTGTTAGGCCATCCATACATCCTTGCAGGGACTTAGCCAGGACCCGTCCTGCCTGTCTTTTGGACAGGTAGTTTCCTAAAAACCTCCTGTTTGGACAGGCAAAAATTTCCATGATGATTTTTCAATTTTGACTTTTGGGATGTAATAACCAAACATTATCCTAAGAAACCATCTTCTAGGACATAGCTGAAGTGTAAATTACCCTTTTTGATACACTAGGCTACTAAATGTAGCTGGTATAAGGAAGTGAAGTAGATAAGTCACTAAATCTGGACGGGCAAACTTTTTTAAATTGTTGTTTTGGACAGGCATTTTTGAAATCCTGGCTAAGACCCTGCATCCTTACACAGGAAACTGGGTGGCAATCAGATGTTCGATTGTCTATCATGCCTGGACTGCCTAAGCATTTAATTAGTGCAGGAATTAAGATCCGTTATACCGATACTGCCTAACAATATAAAGTTGACCAAACTGCTACTTGGAAATCTCCACAGTCCAGGGTCTTAGCCAGCAGGGTGTCTTGGTGTCTTTTGGACTCCCTGGTTCATGAAAAATACCTGATACTGTAAAACCCATTATTATCGCGCTCCTTTTAATTACACGCATTTCGCGCTAGATGATGATAACGCGTATATTACTGGCGCTGATATACGTTTAAAATAGCATAACAATGCCCCATCTAGTGGTGATACAGTTGATGCGTGTAATTAAGTGGCCGCGATCGCATTCACATGGCAAATGCGTGAATAAAAAGGGGCGTGGTTATAAAGGGTTTTTACAGTATTAGGTAAAAGACACCCTAGATTTTGGTATATGTTTTAATAAATACGTATTGCAAGTTAAATTTCTAAAACGTTCAACTTCAAACTAATAACAAAGACATTTCTTGAAGAATGAAGCATAGAACTACTTTATTTGTTAATGTACATAATCAGTGTAATGATTTTTACTTTTTCAATTAGGGTTTTTGGACACCCTGAATTCTTGAAATCCCAATTTGGACACCCTGTTATGAAAATCCTGACAAAGTCCCTGCTCCACTCAAAGGCAGTTTTCTATTTATTTGCGAAATTTGGCTGTGCTAAGTTTAAAAAATTTAAGTTGCTGGAAGGCAGGAAGTATCTTTTGAATTATTGTTAAGTTATGGTATCGTTAAGGAAATATCAGTATTATATCAATGTGCAAAAAAAAATTTAAAGGTGCCATTCCCTACTTATAACACCACTGCCCATTGCTGGGTCTTTGCTAGAATTTTCATTTTTAAACGGCAAGCTCAAATTTTTTGCCCATCCTGATTAAGCGACTCCGCTACTTTAAAACTGTTCTCGTCTCTGCCCTTTGTATCCAGCATTTTCAGGAATTTGCCTAGCCTTGTTCTAAGACTGAGCTCTAGATAGGTGTAACGCCAAACCAAACCAGGTGGTTGGTAGTTTTAATATCTCTGTCAAATTATAGATGGCAGCACAGTTATCAAAGATTGCAAGTTAAGTGTTATTTATTGCAGCTCTAGTGGCTCCCCTATTGGCGATTGAAACAACTTAAACTGTGCTGAAATCAACCCAGAGTGGATAATTAAGGACTCAGTATATATTATTAAGGCGATTTGGGTGAAAATTTTACTTACGAAAGTAGGTCAACATGGAAACCATTGTGACCTACTTTCTTAGGTAAAATATTCCACCTAAGTCGGCTGCTGTATTGTACTATCTTGCAGGAACTCCAAATTTGCCTTGCAGTTGCCCTAGCCTAGTATATATAGCAGACATGTATGATATTTATAAATCATATGTACCGTTATTGATAAAAAAAAACTCATTTGAGGTAAAACACTGTAAAATAGAAACTGTGATTTTATCGAGGTCAGCGCAAGCAGCTGAGTTAAAGAAAACTTATATCTGAAACACCAAGACCTCAGGGATTAGATAACTATTGTTAGAGAGGGGACCGGAGTGCTAAACTAGGAGTATTATTTTGAGTGTGTCACCAGCATCACAGCCTTAAGCTAGTCAATTGCCACAGACTTGAGGCAAGTCTAGGATTTCCTCTTGGAAGAATTTCATCTGTGAAAATTTGGAATTTCAGTTATCGTCCCCCTTTCCACAATATTTAGTCTACGTCTTGACTGGCCAGTTGTAAGTGGTTGAGGAAACCAGGGTACCCAGTGAAAAACACCACTTAGCCCCAAGTCACTGGTAACTTTCTCACATGCCCAGGCTAGGATTCAGAAGCAGGCAGTGGTGAGAGATTGTGTGCAGTCAGTGGCGATGCCCATGACCAATCAGAGCATATAGACAGATGGATAATCTTTATTTCAAGTCGGTAATAATTTTACATAGTAAACACGAGCTGCCAGGGCTCTTGGCCGACTACAAAATAACAATTTAAAATATAACATACAGGGTGTAACAGCAATATAAATGATAGACCTGTATCTAAAGGGAAGTAAGTTGGTACACATTAATTGACAATGAGTAATATCTTCAGTATTTCAGGACATATGTTTATGATTTTGGAGTAAAATAGCAGATACTTCTGCTCGTTTACTGGTATTACTTATAGCAGCAGAGGGAGCAGGTACAAATAGTTCCAGACCAGGTTGAGATAAGGTTTTTGAACTCTTTTAGTGATGTTGTTTGTCGCAAGTCGTTAGTTGGGTAGTTCCATACTTCAGGTCCAGTATCTCTAATTGATTGCTTTCCAATCATGGTGTCAGTGAAAAGCTTAAGGCCCTGTCCTTTTACAGGAAGCAGTGGTGAGAAGCAATGTGCAATCAATGGCAACCCCTAAGACTTATCTGCTATTAGAGCAGGCCCTGTCCTATTACAAAAAAGCACAAAAAAATAATATCTTAAACTTTCGATGCCTGTCTCTCCATTGGCAGCTATCAAAACCTTTCTGAAAGGTCTTTGGCAGAACTTTAAAAATGGCTGTCCTGATTTATGCCTAGATCACATATTCAAGGATCATGCTCTGGGAAGTAATTATATACAAGCATTTATTTTTGTATTTTGTGGAAGAGTTTGTTCAAATGCTTTGTGATTTTCTTGTTACAACAGACTTGGTTGATATAATCCATCTCAATAACAGTACTAAATGTAAGTCAAATGAATTTCAGAATTTGAAAGGAAGCATTCAACTTGAATTTGATTGCATTGACAATTTCAAGACCTTAATTTTATTGTACATAATCCAAATGTAGAAATTTGAAATAAAAATGTATATATATATATATATATATATATATATATATATATATATATATATATATATATATATATATATATATATATATATATATGCTTGTATAGAGAGAGAGAGAGAGAGAGGAAGAGAAATATATATATATATATATATATATATATATATATATATATATATATATATATATATATATATATATATATATATATATATGTATATATATATGTATATGTGTTTATACACGCACACACTCACACACATATATTTATATTTATATATATATATATATATATATATATATATATATATATATATATATATATATATATATATATATATATATATATATATATATATATATATATATAAGTTTGTGTGTTTGCTATATTTATTCATCTATTAAATCCTTTATTTAATTACTTATTTATGTATATGTATATATATTTGCCAGTGGGTGACGTAAGCATATCAGAGGATGACATCAAGGTGAAGAGGTCTGAGCTGCGCCTCTATTGCGACCTGCTCATGCAGCAAGTTCACTCAGTCAAGTCCTCCGTCACAGACGTCCAAGTGCCAGACTCACAGGTATGTGTAGGTTCCCCATTACTGTATATCTAGCCTGCCTTCCAGGCCATATTTAAATGTTGTCCATTGTGGATAGATGGCACTGCAGTGTACTAGAAGGTTAGTTGGAAATATCACATTAATCTCCCTCGTGTGGCAATTGTGTGAACTAAATGGCCAACAGTAGGCCATAAGTCTATGTAGTATAGGTGCAGGCATTTATGTATGATAAAGTAAAATCAGAATAGAGCCTTGTAGCTAGGCTACTGTATACCGTGTTAATATTGCGCATTTAGAGTAATGGCAGCTGCCTTTGATGCGCAGTTTAATTTTTGCATACGGATGTTGAATGACGAGCTATTCTGTTAGCGTGTTGTACAATAAAAGCATTGGTTTTGGATGTCCAAATAATGGTGCGCAGTTTAATGAATGCAGACTCCATGGGTGCGCAAAGTATGCATTCATTAAACTGCCGCATTTATAACACTGTATACAGTAGTTCCTCCAGAAAAATGTTGTCTGGATCTAAGACACTTCATATCTTTTATATTTGTATTATAAGGACTGGATGATGCCAATTTTATTTAGAAAATAGTCAAACCTGTCCGAGCGACCACCTTAATATAGAGACAGCCTCTATTAAGAGACTCCATTTCATTTCCCCTTGTTTAACATTCTAGTTTTAATGACCCTCTATTAAGAGACCACCTGTCTTTAGAGACTCTATTTTGGTCTTCCTTTGGGTAGTCTCTTGATACAGGTTTTACTGTATAAGAATAACCTGTCATTGATAATTTTATTTATCTTTGACAAATGCTACTTATGGAACTAATATGATATTACTTTCCTTTATGTATTTAAAAAATAAATTCAGTTCAATGATGAACCTTTCATTAACAATTTATCTTAAATGATCATATTTGCTTGATAATTTCCCATTTGTAGTTCAGAATTTAGACAAAGCCACTTCTATTGAACTTTTCATTAACTTTTTAGGATAAAAACTTTTTTTTTTAAAAAACAAAAAAAAACTTAGGAAAATTAATGCTCATTAGTAAATTGATGTGTTTGTATGTTTTGATTTGTCATCCAGAAACTGATTTAAACCATGTTTATCTTTTGTTTATCTTATTGTTAGCTAATTGATTGATCACTCCATTACTTAGCATAGAACCTGTTATTAACCTTTTCAGCTTAAAATAATAATGATTTGTAAATTAATGTGTTATAACTTCATATTTGTAATCCAGAAATTGAATGAAGTGACTTTCATTTCAATATTGACCATTTTATTATTTATTACATTTAGGCCTTAAAAGTTGTTTGTTTCTTGTAACTTGACCTTAACAAGTTTTTACCCCAAAAAATTCTCTCCCTAAAGTTTTTTCAATCTTCCAACTCCAAATCAATATAAAGCATGCATGAAAACCACATTTCAAAAATGAATAATGATAAAAAAAACATTTTATCCTCCTACGTACCTACCCTATTTTTTTTGGATTGTTACAGGAATTTTTAATATTTATAAGTCATATCTCAATTTTGCTAATTAATTGATCAATCTCTTTCCAATTTGTCATTCAGAAACTGGTATTTTTTTCTGCCTTTACAACTCCTAATCACCATAAAACATGTATGAAATACACATTTTTCAAAAGAAAAATAGTAATCAATATTCAAAAAAAATATCTATATTTTACTTCCTGAACAGGTTAATGGCAACAAAAAATATTTTTAGACCCTGTCTCAGTTTTGCTAATTTATTGATCAATCCCTTTCCGCTTTCTCATCCAGAAACTGGACGAAGCCACGTCCCTTCTGAGCGCCACCTGTGACACGTTTATAAAGACGCTAGACGAATGCATGGTGTTAAGTAACGCCGCGGCCGCGTCGGCTAGCGCGCTGCCCGAAGTCTCGCATCCCAGGATCACCGATTCTGCCTTACCCCCATCGCCTACCAAACCGGCCCTCAAGAAGGTAGGAACCAGTGTGGGCTGATATGCATGCTTCGCTCCTTTCATCATCTCCATGGCGATTGCTGCCATGGCGACCTTCTCTGCCTCCTCGGTGACCGTTGTCAGGCTCCTTTCATCATCATCATCTCCATGGCGATTGCTGCCATGGCAACCTCTGCCTCGGCGGCGACCGTTGTCAGGCTCTCTGCACTCATCTCTTTTTTCTATTCTTTTTTCTCGCACTCACTCTATCTCTCTGTGGCAGCAAACAACTCTCCTTCAACTCTCGCTAGGTACTAACGTATTATGAATTTAGCCCTCTGGTGGCAGAAATGAGCACTACTCACCGTCTAACACTGTTGCATGTATACCGGCTTCTCATGAGAGTGACATCAATGGAAATAGAGTTGAAGTGCCCCCTAGTGGCAAAAATGTGCACTAATTACTTTCCTTCTCCATCTGTGTTTTATTGTGTTTTTATTAAGACAATGATTTTTACCTTTGTCAATTATGAACTCTGGTGATTCAACATAGATGATCTAGAAAAAGAACCTTGAAGTCACTATGAATGTAGCGCTACACCAGCTGCATAAGGTTCTAGTTTCGCGACCAACTTAGAATGCATGTGAGAAAGTTACCAGTGACTTATAATTTTACCAAGCACAATTTTTTTCATCATCAACACTGACTTGTGACTCTTGGTCCTAAAGCGGTAGAAAAAATGCAAACAATAAGGGAATGTCAAAATTATTTACTACTATTACTAAATGAGTACTTCCTCCCATGATGTGGAGCGAGTCCAGCTTAGGTATTCATGTGAATTTCAATTTTTTTCTTATATCCTTTTTCTGGTTACTGGTTGATTCATCATTGACTCAGCAGCTTATTTGTAGAAAAGTCAGAGAAACATCAGAACAGACAAGGAAACTTTGGGTGATGTTATAAGACCTTTGTGTGTTGTATTCTGAGTGAGTGATAATGAGGAAAATTCATGTGTAAAAGTACCAAGAAAAGGACAAAGGATGCTGAGAAAAACAACACTGTGGAATAAATGTATGTTTTGTTAATTGTTTTGCCTTGCTGTGTAAATGAGTTGAATCTTAAACAGGTAATTTTACCTTGCACAACATTCAAAGATACTGATGTGCACTATTTAACCCTTGTAGGGTAGTATTGGGACTTAACCATTATGAGTCCAAATTGTAATTTTCCCCACCGATGCCTGATGCCAAATTGTAATGGGGATTATTGGCCAAAATCCAGTACCAGGTTGTTCATGCTTGACAATCTCCACCAGAGACCTTTAAATTACCATAATGTACCTTGAATCAAGCACTTAACTTTGACAACCAATTGTGGGATTTTTAGATTGGTGAGCTTATATATGCATGCAAGATTCTTTAGGATTTATTATACCTCACGTGAAGATCGTAAGCCGTGATTGGCTGCCTAACAGTTACCAAACCATCATGTCCACTGAACGGCCGCTATGGCCAACGGCATGCCTCGCATGCACGTGCGTTCTGCTTGTTGGCTGACGTCATTGTTTGTCACGTCATCCCTGCACGTGCAAATTTCAAATCAACAACAATCATGGTGCTACAGCGCAACTTGGAATTCTTGATTAAATTAGATTCTATGCAGGAAAAGGAACTGCTGGGCAGTATACCTAAGGGTGACGAATGGTAAGGCCTGGAGGGTAAAGATTCAATCTTATTCAATGCAATCTTTATTTAAGCATACATGTTCTCAATTGTGGGTCTATAGGATGGGTCCGGGATACTTCAGTTAGCTGTTAGGCCACAGTCATTCTATTATTGAAAGGGTCAGCGAATTTTTGTTTTCATGGATATTTTACCAAATTGAGGTTTGTTTGGTATAATAAAACAAATATGACAACCCAGTGGGGATACCCTGATGGAATGTCCACCCCGGGAGGATGGGTTTCCATCCTCCCTCTGGAGACATTCCTTCAGGGTATCCCCACTGGGATGTCATATTTGTTTTATTATACCACAAGCGCATATATGCATAGATTGAAAAAGGTGACAACATGGTACTGGATTTCGGCCAATAGCTCCCATCATGGTCTTAGCCAGCAGGGCATCTGGGTGCCTTTTTGGACACCCAAACCCTTAAAAAGAACCCCTCAGGACACCCAAATTCTTTTACATTGACATTGCTTAATGATATCATGCCTTATTTTGATGAATTCATACATGTTTATGGTTGAAATATGAGTATATTGTGACACCACTTAAAAATTTGGATGCCCATAAATGTTTAAACTGTCAATTTTAGGCACCAAGTTTCTAAATCCTGGCTAAGACACTGGCTCCTATTACAATTAGGCATCAGACATTTGTGGGGAAAATTAATCTTGAATTCACAAGGGTTAAACCATTTATCGTGGTTGCATTCAAAAACTGATCAGTGCTTGCAGTTGTCAAAAGTAGCCTGACGCTATTGGTGAAATCTTTCGGGTAAAAAGTATAGTTGTAAGAATATTTGAATGGTTAATGTTAATGAGAACACTTTTTACAACCCTCCATCAAATTATATATTTTTAATCCATTTATGACTTACAAGGTATTGTCTGATTTCTTAGCATTTAAGTATTTTTTTAACACGCTTATGATTCGGAGATTTTACCAATATTGTTAGGCAGCTCGTGGCCGCTGTGAGTATTAACCCTTCCAATGCTGAGGCCAATTTCTTCCAAGGCACAAAGACGCAAAGATGTCATGTTGGTATTCAGCGGATATCTCTTGTTGAGTACTCTCAGAAGTACCAATGTGCCAGGGTTCTCGGTACCTTTTCAGTTTTTTTGGATTATTTTGTAATGGGCAACTTAGCCACCAGCAGCATAAGCGTTAATGGGTTAAATTGTGATTTTAGACATTCCTAAGCAAGTCAGGCTGCCCAGGGTTTCAGTGGATAAAAGAAGTGCATGTACCTGATATAAACTATCAATGTATGATTGAATTTGAATGAATTGTTTAAATGAATTCAAAAGGAGAGTAAATGTAATAGGTATCATAGTTCACAGAAAGTGGAATGAAGTAAATAAAGATATTTATTTTTCTCTGTTGTTTTTTTCCTAAACCATTGCCCAATTACTGATATTCTATAAAGTATCTTCTGAAATTGTACTAAATCTTTCGAGATCTAGCCTTATTTTTTTAGTTAGGATCATCGGCTTGTTTTTGACGGGAATTTCTATCTTTGGAGCCAGGTTGTTGTACGGAATTGGTAGAAGTGAAACTCCTTAACCCATTAATGCTTAAGAGTTATTCCAGAAACTGTCGTCTGGACCTATGATGATTTTGACAATAACTTTTAAATTGAGAATGATTTTACAAAATATTTGAAAGAAAGTTTAACTTTGCTTTTCCCTGCTTGATTTCATCAAAATTGTGGCACTTTATACGATTTTGGCACTTTATACTTGTGGCATGCTAGTCAATAATCTCTAATAATTGTCTTGTTATAGGGCCATGCCCATTTATGCTTGAACAATGATTATGTAACTGTCAACCAATGAAATTGGCAACTTCAAGACACAACTGAAAACATTGTTATTTGGAAAGGAGTTTATTTGACTCTATGGACCATCATAAAAATATGTCCACTGACTATTCTTCATGAAGCGCTTTTGAACATTATAGGTGGAAAGGGCAATATATCAAATATCAATTATTATTATTATTATTATATTATTAAGTGTCATCTGCTTCTAGGACACTTTTGAAAATAACATGGGAACAATGCATATTTTCTAAAAATATCAGAGAGTAAATGATGGTTTATGTTTTGAAAAACATTTCTCTGTAAAGAATTAAATAGTTCGCAATATCGCCACCAGGTGGTGTGCTAGTCTGACATGGAACTCGTGAAGAAAAGAATAGTTTTTGCCACAACCTCCAGGTGGCATGTCAATCAGTCTTGATACCTATGAAGAAATGAATAGTTCTCCCCATCACCACCAGGTGGTAGACTAGTCTGTCCAGCTGCCTGTGGAGAAACAATTAGTTCTCACCATTGTCTGTATGTCGCCAGATGGCATGAGTCTCAGGGTCTGACACTTAGATTTCAGGCTGGGGGCCTGAAAATGTCTTTTGATATAAATTAGTGGTCAAAAACAGGATTTATGGTTATTATACATACTATTTTTGCTTTAGTATGAGAAATCAAGAGGACCACAGCAAAATTTAGGGGCCTCTTGGGAAAGTTGAACCTTAATGACAATCAGTCACACAAACTTATGTGGTCTGTACTACTATTTAGTTTCAACTTTCTCCACTAGAGGGCTATCAGGAAAAAGGTGCTCCTCAGCAAAAAATCAAATAACGTTCATATAATTGATATGATGAATAGTGAGAAAATCTTTCTTCAAATATTTGTGAAATGTGGCCTTTATTTTCTTTTGAGATAAAATGATAATTCATGAAAACTGCACTGCCATCTATAGTCTGAGAGAGATATCAAATCGGTATATAAAGGTTTATAGTCTTGTATCCACCGAAGTGCTCACACAACCTTCCTCCCTAGCAGGCCTGTACACACCGAAACCATTTCAATCCGCCGAGGGATATTCCAGGGCAGTTGACAGCATATAGTGCACAAGCTCTGAAGCTGGGTAGGCTGAGGCAATATGGAATTAACTGTCTTGCCCAAGGACAGACCAAAGTGCCCCGGCCGGGAATTGAACCAGTGACCTACTGATTACTAGTCCGACACCTAACCAACTGAGCTACTTTGTCCCCTATATATAGTGGTGGGCGCATTATACCTAACTCAGCCTGAGAACCAGGCTACTCACATACCTGCATGTGTCTAATGAAGTCTTAAGTGCATAAAGGTCAAATGGGCCATTTAGCACTGGTCAGTGATAGATGATAGATAGACAGGACAAGATAAGTGGCTGCGAGGGATTAAAGTACCACTTTTTATTTAACCCATTCATGCCTGGAGATTTACATGACCAGTGTCGTCTGGACCTGTCATACTTTTGAAAATAACTTTGCAATGAAGCATAAATTTGCAAAATATTTGAAGGAGAGTTGTAGATAGAGTTCTGATGAACAATTATCCTTCAAATATTTTTGAAATACTACTTTTATTAGAGAGATATCACCAAAATTGTCATGTAGTTTTTGCTGCTACAGGCATGAATGGGTTAAACAGCCTTCCAGCAATGGTATGATCGAAAAGATATCACCATCATAGCCAGGGCTCGACATTAACAAAATATTTCATTAGCCCAGCAGGGCTACTTACCTGCACATCTACTAGCCCAGGTATATTTTTTGCTGGCCCTGAAAATTGAGGACATGAAATATGCACAATGGGCCAAAAGTTTCCCCATATATTAACTGACAATTTTTTTGAATCTATGACAAGTTTTTGTTGGTTTTATCTTCATCATCACTATCTAGGTTAGCAGAGCCAGAGGAGGACTTCATACCTCTTTACTCACTAATATCTTGTTATTATCTACCCCCTTCGGGCTTATATCCCACATGTAGAATTTACTAGCCCTGACTTTCAAGAACTAGCCATGGATATCGGGCTAGCCTTAACCCTTCCAATGCTGAGGCTACTTTCATCCAAAGCTCTCAGATGAGTACCCATGTGCCAGGGTTTCAGTCATTTTTCATGTTTTTTGCATCATTTTGTATTTGCCAAATTAGCCAGCAGCAGTTAGCAGTATAAGGGTTAAAGTTGTCAGCCCTGTTATAGCCAGTGCTTGAAAATGAGGCTTTTAGATTCTTTTACTGCTAAAACCTATTCTAGGCTTATAACATTTTGAAATTAGGGGCACAAAGGGTTAACAGTTACTCAGAACTATACTGCTCTAGCTACACACAGATGATTTAATTGTAACCCTTATACTGCTTGAGATAACTAGAGAATATGGGACATTATAGCTTCAACCAAATTAGTAGAAAAATGCCTTATACAAGAAAGTATTGACTTTTGATTGTACATTTAAGACCAAAGAATTGCTTAAAATACTTTTCAATGGGAAATTTTAAGTAGAGCCCAATTGACAGCCACTCTTAACTCATTAATGCTCTTAGTGGCCAAAAGCAGCCTTACAATTTTGTTGCAATCTTGCAGGATATAGCAAAGTTACGAAAATATTTGAAGGAGAAATGTTTATGATTTCATTGCCGACATACTTTCTTCAGATATTTTGTAAAATCACTCTCAATTTCAAAGTCATTGCAGGGCTCGAAATTAGGGGATGCCGGGAGCCGAGGGCTCCCTTGAATGCTCCTGAGGCTCCCTCAAATTTCTGCAGGGAGCCAAAATATATACTGTTTGACATACAGCACACTTTTATGAAGTTTATGAATATGCAATTTGGCTCCCTGGAAAAAATCTTAATTTCGAGCCCTGCATTGTCACAAGTATCATAGATCCATGATATATCCATGCAACAATTTCTGGAGGAACTCTTAAGCATTAATAGGTTAATGTATTTGCCAGCACATGCAGAGTTGATAAGGAATTATCAAATGTTGCATGGTATCCAGACAATAGCTTCAAAAGCAGAGGAAAGTGTATGGATAAGGCCTAAAAAAGTTGTTTGTTTCCTCTAACCCTACCCTAACAAGTATTTATTCAAAAAATCCCTACCCTAAAGTTTTTTCTGCCCTCCCAACTCCCAGTTGTCCTTAAACATACATAAAACACACATTTTTGACCAAAAAAATAATGCAAAAAAATTATTTTTTAGCGACCTACCTACCCTATTTTTTTCGGACCATTACGGGAAACAAACAATTTATTTTTTTAGGCCTAAGTGTTTGCATCTGAAAGTGTTTGCATCTGAAAGTGTTTGCATCTGAAAGTGTTTGCATCTGAAGTGCACACATAGTCTGACATCTTCCAAAATAAAATACCAGGGGCGGATCCAGGATTTGAGAAGGGGGGGTTCGATGTAGTTCCGAAAAGTGACACTGGTGGCGCCACTCACAATTATTTATGAAAACAGCACCAGAAGTCAACTGCAGAGAGCTAAAAATAATAATTTCATAAGAAATATAAAAAAAAATAATAATCTCATAAGAGATATAACAAAATACATAATAGAGTAAGAGTGAAATTTTAATTGAAACGCAATATTTCATATAAATTATGATATGCAAAATCGGATTTGGTTATGGCCACATTGTCCTATTTTTTAAGACATTTAAGAAATATATTTTACATTTAGGAGAGATTTAACAATGTGAACACCCTGGGGATGAGGGGAGGAACTGTTGCCCACTATGCTTGATTGATGTTAGCGTAATTGGCACTAATTGCGATACATGCATCTGGGGGTGGGGGGGGGGGGGGTTCAATTGTTAAGCCACCTCAAAAGGTGTTAAGATGTGGTTATTTATCTATCTGTTGGCTATTAGTTAGGTATTATCCATAGGGCTTGGAGGAATCAAGTGATCTAGAACTTTGAGAATCAACGAACCTAATTACCGACGGAGTGCTGGTTGACCCGTCTGCAGCCGATTAGTTCATAATTTTCACCACAGGTGGCGTGGTGGTGCAGAAGGAGTGATCAGCTGGGGGGGGTTCGTTGAACCCCTCGAACCCCCCCTGGATCCGCAACTGAATACTGTGTACCGTGTATATATTGCGAAGGTTTGATTTTTGGGTACTTTGAGCACCACTGAAGGCCACATTTATTCAAAACAGTGCATCATTATTTGGACATCTGATCCCTAAGCTAGTATCATATATCATACTGACATGATAGCTTGTCATTCAAAACTGGTATGCAATAATGAAACTGCACATTAAAGGCAGACCCCTCCTGAGCGCATTATTTTATAAGCTGAAATTAACATGGTATGAAGTATCTACTGCATCAAGATATTTCCATGTATGTCCACTTGAGGAAGCTCTATTTTTGAAAGAAAGAAACTTTTCGTATGACAATTACAAGACAAAATATTTTTTGTGATATATTTTATAGAATCCTCTGGTGTTTTTTTTCAAGATTTATCCAATATCCTACACCAAAAACTAAAAATTATTTCACAGGTAGGTAAAACAACACTCTGGAAAGTATCTTACTTAACTGTCTCTTCTCTGACTAAAAAACACTTTACTCTCAGGGTCAATTCAAGCATTTTGAGTTCACTGCCAATTATGGAACCTCATATAAGGTGAACTACTAAGACCCAAATCAATTTTTTCAATCGTCTTTTTTTGCCCACAAATTCCTGATTTTAATTGTGATGGGAATTTTTAGCCAAAATCCAGTACAAGGTTGTTAATGTTTGATGAGCTTGTGAAAGCCCCCCCCCCCCCCCCCCCCACACCAAAAAAAAGAAAAAAGTACAATTTAAAAATAATAGAATGAGTGAAATGAAGATTCTAACTGTTCCCTTACTTAGAAACCCTTTACATTAGTTTATAATTTGTTCATAATGTTCACAAACTTTATTCTTTTTCTTCTATCTCATAGTCCTACTATCAAAATCTACCAGTTATGAGCAAGAATTAGGATGTATATGTACTAAAATATACTAACATCTGTTTCTTTCTTTACAGCAAATTTCCAAGCCATCAATGTCCAGACAATTGTCCCAAGAAAGGTGAGAAACTTAAGATTATTTGAGTTGAGATATAGAAATAATGCAATTTCACTGGTTAATCCTTGATATAGGAAATATTTAACTATGTCCAATAAATGCTATGCAGTAGGCAGTGGTACTATATAGTACTCGATGCAGTAAGCAATATCAACTTTGAAGAAAGTATTGTATTTTACTATATTCTAAGATCTAGTCTACTGCTTAACATTATTATTATTATTATTATTATTATTATTATTATTATTATTATTATTATTATTATTATAATTATTATTATTATTATTATTATTATTAATATTGTTATTATTAACATTATTATTTTTATTATTATTATATTTATTAACATTATTATTATCATTATTATTATTATTATTATTATTATTATTATTATTATTATTATTATTATTATTATTATAATTCTCATTATTGATATTAGCGTCATCATCATCATCATCATCATCATTATAATCAACATCATCATCATCATCATTATCATCATGTTATTATTTTGCCCCACAACCCCTGAGAGGAGGGTCACAAGGTAGAGGGATGAGATACTGATTCAGAGTGCAAGGGTCATAGGTCATGTGAGGTCATAGTCTCTAATCTTTCTCTGTTGGTTGAGACCCATGTTGGATCAGCTTGTGTGTCTCATAGTGCGAACACACTTCCCAGACACAGCTCATCTCATTCACATGTGGAGCATACACAAAATCTAACAAATGTAGAAATATCTTGCGAAAAAATCTATTTTGAGAAATTTTGAATGAAAATTTCTGTAAATCTTGTTAATTATTGTTAAACCTAAGTTAAGTATTGTTTAACTTCGGTTTTAGATATTTTTTCAAATATTACTTTAGTTGGAAGATCGTGTATGACTCGGGTTGTAAATGGGTTAATGAATATCGCAACTATGAGCAACATCGCCGCGAACATTGGAGTTTGATACCCTGATACTCTGGACGTAGTTAGTGGTGTATCCCATTGTGACGCGCAGGAATCCATCCCCTCAGAGCAGGAGCTGGTCACATGCAGTTTAATGTAGTAGGAGAGATTGCGTCTCTGTGTAACAGAATGTTGGGTCGCAGGTTTGTGCGTGTCTTCTTCGCTGGAGTATTCTTGGTGTTTGTGGTATTCTGTCTCTCAACCTTCGCATCATGGAGCAAACCAAAGAGGTAGGTGAGAGGGTAGGTTTTAGACCGGGGCGGAGGGGGGGGGAGGGTTGTTGAGGTTTACCCTTTCTAACCAAAAAGATAGGCGAGAGGAGGGGGATGGGGTGTTGAGGTTTACCCCTTCCAACTAAATAGGTAGGTGAGAGGGTATCTTATTGGAGGGGGAGGGTGTTGATGTTTAAATACCCTTTCTAAACAAAAAAGTAGGTGAGAGGAGGGGGTACGGGAGTGGGGAGGGATGTTGAGGTTTACCCCTCTCAAACCAAAAAGGTAGATTAGAGGATGGGGAATAGGAGAGGTAGGGATGCTGATACCTACCTTCAAACCGAAACCACAGGTGAGAGGGTGCCTGTTGTGGGGAGGGGGGGGGGGGGAGTGTTGAGATTTACCCCTTAAAACCAAAAAGGTAGGTTAGAGGAGGTTTTCCCCTTCAAACCAAAAGTGTAGATGAGAGAGGGTGAGGGGGGGGGGGGGGGGTTGAGGTATACCCCCTTCAAACCAAAAAGGTAGATTAGATGGTATCTGTTGAGGAGGGAGGGGTGTTTAGGTATACCCCTTCAAACCAAAAAGGTAGGTGAAGAAGTGAGGTATTATGATTCATCCCTTAGAGGTCAGGGAAGGAAGGGGGGGGGGGTGAAATTGTAGAGTCTACCAAAAGGTAGGTGAGAGGTTTTATGTAGGGCAGGGTCTTCACCAGGATTTTCAAATTTTCAATCGTAAAATTTTTGGGAGCCCATATTTTCCAAGGAAGACCACAACAACATGTATTTATTTGTTGGAATAAGGCATGATATCCTTATAAAATGTCATAGGAATTATATTAAGGTGTAAAAACTTCAATTATATGCTTGAAATTGATATTTCAAGAAATTATTCACCAGGGGGTTATTTTTGAGGCCCTGACACCCTGCCGCTAAGGCTTTGGCTTAGAGGCTAGGGAAGGAAGGGGGTGGGGTAAAAATTGTGGAGCCTACCTTTCAAATTCTGAAATTCATTTGACTTACAGTCAGTACTGTTTATGAGATGAATTCTATCAACTAAGTCTGCATGTTGTAATAATAAAATCACAAAGCATTTGGACAAACTCTTCCACAAAATACAAAAAAAATCTTGTATATAATTGCTTCCCAGAGCATGATCCTTTAATATGTGAAAATCACAAAGCATGTTGTAAAACTTTTCCACAAAGTACAACGTTGTTGGCACAGTTTAAGTAATGGATGGTTTTGTTGACCCAGCTTGCTACAGTACACAAGACCTTCTGACATCAGTAATTTAACCCTTATGCTGCTGGCGGCTAAGTTGGCCAACACAAAATAATGCAAAAATCCTTAAAAATCACTGAAACCCTTGCATATGGGTACTCATATGAAAGAACTCATTGAGATCTATCTAATGAATACCAACATGACAGGGTTTAGATGATTTTCAAAAATCTTTGCGTTCTTGTGCTTTGGATGAAAGAAGCCTTAGCATTGGAAGGGTTAACACTCGATCCTCAGTCAGCTGTTGTGTTGTTATCATTGTCCTGATTAAGAATGGTGTCACATCTCTTGTCTTGATTATGTAAGGTTGGCTTTCAGTCAAAACTGGTGCAGAATAAACAGTCGTTTAACCCATTCACACTCAGAGTTCCTCTCGGAAGTGCCGTCTGCTACTTTTGAAAATAACTTGTGACTAAAGCGAAAGTTCACAAAATATTTGAAGGGAAGTTGTTGTTTGGCTTATGAACAACATTTCTCTTACAAATGTTTTCCAGAAAATGATTTTGTAAGTAAAATATTTCCAAATTCGTCAGGCCTGTTTTGGCTGTCCTGAGTGTGAATGGGTTAACACTTACACCGTTTAGGCTACTTTCGTCCTAAGCACAATGATGCAAAGATTTTTGAAAACCATCTAAACCCTGTCATGTTGGTATTCATGGGATAGCTCTCGCTGAGAACTCAGATGAGTACCCATGCGCTAGGGTTTCAGTCATTTCTCAGGTTTTTATACATCATTTTGTTATGGTTAAATTAGCCACCAACAAAAGAGTAACCGTTAACCCTTTACCCTGTATGCTGGTGGTGGCTAATTTAGTCAAAACAAAATGATGCAAAAAAAACTGAAAAAATGGCTGAACCCTGGCACATGGGTACTATTCTGAGAGTACTCAGCGGGAATTCTCTCATGAAAACCAACATGACAGGGGTTAGATGGTTTTCAAAAATCTTTGCGTCCTGATGCTTTAGACGAAAGAAGAAAAACTCTTACATTTTACTTAAGTATGGATTTCATACTTTCAGCTATACAGCTTTTTTTTTAATTAATTATATAAATATTTTGCTTAGCTTCAATGGCAAATATTATTTTGTATAGCCAAGAACTATGGGGTTAGTTGTTAGTTGGACTCCCCCCCCCCCCCCCCCCCCCCCCCAGGGACTTAGCTATGAAGAATTTTCAATTTTTACTTTTTGAGGGTGAAAGCCAACTATTTTTCTAACAAACCAACTTCCAGGACATGAATGAAGTGGTAATTGCCCTTTTTGACACAATAGGCCGTTCAATGTAGTTTGTATAAGGATTTGAAGTTGATTAGTAGCCAAATCTGGACAGGCAGAAATTTTGGAAGTGCTGTTTTGGACAGGCATTTATAAAACCCTTGCTAAGACCCTCCCCCCCCCCTCTAATGGGTTTTATCATGCACTGTTATCTTGTGATAATCAGTCATCTAAGCATCTTTTATCTACTGTTATGTTTAGTTTCAGAGTAGGAGGATCTTATCTTGAGGAGGTGTTTGATATCTCTGCTTCATATCATGTAACATTAGCTCACAATTGCAACTGACATTAATTACGTGTGGTTGTGGTTTCAGAGTTAGACAAATCTTACCCACATGCCTAAACGCTAACTCAAAATAGAACCAGTAACACCTAGGATCTACTGGTCCTGTAAAATTTTTACTGGTCCTACATTTTTTTTGACAAAACGAGAATACCAATGCATGAAATTCAAGACCAACATTTATTTTTATCTATTTGATCTTCATTTATTTAAAAAAAAAATTGGGGACATTTTTTAGGGGAACTTTGTTTACATGAATGTCCCCAAATGTTTAATGAGGTCTTTTTTTACTGACCCGAAGCTGTTTAAGGGATTTTTTCCTGGCCTTGGACCCTTCAAAAATCATGTAACATATCTGCTTAGGCATAAAAAAAAAGTTGTTTGTTTCCTGTAACCCTAAGTTTTTATTCAAAAGAATCCCTACCCCAAAGTTTTTTCTGCCCTCCCAACTCCCAATCAACGTAAAACATGCATAAAACACACATTTATGCCCAAACAAATAGTGAAAAAAAAAAGATTTTACCTACCTACCTACCCTATTTTTTTTCGGACCGTTACAGGAAACAAACAATATTTTTTTCTAGGCCTTATCATGATCTTAGATGAAGAGAGCATGGATCGGTCGCCAGAGACCAATTAGTATAGGACCCATTTTAAATCCCTTGCACCCCGAATCTCGCCTCAGTGTTACTTAACGTGGAGACAGACGGATGAGGGCTCTCGCGTTTGTTTACATTAGAGAGGAAGTTGCTCACGCACATGCGCAGAATGCATCTCCTGAGTGGTTCTCGTCAACACCTGGGCCAGGAGTCATGCCGAAGCGGTTGAGCGAGATCTGCTGGTTGCGTATCCTGTGATCCACATTCATGATGTAGTATTAATAAAATAATAATGTATTAATATAATATCATCATCATGTATGATTAGAGAAAGGAAGTATACAAGTGACATTTTTACCAATGACATGTACAGTGACGGTGAGTGACCCCTCTCATTTTGAACACCCAGAGATGTGAACTCCTTATGTGAACACAATTTCCTGGTCCTATTTGTATCTTTTTCATTATGAAAAAAAACTCTGAGATGTGAACACATGGCCTTAGCCAGCAGGGCGTCTGGATGTCTTTTTGGACACCCAAACCCTTAAAAAGTACCCCTCAGGACACCCAAAAGATTTTGTGATGAATTTCTCAAAATGTCAAGTTCAAGCATATAATTGATTTCTTTCATCTCCAGATAATTCTCATGACATTGCATAAGTATATCACACATTATTTTGATAAATTCATACATGTTTATGGTTGAAATCTGAGTATATTGTGGTCCCCCTTAAAAATTTGGACGCCTAAAAATTTTACATATGCCAATTTTGGGCACCCAGTTTCTAAATCCTGGCTAAGACCTTGTGTGAACACCCCCTAATGGGAACATTCATGACCTGGTACCATGGTGTTCACCTCTCCAAGGTTTAGATGGTTTTCAGAAATCTTTGTGTCCTTGTGCTTTAGGCGAAAGTCGCCTCAGTATTGGAAGGGTCATATTACCTACTCTATGCATCCTGTCTTTATGGCATCCTGAAATATTTTCACTGCCACTTATATTTTCTCTTGTTTCTCATATTCCAGGTATTTACCACCTCCGATCATGAGCGCCCTGAAAACCCACATGAGAACCCATGTAATATTTTCACCGCCACTTATTTTTCTCCTGTTTTTTGTATTCCAGGTATTTACCTCCTCCGAACATGAGTGCACCCAAAACCCACATGAGAACCCCGAATCTCGACGATCACGGAGCACCACGGGTGAGGGCACATAGAAATACACAGAGGTCGGCATCGGAGAGCTCCAACCCGTCCGACCCTGAACACGGGCGCACGCGAGACGAAATGAACGGGGCCATCGTTCCTCTCCCTCACGATAAAGGTCGCAGGCCGAGTCTCGAGGACGGCTCCGAGAAAGTCCTCACCTTCTTCTCCAATATGTCAACAGGGTAAGAAAGCAAGGGTATTTTTAGGGTTCGGTAACGGTTCTCGATTTGATACCAAATATCTCTATCAAGTAGGAAGGGTTGTCATACCCAACAGTAACAACAACTTTAAAGGGGAACTTGGGGAAGAGCGAATCATAGATTATGAAATTTCATGAACATAGCTCAATATCTGTCATTTGTACCTTTGTAGCCAGGGTTATTTTTAGGGATTTAACCATAACCAAATAAAGCTGGAAATACTAGATAATTCCGAGGATTATCCTTGGAAAATCCTAGGATTTCCTAGGAAATCTGAGCTTCATTTAGTAAGGGTCGAGTCTCGAGGACGGCTCCGAGAAAATCCTCACCTTCTTCTCCAATATGTCAACAGGGTAAGAAAGCAAGGGTATTTTTAGGGTTCAGTACCGGTTCTCGATTTGATACCAAATATCGATATTGAGTCGGAAGGGTTGTCATACCCAACAGTAACAACAACTTTAACGGGGAAGGTTTGACTTTCCCAGGAGCCAAGAGGCATATGCCCCTAGATTTTGCTGTGGGCCCCAAGATATTTTAGACTAGGGGCCCAAAATAGTATGTATATCAACCAGAAATCCTGTTTTTGACCACTATTTTTCATCAAAAGACCTTTACGGGCCCCTAGCCTAAAATCTAAGTGTCAGACCCTGCGAGTTGGGTAAGAGCAAATCATAGGTTTATATGAAAGTTCATGAACATAGCTCAATATCTGTCATTTGTACCTAAGAAAGCCAGGGCCATTTTTAGGGATTTAACCTTTACCAAATAAAGCTGAAAATACCAGGTAATTCCGAGGATTATCCTTGGAAAATCCTAGGATTTCCTAGGAAATCTGAGCTTCATTTAGTAAGGGTCGAGTCTCGAGGATGATTCCGAGAAAATCCTCACCTTCTTCTCCAATATGTCAACAGGGTAAGAAAGCAAGGGTATTTGTAGGGTTTGGTACCAGTACTTAGGGCTGTGCTCATCAGCCATTTTTTTGCGATCCTTTTAATTGCCTAATTTTTCGCGACGTCGATTTTCTCAATTCGATTCTGTCGCGCGCTGTAGTGCTTGGAAAAGTGTGGTGGGGGCCGGACCATCACCATGTAAAATACATTGCGTGGCCCTCTCCACACTTTTCCAAGTACTACCGCGCGCGATAGTATCTATGGTAGTGCAGTTTCAATGGCGGCCCACTGTGGCCGGCTCAGCGCCGCAGTCTTTTTAAAGAATAGGGTAGGCTCTTTTGTATTTTGGGGGTAGGGAAAACAATGGAGGTAGGGGGGGGGCCGTATCGAGTTCGGCAATCGATGTCCTCTCATGTTGAACATCGATCTTACGACTTTGCCGATGTGTTGTGCTTATCGAGCCCAGCCCTACCAGTACTCGCATACCTGTCAACTCCACTGATTTGAGCAGTACTCTCCTGATTTCAGACCTCAAATATGCTCTCTACTGATAGAGCACCTGATTTGAAAAAATCTTCAGATTAGCTACTGATTTGCCAACTTACAAAAATCATCTACCCTTCTTCAAATATAAATTCATTTTCTAGCCAAAAGCCAAAAAAATTCATAATATGCTGAACATAAAAGTATTAGATCTTGAAAGATCATACAATGAAAGTGTTGTTGATGGTGATATTTTCAGTTCCAAAGCTATCTGTGTGTTCTTGATAACTGTGTGTATATCATCATACAGAAGTTGTGATCTGCTACATAAAATTAAAGTTATCCCATCAACATACGTGTACATGATTATCAATTGTAAAGGCACATTCCTTAAGCAAAAGTACTAACCTGGCCCCTAGTGGCCAGAATTGGAACTAAACAAAATAAAACCGAAAGAGGCCGCAATAGTAAACTGCCTGAAATCTCCTGATTTTGGATTGTTGAATGTTGACAGGTATGTACTCCAGGGCTCGAAATTGAGATTTTTTCCAGGGAGCCCAATTGCATCCTCATAAGCTTCATAAAAGTGTTCAGTATATCAAACAATACATATTTGGGCTCCCTGCATATATTTGAGGGAGCTACAGGAGCATTCAAGGGAGCCCTCGGCACCCCCTAATTTCAAGCCCTGTACTCGATGTAATACCAAATAGGAAGTAGGAAGGATTGTCAAACCCATCAGTAACAACAACTCTTAACCCTTTTAATGCTAAGGCTACGTTCGTCCAAAGCCTAAGGATGCAAAGATGTTTAAAAACCATGTTAACCCTGTCATGTTGGTATTCAATAGAAAGCTCTCGCTGAGTGCTCTCAAATGAGTACCTATGTGCCAGAGTTTCAGTTATTTTTCAGGTTTTTAGTATCCCTTTGTATTGGCCAAATTAGCCACCAGCAGCATAAGGATTAAAGGCAATTATTTCTCATAATATTGCTCTGGTTTTGATATACATGTATAACCATACTTAGGCAGTAAATTTGGAGCAGACATGAATAGATTAAGCCTTTAACCCATTAATACTTAGAGCGGCCAAAAGCAGCCTGGCAATTTTAATGAAATCTTGCAAACAAAACGTAATTAGGAAAAATATTTGACGGAATAATATTATTCAGAATATTACTAACAACTTTCCTCCAAATATTTTGTAAAATAATTCCCAATTCCAAAATAATTGCCAAAAGTATCAAAATTCCAGACAACAATTTCTGGTGGGGCGCTTAAGCATTAATGGGTTAAAGCTTAAGTGTTCCTCTAGAAAGTGTTGGCTGGATCTGTGATACTTCTGGCAATAACTTACTAGTTAATGATTTCACCAAATAAATGTTAGCAGTGTGGATTGTCACAACACCTCACATGTCAACCATTTATGCTCAAGTGTTACTCTTGAAATTTCCGTTTCGATCTCCAATACTTTTAACAATGACTTTGGAATCAAGAATTATTTTACAAAATATTTGAAGGAGAGTTGTTGGTGATGTTCTAATTAACATATCTCCTTCAAATATTTTTCTTATAATGCTTTTACTTGCAAGATTTCATCAAAATTGGCAGACTGCTTTTGGCCACTCTGAGCATTAACAGGACCTTTGTCCTTCGAACACCTGTCTAGCTTGAATATTGAACATCAAATCTGGTTCTAAAGAAGTATTTGTATTTTGTTCTTTTCTAGTTTTTGTGATATTAAGTTGCAAGAAGATGGTGGCATTCCTGTCCTACCCTTCCTTGAGGCATGCAGGGGCTCAATCCTCATATTTGGTAAGTTTGTAATTATTTTTCCTATATATGGTCGTTTTACCATATTTGGTAAGTCTTTTTCCCATGTTTGGTATCTTGCAATATCTTTCCTATATTTAGTCATTTTACCATATTTGGTAAGTCATTATACCATATATGGTAAATCCTTTTACCATATATGGTATCTTGCAATATCTTTCCTATATTTGGTCATTTTACCATATTTGGTAAATCATTATGCCATATATGGTAAGTCTTTTTACCACATTTGGTATCTTGCAATATACCATGTTAACCTATTCATGCCTATTTTGGTGATATCTATTTATCAAAAGCAGATTTCTGAAAGTTTTTTGAAGGATAAATATTGATCAAAATCCAATCCAAAATTCTCCTTCAAGTGTTTTGCGAAGATGTGATTAGTTTCCAAGTTATTTTGAAATGTATCCAAGGTCCAGACGACATTTGTCGATGAGAACTCCAGGCATGAATGGGTTGAATAAGAACTGTGGTAGCCTAGTCTTACCCTGCATTGAGGCATGCAGGGGGTCAGTCCTGATATTTAGTATGTAGGAGTATCTTTCCCATATTTGGTAAGCCAGAAATGTTGTAGTTTTACCATATTTGGTATTTTGCCATATTTGGCAACACTTGCCATTTTCTTGTGTTTCACCATATTAAAGGACAATTCCACCATGTATAAAACAGAGCCCCAAATAGTTTCTTATGGTATTCTCTACTTAAACCCAAGTTCCCACCAGTACCAACCTTCAACAAGAAGTATATTGCTGTTTGAACACCTCCTAATAGATACAAAATAGAGGCACTGGGGGCGGCCATTTTAGCCTGTTAATAGCCTCAAAGCAGGCTGTTGGTGCGACTAAGTCATTAGCAGTTACCTTACCATAAGAAAGTATTTGGGCCTCTGTTTTATACATGGTGGAATTGTCCTTTAAGCTGCTTTATTCAGAAGTGCAGTGGCAGCTGCACATTGTCTTTGTTGTAATGATAGTATTTTTAGATTAGATTAAGTTAGATTTGGCAAGTTACATTCCTCAAGGAAGATCCTTATCATTGGACTGAGTTACCCCCTTTAAATAAATATTATTATTATTATTATTATTATTATTATTATTATTATTATTATTATTATTATTATTATTATTGTTGTTATTATTATTATTATTATTATTATTATTATTATTATTATTATTATTATTATTATTATTATTATTATTATTTTTATCATTATTATTATTATTATTATTACTATTTGTTAAAATCTTTATGGGTCTTTATGCTGACTGTTTCCCAAATTTGAATATGGTTTCCATCTTTCAGACAAACTCAGCGCCACAGCATTTGCCCCGGTGAAAATGGACGTCGCTGGAAACATACGGGTAGGTCACTAACAGAATCTGGTCGTACCCTTGATCGTAAACTGATAGCCAGGAAGCTAGCCCACAATAATAGAACGGAATTGAGAAATCCAGGGGTCCAGCTAACCACTAGCCCCAGAAAATTGTGTGGGGCTATAACAGTATTTGTTTTTGTAGCCCGGCTGTGCATTCAAGTAGTGGCTGTGGGGTGCAGCTGTACAGAAGATTGGAAGAGAAGAAATCTTCTAGCGAATTTTTCCTGAACCTGTTACCAGCATGTGCGCTTAAACGAAAAAAATATGTTAATAGAATTAAATGATTGACAGTTGTATAACTCCTGAGACCCCTCCAAATATTTTTAAAAGAAAATTCTACATTTTGCAGACATGTTCAGATTTCCCAGGCCATGCTAGTGTTTTAGATAATACATGTCTTAACCCATCCACACTCAGTTTCTCTAGAAAGTATCGTCTGCTACTTTCATACTTTTGAAAATAACTCAAAATCAAAAGTTCTCAGAATAATTGAAGGAGAGTTGTTGTTTGACCTCTGGTTAAAAAAATGCTTTTGTTAGAAAAATATTTCCAAGATTGTCAGGCCTGTTTTGGCCGCTGTGAGCATTAATGGGTTAATAAGAAATTACAATACTTATCTTTTCCACTTGTGAAATATGTATCCAAAACTTCTTTTCTGTAGGAAATATAACAAAAGTACTCTAAGTAATTTTAAAGAATGTTTATTTCAGAGGGTTTTCCCCTCGAGCAAATATATAAGCATTATGGCATGTTACCATAGTAACAAGGCATGATTATTTTTCAGTAAAGTTTTGAACAGATGATTTTGTATACAGTTTTCTTATACAGACCGTTGTCATGGCGATAGAGTCTTAATATTGAAATATATAAAGAATCCATCTGTTTATTGGTTTAATTTTTGATTTGTATGTTTTAGAAAAATGGTAGATATTATTTTTCTGGTGTTTATACACAAAAATATTGCTTCCCAATAAACTCCAGAAATACAAATATTCAATGCTTTGTTTGATATTTTTGTAGAAAATTCAACAGAAATACTCAACACATCCGATAGAATTCCGCTCCTTACAACGCATTATAGAGCGGGAGATTGAGGAGAAACACGAAACAGAGTCCAATTCTGCAACAGTTGCTCTTCTCTGGTTAAAAAGGTAAGCTAATGGGGCTACGATGATTATCGATAAAGTCATTAACAGGATCTTAGCTAGAATTTAGGAAGTCTGTGCCCAAAATTGGTAATTGTAAAAAAAATTTCAAGTAGGGCCCCAATATACTCAGATTTCAACCATAGAAATGTACAAGTAAACTCATTTGAATAAGGCATAATATCCTTATACAATGTCATGGGAATTATTTTTTAATGAAAAAAAATCAATTATATGCTTGAGATCGACATTTTAAGAAATTCCTCACAATAGAATTTGAGTGTCCTGAGGACCTCAGGGTCTGGGTGTCCTAGAGACATCTAGACGCCCTGCTGGCTAAGACTACGAAGTCATTGAGGTTCCTTGGGTGGTACCAGTACCGTATTGTACCTTTTCATTCCTATGGATACTCTTAACAGTACTGACCACTCCCCAAAAAGCATGCATCTTTCCCTAATGCTAAAATTTCTCAATTCTCCTGTGATTTCATGAATATGATTATCTGGACAAGTTTGAAGAGTTTTGCAGAGAGAAATATTCTTGCCCAATTTCTATCTTCCAGGGCAGAAGAATTAGAATTCTTAATTTCATCCTTTTCTATCTTCCAGGGCAGTAAAACTCCTGATTTCACCCTTTTCTATGTTCCCGCTCAGGAAAATTCCTAACTTCACCCATTTCTATATTTTCAGGCAGTAAAATTCCTATTTCACCCTTATCTATATTTTCGGGCATTAGAATTCTTAATTTCACCCTTTTCTATATTTTCGGGCAGTAAAATTCCTAATTTCTATAATTTTGGGTAGTTAAACTCCTGATTTCACCCTTTTCTATGTTTCCATACATAAAATTGGATCCTAATTCCTAATTTCACTCTTTTCTTTATCTTATCTCAGTGAAATTCCTACTTTCACCCTTTTCTATATTTTCGGGCAGTCTTATTTTAAATTTCACCCTCTTTTATATCTCTGCACAGTGGAATTCCTAATTTTATCCTTTTCTATCTTCCAGTACAGTAAAATTCTTATTATATTTTCGAGCAGTAAAATTCCTAATTTCACTATTTTCTATCTTCCAGGGCAATAGAATTCCTAATTTTACCCTTTTCTCTATTCCACGGCAGTAAGATTCCTAATTTCACCCTCCACTATATTTTCGGGCAGTAAAATTCCTAATTTCCCCCTTTTCTATATTTTCGGGCAGTCAAATTCTTAATTTCACCCTTTTTTATATCTCAGCACAGTAGAATTCTTAATTTCACTCTTTTCTATCTTCCAGTGCAGTAAAATATCTAATTTCACCATTTTCTATATTTCCATGCAGTAAAATTGCAATTCCCCCTTTTCTATCTTCCAGTGTAGTAAAATTCTTACTATATTTTTGTGCTGTAAAATTCCTAATTTCCCCCTTTTCTATTTTGCAGGGCAGTAGAATTTATTCGCGAGTTTCTCCATGAGGTGCAGAAGGGGGAGGAGGATCTCTCTGTGTGCGCAACAAACGCTTATTCACATTCCTTGAAGCCCTTCCACGGCTGGGTGGTACGAGGTGTTTTCGCTGTAAGTACTGTATACAACATTAACCCATTAACCCTTATGCTGCTGGTGGCTAATTTGGCCAATACAAAATGATGCAAAAAAATGTAAAAAGACTGAAACCCTGGCAAATGGGTACTCATATGAGAATACTCACCAAGAGCTATCAAATGAATACCAACATGACAGGGTTTAGATGGTTTTGAAAAATCTTTGCACTCATGTGCTTTGGACGAAAGTAGCCTTAGCATCGGAAGGGTTAATGCTGAAGAGTTCCATGAGAAATGGTCGTCTGGATTCATGATGCTTTTGACAATAACTTTGGAAGAAAGAATGATATTACAAAATATTTGAAGGAGAGTTGTCGGTTATATTCTGATCAACATTTCTCTCTCAAATATTTAGCCAATTATGCATTAGCATGGAAGATTTCATCCAAATTGTCAGGCTGGTTTTTGCCGCTGTGAGTATTAATGGGTTAATTTGGAGTGCTAAAAATTTTACTCTACTCTACTCTACCTCCTTGCAGGAGGGTATTTGTGCTACTTTAAATTCATACATTCAAGCACTCAAGCAAAGCGGATACAAAAACAGAATATCTATTTAAAGAGTATTATTTTGGCGCTATCATTGTTAGCGCGATAATAGCGAAAATTAATTGCCCATAAAAGATATCTGTTATACAGTACTAGGGATCGTAGTTGGTCCTAGTTATTTATAAATTAATTTACTTTATCTATTACTTTTATTTTCAATTTTTTTTATTCATGTATTTTATTTGTTTTTTCTATCTTATCATTTGTTTAATTCTACGATTTTATCTATTTTACTCATTTTATTTATTTGCTTATGCTTTAGTTCATTTTATTCCCTTTACTTGCTTATGTAAGGATATCTTCAGACATAAATGTGATAATTGAGCTATCTTGACAAGGATAATAGCAACCCAGAAACGTATGAAAAAAATGAACTTGAATCCATGACCTAATTAAACTACCCTAAAAAGAATTTTTAAAATGACCTTGAACTCCATGACCTAATTGAGCAATCCACAAAAGGCTAAGAAAAATGAAAATGTCTTGATTTTTATGACCTAGAAATTGAGCAATCAAGGGAAAAATGAAAGAAAATTATCTTGATTGCCTAATTGTCTAATTCTAAAAAGAATAAGGAAATTGACCTTCAACTCCATGACCTAATTGAGTGACCCAAAAAAAGAATGAGAAAAATGACCTTGAACTCCATGACCTACTTAAACAAGCCTGAAAGGAATAAAAAATAAATAAATGACCTTTAACTCCATGGCCTAATTAAATGACCCAGAAAAGAAGAAGATAAATGACCTTGAACTCCTTGACCTAATTGAGGGACCTGGAAAAGATATATTTTTTTAATGACCTTGATCACTTTCCTCTTTGTTTTTCAGCTTGCCGTCAAAGCTGTCCCGTACAGAAAAGAATTCCTCGAGCATCTTTGCGTGAAAGCGGAGGATATCGAACATCCAAACTTCGATAAAAGTCTCCGGGAAGATATGGAACATTTTATCTCCGCAATCGATGTACTCACAAAAATTCTCAATGACTTTTACTCAAGCAAAGACCTAGACTCGCGAGAACAAGTATAATAATGGCTACCTGGTTACCGTAAATTCTCTGTAATTTGGGGCACTTTTTGATAATTACAGTATATTTGGGTTGATGATGGCCAGGTGTTCTGAAAATACAGACAAAGCAGAGTTATAGTCGCACAAATTTCCATAAATGACAACCAGCAAGGGTGGCCCAGATTTCCCTTAAATTATTTTGCACAATAATTATAGTGGCCTAAATTCTTAGGGTGGTCTAAATTACCGAGAATTTACAGTATATTTCAATGATATTCAAACTCAAATGGTGCATACAGGCACTAACATAAGTACTTGCCCGTTTGCCTCTGTGAGTGCGTTTTTGAAAAAAAGGTCTTTCGGAAATGTACATTTTAGTTTGTACTTTCCTGAGTAGGCAAGCTAATGTTCTGAGAATTACACATTTTTGAAAAGGAAATGGCACAAATACCCATAAATATGCAAACAGTGCACCAAAAAAAGTAGGAAATGATTTTCAAATCATTACATCCATGATAAATAATACATGCCATTCCAGTATATCTTATAACTTATTTTGGGCAATTTTTTTGGACAAGTAGTTGAAAATCATTAACTACTTGCCCATTATGGTAAGTTAGTTCTGGTACTTATGTTGGTGCCTGATATGGGGCAAGTTTTTGTCTATGTAGAGATGAAAGTCTTGAATAGCTGCCCATTCAACTCCATTATAATGGTAGTTAATACAGATGACATTTATGTTTGGAATCCAGAAATTGGTTGGGATTTTATGATTAGCTCAATTATGCTTTTAGCAGCCAAAAATGGCTATGGCAATTCTAGTGAACTCTCTGTCTCCCTGATAAATATTTGGAGGAGAAATGTCTATCAGAACGCAGCCTACAACTCTCCTTTGGAAATATTGAGAAGCCATGTATCAAAATATTTTAACCCTTTTGCTGCTGGTGGCTAATTTGGCCATTACAAAATGATGCAAACAAGCTGAATAATGACTGAAACCCTGGCACATGGGTACTTACTATGAGTATTCAGCGAGAGCTATCCAATGAATACCAACAGGACAGGTTTAGATGTTTTTCAAAAATCTTTGCATCCTTGTGCTTTGGATGAAATTTGCCTCAGCATTGGAAGGGTTAAAAGTATCAGAGAAGCAGACAACAAAGTAAGAGGAATACTCGAGAATGAATGTGATAATTTTCACATTTACCCTTTTTTTGGGGGGGGGGGGGTGGCATTTTTTAAGGGGGGGAGGGGGAGATTAAGCGCCTCATTTGTCATGGTCCAAGCACTGGACATCTGAAATGGTGGCATTCACTGCATTCTGTCTCCGAACCATTCAGGTACCTGTATCCCTTCACTGTTGTATGCATGTACTACTAGAGTGAAGTGACCTGAGGCACCAGTTGAAAATAACTTTGTTATTAAGCATAAATTTGCAAAATATTTGAAGGAGAATTGTAGATATAGTTCTAATTTATAATTCCCATTCAAATATTTTCTGAATACATGTATTTCTTTTGTTAGAGAGATATCGCCTAAATAGTCAGGCGGTTTCAGCTGCTACGGGCACAAATAGGTTAAACTTCATATGACAGAAAGGTGAGTATAAACAAAAAAAACTTCCTATTCAAGAATAACCTCCAGGCATGAAAGGGTTAATCTTGTAATTCAGCATGACAAGGGTTAATACTTTCGCTTGCTTTATTTTCCTACTGTTTCTGCACAAGCACAGACATAAGCTTGGTTTTGACGGCACAGATAGCTTGTGTTAATTAGAGGTGGTTTTAGTGTGATATTATTTAGATTATACGTAGAGAGTGATAAGTCGACTCTTGTCATGTTGGGTGTCTGAACTGTGTAACTCTTCAGGGCTGTTCCATTTTTAAAAAAGTTGTGGGGGGGGGGACTGGAATCACTGGGTATTCCGCATTTGGGTGAGGGGGAGGGGCATATTGGATAACCTAAGACTTTGTTGAATACATACATAACTGCCGAAAGAAATCAATTCCTCTCATTAATAAAATCCTGGTTAAGGTTGTTTCGTGTTTTTGTGATCTTACTTACAACCAAATGTCATGCTTCAATTTGAATTAAAGTGGTGATCAGCTAGGATTTAAAAACTGAATGTCCAAAAGTAACAATTGTGAAATTTTTGAGCATCCTATTTTTCAAGGGAAACCACAATATACTCGGATTACAACCATAGATATGTATTCACTTATCAAAATAAGATATTATGTCCATAGGATTATATTGAGGTCAATATAATCAAATAAATGCTTGAAATGGAAATTTTAAGAAATTGCTCTCAAAAAAATGTTGGTGTCCTGAGGGGTTATTTTTGAAGGTTTGGGTGTCCAAATAATACCCAGACACCCTGCTGGCTAAGCCAAAAAGGTTGTCAAAGTCAGTCTGTGTACCATCGTATTCTCATTCTGTTGCTGCTCCCCTCAATCTACTGCTCTGTCTCCCAGGTCAAGAACAGATGCATATTGGGGGACATGAAAAATTCGATATCAATATCCTCACGAATGTCGATCACCAGATATGCAACCAGCATATCTCACTCAACAGCCTTGGCATGACTCCTAGCCCAGTTGTTGACAAGAACCACTCAATAGGTACATTCTGCGCATGTGCGTGGTAACTTTCTCTTTAATGCAAACAAATATGAGAGCCCTCTTTCGTCTTTGTCTCCTAGTGACGTCACACTGAGACTATATTGGACGAGATTGTGTGTCCAGGGCTTTATAATTGGTCTGTGGCGACATATCCATTATCTATTCATCTAAGGTATCATGAAGTAAATCTTAAAGGTGTTAAATTTATAGGAGAACAAAGGCAAATTGATGAATGTAATAATGACAAAAGAACATGGATGTATTATCAACTTTTAGCTTTTACAATTGAAATACATTACCTGTTCATATCTTGAAACTTGCCTTAGTTTCCCTCGATGGCAATAGGTGGCGCTGTCCATTGCCCACTATCTTGAATCCTCTTGCAATTGTTAGCACTCCAAAATGAAACATTGCATTACAGGCTCAGAGATTTCTGATTCTTTTAGTAGTCACTGAACAAATCTTTGAAATTAATGGATGCACCTAAGATGAATAAAAACAAGTGGATATGTAACAGCCAGTCAACCTAAACAACCTGGCTGTGGCGAATAGCCTAAAAACGTTCTGCGCATGTTGGTGCACAGCCTTCTTTGTAATGTAAACGATACGGGAGATCTCATTGATCTTTGTCTCCTAGTGATGTCACTCTTAGGCCAGATTCAAGACCCCTGGGGTAGCTAGGTCTTCACTGTAGCGCATATATTAATAGGCCTCTCGCTACATATCCATTCTTTTATTCATTTAAGGTACACACTGAACAAATCTTTTTTTTTAATTGCTGCCATTGGTAATTGATGTATGTCCAAAATGATATATTACCAATACATTTGATTTATAAGGGCAGTATGTATGAGACATTAAAACAATGGTAAACCAATGCATTTGATATAAGCATGTGTTTTTGAACAGGTTGTGAATATATTGCTTTTGTTATACTCTGACTGTACGTTATGTTCTCATATGAAATAAGTGGAACGTATGTATATCTTTTAAAATGTTAACCCATTCATGCATGTCGCAGTCATAGATATCCTGCCTTTTGTCATAAGTTGTTTGCAAAATCAAATTTTAAAAATATTGCAGGAGAAATGTTGATCGGTACTCAACGAGAAAGCCTCCTTCAAATGATATCTTAAACCTTTCCAATATGGTGGCTACTTTCGTCCAAAGGACAAGGAAGGAATTTAGCTTAAAGTGGCAAAAAAGTGATAATAACAATGAATCCATTTCTTGCCCTTCCATTCAACCCATTGCGTAGGTCTCTGAGCTTGTTCCAGAATGAATGGAGACTATGATGACGATATATATTATTTATGTGTGTATGTTTGTGTGTGTTTGTTGTGTGTGTTTATATATATATACACATGTATATA
>OZ012699.1:30284534-30290542 GCA_963942565.1 Maea johnstoni
TCAGTTTCTCTAGAAAGTATCGTCTGCTACTCTCATACTTTTGAAAATAATTTGAAAATAAAGAAAAAGTTCACAAAATATTTGAAGGAGAGTTGTTGCTTGGCTTCTTATTATCATGTCTCCTTCAGATATTTTCCCAAACATGGTTTTGGTAGAAAAATATTTCCAAATTTGTCAGGCCTGTTTTGGCTGCTCTGAGTGTGAATGGGTTAATAAAGGCGATTTACCAGCGGTTCAGTCTAACGCAAAGAATAACTTCCATTTATAACCCACTATTGAGGAGGTGCATTGATGCGATTTAACCAAAACAGTTGATAAACGTACGTTATCCTAAGTATATAATGCTTTGAAAAAGGAACAGATTCCAAACATCATCAATGTTAAAACTGACACTAAGAAATTTTATTTTCAAGAAAAATACAGACATTACATCAGAGGTAAAGGGAAAATATTTGACAAACAATACATGCAACTGACTAATGGATATGTGACAACATAGTATTTATACTCATATATTTCTGCATTGTATACATAGAGCAGTATCGACTATTGGTAAATATATCTTTGTACCGTGTGTTGACATGTTGGAGCTGAGATTAGTAGACCGGGGATGTATTTCTCTGGTTGGAGGAGGACAATTAAAATGATTAGGAGAAAGGTACAGAGGACATATTGCAAGAAGTTGGTTAAGTCTAAATAGTGGGGTAAATGCGCCCAAATTAGCATCTCTTTGACTAAACCTTAGATGACCAAACACAAGTGGATTCGAAACCAGCCGGCCAACCTGAACATGCTAGCCGTAGCCAGCGTCAACTAATAGCCGCTAATAGGCCAAAATTGGTGCTCTGGGCACCCCCAGCTGGTGGTGGAGATAAAGTTTCTCGGTAATGTAATCGATGCAAGAGCCCTGATTGGTCCTTGTTCCCACGTGACCTCGCGCTGATGCCTTATCTGGTACTCCTGGCATGAGTCCAGCACTTAACTATAGGGCATATAGTAATTGGTCTCTCGCTACATATCCATTCTTTTCTTCATCCAAGACTAAACCCACCAAGGGATATGTTTAGTGGGAAGTTAATAATTTCGCTAACTATGCAACAGCCGTTGCAACCATTATATTTGAGAGATAACATACCATTGTTACTACTTAAATCGCGGAAATGATTTATTTTTCTATCAAAACATATTTTTCACTGCACACCAATTTAATATTCGGTATCTATGATAACAAGGGACATTAAGGGGAGAGGTTTATTGGGTAGTTTAGCATCTCGCTCACTATGGAACAGCCGTTGCAAACATTAATCATGAGAGATAACATACACTTGTCGCTATTTACATCGCGGAAATGATTTATTTTATTATCAAAACATATTTTTCAGAGCACATCAAACTAATCCTCATCATCTATGATAACAAGGGAATATCATGTCATCAATATACGTTAACCCATTCACACTCATGAGTTCCTCTCGAAATATCGTCTGCTACTTTTATTACTTTTGTAAATAAGTTGGGAATGAAGCGAAATTTCACAAAATATTTGAAGGAGATTTGTTGTTTGTCTTCTGATCAACATTATTTCTTTTTCAAATATTTTCAAAAAATGCTTTTGTAAGGGAAATATTTCCAAAATCGTCAGGCCTCTTTTGGCCGCTCTGAGTGTAAATGGGTTAACTCTTTGAGTACCACATAAAGCGCAGAATATAGTAAAGGAGTGGCATCCCCTGATTACAATCTTCTGCGTGAATATCCTAATTCATAACTAAACAGCCATTCACACTCAGAGTTCCCCAGATAAGTATCGTCTGCTATTTTCATACTTTTGAGAATAACTTGGAAATAAAGCAAATTCTCACAAAATATTTGAAGGAGAGTTGTTGGTAATATTCTGATAAACATTTCTTCTTCAAATATTTTTGGTAAAAACGCTTTTGTGAGGAAAATATCAACAAAATAGTCAGGCCTGTTTTGGCCGCTCTGAGTGCCAATGGGTTAATTCACAGAGTAAAGACTAAGTAGAGATCTAAGTGTACACAGGTGATTGCTGCCTCTGCCATCAAAATATATTTCAATTTACTAAGGAAATGTTAACACAACATTGTAACATGTAACATAGGCATGAACCAATCTTTTCATGGATGTCTGCATAGTAGATAAGTAAAAATGATAAGAGATACAAGTGGAACTTTAAAAAGAATCATAATTGCAGAAACCGTTTTTTTTTTCCTTTTTTTGCCACTTAGGAAAATATTCCAACGTCACTTAATTTCTAAGATGTACTAGAAATAGTGTTATGCTCGTCAACATTTTTTTTAAATTTAAAAAATGGGGGGGGGGGGGGGAGTTCATCAGTTCATCATGCCGGAACATATTTATAACAAAAAGGACAAAATAAAGAGCGGAGGCACAAACTATTACAGAATCCAAAGTAAAGGTATAATTTCACATAAATAACATTGGACATTCAACCACATATTACCATTCCTCATGTGCAGTATCACGGAATAGTTCTAATGTGAGTTTATTGGTGAATTTCAAAGAGTGTGTCCTATTTCAAAGGAATCTCTGTAAAGAGCCTTAAAATGAACAACGGGCAAGTTATGAAGCTACATACAGCCCTTACGATAGGCCCACGCTGGTATGTTTTATCATGGAGTAAAGTAGGGCAAGGTTCTAAACTACAGGGCAGGTTCAAAGGGAAGTTATGGTTGCTAGTTCCTCCGCTTGCCACCAGGGACATATTTGGATGTCATACCTCGTGTAACTATATGGCTAACAATAGGCCACGTGCCCTTACACGTGTAGGTGAGAACATTAATTTCTATATGATATGGTAAACTAGTAGCTAGGAATTTAGAATTTCGATTTGCGTCACCTTTTCTTGCCATATTGCGGCTACATCGTGATTAGCCAGCTGTAACTGGTGGAGAAAACTGGAGTACCCGACGAAACCACCGCCTTACCCCAAGTCAGTGGCAACTTTTTCACATGCCCCGGGATGGATGCGAACCCTATGGCATGCCTTTTGCACATTTATTCAACATGTGCAAGGGACACACAACATGTTAAAAAGGCATGCAAGGTTGAGGCACGATGTTGGAAAGAGGGGCTAGTTTTCTGAGTTTTAGTGTCAACCTGAAAATTGGAGGCAAGATGGAAAAATGGATACAACCTTGGCCCCAAAATATCCTGTGGTTTTAAAATGAATATTTATGAGTTCAGTTAGGTCATATTAATAGTTCTAACAAGTTTCTGTCACCTATATATAATATATTCTGTTTTCCCCTACCGAAAAGACTAATAAATACAACATAAAAAACTTCCATCCATTCTCCGCAACTAGTACTAGAGACTATCTGGAGAACGGTGTATAGTACAGTTCTGCATGATGCTTTGACTTAATATCGATTTCAAATAGAATACATATTATTGATGAAATTGACAATTCGATAACACTCATTTTTCACAGTGAATTAACGTTTAATCTGTAGAACATTGTAGATACAGCTTGTGTTATCCACTTTAAACATGTGGTATTATTATCAACTGAAGTCCTCCGTCGGCCGTTGAGACTCGTACGTGCTACCGGCCCCAGAGGACACGAGAACAAAAGGTTAAAGATCAAGGCAACAGGTACAGGCAGACGCTACTTCTGACTCGCGATGACGTCGATTCTATGACCTAACTGAACTCATAAATATTCATTTTAAAACCACAGAATATTTTGGGGCCAAGGTTGTATCCATTTTTCCATCTTGCCTCCAATTTTTCAGGTTGACACTAAAACTCAGAAAACTAGCCCCTCTTTCCAACATCGTGCCTCAACCTTGCATGCCTTTTTAATATGTTGTATGTCCCTTGCACATGTTGAATAAATGTGCAAAAGGCATGCCATAGAACCCAGACAGTGGTGAGAGACAGCTAGTAGTCAGTGGCAACACCTTAAATCGCACGGCCATCAGGGTAGGGCCTGCCTAGTCGCTAGGCTAGTTAGAGTCCCTGCATGTAGATAAAGATAAGCGAGGTACCTTGCTGCACCATGCTAAAGCAGTCGTCGAGTACTTATCCAATGATTTGTTAGCCTACATTTTATGCAACCCATTTCCCTAAAATCACGAACAGTGGAATAACAAACCTACTCGTCGGCTAAACTAGGCTTAATTTAAACTTCACTTATAATATCGAGCCCTGAAGTGCAATGATGTTCTGAAAACCATAAACAACTGGCTAGCTAGTATCAAAACGTATGCCATGTAATAAAGTGGCGAGTAATCAAATACAATATGCAAAATACACCACGCCAGTTTCCTGTTACCATGAAAATAACTGGCGCAGGACCATAGCCAGCAAGGTGTGAGGGTGTCTTTTTGGCAGCCTGGTCCACAAAAAATGCCCATTTTGGGGGGACAAGAACCCCTATTTCTTGGTCAGAATTTTTGGAAAATATGAGGTACAAGTAGATATTTTGAAAAGTCTTATCTTATATAATCTTATATGATAACTAAAATATTTGATAAAGAAATAAAGCATATAATTACTTGATTTGTCAATGTATATGGTCACTCTTATGACTTATTCTTGTTCACTGAGGGGGTTTGGACACCCTGTCTTCTTGAAACCCGATTTTGGACACCATGTTATGAAAATAACTAAGACCTTGATACTGAGGTTTGGCGTTTGGCAGCGGGAGTAAACTTCATATTCTGGACCACGAAAGTCGATCAACGGATATGCAACCAGTAGATCTCGCTCACCAGCCTCGGCACATCTCCTAACCCAGCTTTTGATGAGAAACACTCAAAAAGGTGCGTTCGGCGCATGTGCGGGAACAACTACCCCTATGCTGTAAACAATTACGAGGGCCTTTATTCGTCTGTCCCTTGGTGACGTCACACTGAGGGGAGGTTAGGTGTGTCCGGGGCCTTACCAGTGGCCATTTGGTGATTGCGCTGTGGCGACCAATCCATGTTCTATTCATCTAAGCCTGGACCTTAGATGATATGACAACGGTAATAATCTTGATCACCTGGACCCTAGATGGTACTCAAGAAGTATAGCAAAGGCAGTAATCTCGACTCCTGGACCTTAGATGATTGGGGCTGTATCTATAAGTAGGCAACGATAGTAAGCTAGATTACCTGTATAAGTACTGGGGCAACGGTAGTAGGCTATATTATCTGGGACAGAGAAAAACTCATATCATATCTTCTTTGATATCATCATGGAGCTGTTGATCGCGTACGGATTTGCCTCAGTCGTGGTACTTCTGACATGGCTGGCCCTGCGGAGACACGTGCGAATCCGGAAACTCCCCCCGGGACCCACGGGACTACCCATCATTGGGAACACACTCCAAGTGAATCGCCAGCGCCCGGATTTTACCTTCACTGAATGGGCGGAGAAATACGGTGATGTCTACACCATCGATTTTTTCGGGGATCCTATAGTGGTTTTGAATAGCTATGAGGCGATCTACGAAGCCTTGGTCAGCAAATCCAGTGATTTTGCGGGGAGGATGCAAAGCTACCGACTACGGGTCCTGAATTCGCACGCGGAGAGTAGTACAGACCTCATTGGTCAAGGATTGACCCCCTCTTTTGTCTGTATGAAAAAAGTCATGACAAAATATCTGAAACTTTATGAAATCGGCGGCTTGAAGCGACTAGAACGCCTCTCCCTGGAAAGTGTCAAAGAACTGGTTGAAGATTTTGACGCGAAAAAGGGACAACCCTTCGACCCTCGTTTTGACATCCACGTCTCCATCATGAACATCATGACTACTCTGGTAGGCGACGCAACTGGCAATTCCAATTGTTTATTTATATATATATATATATATATATATATATATATATATATATATATATATATATATATATATATATATATATATATATATATATATATATATATATATATATATATATATATATACATATATATATATATATATATATATATATATACATATATATATATATATATATATATATATATATATATAT
>OZ012699.1:30290742-30323242 GCA_963942565.1 Maea johnstoni
TATATATATATATATATATATATATATATATATATATATATATTATATATATATATATATATATATATATATATATATATATATATATATATATATACAAGTGTGTGTGTTTCTGCAAAAGCAAAGTAGTAATACAATACCTCCAACGAGAAAATTAAGTGCCCCTCCACGTATGTTAGCATCAACCAGAATTGGGTTTCCATCAGCATCCATTTCCTGTGTCTGCGCAAGAAGCAATGAGTCTAGTACTCCTTTTATGTCATCCTTGTCCAAACAAGCCTGTTTTAAATTAAAAGAAAAAGAATGTAGCTTACATTAGCAGTGATGTCCAAATATTTTACTCCTGGCGCACTGACTCTAAGGCCTCAGGAGCACAGTACTAGTGATTTCGATGGAGGCTATGTGACATTCGATCGGTTGGAAAAACTGTCACCATGTGGAACTGCCATATAATCATTCATGAAACTAATAAAATTATAAAAATAGTCCAGGATCAAGCGATAGCCAATGACAATTAATTGGGTTCACGTTTTCTTGAATGAAATCGGCATCAAATCATACATAAGTGGAAATATCTGGTGAGTCGCCACTAATGACAAGTGTGTATTAAAAAGCCTCAGATGAGCTATTAATAGACTAGCATGGCCGTTCCCAGCACCTGCATTTCCTGTGTGTTACGATGTATTTAAGCAGCAATATACTTCTTGTGTGAAGGTTGGCAATGGTTGGAAATTGGGTTTATATCTAGGTAGAGAATACTCTAAGAAACTATTCGGGACTATATTTCATTCACGATGTAATTGTCCTTTAAAACTTTACCGGCAATCATATGTGTACATTTTTCAGTTATCAGATACAGGATTTGCAAAAACCAAAGTAGTAGCACGCATTCATAAACATCCAATACATTTAACTTCAGCAATTGTGTTAGGAATGAAGTCACTATAGGGGAAAGAATACTGTTAACATTTCCAGGTATAGGGAGGTGTGTCGATGTTCATACCATATAGCCAATAGCAAAAAAGTATTAATATCAAATGCCACTCGTATACATGAACGGAAATGTCAAGGCGGAGGATATTTTACATTAGAACGAACATATATGCTAACTGAAACAAAACCAGTGGACTGTTACTAGGTCATGAAAAAAGAAAGGACTTGTTAACCATGAGAAATACTGGTCTACGTATCAAACTTTAATTGGCATCCACTAAAAAATGAGCTTATGAACTTATGAACCTAAAGTGTAATGAATATATGTAATGAATATATATGTACTTTTTGTAAACAACCTATATCTTACCTTTGCCTCATCCAGTTCCTTGTGCCAAAATCCGTCCCGAATCTCGTTATTCGAAGAAGTCCTTGATAAGTTTCATTAGGAAAAAAGCTCAGCCAAGGAAAGAGATCCAATTCAGCCCCCTTCCCTGGTCCAATGTGTTTAACAACCAGCTGATCCATTTCTAATATCTTAAGGAATTTCGGATCACCTACATCATATTTCTTCCCAAAAAGCTGAAATATACAATAAACATTTTTTCATTATTTCTAATTACACAAATGGGTTACCAGATTTCTATTTCACATAATTACAAGTATTTATATATCATCTATAAACATCATATCATATATACTTTTATTATACCTCACGTGAGGATACTCTCATCCCATTGGATGAGAGCCATGTGTCAAAGCTGTTGGCAACCTGTGCCTCTGTAGGTTCCTTGACAGCGGTCACCATTCGACGTATTAGCACCCGCTCTCAACTTACAAGGAGACGACGTATTAGCACCTGTGCCGTTTCACGATTCCCTATATCGTTGAGGGCGTCATGCTTTCAAGATCCCCACTTATGTCGAAAGTATGAGCAGAATGCCGCCGTCAACGATGGAATTATCTTATTGTTGAGAACATCAAGCGCGAGTCTCTCAAATTAGGGAAAAATGTAAAATCTCAACCCAGCTGAGATGGTAGGTTGTTGATAAAACAAATGTGACATCCAAAGCATGGTACACCTGCTGCTCCGAAATTGCACTGCCTAAGTGAGTTTTGTAAGTTTCAACTTGTTATGGATTATGGGTGCCCGGGGGTGAAGGGGGGAGGTGTTCGGTATAATAAAACAGATATGACATCCTTGCGGGGTTACCAACATGATAGTCTACCCCTCGTGAGCTTTGACAATGCTCACTCGGGGTAGACAATCATGTTGGCAACCCCACAGGGATGTCATATTTGTATAATATCAACCTAAATTAACTACAGTTAGGTACACATTTTGTGTATATGTGGGTTTTGGACGGGGTTTAACGCTGTCACGTGTACGTACACAATGATTACCATCTCGCGCCACAAAAACAAACAAATACAAGCGTTCTTATTATGATTTTTATATCTGAACTTATGTGAACCCCGATAAACGATTAGCCTTATTGATAAGAAGAGTGCGAAGTTCGAGGATATCGCGCCACCGACCACGCTATCAACTAAATACCATCGGCCCCAGGTTTTATCTTAGATGAATGAAAGAATGGATATGTAACGAGAGACGAGTTACTGTATGCGCTATAGTGAAGGCCTGGCTATGTCAGGGGTCTCGAATCTGGCATAATTTTGACGTCACTTGGAGACAAAGACGGCCAATAAGGGCTCTCGTAATGTTTACATTACAAATGCCTCGCAAGGGCTACGTTAAGTTTTAGACTATATGAGAAACTGGACAATACTGTTTGGAAGACTGCATATATATATATATATATATATATATATATATATATATATATATATATATATATATATATATATATATATATATATATATATATATATATATATATATATATATATATATATATATATATATTTATATAACCTAACATTTATATCTAAGTCAAACCATTTGTTTATGCTCTTATTTTGATATTTTTTGTTTCTGTATGATTTTGTAAAACGAAAGCTTTGAGTCAATAAACATATATACATACATATACGTAGGGCCCCCGGACTCACAAGTTGGGAGGTTAGGGGGGAGGGGGTATAGGGCACCGTTTGTAACATCCATACTTTTGTTGACAAAAGTAATACTAATAATTCTAAGGCAGAATTACACTTAGCGAATGGTTCGTGCCATGTGTAACACATAAGTACTTTTGTCCAACAAAAGTTACTTTTGTTGACAAAAGCAATTTTGTCGAGACAGAATTCTTAGATGTTACAAAAGTACTTTTGTCCGACGTATGCATGTATGTTTATTGACTGTAATGAATATTACTGAAATATTACAAAATCAAGACTGACCTTTGTCTGACAAAAGTGACTTTTGTCAGACAAAAGTGATTCAGTTTTTTGTGCAGTCAGCCCCATGGGTACTGAACGGATCGGCTTAGGCCCAAGTCGCGGACAACGTGCAATTCAATTCGGCAGCCAGTATCACAAGGCCACCTTAACTTCAGTTCATGCCATATATCAATCAATCACGTACAATTAACCCATAAATGCCATGTCACCATAAATTGCCGCAAGTAATTTGGAGAAAAGTGCACAGCGGCAAACTATTTGACGACCTTTTTGTTATTATGGCTCCTATTAACAGTTTTCTATGAACTATTTTGCTTGTATATATATATATATATATATATATATATATATATATATATATATATATATATATATATATATATATATATATATATATATATATATATATATATATATATATATATATATATATTTATTTATTTATTTATATAAAGGTATATATATATATATATATATATATATATATATATATATATATATATATATATATATATATATATATATATATATATATATATATATATATATATATATATATATATATATATATATACATATATATATATAAATAATTGGAATTGCCAGTTGCGTCACGTACCAGAGTAGTCATGATGTTCATGATGGAGACGTGGATGTCAAAACGAGCGTCGAAGGGTTGTCCCTTTTTCGCGTCAAAATCTTCAACCAGTTCCTTGACACTTTCCAGGGAGAGGCGTTCTAGTCGCTTCAAGCCGCCGATTTCATAAAGCTTCAGATATTTTGTCATGACCTTTTTCATACAGACAAAAGAGGGGGTCAACCCTTGACCGATCAGGTCTGTACTACTGTCCGCGTGCGAATTCAGGACCCGTAGTCGGTAGCTTTGCATCCTCCCCGCAAAATCACTGGATTTGCTGACCAAGGCTTCGTAGATCGCCTCATAGCTGTTCAAAACTACTATAGGATCCCCGAAAAAATCGATGGTGTAGACATCCCCGTATTTCTCCGCCCATTCAGTGAATGTAAAATCCGGGCGCTGGCGATTCACTTGGAGTGTGTTTCCAATGATAGGTAGTCCCGTGGGCCCCGGGGGAAGTTTCCGAATTCGCACGTGTCTCCGTAGGGCCAGCCATGTCAGAAGTACTACGACTGAGGCAAATCCGTACGCGATCAACAACTCCATGGTGATAGCAAAGAAGATATATGATATGAGTTTCTTCCCTGTCCCAGATAATATAGCCTACTATACCGTTGCCCCAGTACTTATACAGTCCCTACCATCTAAGGTCCATGAGTCAAGATTACTGCCGTTGCTATACTTCTTGAGTATCATCTAAGGTCCGGGTGATCAAGATTATTACCGTTGTCATATCATCCAGGTCCAGGCTTACATGAATAAAACATGGATTGGTCGCCACAGCGCAATCACCAAATGGCCACTGGTAAGGCCCCGGACACACCTAACCTCGCCTCAGTGTGGCGTCACTAGGGGACAGACGAATGAGGGCTCTCGTAATTGTTAACATTACAGGGGGAGTTTTTCATGCACATGCGCAGAACGCACCTCTTGAGTGTTTCTCATCAAAAGCTGGGCTAGGAGCTGTGCCGAGGCTGTTGAGCGAGATCTACTGGTTGCGTATCCGGTGATCGACTTGCGTGATCCAGAATATGAAGATTACTCCCGTTGCCAAACGCCTAACCTCATTATATATATATATATATATATATACATATATATATATATATATATATATATATATATATATATATATATATATATATATATATATATATATATATATATATATATATATATATATATAGTTTATTGACTGCAGATGTACTGCAACATACATATATAAATCATAGTATCAATAAACAAATACAGTGCAAAGAACATAAAGCAAAATATTGTTAATATATCCCAACTAAATCAGGAAGAGCAAAATAAAGTTAATTAACAGAAGAAAAAATAAAAGCATATGACGGAAAAATCAAAAAGTTTGACATTATCAATGGCGGTAACTTCGCTAATAGAGACTATGCATGTGGGGATGGGGAGATAGGACGGTGAGACGGGTGTTTAGGTGAGGGGGTGTACCCCAACATTCTCTTTGGATTTGTTACTTCATTTTTCCTACCTTATTAACCCTTAAGCTGCTGGTGGCTAGTTTGGTCAATTGATCAAAAAATGCATAGCCTGAAAATTGACTGAAACACTTGCACATGGGTCACCAGCTGAGCACACTCAGCAAGAGCTATCCAATGAATACCAACATGACAGGGTTCAGATGGTTTTGAAAAATCTTCGCGTCCTTGTGCTTTGGACGAAATTAGCCTCATCATCGGAAGGGTTAAAGCTAAATCGTGACACGCCAATTATTCAGGGTCTTAGCCAGGATTTTCATAACAGGGTGTCCAAAATGGGGTTTCAAGAAGACAGGGTGTCCAAACCCCCTCAGTGAACAAGAATAAGTCATAATACTGACCATATACATTGACAAATGAAGTAATTATATGCTTTATTTCTTTAACAGATGTTTTAGTTATCATATAAGAATAAAACTTTTCAAAATATCTACTTGTACTTAATATTTTTCAAATAATTTTGACCAGTAGATAGGGTGTCTTTTCCTCGAAAAATGGGCATTTTTTTGTGGACCAGGCTGCCAAAAAGACACCCTGACACCCTGCTGGCTAAGACCCTGCGCCTGTTGGTTTCATGGTAACAGAAAACTGGCGTGGTATATTTTGCATAATGGATTTGATCACTCACCACTTTATTACATGGCATACGTTTTAACCCTGCTGAAATTATCGTCTGCTTCTTTCATACTTTTGAAAATAACTTGGAAATAAAAGGAAAGTTCACAAAATATTTGAAGGAAAGTTGTTGTTTGACTTCTGGTTAACATTTCTCCTTCAAATATCTTCAAAAAAATGCTTTTGTTGGTAAAATATTTCCAAAAATGTCAGGCCTGTTTTGGCTGCTCTGAGTGTGGATGGGTTAAAAGTAACTAGCCAGTTAATGGTTTTCTGAACATCCTTGCACTTCAGGGCTCGATATTATAAGTGAAGTTTAAACTAACCCTAGTTTGGCCGACGAGTAGGTTTGTTATTCCACTGTTCGTGGTTTTAGGAAAATGGGTTGCATAAAATGCAGGCTAACAAATCATTGGATAAGTACTCGACTACTGGTTTAGCGTGGTGCAGCAAGTAGCCTAGCTACAAGGCTCTATTCTGATTTTACTTTATTATATATAAATGCCTGCACCTATACTGTAAGCCATTTAGTTCACACAATTGCCACACGAGGGGGTTTACCCTCCTAGCATACCGCAGTGCCATCTATCCACAAGGGTTGACATTTAAATATGGCCAGGGAGGCAGGCTATGCAGCAAGGTACATCGCTTATCTGTATCTACATGTAGGGCCTCTAACTAGCCTAGCGACTAGGCAGGGCCTACCCTGATGGCCGTGCGGTCTAAGGCGTTGCCACTGACTACTAGCTGTCTCCCATCATTGTCTGGGTTCGCATCCCTCCCGGGGCATGTGAGAAAGTTGCCAATGACTTGGGGTTAGGCGGTAGTTTCGTCGGGTACTCCAGTTTTCTCCACCAGTTACAGATGGCTAATCACGATGTAGCTGCAATATGACAGGAAAAAGTGACGAAAAACGAAATTACAAATTCCTAGCTACTAGTTTACCATATCATATAGAAATCAATGTTCTCACCTACACGGGTAAGGGCATGTGGCTTATTGTTAGCCATATAGTTAATATACACGAGGTATGACATCCCAATATGGCCCTGGTGGCAAGCGGAGGAACTAGCAACCAATAAACTCACCTATGAACTACACCATGTTACTGGACATGAGGAATGGTAATATCTAGTTGATTATGTCCAAAGTATGTTATGTACGTGAAAGTATACCTTTACTTTGGATTCTGTAATGTTTTGAGCCCCCGCTCTTTATTTTGTCCTTTTTGTTACAAATATGTTCCTGCATGATGAAGTGATGACAACCCCCCCCCCCCCCCCCACCCCCCCGATTTTAAAATTTAAAAAAGAAATGATGAGCATAACACTATTTCTAGTGAATTTTAGAAATTTAGTGACGTTGGAATATTTTCGTTAGTGACAAAAAAGGAAAAAACGGTTTCTGCATTCATAATTCTTTCTAAAATTCCACTTGTATCTCTTATCATTTTTACTTATCTACTCTGCAGACATCCATGAAGAAATTGGTTCATGTCTATGTTAAATGTTACAATGTTGTGTTAACATTTCCTTGAAGAATTGAAATATATTTTGATGGTAGAGGCAGCAATCACCTGTGTACACTTAGATCTCTACTTAGTCTTTACTCTGTGAATTAACCCATTGGCACTCAGAGCGGCCAAAACAGGCCTGACTATTTTGTTGATATTTTCCTCACAAAAGCGTTTTTACCAAAAAATATTTGAAGAAGAAATGTTTATCAGAATATTACCAACAACTCTCCTTCAAATATTTTGTGAGAATTTGCTTTATTTCCAAGTTATTCTCAAAAGTATGAAAATAGCAGACGATACTTATCTGGGGAACTCTGAGTGTGAATGGCTGTTTAGTTATGAATTATGATATTCACGTAGAAGATTGTAATAAGGGTATGGCTCTCCTTCACTATATTCTGCGCTTTATGTGGTACTCAAAGGGTTAACCCATTTACACTCAGAGCGGCCAAAAGAGGCCTGACGATTTTGGAAATATTTCCCTTACAAAAACATTTTTTTGAAAATATTTGAAAAAGAAATAATGTTGATCAGAAGACAAACAACAAATCTCCTTCAAATATTTTGTGAAATTTCGCTTCATTCCCAAGTTATTTACAAAAGTATAAATGTAGCAGACGATATTTCGAGAGGAACTCTTGAGTGTGAATGGGTTAACGTATATTGATGACATCAAATTCCCTTGTTATCATAGATGATGAGGATTAGTTTGGTGTGCGCTGAAAAATATGTTTTGATAAAAAAAATAAATCATTTCCGCAATTTAAATAGCGACAAGTGTATGTTATCTCTCATGATTAATGTTTGCAACGGCTGTTCCATAGTGAGCGGGATGCTAAACTACCCACTAAACCTCTCCCCTTATATTAATGTCCCTTGTTACCATAGATACCGAATATTAAATTGGTGTGCTTTGAAAAATATGTTTTGATAGAAAAATAAATCATTTCCGCGATTTAAGTAGTAACAATGGTATGTTATCTCTCAAATATAATGGTTACAACGGCTGTTGCTTAGTTAGCGAAAGCATTAACCCGTTAATGCTCACAGCAGCCAAAACAGGCCTGACGATTTTGGATATATTTTTCTAACAAGGCATCTTTTTGGAAAATATTTGAAGGAGAAATGTTAACCAGAGGTCAAATGACAACTCTCCTTCAAATATTTTGAGAACTTTTGCTTAATTCCCAAGTTATTTTCAAAGGTATAAAAGTAGCTGACGATACTTTCTAGAGAAACTCTGAGTGTGAATGGCTTAACTTCCCACTAAACCTATCCCTTGGTGGGTTCAGTCAAAGAGATGCTGATTTGGGCGCATTTACTCCACTATTTAGGCTAAACCAACTTCTTGCAATCTGTCCTCTGTACCTTTCTCTTAACCCATTCACACTCAGAGTTCCTCTAGAAAGTGTCGTCTGCTACTCTCATACTTTTGAAAATATTTTGTGAATGAAGTAAAAGTTCACAAAATATTTGAAGGGGAGTTGTTGTTTGACTTCTGATCAACAATTCTCCTTCAAATGTTTTCAAGAAAATGACTTTGTAAGTAAAATATTTCCAAAATTGTCAGGCCTCTTTTGGCCGCTCTGAGTGTAAATGGGTTAATCATTTTAATTTTCTTCCTCCAACATGTCAACACACGGTACAAAGATATATTTACCAATAGTCGATATTGCTCTATGTATACAATGCAGAAATATATGAGTATAAATACTATGTTGTCACATATCCATTAGTCAGTTGCATGTATTGTTTGTCAAATATTTTCCCTTTACCTCTGATGTAATGTCTGTATTTTTCTTGAAAATAAAATTTCTTAGTGTCAGTTTTAACATTGATGATGTTTGGAATCTGTTCCTTTTTCAAAGCATTATATACTTAGGATAACGTTTACCAACTGTTTTGGTTAAATCGCATTTATGCACCTCCCCAAATGGGTTATAAATGGAAGTTATTCTGTGCGTTAGACTGAACCGCTGGTAAAACGCCTTTATTAACCCATTCACACTCAGAGCAGCCAAAACAGGCCTGACAAATTTGGAAATATTTTTCTACCAAAACCATTTTTGGGAAAATATCTGAAGGAGACATGATAATAAGAAGCCAAGCAACAACTCTCCTTCAAATATTTTGTGAACTTTTTCTTTATTTTCAAATTATTTTCAAAAGTATGAGAGTAGCAGACGATACTTTCTAGAGAAACTGAGTGTTAATGGATTAAATATTGTGTCCAGATAAAACGGCGTCATTAAAGAGGTAACTAAATTGCAGTTTCTGTTGAATTCAGAACTATGAAATTTCGATTTTTCTGCCACAATTATGCACGATCATGACTACCTAGTTTAAGTAGTGGAGGAAACTGAAGTACCCGGCGAAAACTTCCACCAAACATCAAGACACTGGTAACTTTCTCACATGCCCCAGCCTGGATTCGAACCTTGGCAGTGGTGAGAGAAAGTAAACAGCCACTTGGCTATTAGGGCAGGCCCCTAGTGTCCTTGGAAAACCACCGACCTACTGGCTTCGATCCCCGGACATCTCGCAGTAATGAAAGCCAGCAGGTGGTCGGTGTAAAATATAGTACAGACATTTAATTCCTGCACAAGTCGACCGGACGTCTGTCACTGCCTGGTTGTACAAATATCAATATATGATGTGACAGAAATTAAGCCAAGCACATCAATGACCAAATCAGCATATATATATATATATATATATATATATATATATATATATATATATATATATATATATATATATATATATATTTATATATATATATATATATATATATATATATATATATATATATATATATATATATATATATATATATATATATATACATATATATATATATATATACATATATATATATATATATATATATATATATATATATATATATATATATATATATTGTCCGCTCCTAAGGTTAAATTACTTCAGCAGGTATAGTTTCTGTTTCTTCAATTATTATGATAGAGAAAGAGGATGCTTGTTCATGTATAGATGCAGCTGTTTTTCTCCGTTAGATCAAATTACTTTAGCAGGTAGAGTTTCTCTTTCTTCAATGATTATGATATGGAAATATTTATATAGTTGAGGATTGTTGAAGAGGACAGATTTGTCGGAGGTCTTGTTTAACCCGTATGCAGCTGGTGGCTAATTTGGCTAATAATGAAAAAAACCTAAAAAATTACTGAAACCCTGGCACATGGGTACTCATCTGAGAGCTTTCCAATGAATACCAACATGACAGGGTTTGGATGGTTTTCAATCTTTTTGTGTCCTTATGCTTTGGATGAAAGTAGCCTTAATAGTATTGGAAGGGTTAAAAGGTGGTGTTTAAGCTCGTTTTGAACCTAAAGCGTTCTGATGGCGGATTTGCCCTCTAACCAAGTTGAAGGATAACTCAATAACTCACACAGCTGCCAGAAAAGATGTAACTTCTTTTGTGAAATGTTTGAGTCAAAAATGTAGAGGAGAATCTTTGATTGGGAAATGTTTAACAAAAAATAAAGAAGTTCCTGTCCCCAACATATATTGCGTATGTTTTCTTTATAAGTAAACAAAATATCAAGGTGTTTCCACTGCTATACTTTAACATTGACAAAGATTAAATAATTCTCGACATGACATCTTGACTTAGGCGAAATAGCTTAAAATTGACATAAGAAAGTCACCCCTTCAATATATATATATATATATATATATATATATATATATATATATATATATATATATATAAATATATAATATATATATACATATATATATATATATATATATATATATAAATATATAATATATATATATATATATATATATATATATATATATATATATATATATATATATATATAAATATAATATATATGTATAAATATACATAGGGGTGTCGGCCCTTTCAAGTTAAAGAAAAAACAACAACAAATAGTTTATATTTTCTTTATTAACCAATTCCATCATTGTTTACCACTTCTACAAGTGTTTCCCAGTTTCATTGTTTACAACGCCATATATGTTTACCAATTTTTAAATTGTTTACCAATTATACATCAGTTTACCCACTCTATTCTCATAGGCTCAGCCTATATATACCTATATCTATGCACTCCATAATAGCATGACTTAATCATCTTTTTCCATATATAATGGCATATATTTGCATTTCCTCCTCTCCAGACTATGAACCAAATATGTACAAAATATATAGCTAGAAATCCTGTTAAGTACATTCAACCGTCAAACAAAATAGCAAGTTCTTAAACCATTCATGCATGTAGCGTCAAAATAAAAGGTCAGACTTTTTTGTTATATATGATAATATTTTCCAAAGGCATCTTTTGGAAAGTATTTGAAGGAAAAATGACAATCAGAACAAAACCAAAAAGCCCTCCTTCAATTATTTTGTGACAGTTAGTAGACAATATTTTTATAATATTTCAATATCTCCAGGCATGAATATATATATATATATATATATATATATATATATATATATATATATACATATATATATATATATATATATATATATATATATATATATATATATATATATATATAATTATATATATATATATATATATATATATATATATATATATATATATATATATATATACACACACGCATATGTATATATATTTACACACAAAACAAACACACACCAACATACACACATAAATAATATATATCGTCATCATAGTCTCCATTCATTCTGGAACAAGCTCTTCTCAGAGACCTACACAATGGTTGAATGGAAGGGCAAGAAATCGATTCATTGTTATTATCACTTTATTGCGTCCTTGTCCTTTGGACGAAAGTAGCCTCCGCACTGGAAAGGATAAAAATATCATTTGAAGGAGAGTTTCTCATTGAGTAACGATCGACATTTCTCCTGCAATTTTTTTAAAAATTGACTTTGTGAACAACTTATGACAAAAAGCAGGATATCTCTGACTGAGACATGCATGAATGGGTTAACATTTTAAAAGATATACATAAGTTCCACTTATTTCATATGAGAACATAACGTACAGTCAGAGTATAACAAAAGCAATATATTCACAACCTGTTCAAAAACACATGCTTATATCAAATGCATTGGTTTACCATTGTTTTAATGTCTCATACATACTGCCCAAATGTATTGGTAATATATCATTTTGGACATACATTAATTACCAATGGCAGCCATTTTTTAAAAAGATTTGTTCAGTGTGTACCTTAAATGAATAAAAGAATGGATATGTAGCGAGAGGCCTATTAATATATGCGCTACAGTGAAGACCTAGTTACCCCAGGGGTCTTGAATCTGGCCTAAGTGTGACATCACTAGGAGACAAAGACCAATGAGGGCTCCCGTATCATTTACATTACAAAGAAGGCTGCGAACCAACATTGTTGGTGCGCAGAACGTAATTTTTTGGGCTATTCGCTACAGCCAGGTTGTTTAGGTTGACTGGCTGGTTACATATCCACTTGTTTTTATTCATCTTATGTGCAGCCATTTTTTTTTAAAGATTTGTTCAGTGTGTACTGGTTGTTAATGTTTTGACTTCTATAACAACCAGAAATCTCCAAGCCGGTCATGTATGTGTCAATTTGTAGCGCTAAGAATCGCACAATGATTCCTGATGGCGGGCGATAGACAGCGCCACCTATTGCCATCTAGGAAAACTAAGTTTTTATGATCATCAGATGGAGCGATTGGCATTACATGTTTCAAGATATGAACAGGTAATGTATTTCATTTGTAAAAGCTTATACTGTAGAATAGGAAATGATTCCGAGCATGTAAGTATTCAAATTTATCGAATTAGAAAATCTCGGTATAATTATATTTGGATTAGAATCTGCCCCCATCTGCGTTAATGTGTAATGAAACTGTTTGGTAAAATTAAATTCGGAACAGTCATTTTTGGTCAAATTCGGTATATTTGCATCCTGGATTTATTTCCTATTCTACAGTAGTTGATAATACATTCATGTTCTTTAGTCATTATTACATTCATCAATTTGCCTTTGTTCCTCTGTAAATTTAACACCTTTAAGATTTGCTTCATGATATCTTAGATGAATAGATAATGGATTTGTCGCCACAGACCAATTACCATAAAGCCCTGGACACACATAATCTCGTCCAATATAGTCTCAGTGTGACGTCACTAGGAAACAAAGACCAATGAGGGCTCTTATATTTGTTTGCATTATAGAGAAGGTGGTAAGGATGATATAAGTAAACACTATGGCTGTAACCTGAGTATATTGTGGTCTCCCTGGATAAATAGGATGCCCAAAGATTTCAAAATTGTCAATTTTGGACTCCCAGTTTTTAAATCCTGGCTAGTACCGTGCGGCTAATCACCGCTTAAATTGAAGTTGAAGCATGATATTCGGTTGTAAGTCGGGTCACAAAAACGCGAAACGACCTTATTAACCAGGATTTTGTTTATGAGAGTAATTGAGAACTTTTGGCAGTTATGTATGTATTCAACAAAAACCTAGGTTATATAGTATGCCCAAGAATTTTCATTTCTACTGGGAGTGAAGGTATTTTCTAATCACCAAACAGTACAGACCACAGCAACAGGAGGTTAGTTCTGGTTTTGCAGTGTCACTTTGGATATCTCTTATCTCTCTCATTAGGCTAATATTTACTCTTTGGAATACTTAAATTCAAAATCTACATAACCCCCCCCCCCCTACCCTCATTTTCTAAATCATTTTCCAGTCCCCCCCCCCCCCCACTAATTTTTCAAATGGAACAGCCCTGAAGAGTTACACAGTTCAGACACCCAACATGACAAGAGTCGACTTATCACTCTCTGTGTATAATCTAAATAATATCACACTAAAACCACCTCTAATTAACACAAGCTATCTGTGCCGTCAAAACCAAGCTCATGTCTGTGCTTGTGCAGAAACAGTAGGAAAGTAAAACAAGCGAAAGTATTAACCCTTGTCATACTGAATTACAAGATTAACCCTTTCATGCCTGGAGGTTATTCTTGAATAGGAAGTTTTTTTTGTTTATACTCACCTTTCTGTCATATGAAGTTTAACCTATTTGTGCCCGTAGCAGCTGAAACCGCCTGACTATTTAGGCGATATCTCTCTAACAAAAGAAATACATGTATTCAGAAAATATTTGAATGGGAATTATAAATTAGAACTATATCTACAATTCTCCTTCAAATATTTTGCAAATTTATGCTTAATAACAAAGTTATTTTCAACTGGTGCCTCAGGTCACTTCACTCTAGTAGTACATGCATACAACAGTGAGGGGATACAGGTACCTGGATGGTTCGGTGACAGAATGCAGTGAATGTCACCATTTCAGATGTCCAGTGCTTGGACCATGACAAATGAGGCGCTTATTCTCCCCCTCCCCCCTTAAAAAATGCCACCCCCTACCCCCCCCCCCCCCCCCAAAAAAAAAGGGTAAATGTAAAAATTAACACATTCATTCTAGAGTATTCCTCTAACTTTGTTGTCTGTTACTCTGATACTTTTAACCCTTCCAATGCTGAGGCTACTTTCATCCAGAGCACAAGGATGCAAAGATTTTTGAAAACCATCTAAACCTGTCCTGTTGGTATTCATTGGATAGCTCTCGCTGAATACTAATAGATGAGTACCCATGTGCCAGGGTTTCAGTCATTATTCAGCTTGTTTGCATCATTTTGTAATGGCCAAATTAGCCACCAGCAGCAAAAGGATTAAAATATTTTGATACATGGCTTCTCAAAATTTCCAGAGGAGAGTTGTAGGCTGCGTTCTAATAGACATTTCTCCTCTAAATGTTTATCAGGGAGACAGAGATTTCCCTAGAATTGCCCTAGCCATTTTTGGCTGCTAAAAGCATAATTGAGCTAATCATAAAATCCCAACCAATTTCTGAATTCCAAACATAAATGTCATATGTATCAACTACCATTATAAGGAGTTGAATGGGCAGCTATTCAAGACTTTCATCTCTACATAGAAAACAACTTGCCCCATATCAGGCACCAACATAAGTACCAGAACTAACTTACCATAACGGGCAAGTAGTTAATGATTTTACTTGTCCAAAAAAATCACCGAAATAATCATATAAGATATACTAGAATGGCATTTATCATTTATCATGGATCTAATGATTTGAGAACCATTTCCTTTTTTTTGTTGCATTATTTTCATATTTCTGGGTATTTGCGCCATTTTCTTTTATAAAAAAATGTGTTATGATCAGAAAATTAGCTTGCCAACTCAGAAAAGTTCTAACTAAAATGTACCTTTCCGAAAGACCTTTTTTCAAAAACTCACTTGCTGGGGCAAGTGGGCAAGTACTTATGTTGGTGCCTGTATGCACCATTCGAGTTTGAATATCATTGAAATATACTGTAAATTCTCGGTAATTTAGACCACCCTAAGAATTTAGGCCACTATAATTATTGTGCAAAATAATTTAAGGGAAATCAGGGCCACCCTTGCTGGTTGTCGTTAATGGAAATTTGTGCCACTATAACTCTGCTTTGTCTGTATTTTCAGAACACCTGGCCATCATCAACCCAAATAAACTGTAATTATCAAAAAGTGCCCCAAATTACAGAGAATTTACGGATAACCAGGTAGCCATTATTATACTTGTTCTCGCGAGTCTAGGTCTTTACTTGAGTAAAAGTCATTGAGAATTTTCGTGAGTACGTCGATTGCAGAGATAAAATGTTCCATATCTTCCCGGAGACTTTTATCGAAGTTTGGATGTTCGATATCCTCCGCTTTCACGCAAAGATGCTCGAGGAATTCTTTTCTGTACGGGACAGCTTTGACGGCAAGCTGAAAAACAAAGAGGAAAGTGATCAAGGTCATTAAAAAAAAAATCTTTTCCAGGTCCCTCAATTAGGTCAAGGAGTTCAAGGTTATTTTTCTTCTTCTTTTGTGGGTCATTTAATTAGGCCATGGAGTTAAAGGTCATTTTTTTTTTTTTTATTCCTTTCTGGCTTGTTTAAGTAGGTCATGGAGTTCGAGGTCATTTTTTCATTCTTTTCTGGGTTGCTCAATTAAGTCAAGGCGATCAAGGTCAATTTTTCTTATTCTTTTCAGGGTCATTCTTATCCATGTAAAGATAGCTCAATTAACACATTTATGTCTGAAGATTAAAGTAAAGGGAATAAAATGAACTAAAGAATAAACAAATAAATAAAATGAGCAAAATAGATAAAATCGTAGAATAAAACAAATGGATAAGTTAGAAAAAACTAATAAAATACATGAATAGAAAAAAATTGAAAATGAAATTAGTAGATCAAGTAAATTAATATATAAATAACTAGGACTAACTACGATCCCTAGTACTGTATAACAGATATCTTTTATGGGCAATTAATTTTCGCTATTATCGCGCTAATAATTATAGCGCCAAAATAATATTCTTCAAATAGATATCCTGTTTTTGTATCCGCGTTGCTTGAGTGCTTGAATGTATGAATTTAAAGTAGCACAAATTTTTTTAGCACTCCAAATTAACCCATTAATACTCACAGCGGCCAAAACCAGCCTGACAATTTGGATGAAATCTTCCATGCTAATGCATAATTGGCTAAATATTTGAGAGAGAAATGTTGATCAGAATATAACCGACAACTCTCCTTCAAATAGTTTGTAATATCATTCTTTCTTCCAAAGTTATTGTCAAAAGCATCATGAATCCAGACGACAATTTCTCATGGAACACTTAAGCATTAACCCTTCCGATGCTAAGGCTACTTTCGTCCAAAGCACAAGAGAGCAAAGATTTTTCAAAACCATCTAAACCCTGTCATGTTGGTATTCATTTGATAGCTTTTGGTGAGTATTCTCACATGAGTACCCATTTGCCAGGGTTTCAGTTTTTTTCCATTTTTTGCATCATTTTGTATTGGCCAAATTAGCCACCAGCAGCATAAGGGTTAATGGGTTAATGTTGTATACAGTACTTACAGCGAAAACGCCTCGTACCACCCAGCCGTGGAAGGGCTTCAAGGAATGTGAATAAGCGTTTGTTGCGCACACAGAGAGATCCTCCTCCCCCTTCTGCACCTCATGGAGAAACTCGCGAATAAATTCTACCGCCCTGGAAAATAGAAACGGGGAAATTAGGAATTTTATTGCACGAAAATATAGTGGAGGGTGAAATTAGGAAAATAGAAAAGGGTAAAATTAGGAATTCTATTGCCCTGGGAGATAGAAAAGGGGGAAATTAGGAATTCTATTGCCCTGAAAGATAGAAAGGGTGAAATTAGGAATTCTATTGCCCTGGAAAATAGAAAAGGGGGAAGTTAGGAATTTTACTGCCGGAAAATATAGAAAAGGGTGAAATTAGGAATTTTACTGCCGTGGAATAGAGAAAAGGGTGAAATTAGGAATTTTACTGCCGCGGAATAGAGAAAAGGGAGAAATTAGGAATTCTATTGCCCTGGATGATAGAAAAGGGTAAAATGAGGAATTTTACTGCCCTGGAAAATATAGTAAGAATTTTACTGCACTGGAAGATAGAAAAGAGTGAAATTAGGAATTCTACTGTGCTGAGATATAAAAAAGGGTGAAATTTAAAATTAGACTGCCGGAAAATATAGAAAAGGGTGAAAGTAGGAATTTCACTGAGCTAAGATAAAGAAAAGGGTGAAATTAGGAAATAGGAATTTCCAATTTTATGTATGGAAACATAGAAAAGGGTGAAATCAGGAGTTTAACTACCCAAAATTATAGAAAAGGGTGAAATTAGGAATTTTACTGCCCGAAAATACAGAAAAGGGTGAAATTAGGAATTTACTGGCCGAAAATATAGAAAGGGGTGAAATTAAGAATTCTAATGCCTGAAAATATAGAAAAGGGTGAAATTAGGAATTTTACTGGGCGGTAACATAGAAAAGGGTGAAATCAGGAGTTTTACTGCCCTGGAAGATAGAAAAGGATGAAATTCAGAATTCTTCTGCCCTGGAAGATAGAAATTGGGCAAGAATATTTCTCTCTGCAAAACTCTTCAAACTTGTCCAGATAATCATATTCATGAAATCACAGGAGAATTGAGAAATTTTAGCATTAGGGAAAGATGCATGCTTTTTGGTGAGTGGTCAGTAGGGCTGGATTCTGAATTGGCATTTCTTGAGGATCGATACTCAAGAAATGCATATTCCAAGCGCTATTTCGATTCTTGGGACCGACCTTCGCGGTCTAATCCCTTGAATCATTAAGCTAAAACAAGTGAAATTGCGGCGAAACACAGAAATACAAATAAACATGCAAATAAAACTCACATGTTGTTGTAGTAGTTATTCGTTTTTTCGCTCCGAGAAGCACGAAAAGCCGCCGAAAGCGGTGCTTCGGCGTGAGCCTTTCCTTTGGGAGGGTGTGGTGAGGGACAGATGCATACTGACAATTCAAAACGCGCGAAGTACTTGTCCCTCACCACACTTTCCAATGAACTATGTCACACATTTTTTTCTAATCATCGGCCTTCCAGCCGTCATTCGAAAAGGCTGGAGACCACGCGGATTATCAAGAGAAATCGAGAATCGAATCGAAATAATCGAAATCGAAAAAAATATGTCAATGAATCGAATCGAAAAAAAATTGGATGTCAAGCCCAGCCCTAGTGGTCAGTACTGTTAAGAGTATCCATAGGAATAAAAAGGTACGATACTGGTACTGGTACCTACCGAGGAACCTCAATGCAGTGTCTTAGCCAGGATTTAGAAACTGGGTGCCTAAAATTGGCAGTTGTAGAATTTTTGGGCGTCCAAATTTTGAAGGGGGATCACAATATACTCATATTTCAATCATAAACATGTATAAATTCATCAAAATAATGCATGATATCATTAAGAGATGTCATTGGAATTAAAAGGAGATGAAAATATTCAATTATAAGCTTGATATTGAGATTTTTAGAAATTCCACACAAAAAAAATTGGGTGTCCTGAGGGGTTCTTTTTAAGGGTTTGGGTGTCCAAAAAGGCACCCAGACACCCTGCTGGATAAGACCATGCCTCAATGACTTTGGAGTCTTAGCCTCTTAGTCTTTGTAGGCTTAGGACACCCAGACCCTGAGGTCCTCAGGACACTCAAATTTTATTGTGAGGAATTTCTTAAAATGCTAATCTCAAGCATATGATTGATTTTTTTCATTAAAAAATAATTTCCATGACATTGTATAAGGATATTATGCCTTATTCAAATAAGTTTACTTGTACATTTCTATGGTTGAAATCTGAGTATATTGGGGCCCTACTTGAAATCTTTTTTACAATTACCAATTTTGGGCACACACTTCCTAAATTCTAGCTAAAATCCTGTTAATGACTTTATCGATAATCATCGTAGCCCCATTTGCTTACCTTTTTAACCAGAGAAGAGCTACTGTTGCGGAATTGGACTCTGTTTCATGTTTCTCCTCAATCTCCCGCTCTATAATGCGTTGTAAGGAGCGAAATTCTATCGGATGTGTTGAGTATTTCTGTTGAATTTTCTACAAAAATATCAAACAAAGCATTGCATATTTGTATTTCCCAACAGAATCAGTCTGGTACAGGCTTTATAGCTATTATAGCATGGAGCTTTAGTTGTTTACGCTTTTAAAAGACAATTCCAGTTTTGAAAAAGCTACTTGGAGTCTGGCGGCCATTTTGTTTATGAATGAGAAGCAGACAGCCTACTTGGTGTCTCCGGAGTTTAATGGGAAGCAATATTTTTGTGTATAAACACCAGAAAAATAATATCTACCATTTTTCTAAAACATACAAATTAAAAATTAAACCAATAAACAGATGGATTCTTTATATATTTCAATATTAAGACTCTGTCGCCATGACAACGGTCTGTATAAGAAAACCGTATACAAAATCATCTGTTCAAAACTTTACTGAAAAATAATCATGCCTTGTTACTATGGTAACGTGCCATAATGCTTATATATTTGCATGAGGGGAAAACCCTCTGAAATAAACATTCTTTAAAATTTAGAGTACTTTTGTTGAATTTCCTACAGAAAAGAAGTTTTGCATACACATTTCACAAGTGGAAAAGATAAGTATTGTAATTTCTTATTAACCCATTCACACTTAAAGCGGCCAAAACAGGCCTGACAATTTTGCTGACATTTTCTAACAAAAGCATTTTTTTGGGAAAATATTTGAAGGAGAAATGTAAATCAGAAGCCAAACAACAACTCTCCTTCAAATATTTTGTGAACTTTTACTTGATTCCCAAGTTATTTTCCAAAGTATGAGAGTAGCAGACGATACTTTCGAGAGCAACTCTGAGTGTGAATGGGTTAACCCAATTATGCTCACAGCGGCCAAAACAGGCCTGACAATCTTGGAAATATTTTTCTAACAAAAGCATTTTTTGGAAAATATTTGAAGGAGAAATGTTAACCAGAGATCAAACAACAACTCTCCTTCAATTATTCTGAGAACTTTTGATTTATTTCCAAGTTACTTTCAAAAGTATGAAAGTAGCAGACGATACTTTCTAGAGAAACTGAGTGTGGATGGGTTAAGACATGTATTATCTAAAAACACTAGCATGGCCTGGGAAATCTGAACATGTCTGCAAAATGTAGAATTTTCTTTTTTTTTAATATTTGGAGGGGTCTCAGAAGTTATACAACTTTCAATCATTTAATTCTATTAACATATTTTTTTCGTTTAAGCGCACGTGCGGGTAACAGGTTCGGAAAAAAATTCGCTAGAAGTTTATTTTTTTCCAATCGTCTGTACAACTGCACCCCACAGCCGCTACAAGCTTGAATGCTCTCTTTATCAATCCATTCACACTTAAAGGGTCATATGAAAATTGTCGTCTGGATCTATGGTAGTTTTGATAATAACTTTGGAATTAAGAAAGATTTTACAAAATATTTGAAGGAGAGTTGTAGGTGATGTTCTGAACAACATTTCTCCTTCTAATAGTTCCTCAATTTTGCTTTTGCTTACAAGATTGCGTCAAAATTGTCAGGCTGTTTTTGGCCGCTGTGAGCATTAATGGGTTAATTCCTCAAAGTATGACCTTAAAGTCAGCCGGGCTACAAAAACAAATACTGTTATAGCCCCACACAATTTCCTGGGGCTAGTGGTAAGCTGGACCCCTGGATTTCTCAATTCCATTTCATTATTGTGGATTATATTCCTGGGTATCAGTTTGAGATCATTGGTACGACCCAATTCTGTTAGTGACCTACCCGTATGTTTCCAGCGACGTCCATTTTTACCGGGGCAAATGCTGTGGCGCTGAGTTTATCTGAAAGATGGAAATCATATTTAAATTTGGGAAACAGTCAGCATAAAGACTTAAACAAATAGTAATAATAATAATAATGATAATAATAATAATAATAATAATAATAATAATAATAATAATAATAATAATAATAATAATAATGATAATAATAACAATAATAATAATAATAATAATAATAATAATAATAATAATAATAATAATAATAATAATAATAATAATAATAATAATAATAATAATAATATTAATCTTTATCTAAAGGGGGTAACTCAGTCCAATGGTAAGGATCTTCCCCGATTAATGCAACTTGACAAATCTAACTTAATATATCATGATTCTTACTTAACCCATTCATGCCTGGAGTTCTCATCGACAAATGTCGTCTTGACCTCAGATACTTTTCAAAATAACTTTGAAACTAATCACATCTGCGCAAAACATTTGAAGGAGAGTTTTGGATTGGATTTTGATCAACATTTATCCTTCAAATTTTTTAGAAATCTGCTTTTGATAAATAGATATCACCAAAATAGGCATGAATAGGTTAACATAGTGAAACACAATAAAAAGGCAAGTATTGCTATATATTGCAAGATACCAAATGTGGTAAAAAGACTTACCATATATGGCATAATGATTTACCAAATATGGTAAAATGACCAAATATAGGAAAGATATTACAAGATACCATACATGGTAAAAGGATTTACCATATATGATATGATGACTTACCAAATATGGTAAAATGACCAAATATAGGAAAAAATAACTACAAACTTACCAAATATGAGGATTGAGCCCCTGCATGCCTCAAGGAAGGGTAGGACAGGAATGCCACCGTCTTCTTGCAACTTAATATCACAAAAGCTAGAAAAAGAACAAAATACAAACGCTTTTTGATGAAATCTTGCAAGTAACAGCATTGTAAGAAAAATATTTGAAGGAGAAATGTTAATGTTTTATTGTGTTAAATAATTCTGATTCAAAAGTTATTGTTAAAAGTATTGGAGATCGAAACGGAAATTTCAAGAGTAACACTTGAGCATAAATAGTTGACATGTGAGGTGTTGTGACAATCCAAACTTCTAACATTTATTTGGTGAAATCATAAAAAACTAAGTTATTGTCAGAAGTATCACAGATCCAGCCAACAGTTTCTAGAGGAACACTTGAACTTAAAAGGCTTAATCTATTCATGTCTGCTCCAAACTTACTGCCTAAGTATATGGTTATACATGTATATCAAAATCCGAGCAATATTAAGAGAAATAATTGCCTTTAATCCCTATTCTGCTGGTGGCTAATTTGGCCAAGGATACTAAAAACAGAGGTTTAGACTTGATTTTTCGAATACAGGACATCAGGACCAGTAATATTTGTAGATTACTGGTCCTTCAATTTTTTTACCGGTCCTACATTTGTACGTATAAATACGTATAATAAACAAAGCATATTCATAGCATTTTTTTGACTGTTATTTCAAATTATTTCCATGCTCCCACCAAAAACTGCACGCCAAATGTACAGATGCAAAAAGTACAAAATACATTTCATTCAAATGAATGAGGATTTTCAGGCACATTGGCACACAAAGGCCATTTAGTGCTATTTTCATTCAAATAGTGTCAGACATTTTCTCCCATTTTCAAAATATTTGAAAATATGTCAAGTGTTATTTTTTTTCTATCAGATATGAAAGTGTTAAAAATGATTATAACATCATTTAAAGGTTAATTCAATACTTGTAAATGCATGCTAACTTGGTGTTCAAAATTTTTAAAAACATTTTGGCTTAATCCATGTAAAACAATTTTCTGTAGTTTGACAGTCAAATACCACTGCTACAGCAGCATAAACAGGATCACAGGTGTTGTGATCAAGTAGACAACACGTGGACCAACGCACTCACTGTAGCACCCGGAACCCCACTGGCACCCACTGCTCCTCAAGTGAGCTGCTGTGAAGACCCAATGTGGGAGCGGCAGGCAGCCTGCTGTGGGTTCCGACACTGGTAATTCAAGTGGCAAGTCAAGTGCCACCCACTTGAGTTTATCGGACATTTTGGGCAGATGAAAAGAATAAATTATAGGACCGGCTATTCTTTTACCTGCCATTGTCCGAGGTCCGGCGTTTAAGCTAGACCTCTGCTAAAAACCTGAAAAATAACTGAAACTATGGCACATAGGTACTCATTTGAGAGCACTCAGCGAGAGCTATCTATTGAATACCAACATGACAGGGTTAACATGGTTTTTAAAAATCTTTGCATCCTTAGGCTTTGGACGAACGTAGCCTTAGCATTAAAAGGGTTAAGAGTTGTTGTTACTGATGGGTTTGACAGTCCTTCCTACTTCCTATTTGGTATTACATCGAGTTACTCGATGTAATACCAATAATATCGAGCCCAGCCCTACCAGTACTCGGAGTACTGGTAGGGCTGGGCTCGATAAGCACAACATCGAGTGATCGGCAAAGTCGTAAGATCGATGTTCAACATGAGAGGACATCGATTGCCGAACTCGATACGGCCCCCCCTACCTCCATTGTTTTCCCTACCCCCAAAATACAAAAGAGCCTACCCTATTCTTTAAAAAGACCGCGGCGCTGAGCCGGCCACAGTGGGCCGCCATTGAAACTGCACTACCATAGATACTATCGCGCGCGGTAGTACTTGGAAAAGTGTGGAGAGGGCCACGCAATGTATTTTACATGGTGATGGTCCGGCCCCCACCACACTTTTCCAAGCACTACAGCGCGCGACAGAATCGAATCGAGAAAAATTAGGCAATTAAAAGGATCGCAAAAAAATGGCTGATGAGCACAGCCCTAAGTACTGGTACCAAACCCTACAAATACCCTTGCTTTCTTACCCTGTTGACATATTGGAGAAGAAGGTGAGGATTTTCTCGGAGTCATCCTCGAGACTCGACCCTTACTAAATGAAGCTCAGATTCCTAGGAAATCCTAGGATTTTCCAAGGATAATCCTCGGAATTACCTGGTATTTTCAGCTTTATTTGGTAATGGTTCAAATCCCTAAAAATAACCCTGGCTTTCTTAGGTAAAAACAACAGATATTGAGCTATGTTCATGAACTTTCATATAAACCTATGGTTTGCTCTTACCCAACTCGCAGGGTCTGACACTTAGATTTTAGGCTAGGGGCCCGAAAAGGTCTTTTGAAGAAAAATAGTGGTCAAAAACAGGATTTCTGGTTGATATACATACTATTTTGGGCCCCTAGTCTGAAATATCTTGGGGCCCACAGCAAATCTAGGGGCATATGCCTCTTGGCTCCTGGGAAAGTCGAACCTTCCCCGTTAAAGTTGTTGTTACTGTTGGGTATGACAACCCTTCCGACTCAATATCGATATTTGGTATCAAATCGAGAACCGGTACTGAACCCTAAAAATACCCTTGCTTTCTTACCCTGTTGACATATTGGAGAAGAAGGTGAGGATTTTCTTGGAGCCGTCCTCGAGACTCGACCCTTACTAAATGAAGCTCAGATTTCCTAGGAAATCCTAGGATTTTCCAAGGATAATCCTCGGAATTACCTGGTATTTTCAGCTTTATTTGGTAAAGGTTAAATCCCTAAAAATGGCCCTGGCTTTCTTAGGTACAAATGACAGATATTGAGCTATGTTCATGAACTTTCATATAAACCTATGGTTTGCTCTTACCCAACTCGCAGGGTCTGACACTTAGATTTCAGGCTAGGGGCCCGAAAAGGTCTTTTGATGAAAAATAGTGGTCAAAAACAGGATTTCTGGTTGATATACATACTATTTTGGGCCCCTGATCTGAAATATCTAGGGGCCCACAGCAAAATCTAGGGGCATATGCCCCTGGGCCCCTGGGAAAGTCGAACCTTCCCCGACAACCCTTCCTACTTGATAGAGATATTAGGGAACACATCAAAAACCGTTACCGAACCCTAAAAATGAGCCTGGCTTTCTTACCCTGTTGACATATTGGAGAAGAAAGTGAGGACTTTCTCGGAGCCGTCCTCGAGACTCGGCCTGCGACCTTTATCGTGAGGGAGAGGAACGATGGCCCCGTTCATTTCGTCTCGCGTTCGGCCGTGTTCGGGGTCGGATGGGTTGGAGCTCTCCGATGCCGACCTCTGTGTATTTCTATGTGCCCTCACCCTTGGTGCTCCGTGATCGTCGAGATTCGGGGTTCTCATGTGGGTTTTGGGTGCGCTCATGTTTGGAGGAGGTAAATACCTGGAATACAAAAAACAGGAGAAAAATAAGTGGCGGTGAAAATATTACATGGGTTCTCATGTGGGTTTTCAGGGCGCTCATGATCGGAGGTGGTAAATACCTGGAATATGAGAAACAAGAAAAAATATAAGTGGCAGTGAAAATATTTCAGGATGCCATAAAAACAGGATGCATAGAGTAGGTAATATGACCCTTCCAATACTGAGGCGACTTTCGCCCAAAGCACAAGGACACGAAGATTTCTGAAAACCATCTAAACCTTGGAGAGGTGAACACCATGATACCAGGCCATGAATGTTCCCATTAGGGGGTGTTCACATCTCAGAGGTTTTTTTCATAATGAAAAAGATACAAATAGGAACAGGAGATTGTGTTCACATAAGGAGTTCACATCTCTGGGTGTTCAAAATGAGAGGGGTCACTGCATAGTCTTAGCCAGCAGGGCGTCTGGGTGTCTTTTTGGCACACCCAAACCCTTAAAAAGCACCCCTCAGGACACCCAAAATATTTTGTGAAGAATTTCTTAAAATGTCAATCTCAAGCATATAATTGAATTTTTTCATCTCCATATAATTCCCTTGACATTGTATAAGAATATCATGCCTTATTTTGATAAATCTATATATGTTTATGGTTGAAATATGAGTACATAGTGGTTCACCTTAAAATTTTGGACGCCCAAAAATATTACAATTTCCAATTTTAGGCACCCAGTTTCCAAATCCTGGCTAAGACCCTGGGTCACTGTACATGTCATTGGTAAAAATGTCACTTGTATATTTCCTTTCTCTAATCAAACATGATGATATCATTATAATACATTATTATTTTATTAATATTAAATCATGAATGTGGATCACAGGATACGCAACCAGCAGATCTCGCTCAACCGCTTCGGCATGACTCCTGGCCATTGAAGCTAAGCAAAATATTTATATAATTAATTTTAAAAAAAGCTGTATAGCTGAAAGTATGAAATCCATACTTAAGTAAAATGTAAGAGTTTTTCTTCTTTCGTCTAAAGCATCAGGACGCAAAGATTTTTGAAAACCATCTAACCCCTGTCATGTTGGTTTTCATGAGAGAATTCCCGCTGAGTACTCTCAGAATAGTACCCATGTGCCAGGGTTCAGCCATTTTTTCAGTTTTTTTTGCATCATTTTGTTTTGACTAAATTAGCCGCCACCAGCATACAGGGTAAAGGGTTAACGGTTACTCTTTTGCTGGTGGCTAATTTAACCATAACAACATGATGTATAAAAACCTGAGAAATGACTGAAACCTTGGCACGTGGGTACTCATCTGAGAGTTCTCAGTGAGAGCTATCCAATGAATACCAACATGACAGGGTTAAGATGGTTTTCAAAAATCTTTGCATCATTGTGCTTAGGACGAAAGTGGCCTCAGCGTTGGAAGTGTTAAACGACTGTTAATTCTGCACCAGTTTTAACAGCAAGCTAACCTTACATAAATGCTCACAGCGGCCAATTAAGCAGCCTGACAATTTTGATGAAATCTTGCAGGCAAATGCACAGTTTCGAAAACATTTGAAGAAGGAATGTTTATCAAAACGTTGTCAACAACTCTCCTTCAAAAATTTTGTATAATCATTCTCAATTCTCAAGTTATTGTCAAAAGTATTTTAGGTCCAGACGACAATCTTTGGAGAAACAAGAGATGTGACACCATTCTTAATCAGGACAATGATAACAGCACAACAGCTGACTGAGGAGTGTTAAATTACTCATGTCAGAAGGTCCTGTGTACTGTAACAAGCTGGGTCAACAAACCCATCCATTACTTAAACTGTGCCAACAACGTTGTACTTTGTGGAAAAGTTTTACAACATGCTTTGTGATTTTCACATATTAAAGGATCATGCTCTGGGAATCAATTATATACAAGATTTTTTTTTGTATTTTGTGGAAGAGTTTTTCCAAATGCTTTTTGATTTTCTTGTTACAATAGACTTGGTAGATAGAATTCAACTCATAAACATCACTGAATGTAAGTCAAATGAATTTCAGAATTTGAAAGGTAGGCTCCACAATTTTTGCCATACCCCCTTCCTTCAATGGCCTCTAAGCCAGGATCTTAACCAGCAGGGCGTCAGGGCATCGTTTGGATGCCCAAACCCTTAAAAATCACCCCCTGGTGAATAATTTCTTGAAATGTCAATTTCAAGCATATAATTTAAGCTTTTACACCTACATATAATACCATGACATTCAGACATTGTATACAGATTTTATGCCATATATCAATAGGTAAACACATGTTTATGGTTGCAATCTGAGAATAATGTGGTCTCCCTTGAAAAATATGTGCGCCCCCAAAATTTTACGATTGCCAAATTTCCGCACCCAGTTTGTAAATCATACATGAAATCCTTTCACCTCCCTTTGGGTAGAATCCAGAGTTTTAACCCTCCCCATCCCTTGCCTGCAGACCTATAAGGCATGAATCATAATACCTCCCCCCCCCCTCTCACCTACCTTTTTGGTTAGAAGGGGCAAACATAACACCCCTCCCCCTCCCATTCCCCCTCCTCTAATCTACCTTTTTGGTTTGAGGGGGGTACACCTCAACATCCCTCCCCCCTCCCTTACCCCTCCTCTCACCTACCTTTTTGGTTGGAAGGGGAAAACCTCACCACCCCTCCCCCCAACCCTCCTCTAACCTACCTTTTTGGCTTTAAGGGGTAAACCTCACCACTCCTCCACCTAAATCCCCCCTCACCTACCTTTTTGGTTTGAGGCGGCAAACCCTTGACACGCTCCCCAACAGATACCCTCTCACACACCTTTTTGGTTTGAAGGGGTAAACCTCAACATCTCTGCCCCCTCCCATATCCCCATCATATCTACCTTTTTGCTTAGAAAGGGTAAACCTCAATCCCCCTCCCCTCCCCATCCCTTTCCACCTACCTCTTTGGTTTGCTCCATGATGCGAAGGTTGAGAGACAGAATACCGCAAACACCAAGAATACTCCAGCAAAGAAGATACGCACAAACCTGCGACCCAACATTCTGTTACACAGAGACGCAATCTCTCCTACTACATTAAACTGCATGTGACCAGCTCCTGCTCTGAGGGGATGGATTCCTGCGCGTCACAATGGGATACACCACTGCGTCCAGAGTATCAGGGTATCAAACTCCAATGTTCGCCGCGTTGTTGCTCATGGTTGCGATATTCCTTAACCCATTTACAACCCGAGTCATACACGATCTGATGACTTAGAATATAACTCACCAACTTCCAACTAAGGTAATATTTGAAAAAATATCTAAAACCGAAGTTTAACAATAATTAACTTAGGTTTAACAATAATTAACAAGATTTACAGTAATTTTCATTCAAAATATCTCAAAATTGATTTTTCTCAAGATATTTCTACAATTGTTAGATTGTGTGTATGCTTAGAATTCTATTGCATAGCAGTTAATGACTCTCCATCTAGTCACCGTTATATATGATTTTTTGTGTGCCAAATGCTATGTAATACACATCTTACTAGACCGAATCAAATCAAATCAAATCAAATCAAATGCTCCACATGTGATTGGCCTAACTGTGTCTGGGAAATGTGTTCGCAGTATGAGAGACAAGCTGATCCCACATGGGTCTCAACCAACAGAGAGAGGTTAGAGACTATGACCTCACATGACCTATGACCTTTGCACTCTAAATAAATCAGTATCTCATCCCTCTACCTTGCGACCCTCCTCTCAGGGGTTGTGGGGCAAAAACATTTGATGATGATGATGATGATGATGATGATGATGATGATGATGATGATAATGATGATATCAATAATGAGAATAATAATAATAATAACAATAATAATAATAATGATAATAATAATAATAACAATAATAATAATGATAATAATAATGTTAATAAAAATAATAATGTTAAAAATAACAATAATAATGTTAATAATAATAATAATAATAATAATAATAATAATAATAATAATGTTAAGCAGTAGACTAGATCTTAGAACATAGTAAAATACAATACTTTCTTCAAAGTTGATATTTCTTACTGCATCGAGTACTTGTACCACTCCCTACTGCATAGAATTCATTGGACATAGTTAAATAACAATGTTATTCCTATATCAAGGATTATCCAATAAAATTGCATTATTTCTATATCTCAACTCAAATAATCTTAAGTTTCTCACCTTTCTTGGGACAATTGTCTGGACATAGATGGCTTGGAAATTTGCTGTAAAGAAAGAAACAGATGTTAGTATATTTTAGTACATATACATCCTAACTCTTGCTCATAACTGGTAGATTTTGATAGTAGGACTTATTATGACATAGGCCTCATTTAAAAGAATAAAGTTTGTGAACATTATGAACAAATCATAATCTAATGTAAAGGGTTGCTAAGTAAGGGAAAAGCTACAAACTACATTTCACCCATTCGTGTTTTTTTTAAATAAAACATTTTTTTCTTTTTTTGGTGTTGGGGGGGGGGGGGGGGGGGGGGGGGCCTTTCACAAGCTCATCAAACATTAACAACCTTATACTGGATTTTGGCTAAAAATTCCCATCATTAAGATCAGGAATTTGTGGGCAAAAAAAGACGATTGAAAAAATTGATTTGGGTCTTAGTTCACCTTATATGAGGGTCCATCATTGGCACTGAACTCAAAATGCTTGAAGTGACCCTGAGAGTGAAGTATTTTTTGGCCAGGGAAGAAACGGTCAAGAAAGATACTTTGCAGGGTGTTGTTTTACCCACCCGTGGAATAATTTTTAGTTTTTGGTGTAGAATATTGGATAAATCTTGAAAAAAATTCCAGAGGATTCTATAAAGTTTCTTTCTTTCAGAAATAGACCTTCCTCAAGTTAAATAATTTGTGAAATAATTTTCAGTTTTTGGTCTAAAATATTGGATAAATCTTGAAAAAAAACAGAGGATTCTATAAAATATATCCCCAAAAATATTTTGTCTTGTAATTGTCATAAGAAAAGTTTCTTTCTTTCAGAAATAGAGCTTCCTCAAGTTGACGTACCTGGAAATATCTTGATGCAGTAGATACTTCATACCATGTTAATTTCAGCTTATAAAATAATGCGCTCGGGAGAGGTCTGCCTTTAATGTGCAGTTTGATTATTGCATACCAGTTTTGAATGACAAGCTATCATGTCAGCATGATATATAATACTAGCATAGGAATCCGATGTCCAAATAATGGTGCACAGTTTTGAATAAATGTGGCCTCAAAGTAATCAAACTTTTGCAATATATACACAGTATACAGTATTTCATTTTTGGAAGATGTCAGACTACATGCAAACACTTTCAGATGCAAACACTTTCAGATGCAAACACTTTCAGATGCAAACACTTTCAGATGCAAACACTTTCAGATGCAAACACTTTCAGATGCAAACACTTTCAGATGCAAACACTTTCAGATGCAAACACTTTCAGACGCAAACACTTTCAGATGCAAACACTTTCAGATGCAAACACTTTCAGATGCAAACACTTTCAGATGCAAACACTTTCAGATGCAAACACTTTCAGATGCAAACACTTATCCAGACACTTTTCTCTGCTTTTGAAGCTATTGTCTGGATACCATGCAACATTTGATAATTCCTTATGAACTCGGCATGGACTGGCACATACATTAACCTATTATCCTTCCATTGCTGAGGCTACTTTCATCCAAAGCACAAGAACGCAAAATTTCTTAAAAACCATCCAAACCCTGTCATGTTGGTAACCATATGAGTACCCATTTGCCAGGGTTTCAGTGGTTTTTCAGGTTTTTTGCATAATTTTGTATTGGCAAAATTAGTCACCAGCAGCATAAGGGTTAATGCTTAAGAGTTCATCCATAAAGTGTTGCATGGATCTATGATACTTATGACAATGACTTTAAAATTGAGAGTGATTTTACAAAATATCTGAAAAAGTATGTAGGTTATGATCTAATAAACATTTCTCCTTCAAATATGTTTGTAACTTTGCTATATCCTGCAAGATTGCATCAAAATTGTAAGGCTGCTTTTGGCCACTGTGAGCATTAATGAGTTATGAGTAGCTGTTAATTGGGCTCTTTTCAAAATTTCCCATTGAAAGGTACTCTAAGCAATTCTTTGGTCTTAACCCTTGTGATGCTGATTCTACTTTTTTGTGTAAGTACACAACCACAAACATATTTCACAATTATCTAAACCCTGTCATGTTGGCATTCATTTGAAAGCTCTTGCTGAGCACTATCAGATGAGTACCAATGTGCAAGGGTTCCAGCCATATTTCAACTTTTTTCAAATTATTTCTTTTGTCCGAATCAGTCACCAGCAGCACAATGGTTAAACGTACAATCAAAAGAGTCAATCCTTTCTTGTATAAGGCATTTTTCCCCTAATTTGGTTGAGGCTATAATGTCC
>OZ012699.1:30333242-30395742 GCA_963942565.1 Maea johnstoni
TTGGGTTTGACTACTGATTAAGATTTCTCCTACAAATATTTTCTAAAAAATGCTTTTGTTAGAAAAATATATCCAAATTTGTCAGGCCTGTTTTGGCTGCTGTGAGCATTAATGGGTTAAGATGCACTGGCACATACCATAACACGCTGGCCACAAGTGTGTTAACAGATTTTATGTTAATTGAACGACCCCTCTACTAATAGATTAACCCATTCACACACAGAGTTTCTCCAGAAAGTATCATCTGCTACTTTCATACTTTTGAAAATAAGTTGGGAACAAAGGAAAAGTTCTCAAAATATTTGAAAGGGAGTTGAGTTTGACTACTGATTAACATTTCTCCTTCAAAATTTTTCTAAAAGATGCTTTTGTTAGAAAAAATATATCCAAAATTGTCAGGCCTGTTTTAGCTGCTGTGAGCATTAATGGGTTAACATGCACTGGCACATACCATAAGACGCCCGGCCACAAGAGTGTTAAGAGATTTTATGTTAATTGAACGACCTCCAATACTACGCCATGTTGTAGCCAAGGACCATAGAGGAATACATATAGACTAGAGAAGTCTATAAAACACATATTTAGGATACTTACACAAAATAAACGCCAAAAAGGTTTACACAAAAAGAAAGCAAAACAGGTAAACTATTTATTATACTTGTAAAACATCATACAAAGACGTTAAGTTCCAGAACAGATCAAAGGAAATACCACATAAAAAGAAGATAAAGGCAATTAAACCTATTGGCCTACCATGATGATCCAAAGAGCCGATGGACATGCGATAGCCCATTAGATACCCTATAAATGGGGAGGGAAGACTTATAGTGTAGGATCGGCTACTGCCGACCAACACAAAAATAATTCAAGAAGAGTTGCTTTTAAGATTTTGATTAACATTTCTCCTTTAAATATTTTCTGAAAATCACTTTTGTTAGAGAGACATCACCAAAATAGTCAGGCGTTTTTATGCCGCGATGGACATGAATGCCCGGTCAACAAGCCAAAAACGACCCCATGGTGTGACTCCTGAATTTCTCATTGAAGGATCAATATAGTGAAATGTTTGTAAACACCATTCTGATTGGCTGATCACGATAATATGGGTTGGCTAACCCTTCATGGTTTGAACAATAGAAATTCAGAGCTATTGTGTTGTAGTTGGGTACTCACCTGCCCCAACATGGCAAAAAATGCCCACAACTTGAACATCTGCAGGGGTATTGACACCAGATACTGAAACAATGAATAATGACCAATTAAGTAGTCAACCAATTAATAAGTAATTTATGTAATTTCGTCAGAGAAGAAAAAGACAAAACAGGATAATCAAGTTACCAAAATACATTCTTACTTAAAAGGAACCAGAGGAGTACATTTCAGGGTCTAAGTAGGGTAAAAAAGATAAGTAGTGTATCAAAACCAATGACATGAAAAAAATGGCATCTAAATTTATTAAATGAACATGAAAACTATTTGCCAATATTTTAATTGATGATTTTACAAAAAGATTTGTAATACATGAATCATATATGACTTCTAATACATGAATCATATATATTAATTGATGATTTTACAAAAGGAATCAAGGTTCTTACCTCATGAAAGAAAGCGGAAACATAGAAGACAACATTAAACATCATATGAATACTATTTGCCGAATATTCTAATTGATGATTTTACAAAAGGAATCAAGGTTCTTACCTCATGAAAGAAAGCCGAAACATAGAAGACAACATTATACATCCTAAGAATACTATTTGCCGTTATTTTAATCAATGTTTTTACAAAAAGAATAAAGTTTCTTACCTCATGAAAAAAAGCGGAAACAAAGAAAAAGCGGAAACAAAGAAGACAACAACGGCTGCTGTGACTTTGCTGTATCCTTTCATGATAAGAGGCTTATAGAGATGTCTGCAAAAAGAGAAACATGTGCATGGATATTAAACTTTTCAATGTTAAGGCTACTTTTGACCAGAGTACAAGGATGCAAGGAACTTTCAAAACCATCTAAACCCTGTCATGTTGGTATTCATTGGAAAGCTCTTGATGAGTTCTCTCAGAGGAGTACCCATTTGACAGGGTTTCAGTGATTTCCAGCTTTTTTTCTCATCATTTGGTATTCACTAAATTAGTCACCAGTAGCACAAGGATTAATAGTCTAGTCACACTAATTCATTATTAGATTCCAACTTAAAAGACTTTTCATCCTTCAAGATTTTCCTTTTTTTTCAATTTCAATCCATATACACTTTTCAACTTCGAAGCCTTTTCATTGTTCTTAATAAGTGTGTTGATTACACGGAAATATATGAACCATATTTGATTTGTAATACATAAATCATATTTGATTTGTAATACATGAATCATTTTTGATTTGTAATACATGAATCATATTTGATTTGTAATACATGAATCATATATGATTTGTAATACACGAATCATATATGATTTGTAATACATGAATCATATATGATTTGTAATACATGAATCATATTTGATTTGTAATACATGAATCATATTTGATTTGTAATACATGAATCATATATGATTTGCAATAGACGAATCATATATGATTTGTTATATATGAGTCATATATGATTTGCAATACATAAATCATATAAGATTTGTAAGTTCTAGTTCTTATGTAATTTACATAAAACGTATTAAGATTCATACAAGATGTGCAACTTCTAATGCATATCATTGCATAATCTATGACTAGATACAGGTATCTTTCAAAAAGGCCAAGTGCAGAATGACATACCTAGAGGCCCAGCGATGGACGGGAATGTTCCAATCGGTCCAAAACTGCATGATGTTTTCCGCATTCCTGAAGCAAAATATAAACAGCCATAACTACATGAAAGAAACTAATACAGATATATACCTAATATTTGAAACAAGAGAGACGCTGTCAGCGTCAGCTTGTTGGTTCCAGTGTATGAATAAGTTTGGTCTTTTATCAATATTAAGTATGTGTTATACTGATTATATGTATTGTAGTGTTTTGTTTGTCTTCTTTTTTATTAGTTGGAGTATCATGTAACGGGACTGGAGCACTGTGGCTTAGGACACCAAGTACCAGAGGATTTATAATTATATATCAGAATTGATAAGGACAGTGGATTGGTAACCTGACCACTCATTTAACTTGGGGAATAAAGAACAAGGCAACAAAAATATTTATTATCATCCAATATTAAGAAAGTAATGCACCATTAGGAATAATATATTTATTAATGGGCACTAAGCATTACATATCTGGGTGGTCGTCTACACCAAGACCTGTCAGGAAAATCTATGGCCCAGAAAAACATCTATAAGGCTAATGCCAGTCTCAAATTCCTTTACAGAAAGAAAATGTACTTTAATCAGTATTGCAGGAAAACTGTCTGCATGGCAATGATCCAGTGAAATAACCCAATGCAAGATGTTGTGAGATAGGTGCTTATATTTCTGTTCAGGAGGGAAATCGCGCTGTTTTGCATGGGGCGCCCGCGGTTGCAAAAATAGGGCTTGTTGTAGTGTGGTTGTGGGGATCCATGCGCCATAACTGATGGCCTGCGCACGGATCCAAGGCCCAAATACAGGGCATCACTGGTTGCACACTCCATAATTGTGGAAGTAAACTGTTTGAAATCACTTTGTATGTCTTACATTCTTTTACACCACCCACCCCAGCACTAATTCTAATCATTTACGTGTATAAACTGGTTTACTTCCTAAACAATATCTTATATATCAGAATACTAGTCTTTTAACCATTTTAATTTCCATGAAACTCTACAAAGAAAATCCTACTTCAAAATTTTCAACCATCTGAGGTTCAAAAGCTAATAGAGTGACATGTAATTTCCTTGATGTTCCAGCTAAGAGCATTGCGTAGATAGTTCAGACAAATTTTAGAAACACTTTAAATGAGCAATTCTGATTTTTTTCATTAAAGTAGCACATGGTGAATTATCATATTAAGTAAATTACCTTGATTCAGATATTTAAGTAGTTTGATATACTGGCTAGATATACATTTAATACATCTGACACAACTTAAAAGAGAGCCAAATCTGATTAGATAAATTAGCCATCCACGCCAATAGAATAAATCTTTTCTAAGGATAAATTCTGATTTAATACATTACTACAAGTTAATGTTCCTATTCCATACTTAAAAACTCTTATAAATCCGTGAAAGGCAGTCAGTAGCGTGTCATGACTGCACGATTCCGGGATAAAGTACATGCAATTACGAGACGAGTGTACAGGCTTGGTACAGTTTTTGAATTTGGCGCCAATACTACACGGTCGATGACGTCACCAATCAGGTTAGCGTGAGTTGCCAGCTTCAATAATTGTCGTGGCAATAGACATTCCTATGGGGCACCGGTCAGGTCTAAATGATTAGGTGTGATTCAATAGATGCCAATGTTTTACTTTACTCCCCCCACATGTGCTTGAAGGTCGGACATATTTGTGCCAGAGTAAATGAATCCCACCACCATAACACCAGGCACAGTGTTACAGCTCTGATTTTAACAAAGGTTGGACCACTATGGAAATGTTTCTAACTTGTAGTGTATATATCCTGTGTCTGGTTAGAATTCTACTGCATAGCATGAGATGCAAAGTGATTTCATGTCAGTAATCTCTGAGTCATAAGAAGAAATTCATCAATTCTAGTCCAATTGTTTAAATTATACTATATGATATTATTGTTATGTCAATCTTGAGCAGTGGAGTTGATGGAGTGGAGTCTGGTTAGAATCCTATTGCATAGCATGTCAGTCATCTCTGAGCGATAAGAAGAAATTCATATGGACATCGCTGTCCGTTAGGCAGACTGGAACCACTATGGAAATAAGTTTCTAACTTGTAGTGTATATATCCTGTGTCTGGTTAGAATCCTATTGCATAGCATGAGATGAAAAACTCATTTCATGTCAGTTATCTCTGAGTGATAAGAAGAAATTCATATGGACATCGCTGTCGGTTAGGCAGACTGGAACCACTATGGAAATAAGTTTCTAACTTGTAGTGTATATATCCTCCGAAAATGTTTATTTTATAGATATCCCACTATCAGGATATCTTTTGTCCATGAATGAAGTAAAAATACTTGGATTCGGCGCGGCGGTGTTATCTTTAAGAAATATGTATGTGATCATAAAAGATGGGGAAGGGAACTGGGCTGGATTTCATAATCGTTTATTGATTGTCAAACCTACCGAGAAGCTAGGATAATCTGGTTGGTGATTATTACTGTAAATTCGGAAAAAGATTGATTTTCTGTATATTCGCAAAATTTACTCTACACAATCTTTTGTGAATCTACAGTATGTTGTTTTTTTTTCATGAATACAGCATTGAACATTTGATCAAATTCACTACAGACAACTGATAGCATTCACTATAGCTGCTACAGGCATGAATGGGTTAACTCACATTTAATCGCTTATTCAACAACAACAAAAAAACGCCTTATATGTATATATATACTGATCATCATCTAATCACAAATAGATAAACTTTTATTCACTGGGTAGTACTAAACCTAACTTACCACCAATCTTTGTAGAATTCCCTGTCACCGAACTGGAGGATTTCTGCTGTCACATTGAGGAAGGAGTGAAAGAAGGCATAGAAGAACAGCAGCCAAATAAAGTGATTGGGAATCTGAAACATACAGAAAAGCAAGTAGCAATTAGATGGTAGACCAGTGGCCAGACTAGAGGCAGTCAGACTAATTTTTGGGCAATCTACAATTGAAAAAATAAGTTGCAAGGTCCTAAAAAGTTAACTATTGAGTACAAATTTTAATTTACCCACAAATATCTGATGCCAAATTGTAATGGGGATTAATGGCCAAAATCCAGTACTAGGTTGTTCATGTTTGATGATCTAATACAATTTTGGTCCACCATACTCATGTGACATATCAAAATGAACCTTAAATCAAGCACAACATTCTAAAAGTCAATTTCCTAGTTTTTAAGCTATGTAGGGGGTATTGAAGATTGGTGAGATATGCACTTCTTTAACTGAATAAGTTTATCTTGCACACATATATGCGTGCATGGCTCTAAAGGTTAAGTTACCACAAACACATGGATGTTGATGGTTTAAACCTTCTAATACTGATGCTTCTTATGTTCATAGCATAGATTTTTGAACCCTGTCATGTTGGTATTCATTAAATAAGCTCTAAATGAGAACTCTCAGATGAGTACCCATATGTCAGGTTTTCCATCATTTTTCAGGTTTTTTGCATCGATTTGTGGTGGTCAAATTAGCCACCAGCAGCATAAGGGTTAAGACAAATAGACAGAGGACTCACTGCGAGCTTTAAGAGGCGTTCCACTATCTTGCTGAGCTCCATGTTGGAGAGGGGCTTCATGGAGTTGTTGATGGTAGGCACGATCCACTGCTGAATCAGGGCGCCTATCAGACCCGTCAGGAACAGCTGAGATACAGAAACACAAGAAATATTCAAATTCAACATCTACAGGCATGAAATATTACCTTTGAAAATAATTCAGGAATATCGTATGGATTCACAAAACATTAGAAGAAAAGTGGATAACTGGTTATTCGTAGTCTTAAAAATTCATTAAAATTCATTGTTAATTAATTTATAGTTACTCAATTAGTTAATTACTTACTTAATGAATGAATTAATTCATTCATTCATTCATAACTTAATTACTTTATTAGTTAACTAATATTAATTAATTAATTAATCAATAAGTTAATTAATGATTCATAAAATATTCAAAGGAAAGTTGATTTTTGTTTATTTCTAATTACAATTTCTCCTCCAAATATTTGCCAAATGGTCCTCTTAGTTGAGGCTCAGAGACAGAAGACTTATAAATGCTAACCCCTTGCAAAGTATTGTCTAGAATAACGATACTCTAAAAAACAACAACTCTGGAACAAAGGAACATAGTTTATGAAATATTTGAAGGAAAGCTGTTCGATAGCTGTTCACTAACATTGGTCTTTCCACCATTTCCAAATTGAATAGGTCTCAGGGCTCAACATTAAGAAAAAAACTTCATAAGCCCAGCAGGGCTAGTTACCGAAAATTTAACTAGCCCCGAAATATTTTTGCTAGCCCTGATATTAATGACAACTCTTTTCAAATAGTGACCTCTTTTGATACCATAGCCTCTGTTAATAACATGAAAAGAATACAGTGTATTGTGGTAAATTGAGTTATATTATCATCCAGGAATGCAGAGCCAAAGGAGGGCTTCATACTTTTTTAAGCGCTGATATTCTAATTCTATCTAGTCCCTCAGGGCTACTCACAGGTAGAATTTACTAGCCCTGACTTTCAATAACTAGCCCGGGCTACGGGGCTAGCCTTAACGTCGAGCCCTGGGTCTTGATATGTTATTAGTGATATCAATTAACTATTTTTAGAGTATTTACTGCAGGTACTCACCAGTTCCAGAATTCTCTTGATGAGGAACCGCTTCCTGATCCGTGCAGAGTGAGGGAAATTTAGCTCATAGCACAGCGTAGGCGCAAGCATAAAATAGTACATGTCTAAAGTGAACAAAAGAAAAGCATGAAATATATCACAAGCTTTGCTAAAATCAAAGTTTCAATAGACTTTTTCGGGGATGAGCTAAAAGAAGGAAAACATGTGCCAATGTGTCTCTGGAGCTAAGTTGTTCTGTGGTACAAATGTGTCTGATGTTTAGTATAAAAGTGGAGGAATACCACATAATAACCACATACTAGCCACAACTACTAGAAATCCACACATGTAAAAGTTACCGGGCCTGAACGGGCCCATTTGTAACGGGCATGTAATGGGTCAGATAATGCACAGGATATAACAGGCCTGTTAAGGGATTGTTAAAAGACAAAAATACCTAACGGGGTTGTAATATACTCCTGTATGGACATTCTCCACTGGCTCATGCAATGGGCCCATTGCTACCTGTAACGGGCCTGCATGAGTGCCATGAATTATTACCTGTATATAACAATATCCCTTCAAAATGGGCATGTAAGGGGCCCATTGAGATGGCTGTAGCAGAGCCGGTGGTGAACATGCCCTTACGGGACATACATAGCACGGCCGTGTTACTTTTACCTTTTAACAATGCTATATTGGGGCCTGTGCATTATCTGGCCAGCTACATGCCCTTACAAGCCTGTTAACTTTTACCTGTGTCTAGGAACTACAACATTACTCTCACCAACTATCCACACAACATGGTAGATCCGTGGATGACCTGTAGTGTTCTGCCACAGTTCTACCACCAAACAGTGGTCAAACCATGACAGTAAAAACGGTACCAGATATCAGCAGATCACTAAACCAATTATTTAATCCATGAATGCTCAAGAACTTCCCTTATAAAGGTCATATGTATCCTTCGATATATATATATATATATATATATATATATATATATATATATATATATATATATATATATATATATATATATATATATATATATATATATATATATATGTATATATATATATATATATATATATTTAAAAATTTAGAATTTTTTCAAATTAGAAATTCAAAAAAATATCTTAAGGAAAGTTGAAGGCTAATTTCCATAAACAATTTCAACATAGAATCTATTCGCAAAAAATGCTCATCACAAGTTAGTTAGGCCAAGAATGAATAGGCAAGAAACAAAATTTAAAAAAAGGAGTACAGACTTTTTAAAAAGAAAGGATTATGGATTAAAGATATCAATCAAAACCTACCTGTAAGTTTTAAGTTGTCTGGATACTTCACTGAGTAGGTGTCTGTTTTACCATTTGCTACAAAATCTGTAAAAAGATTTTCAAATTGGGAAATTTCAACAAGAAATCTCAAAGCTTGCGATATTCAAGAAATATCACTGCTGTGAAGTTGTACTATTTGATAAGAATATGTGTATAAAAATATCACACAAAGTTTGAAACTGAATTCTGCAGAATAACAATAACCTTCTTGCATTGTATGCAGTGATACTTATAATCTGTGCACTATTTGCACCAATGGAAAAATTAAACTTGATTAGAAAATGTTCATGTTGCAGACATATTCATATCTCAAAGGAGTTCTCATCCAGGAAGTATTCAGAATGCAGGCACCCCAAAAAAGTTAAAACGGCTGCCGGGCAATTAGAAATTACTACCTTCTTACTAGACATGACAATCCGAAATTTCAAAACTCTTTTTTTTTATAAATTTAATATAGGAAATGCATGAATGATGTCCATTTACATTATCTAGACTTTTGAATGTAAGAATGCAATCTATCTTAAAGTTGTTCTATTCTAGTGGTGCTAAAACAAGATTAACCCTTCGAATGCTGAGGCTACTCACGTCCAAAGCACAAGGACGCAAAGATTTTCTAAATAGATAAACAGGGAAGAGGATTTCAAATTTGTGCACCCTGAGTTTTAATGCTATATCACTATAATTACCTGTTATTTTTATGTCTCCCACAGATTTGAAGCGATTTCGTCTCCGCCCTGGACCTTCATTCCGTAGGCGCATTCGGCACCAACCATTCACTTGTAAGTACGAGATGAGCTTGAGAAATATCACGGTGTAGATGACTAGAGTTGCGCACGAAAAAACTGAAAAACAATGAAAACCATAAGATAAAAAGAAGAAAGTGTAGATAAACTGTTAACCCATTGACACTCAGAGTTTCTGTAGATGGTGTCGTCTGCTTCTTTTATACTTTTGAAGATAACTTGTGAATAAACCAAAAGTTCCCAATATATTTGAAGGAGAGTTGTTGTTTGGCATCTGGTCAACATTCCTACTTCAAATATTTTCAAGAAAATGCTTTTGTAAGTAAAATATTTTCAAATATGTCAGGCCTCTTTTGGCCGCTCTGAGTGTAAATGGGTTAATCAATGGTTTACCTGGGTACCGTATTACCCCGCATACAACACACACGTTTATACACCACAACACCTATGTCAAGGAGGGGGTGCGTGTTATCAACGGGTACATAAGCAGAACTTTTTTACATTGATGCTATGGGTGCGGGGCGAACGTGGTAGCGAACATCTATCTTTAGTGGGTTCCTATTGTCTATTGTCCTGTCACCATGACGATGTTATGATGATTGCTATTATGATACCCTATATGTACCAGGTCATGTTTAAAAATAGGCTACCCGTACTGGTAATTGGTATCACTTGTACAGTGACTCTGATCACTATAAACACTGTAAGCCTCTAATTCAAGAGGCAACGCGGGTTACGGTACAAGGGTCAAGTACTTAACCGGACACTCCACACTCCCCAAATCCGCCTGCGTGTTATATTAACGGGGAATTGTATTTTACATATGGGAAGGGGACTTGGGGAAGGGGTGCGTATTATCTATGGGGTGCGTGTTGTATGCGGGGTAATACGGTACTTCATTAGCTTAGCCCATTCATGCCTATAGCACCCAACAACAACATGACAATTTAACCCTTCCAATTCTAGGGTTATTTTTGTCCAAGGCACAAAGATGAAAAGATTTTTGAAAATCCTCTTAACCTGGTAATGTTGGTATTCATTAGATAGCTCTCAATAAGTGCTCTCAGATGAATACCCATATGCCATGGTTTCGATCATTTTCCAGCTCGTTTGCATCATTTTGCATTGGCAAAATAAGCCAGCAGCAGCATAAGGGTTAAGACATATCATTGAGATCAAAGATATTTCTGGAATATATTGAAAGGAGGAATGTTGATCAGAACCTAAGCTCTAACTCTCCTTCAAATAGTTCGTGAATTTTTGATTGATTCCAAAGTTATTTTAGAAAGAATCAACGGTCCAGACGACATTTGTCAAAGAGATCTTCAAGCATGAATGAGCTAGATATGGAAAAAGCTGGCAATAGATGGTAAGTCAGTGGTTTCTCCAGTTACTCCTGTTTTCTCCACACTATAAACAAGGACTAATTCTAAAGCTATTTTCATCCAAAAGACAAGGAGGCAAAATTTTTGAAAACCATCTAAACCCTGTCATGTTGGTATTCATTCGAAAGCTCTCACTGAATAATCTCAGATGAGTATACCATGGGCCAGGGTTTCAGTCAATTTTCAGGTTTTTCGCATCATTTTGTATTGGCAAAATTAGCCACCAGCAGTGTAGTGGTTAACATAGCAGAAAATATAAATTAACAAAAAAATGAAAAGTAAATTCCAAATAAGTTAGTTTTTGTACTTACATGGTGTAGGATGTATGGACAGAATGAAGGCAGCAGGAAAAGTGATGACTGTGAATAGGTTGATCACATGTAGGTAGAAACAAAGGCCTTCAGAAATGATCGACTGAAAGATATAACAATGGAAAATGACAGACTGAAATAATAATAATGGGATTGATGAACTGAAAAACTTACAATGGAAGTTATAGACTAAAGAAATAAGGCAGTGACAGATAATTGAAAAACTATTGTAACAATGGAAAATGACTATATAACAATATCAATGGATCGTGATGGATAGAAACGATAGGAAAAGATAGACTGAAAATAAACAATTGAAAATAATGTAATAAAAAGTTAGCACTGAAGGCAAAACATTGGCAAATAATGCATAGAAAAACACCAATTGCTCTGATGGACTTAAACGTTATAAGTGAAGATGATTGAAAGAATAACAATGGCAAATGATGGACTGAAATATTTAGGGTAAAAAAAGGTTTCAATCATTTTTCAGGTTTTTTGCATCAGTTTGTATTGGCCATATTAGCCACCAGCAGCATAAGGGTTAAGATGCTATATTTCAAGATGAACTTTGAGCATAAATCAGTTAAGAGCAGTGTAGTTAAGCATCCTAGCATGGCCTTTTACAGTGGTGAAAATAGACAGTAGCCCATCGGTCCGTTTCTACAAAAAATTTGAATGGGCTAGTAAACGTCGATGTTTACTTGCCCAGAATGTCTGCTAAATATTCTGAACAAACATTAATTTAGTAAGCATCACATCCAGTTTAACATTTCTACTTCATTAGAATATAACTGTCACAATTCATAAATTTAGCACGACTAACCATGAATGTTCAGTTATGAAATGGCTGTTGGCTAACTACCATTTTGGTTATCAAAGTGATATGGACCCCTTATTTTCCGGCAGACCACTAGACTATTCATTTTGAGGGACCGTTTGGCCACCAAGGCTTAGCAAACTGTTTTCAGCACTGTTTTTATCTCATACATATATACATAATAATGTATAGATATTTAGATATTACTTACCTTAGAGATTGCCTTTTCAATAGTATAACCAATCAAAATGAAAATATTGGACACTGGAATAACAATTATGTTTATTATTCATTAAGCAGACATAAACAAATACTCCTCCATGAGCCAAACTACAACTATATGAACATTTTTTTAAATTTTGTTCCATGGAATAAGAAATTTTCTCATCTTTTCTTCACAGAATTATGACCACCCATATCAGAGTTAATTACCACCTATATCACAGTTAATTATAATTGCAGAACCACGTTACGGAAAATACATAAACTGAAGCACCGTTTTTTCTATTTGCACTATTTTTTACACAAATCTTAGTAAATCAGTAAGCCGACCCATGCATTTTGTATGTGTGCCTGATGACAACAATTATGTGGAACATAATGTCCAACAAATGCGGTAAGAATTTTATTTTACCCAGATTTGGGTATGAGGAACAAAATGAATATATCATATGATAGTGGTAGATTAAAAACATTCTTGTTAATTGTCTTCAAATTTTGCATTGTAATAGAACAATTAAATTAACTCCTGTGCCATTCGAGTCAAACCTACTAAGGACTTGACAAAATGTCTTTAAAAGCCATTCACATTTAGCATGTATACATGGTTCAAGAAACTCTACACATAAAAGAGTTAAAGCAAAAATGTAACTTACACACTACAAGACTAGCACTGGGCCAGGAATAAGGATTTTGCAAAAAGATGGTTATCACAAGTATAGGGTCAACCAGGATCCCATATCTGCAAAAAGAAAATATAAGGAGATTAAGGATTATAAAACTTACAATAGCATTTACACATTTTACAAGCATTTTTTTTTTATGCATATGTCTGAAATGAGATATTATTCAACATTGCATACAGCATTATATATACACACACTCATATACATAAACAAACACACACACACACATATATATATATATATATACATATATATATATATATATATATATATATATATATATATATATATATATATATATATATATATATATATATATATATATATATATATATGTATATATATATGTGTATATATATATGTATATATATATATATGTATATATATATATATATGTATATATATATATATGTATATATATATATATATATATATATATATATATATATATATATATATATATATATATATATATATATATATATATATATATATATATATATAGTGTGTGTGTGTGTTCTTTTTTTCCTTCTCAATCAAATGACACTTACTTTATAACATTTTCAAGGGCAACTCTGGCACTGGACAAAACCTGAAAAAAGGAAGAAAAGTCAATAAGTCATCATATAAATCAATAAGGCCACTCCAATTTATTTACTTGTCTTACATGCTCAGGAGGTAGGAAATGAGCCATTTTGGAATTTAAAAAAAAGTTGAAAAATGTGACTTTTTTTTTTTAATTTTTTTTTAGAGTCTGACGACTAGGACTGGTAGCGAAATGTTTCTACCAGCCTATTCTCAACCAAATAAAATCAATCAATCTATTAATCCCTGTAACCTGAAGGGTGGGAGGTATACCTCCTCAAGTCTGAGGCTCTACTACAGCAATGATAGCTTCCTGTAGTGGATTGAATCACACTTACAAAGAATATTCTTAAAACTTGCACTTTTTTTTTTTTTTTGGAGTCTGACAGAAAAATTTAAAACCACTTTCGTCCGTAAGACACCAAAGATGACTTTTTTTTCTTTTTTTTTGAGTCTGACAGGATTTTTTTTCCAAAAAAAGCTTGTAAGACAAGTAATTAAATTGGAGTGGCCTAAGATTAAAACGACTGAAAACTAGCCATATTGAGGAATTATCAAAAAGTATAATAACACACACATTATTTAACAACCTACGAAATCTTCAGAAAACTCATTGATAGTTACAATGTTTGCTTCCTGTAACCTAATCCAGCCTTATAATATAATCCACCTTTTCGAAGCTTCTATGAGTGTACAATAATGGCAATATACCAAGCCTATACATCGAAAAATCAACAGTAAAAATGTCATGTGCAAGTGTTAACCCCATTAATACCTGTAGTGCCCACAAAGGCCTACAGTATAGGTGTTTTTATGACTCAATATCATGATTCGGTTACAGAGATATAGCCATTTCTCATTTGTTGGTTTCCTGTGCAGGTTTTTTTTTCGGTACTTTTAGCATGTTGGTCTAGGGACCTCAGAGAAATGCACTGCGACAAAAGAATTCTGTTGCAATTAGCTTTTTTGAAATGCCTATTTTTAGTCTAGATTGCCTGGACTATTAGTCATCATGCACATTGTTGCCCTAGACTAAGTGTCCACCTTAATAACAGTTTCTGTATTCTGCATGGAGTATTCAGGGTGAAAGTGCAGTATGAAAGTCAGCTGTAACTGGGCCATCCTTATCACTATAATATCCCTATGTTTCAATCATCCTAGATACTGACTAGTTTGTAGTTCAGGGTGAAAGTGCAGTATGAAGGTCAGCTGTAACTGGGCCATCACTATCACTACCTCCCCATGTTACAAGCATCCTACATACAGACTTGTTTGCATTCTAAATTCTAAGTATTTATCAGAGTAAAAATGAAGTATGAGTACTGACTAGTTTGCAGTCCAGGGTGAAAGTGCAGTAAGAAGGTCAACTATAACTGGGCCATCCCTATTACTATCTCCTGATTGATGTTTCTCGGTACTGCCTTGACTTGTTTGTAGGGATTTTAAATCCTAAGAAGTTATCGTAATAAAAATTACATATAAATTGATCCTTTTCTCCACATGACTCTTGCACTTTACTTACTAATATATTAACGAAACTTTCCTTTTTACCCATGTAAGACTCATTTTTTAGCGGCCAAACCAGGCCTGACAATTTGGGAAATATTTCACTTACAAAAGCATTTTCTGGAAAACATTTGAAGGAGAAATGTTGATCAGAAGCTAAACAACAACTCTCCTTCAAATATTTTGAAAACTTTCGCTCTATACCAAAGTTATTTTCAAAAGTATGAGAGTAGCAGACAACACTTTCTAGAGTAACTCTGAGTGTGAATGGGTAAACCCATTTAAGATATACCTTGATTGTTGTTGTTTGAATTGATGATACTCTTAAAAACATCTTAGAAATCAAGCATGTTTCACTTAGTATTTGAAGGAGAGTTGTTGATTTGGTTCTTTTCAACATTTCAGTTTTTTTATAAAAGGGTCCTTTTGGTATATGTCCCATGGGCTAGATTGTATGGACTACATACAGTGCTAACATTTGATTCCTGCAATGAGTGCCCAGGTATGATACATGAACCCATGCCCGTTTATAATGCCACCCAGTTTCCTGGACATGAATGCATGGTTAACCTAATAACTGAACATAGCTTTGATTTGCAAGCAACGTGGGTCATTGATGTGCTTATCTTATTTTTTGACATGTCAGCCATGGGTTTTTGTACAACCAGACACTGTCAGGCGTCTGGTCGACTTGTGCAGGAATCAAATGTCTGTACTGTAGCAAGCACCATGAACAGGGGAGAGGAAAGGGTGAAATATGGACTTACAGTCTTATAGTGAGTGAAATGTCAAAGGTCTAAGGTACCAACCTCTCAGCTTTCATTTTTATCAAATAAATGATCATTGTACTTTAGAGTGCTCAAAATGTTTACACAAGTGATAAAGGTGGTCAACCCCTTTAATGTTTGAGAGTTCTTCTAGAAAGTGTCGTCTAGACGGTCTAGATCTATAAAACTTTTGCAAATAACTGTGAAACTGACAGTGATGATTCAACAAAATATTTGAAGGGGAGTTGTTTGCAACGTCCTGATTAAAATTTCTCCTTAAATATTCTCCTAAGGCCAAGAAAAAGATGTTGTTTGTTTCCTGTAACGGTCTGATAAAAAATAGGGAAGGTAGGTCAGTAAAAAAAAAATTTGCATAATTTTTTTGTCAGAAATGTGAGTTTTATGCATGCTATACGTTGATTGGGAGTTGGGAGGGCGGAAAAAACTTTTTGAATAAAAATTTGTTAGGGTATAGGGTTACAGGAAACAAACAACTTTTTTTAGCCCTAACTAAGCTTTTTGGTCCTACCAGTGTGGGTCTTAGCCAGGATTTATAAACCAGGTGCCCAAAATTTTCAATTGTAAATTCTTTGGCATCCTATTTTTCCATGGAGACCACAATATACTCAGATCACAACCATTAATATGCACTTACTTATTGAAATAAGGTATAATATCCTTATACAATGTCATGGTTATTATACAAAAGTGAAAAAAAAGTTATATGCTTGAAATCGACATTTTCAGAAATTTCTCACAAAATATTTGGGTGTCCTAGAAGGTGATTTTCCAAGGTTATGCCCCTTTTACATATTCAAGATGTCCATACGATCTAACACGATTTTAGGTTTTGCGTAAAATTGTGTTCAATTGTGTTGAACATGTAAATGAGGTACGCCAATGCGTCTGTCATGCGGTGCTATGCATGTTTCATGCGATGTTCATAAGATTGTAATAGGGTGAAGCACGATGGTCATATACATGAACTTGATACGCATACGACAATCATACAATCTTATACGGTAGTCATACAACAGTCATATGGTTCAACACAGTGTTACACGATGAACATGTCTGTCATACGCATGTACACAATGTTCATACGACGTCCATACGTCCAAAAGGGGAGAGTTGTTTCTTATGTTAAAATCAACAATTTTCCTTAAAATATTGAAAGAATATTTATGAAATATCATTCTAGAAAGATATGACAAACATAGACAAGGCTTTTTGTATTTGCTAAAAGCTTACAGTGTTAGTAGCACAATCACCTTAAACAACCTTATTTTTTTAACCCAATATCCCGGTCATGATCTAGACATAAACCATAACAAGATAATTGTTACAATGTATCACTATTTGATGAGGAGAAAGATGAACATTTGAGTAGTTGACAGTTAAGGTTACAACACCTGGATGAAAACCTAGGTGTCAAAAAAGCCTCTGATTATATATACACCTTACCAGATTACCTGTCTAGACAATTCCAGTAAAAATGCAAATCATACGTGCTTATTCATAGTATGTTGATAAGTGGATATAACCCATTTATGCCTGCACAGACCCAATAAAAACTGACTATTTTGGTAATATATGTGGGCATGAGGATAATAATAATAATAATAATAATAATAATAATGATAATAATAATAATGATGATAATAATAATAATAATAATAATAATAATAATAATAATAATAATAATAAAAATGATAATAATGATAATAATAATGATAATAATGATAATGATTATAATAATAATAATAATAATAATAATAATAATAATAATATATATATGTCTTCGTGAAAGCATCCTTTAGAAACACTTGATCAGATTCCAAGATACCACTATTTATGGCATTGTAAGCTCCATTTTGATTTTATATTTGTGATGTACATATATGTGTTGCAGTGCGCACAGGGCATTCCACAGTATTTTAGTCCTGACTACTCATTTTGTCATTCTTTGAAACTAAAGTTTATTTTGCATACATCTGAAAGCGAACGTTTCAAAGTTTTCGGAACTGGTTTTGATTTTTCCCTATGATGGCCCAAACTTAAGTTATTGACTTTGAAACTGGAATTTGTGGAAAAAAATTGTGTCTATCACGGGACATGACATATTATTCATTTTCTCAAGGTTCAAAAATTGTTTTTTAAAAATCGAAGTGGAAATGAGCCCTACCTAAACTCTCAGTTTCACATAACCAATATTGAAGTTTGTGACATTTTTGAAAGAAAACATGTCATTTAGCATGATTTCTTCTGCCGCTGTCCTGTGATGGACAGTAGTGCTGGGAATCGTAGAAATTTTGCCGCTCGACTGCTCGGCAAGATCGCCGAACGATTAATCGATTATATAATCGATTATTTGGTAGTTTACCTGAGGTAAACTACCACTTGTTTCATAGCCCCCCAAAAACGAAAAAAAATACAATTTTACGGCCCAAACTACAGTAGCTAGAAGCAAGACAATTTGGACTTGCAATATATAAGAAATATAAAGAATAAATAAGGACAAAACGAGAACAGAAAGCTAGTGTGAGGCCACGGAAAATTCAAGAATTACGATGACCACGGATTGCAAGTTCATTGCCCTCATCGCGGCTACCTAATATACACGCAATAACGGCAAAACTACGCATTCATAAAACCCAAAACATTCTGAACTTGCAATCCGTGGTAATAATAAATAAATATAATGAACATAAAAGCCGAAATAAGGATAGAAATCAATGTGCGAAATGTATGAAACTGAAAGTGAATACCACGGATTGCAAGACTACTCTACGCATCAATTTCATCCTGAAATAAAGTATCAATGTAATGCATACAATGAAGCTGAATCATATAAACATTGTTACTTATCAATTCCGCTGGTTCTGTGAGATTATACACTGTAATCCACTCCAGAAGTGAGTTACAGTGTATCCTGCCGATCAAACGTATCTCCCAAAATGGCGGCCGTCTGGTCATGTTTATTTTCATTATCGCTCGGCAAAGATTGAGCGATGGATGGCAAGTTCGATTGATCGGAACTCGGCCCAAAGCGAGCCGAGCAATCGAGTTTGCGATCAATCGTCCCACCACTAATGGACAGTCAAACATCAAAAAGTTTTAATATCTCTTAGATGCACAAATATAGAATGCTGCCTTTACATATTCTCCTTCTACAAGTTAAAATGAATAGTATGATGCAGTTTTCTTACAAAAAAATTCTCAGAATCAAAAATAAATGACAATTCAAATATGTCCCATGATAGACACTGATTGTCTATCACGGGACATCAAACTTGTGGTGGCATTTCCAGGCAGGAAAAACATGATAGAACATTCCTCTCTTCATGATTAGCTTCAGAATACTTTTCTTATTTATTCTAGAGTGATATAAAACTCAACTTTGTGCATACTGAAGTAATATTTATGCTAAATGCAATAATGATTTGACGTGCTCAACTAGCAATTTAGTTACTTCAATAAGCCTAACCCTAATTGAAATCAGGAGTGGTAAACCCTGTACTGAGTCACCACAGGCATATAAAACTAAAAAGAAATACATGTGCATACAGAAGTATTTTTAATGCTAAGTGCAATAATGATTTGACAGACTCTGAAACTAGAACTAATAAGTTACCTGGATTAGCCTAATCCTAATTGTAATCAAGCATGTTAACCAAGCATGTTGTGATATGCATGGAGTAGTACTGCTAAATAGGAAGCAATCTTGGTCTTTGAATTTCACTAGTCCTTAAGTAGCAAAACTGTAACAAAAACTAGTGATCTTTTTTGTTAATGACAATACCTGCATTTCTATGAGTATGTTGGAATTTGGTAATTTTGATGAGTTTAATTTATTGAGTCAAAACATGTAGGAAACTTGTCATGTCACTGCATGATTAGAATCAGATTTCTTGATGTCCAGAACAGAATAGATATTTGAGCATATCCAATTTAGACATGTGTATGTAGTTTATATGTTTTAGCAATATTTAAGCCTCTATACAGTGTAAACTGTCACTTTAAGGCACTTATGATAGATCGTCCCGTGATAGACGGACCTAATTTCATAAAAAGCTGTTTTTCTGCTGATTTAGTAGTTTCTAGTTGTTCAAAGTTATTCTAAGTTATAAAACAAATGCTTACAAGTACAATGGAATTGTGCATGTAGTGATAGCTATATTTTCAAAGTATTTATTCAAAATTTGAATTTTTTCATTGTACCCCTATAAAATGCTTGAACAAAAACACTATTCATCAGAACTAAACTTGTACTGTAAATGCATCATCACTTAGAAATGCATATACTCTAACTGTACACAAGTTTCTAGAAGGTTAGGACTGCTGACACTCTTGTGAGATACCCTCAAACTGTTGTGGAATTTTTGTCCTGTGATAGACTGTCCCTTGATAGACAGACCTTGTTTCACAAAAGCTCAATTTCCTCTGTAACTACACAGTATTTTACTATCTAGAATATATCATGTAGAAGCTAAGTATTTTTGTAATGGATTATATTAAGCATGAATGCCTTAGTGCATGTATTTGAGGAGAATTTTGCAAGAGAAAAATGTTATGAAAAACCCACTTCCATTTTGTGTCCCGTGATAGACGACTGTATTTGCTTCAATTATGAAGGATTTTTTTAAACTAACAGTTCAAAAGATACATCGTAATGCCAGCTAGTATTATGTAGCAAAACTGTCTCATGCAATAAAGTATTTAAAGAGTAAATTGCTTTTGAGTTGTCAAATTTGTCCCGTGATAGACGGAAGGCTTACTGTGGAATGCCCCGCACCCCCTTCTCAGAAATATTGTGGGAAATCAACTCCTCATGAATAAGGGTAGAAATTACCAGTAAAATGCATTCGAAAGCTTTATCACACATAAAACCAATAGCAACATCCATGTCTATAGCGACTTTCTAAAAACAAATGAAAGAATTGGGGGTCACCCTATGATACAAACTGCATTGGATTGGGACGTTGATTGTATTTTGAAGTCTCTTTATATGGGACTCCATAGACAATAGGGGTTTGTTCATTCAAGCAGTGTACTGTAATCAGTGTGCTTAAAACCGGCTGGACAGGATACTAGTTAAAGACTCTGACCTCATAAGACAAACAATTCACTATGATGTAACGATTAGATATGGCTGATAAGGTTTTACTGGTCCTGCTTAAGTTAAACCATTAGAGATGTGCTAAACATGTTAGAAACTCAATTGAAATGAAAACATACCAGAGCCTCAATTCTGATACTGGTTGGGGTAATGGCATTGCAACCCTTTCATCCAATCCAATTCGGGTCATCTATGTTGGATCTCTGTGTAGCCTGGGGACTCTATGTAAAACACCCTAGATTCTAGCTTTGTATATAAGACGCTACCCCGATTTAAGGTTAAAAATTTGTGTAAAAAAATGTGTCTTAAACACGCGAAATTACGGTTTATTATATATATTCTACAGGAAACCTACTATGAGATAACAAAGGATGTTTTTAGGTCTGCATCGATAATAGAGAAACCACAATTGATGTGAAGTTTATGATCACTGAGCAATGCATTTTGACTTATTTGAAATTTTATTATAATGTTTTAGATAAAATGATATGAACACATATTGCGAATGATATTATGAACTATTCAACCCATTATGGTGCTGACACTCTGAAATATATCTGTAAATACAGTTTGAACATGGTTCTACTAGGCCAAATACTAATATTACTAAACACTTATAATAATAATAGAAATAATAGCAATAATGATGATAACAATAATGATAATAATAATAATGATAATAATAATAATAATAATAATAATAATAATAATAATAATAATAATAATAATAATAATAATAATAATAATGATAATAATAATAATAGTTTTATACACTATGAACTGATTTGCTGGTGACTGGGTCATAAGACTTGAAGATAATAAGTAGATGATGAGTGATAAGAGTACACTAAATAAAGAAAGAGAGAGATAGAGTGAGAAACAGCACACCATTTTTTTACTGTCATACTATAAGTAGGGTAAAAACGTCAGAGACTGCCACCTATCATCTATAAGCAGGACAGGTATAGTCTTTAAGAAAAAGAGTAACTAGTGTCCCGTGATCACATGCAACATGTAGGTCATTTTTAGATAAGCTTGAAATCAGATAACCCCAGGCATGTCTAATTATTAATGAACATGTGTTTGTCTAGACATTGTTTTGCAATTAATTAATGAATTACAAATACCTATATAAGTTGTGTTTTTTTATTCAGAAAGGATTGAGGGTTATTTTAACCATTTATGTTTTCAAGTTCCCTTTTTGATAAGTCATCCAATGCAATGGTACTTATACTTTTGGAAAAAAAAACAATTTAGGAACAAACAATCAGTTTTGAAGGAGGTATAACATTTAATTTTATATTTGAGTTTCTTTAAATAACAGATATTTTCAAAAACGTCCCTTGTATGGTTTTTCAGATACCATTAAAATGATTAAACCATTTTTGGGCGCCACTGGCATGACTAATAGAAGGATGTGTGGGCTCCCTGTTACTACTTCCTCTTGCATGACCACTGGTGGCACAGCAGGTGATCAGGCGATGCAGCAAATCAGCATGATCCTGGTCAAGATGAGTGCTGTCACAGGGGAATTTGTGACTTATCTCAGGGTCTTTAACCCATTAATACTTACAGCAGCCAAAAGCAGCCTGACAATTTTGATGAAATCTTGCAGGCAAAAATGAAGTTGAGAAAATATTTGAAGGAGAAATGTTGTTCAGCACTTTGGCAATAACTCTCCTTCAAATATCTTGTAAAATGATTTTTGATTCAAAAGTTATCACCAAGATTATCAAAGATCTAGACGACAATTTGAAGAGGACCTTTTAAACATTAATGGGTTAAGGCTCACCTATACAGGTGTTCTGGTGGGGATAGGTCAGAGAGTACAAGAGTAATTGTATGTAGTTTTCCATATTTATTCAAGTCCATAGCCTAAACCATCAGTATCTCCCTGTATATGACTGAAACTCCCAATCTCTGTCACCCTGTCTGTCTGAATGCCAAATCTCTATCTCTGACTGTTGATAATTCCATGTACAGGTATTTATAACCAACCCAGTAAAGGACAGGTCAGTTGTAATTAACGTATAGTGATTAAGGGTGACACCCCTTCAATTAGGATGGTCAATACATAATACATACATAGGAACGGTTGATTGCAATAACTGGTAATTAACACTGATAATCTTTTGGGGTAGGACACCTTTGATAAGGGTGGTCAGCTGTTGAGCTGTCACCCTAACAGCTAAATCCTTGATAACATAATGAACAAACATTTAAATCTAATGAACTATTGTCTGCGCAAGGGGTTAAAGTAGTAACTTTCTAGTAACATGTATTTTCCCTATGATAGTGCCCTCGTATAGCTATCTCAGGCCCAGGGACTTACTCAGGCAAGAGTCAGGGAGTCATTTTGACTCCCAAACACCAGATCTTTGGCAAAACGACACCCTGTTGTATTTTGTAAAATTTTCTGTATTTGTTGAATTCAAGGAAATATTTCAACAGTTTAACTTATTTGACAATATGTACATTAAATGATGTAGAAAAGCATACTTTGTTTTGCTATGTCAATATATAAGGTTGCTATGAACATTCTTGTAAATTGGGTAACTAACTTTCGACCCCTTAATTTCACAAATCCTCAATTTTGACCCCCTGTTTCCAAATCCTGGGTAACACCCTGCTCAGGCCTGTTGCTTACTGACATGTGTGAGCGAGAACTGAGGATTGCTGAAGAGGATTGGTTTGGGGTGTTTTTATTTTAGAGGTGACATGTATAGGCTCATTCTGAATTCTAAATCATTGTGATGGTGGGTTTGCCCTATAAACTGCTGCAATATCAAGTTATCAACACAGTATACAGTATGCAATGAGTGAATTATAAAATGTTGTCAATGACAGAGCTGTAGACTCACCAATAGAAGGATGCATAGATTAAGGAGACCTCTGTAGTTGGTGAAACCACTTGAGGTACTGAAGTAGCTGTCAGCATGGCGATGCAGCCTGAAATAGATATAAAAACAACATATAATAAGAGATGTATAGCATCAGGCTCTTAGCATGCAAGGTGCATGTGACTTGAACACCCAAAACTTCATAAAGTACACATCATGACAGCCATTGTTTGTGAGAATTTCTAACGATGTTAATTTGAAACAAATAATTGAAAGTTTTCCCCTAAATGTAACTGCTATGACATTGCATAATGATATTATGGAATTTCTTTTTAAGTAAGTATAGGTTTATGATTGTTATCTGAATGTTTTGTGATCTCCCTTGATAAGACACCCAAAAGTTTAAGGATTACCAGATTCGGAAACACATTTTCAAAATCCTGGCTAGGTCCTTGTTCAGCAAAGGCAATATAGCACAGTTTTGTTGGCATTTGAATCCTAGATTTGTACAAGTGCTAAGTTTACAAAGTTCTCGGATTCAGTTTTTGAGGAAGTGCTGTTGTACCAGTTTTGAATCCAATCATTGATCATATGCATTTAAAATAAAGTAGTTCTTGCCTTAAGGTCTCGTGACACCTATTTTGAGTATTGGACAAACTAAAATAATATATTACAATTTACCTGATGCTGCTTCCCATTGGGAAAAGAAATTGGTACAAAAATATGACTATACCTGCCTATACTTAAAGTATTATCTATCCTTAGAGTTAAGAATACCTAAAATTTGGGCTAGAGTGATTTTTATATTCATCAAAATTTGCCATTTTGACCTATTTCTATATTTTGAACTATAAAAACATGTTTGACCAAATATAACCAACTGAGAAAATTATCATTTTTTCTCCCCCTTTTCATAAGTAATTGTGAGCTTGGTAGCTTCTGCTTGGTACCTCTATCCAAACAATTATTTGAACCAATATTAATCTTCCCAGCAATACACTATATATGTTTATTGAATTGAAAATGTACTCTTAAGTCTTAAATTTGACACACATTGATTACAACAGTTAAGCATGACAGTCCTATATGACGCGTTGCCATAGTAATAAGCTGAGACTATTTTCACACGCAGTGATGTTGTGCTATAGGTTCAAAAAAGGTCTCACAGGGTCTGGCGTGTCTAATAAAGTCAGCTTGTATGATTTTATAGTTTTTTTACCCTGTCTATCTTTAAAACCCCTGCTGGGAGTGCACATTTTTTAGGCTCAATGTATTCCTCATCACAAGACCTTTCAGGTATATACTTTCCATAGACTTTATGGTCAAACAAAAGCAGGCTAGGGTAAAAACTGGGTTGATAACTTTAACCAAATAAGCCACCTTATGTAAGGGATGGGAATCGATCTGGATTTCATAATTGATCATAAACACGTTGATCTAAAATAGTGACAATAATATTGAAGATAATCAGTTGTTTTTCTAGTGCGGCCCCAGAAATCAGTTGTTTTTCTAGTGCAATCCCAGAACGCAATATCTCACTGGAAAATTTAGGTTTCCAATACCACATAGTATAGCATCTATGCTCTTTATACAGTGATAGAGAAATATATATACTCACTCAGAACTGAATCTCCCTTTAGCAATCATAAGGAACTCAGGCTCAAACAACATCTTGTACAGGATTTCAGGCAACCAAAACCTTGACATGCCACTTATTTCTGGGTACATCCATGCCTGATTTGTGTGCCCATTTTTAGGGTTCCCTTCATCAGTTATTCGATCCTTCTTCATCTCGGAGCTACCACCACCCTGAGATAGGGCAGGATCTGATTGGTCAATATCTTGAAGAGCTGCACCATTTTTCAGTTGAATTGCTTCTCCATTTCTTGTAAAAATAATTGTCATCTTGAAGAAATGAGCTAAATACACCGCTCAGGCAAGTGTTTCAGTATCTATAAATCTCTGTTGTAAGTCCAGAAAATATTAGATGCATTCATGGACTGTCTCTAAACAATAAAAAGACTGCACAGTCCTTGCAGCTGAATCCTGAATGCTTAACTAAACAAAAACAGCTTATCTTTATAGCCTCTTACATGATGGTAACATGTGACCACCAGCTCATTTTCAACTGGTCCCCTTCTTCAACATGCAGGTAACCTTTTTTGCTCAGTTAATAGCCTTGAACAAACAGATATAATGTTTCTTTATACTCATGCAGCTTATACCTCAAGTGGCTAGGTTTGCAATTTACAAAAGGTAACCCTTTCATTGCTTTCACCTGACATATTCAACATTAAGGCCTGTCTCTGGTCAATTGATATGTGCTCTTTGGCTGTGAAGTGGACCTTTATTGCACTTAACCCTTTCAGCTAGCCTGCCATATTCAGAGCTAAACATTAATGCCTGTCTAAGGCTGATTGCTACTTGGACCTTTATTGCAGTTAGCCCTTTCAGTTCTCTAGTCAGACATATTCAGGGCTCAACATTAATGCCTGTCTTTGGCTGATTGCTACTTGGACAGTTATTGCAGCTAACCCTTTCAGTGCTCTAGCAAGACATATTCAGAGCTCAACGTTAACGTCTGTCTCTGGCTGATTGCTACTTGGATATGTGGTCTTTGGCTGTGAAGTGGATCTTTATTGCAGGTAACCCTTCCAGTGCTCTAGTCTGACATATTCAGGGCTCAACATTAAGGCGGGTCTTTGGCTGATTGCAATGTGGATCTTTATTGCAGTTAACACTTTTAGTGCTCTAGTCAGACATATTCAGGGCCCAAATTTGATGCCTGTCTTTGGCTGATTGCTACTTAATTAGACCTTTATTGCAGCTAGCCCTTTCAGTGCTCTTACCTGGCATATTCAGGGCTCAACATTAAGGTCAATCTTTCGCTGATTGCTACTTGGCCTTTATTGTGCACAGCTAACCCTTTCAGTGTTCTAGCCTGATATATACAGGGCCTAATTACTGAAAAAGTGTGAAGAACCGATTATGATCTATAATTGGTCGTTTGACTGCAACTGATAAGCGATCATGAAATTGTGACCAATTCCCAACCCTTAGATGAACCCTAACTGAATGATAAAAGAGTGAATGATGATTAAGGTGATAAAAGTCTAGACATAAGCAGGGATATATATAATCAGAGCTAAAGTCAGCAGGGTGTCCGGTCATCAGGACGTCAAAATACTTTACAAGAAAAAAATAATTTTCCATGTGTGTTACATTAACCTCAAGCCAGAAGTTCATGTTTTTTGTTTTATTTTATGTTGTTTTTCCACTTGAACTTTGCCATTTCGAAGACACCATCATTGGCCTCTATATCTATTGAGATGGTTATTGACATGTCACTTTCCATTTTGATTTATTTGTAGAAATGATGATTATTAATTTATTGTTTAGAAATATTTGATGTCTCCTTCTGAAGCAGTCCTATTAAGATTTCGGATTTCTTGATTCAGAATCTCGGTTGAAGCCCTGGAAATCAAGCACCCAATCTCATATCATAAAAAGGAATTGATCTGAATGATTCACAATAGTACTTATAAACAACAATGGTGACTCGTATAAAGATCTGAGATGTTCTTTGTCATTCTTTTGCTACCCTTGTTCTCAAATAAGAACAGTTTTCATTATTTAACACAATCACCAATCAATCAAAGATAATTTAATAGTTTATCAGGAAAGGGACCAAGTTCGCGATTCAGCTAAATTTGACTTTCAAATTCATGTAATGATGTCCTCCATGTAACAAATGTACCTTAACATTTCTGGTCAAAGCGCTCTACAGTTAAATATTAAGAACCAATCAAAAATACCATTCATATATCTGATAAAAGATATTTTGATTAATCATCAGTGATTAATATGGTGGGATTGGTACCTTTAAACTGCCAGCATTTCATCAAAACTGTAGATTCCTGATAAAAATAGATGGACATGGCTAAAAATATATAGTTCCGCTACCAATACTATTCCAAATATTAAAAGAACTTGTATGGCCAATAAATGATTCCATTGTATTTTTGAATACAAGTCATGAATAACTCAATTCAGTGAGTCTGACATTATTGTACACCTTTACCCTGCCACCCCAATATATAAATAACTTCTTATACTTGCACCTTACTAAAAATCATGCATCCTGGTGACTTAGTAACTAGTAGGGATTGAAATTAAAATTTTAAATATACAATACAATATTGATATTTCCTCAACAATATGATACCTTAACATTTAAAAATATTTTTAACGATACTGGCTACCTCCCAGAGGTATAATTTTGATAAATTTAAATAGCACTGTCAGCTTTGGAAACTTCACTAATAAATAGTGAACTGCCTTTGAGTGGAGACGTCCAGGAAGTAAGGCCTAGAAAAAAAAATTGTTTGCTTCCTGTAACGGGCAGAAAAAAAATAGGGTAGGTAGGTCGGTAAAAATATTTTTTTTTGGTTATTTTTTTGGTCAAAAAAGTGTTTTATGCATGTTTTACGTTTAGGGATGGGGACCGTTGATTGGGAGTTGGGAGGGCAGAAACAAACTTTAGGGTAGGGATTTATTGAATAAAGACTTGGTGGGGTAAGGTTACAGGTAACAAACAAAGGCCTAATTGGGTCAATTTAACGCTCACCTAGAAAATGAACAGTTGGGGGGGGGGGGGGGGGGGGGGAGGATGGCGGGAATCTATCCACTACGCAGATGATGCAAGACCCCTATTAAAATTAATAGAAAGAATTGTGCTCTTTTGCGCAAGATTGCATGAGACAGGTTATCAATCTGCAGACTAAGACTTTTTAGACAGGGCCCGACACAACCCTATTTAAGCTCTTGTGTTTTTCGATTAGCATTGCCTTGTAAATTCTCGGGGGCTTTTAAGGCACCAACTTCAAAAACATCCTTGCAGTGTCTACCATAGAAGTGAAAATGCTCTTGAAAGCAAATGACATTGTAGGTGGGGTGCTTTGGAAAATAATCAATGTAGGTGGAGTTTAAAAAAAAATCTATATGGGGGGTTCCACATTTTTTTAGAAACATTTCTTTTAGGGGGATCCCTTAAAAATTCAAAATCATTGAATGTGGGGCCTTTTTGCAATGAAAAGAAATATTGGTCGGGGGTCTGAAAATCAGAGCATCCCCCCTGATCAGAAGACACGAACTCAGACCCCTGTTCCAGTGTTCAAACTGACAGTAAGTTGTACTACTGAATGGATCCACCTTAAAACCAAGTTCATGGCCATGTCCTAAAATGAACCTGAAAAAAATATTGGTACCTCTGACTTCTACCAAGATTGAACCTTGTTTTCAATGAATGTAAAAAGATCAATAACTTACGGTTTATCTGGCTGTTTCATACGCTGTTTTCTCTCTTTTTCCCCGAGTTCTTCGACTTTATTGTAGCTTAAAGTTCTCCGGAGCCGAGGTTTTCCTGTGTCGGTGGAAGCCATTTCTGAGAGTTGTGACGTCACATCAATGCCGCTTACGATATGTAATTGAAAATACATCAACTGCATTTATGTAACAGAATGATGAGTGTCGTATATAAAACAATTTATTTAGATAATTTCGATCAGTCTCTTTTCATCTATGAGTTTTTGTGAAGTATACCATCATAACAGAACATTTATCTTGTCTTGATCATAAGGGGCTTCAAAGATGGCGGACATTGGTTGGCAAAGTTGACAGTTCGTACTCGGCGCCGTGTTGACTGTTTGACAGTGCACCACTTTCACCGTAATTAACCTAGAAATTTACCATCGATGACGACGAAACACCCGTTTGCCTTATGACCGGTCGGAAATCGAAGGGGAAGTCGACCCGCCGTAAGCCTTCAAGGGAACATGCGACTTCCCCAAACAGTGCCCCAGTCAGAGGTGATTATAACTGATAACACATAGGAGTTTTAAGTAAACAATATGTTCATAATTTACAGGAAGTTGGTCAAGTCATATGGTGTTGTAAAACAGCTGTGGATGTCTCTCAGTCATTATTGAACTTTGTTTGGCCTGAGAGGAAACTATACCCAGTCCCAGCCCTAATATGATGAGAAAGCAAAGCTTTAAATGCTCGCGCAGCTCGATGATATTTCTGCATTCCCCTTCAAATGCAGTCACAAAGTGTTTGTTATTGTTATCCGTGACGTCATTCCTTACTTAAACTTCGCTGAAACATATTGGAAGCCCCTTCATATGAGCTTCATATTTGTGCAATAACCACACACTGTGACACAGTATGCGTAGCGATTGACCGAAAATATGGCATAAAAATTACTACGACTTCAACCTGTTGCAAAATCGTCATTTCACGACATATTTCATCTAGAATTAAGAGACATGTAGAATTATTTGTGGCGGTTGTAGCAATTTAAACTGCATTGAAATCGATTCACGGAAAGATGAGTAAAGTCATTTTTACCGTGAACATCGAAGTTACGACTTTGGAATACGCGAAATTCCATCGTAACATGACGTCATTTCAATACGTCAGCATTTGTCGCACGTGAGCATGTATGTTTCAGTTGTTGCATAGTTCGGCGTGTGTTGCACGATAGTCGGCGACCAAGACGCTATTTTGACACAATTTAAAGGAAACAATCCAAATTTATTATTTGATTAAGAAATATTTAAAACATGAAACGATCTGGCGGCAAAATGTGCTCTTAAAGCAAAAAGTTATGCTCATTTTTCCGAGGTAATCGAGCGAGCAGGGTCGAGCGAGCGAGCCCGACGAGAGACAAACAGACAGACATCAACACCAAAAATCCTGCCTCAGTGTGTATCCTGCCATTACACTATATATATACCGTAAATGCTCGCTACGCTGAGCCGGCCTTCGGCCGACTCACTACGCGAGCTAATATTCTTGAGACCCACTGGTCACAAGTCCAGTGGCAGTGTTATCAATAATTTGTAGTTATCAGTACTACATTATACAAATATGACATCTCTGTAATGTTGCAGATGACCTGGTAAAGAAATTAAAACCTCCAAGTGGACTTTTTAATAAAATTCAGGTAAAATCTTTTTATTCCAAAAAAGGGATCCTTGAAAATTCTTTTGGTTTTTCCACTGTCACAGAAAGTAAGGTATACAAATTAATAAGTTCTGTTAATTAACACTAAGAAAGCTACAGGTTTGGACGGTATTTCTGCAAAGTTTATTAGGGATGGGTGCTCTGTCATCACTTCTCCCATCACCCACATACTCAATCTCTCATTATCTCAGTCAACCGTACCTAAAGCTTTTAAAGAAGCAAGGGTTGTTCCCCTTTATAAAAAGGGGGGCAGGGGTGAAGTTGGGAATTACCGCCCAGTTTCAATCCTCCCTGTAGTGTCAAAGATATTTGAAAGGATTGTGTATGATCAGCTAAGTAAGCATTTAGATAAACATAATATTCTCTATAAATATCAGTCAGGTTTCAGAAGGTCATACTCCACAGAGACTGCTCTTATCGATCTCTCTGATAGAATCAAGTTTAGCATGGACAAGGGACTATATACAGGAATGGTTATGATTGACCTGCAAAAAGCTTTTGATACAGTCAACCATGCCATAATGTCTGATAAACTTGGTGCTATTGGATGTGATGATTCGTCAGTGAACTGGTTCAACTCCTACCTATCCAACCGATCTCAATTTATAGACATAAAGGGCACTTTATCAGACCGAGGGGAAGTTACTTGTGGTGTACCCCAGGGCTCTATATTGGGACCTCTATTGTTTTTAATCTATGTGAATGATATGGAATCAGCTGTTGACTGTGATCTTTTGTTGTATGCTGATGATTCGGCTCTCTTGATCAGAGGGGAAGACATCATTGATATTGAACAAAAGCTAAGCGAGGAACTTGCCAAGTTAAATGTATGGTTGATAGACAACAAACTTTCACTCCACCTGGGAAAGACAGAGTCTATCCTATTTGCCTCAAATAGGAAGTTAAAACAACATAAATTCCTAAGAATCTCATGTAATGGTATCAAAGTGGGTGGGAAAGAGGTTGTAACATACCTGGGCGGTCAACTAGACCAAGACCTGTCAGGAAAATCTATGGCTCAGAAAATCATCCAAAAGGCTAATGCCAGTCTCAAATTCCTTTACAGAAAGAAAATGTTCCTAAATCAGTACTGCAGGAAAACTGTCTGCATGGCAATGATTCAGTCGAGAATAGACTACGCCAGCAAGGGGTAGGAATGAATGAACATGATGGAATGGATCCCGGAGGGGATCCGTTCCATCAGGTTCCCCCCACTGCCGGCACTGGGATGTCATATTTGTTTTATTATACCAAACAAACCCCACAATGGTTAAATACTTAAGTTCTCACTGATGATATCAAACCACTGCCGGTCGCTGATGCGGGGGAAAAGACGGGGGATGAGGTCAAGGTCACAGATGACTGATGACTCGCTCTTTCCCCGCTAGGTGTCACCAGCAGCGGGAGGGAACTTTTCATGGGAAATCTGAGAATGTTTACCGGGTAGGGTGTCACATTGCCTCTTGAGCACAACAGCATGGAATGGTGAACCTCAATTAGCCAAGCACAGCTTACGATCTTCACATTGAGGTATAATAGTAGTTCATATAAGGCCTACAGGGAACTGTTTGAGTAGTATATGTACAATGAATGGGAGGGTTTTGACAGCTTGACCACTTAACTGTCGTTTTAGGTGTGATTAAGATGTTTTAGATGTGATGTATTTCACCAGAAACAAACAGTTATTCCTTTTTGACCTTAATGACAGGCAAACTAATACTTTAGATTCATATAGACATATACTAGTATATACTGGGTGGAAACCGTGGAATATCATGCCAGTAAGACCTGTACAATCAAATGCTGATATTTACATGTTAGAGGCTTACAAGTAAATGATGATTGGAAATGTTATAAACAGTCAATATCCACCTATGATACATGGTGGACCTTAATTGGAGGAGTTTCCAAGAATGCAAATTATGAATACCAACTGCATGCTGTATTATTGCATATGGAAGTCAGATGTGTGTGCTCATGCAGCTAATATATGCTTTAGTCCAATTTGAACACTTTCTAGAAGCAGTCAGTTATAGTGGTAATGGTGATCGATGCAATACCAAATATCAATATGGAGTTAGGGAGTTAGAAGTATGTGTCCTGAGTCTGAGAACTAATATGCGGGGACTAGCTAAGAGGCCTATTAGCAACTGCCAACTAACAAAGGTAAAAGAAATTTTGAAGTGACACAACTGTCATGCAGGTTAGCATGGGCATTTCTGAAGCATATGGTGCCATTTGAGTGGCATTTCTTTGGCTCACATATGACCTTCAGCCTGTTATTCTATCTACTGTTTGTGTCACTGAGAAAATAGTCAGTCTGTAACCAGAGGCAAAAATGTGGATTTCCATATATACACCTATGCTTGTTTTGGAGATCAAGTTGGCTCACTACTTTGGTTGCTCTTTAAAATAGTTAGTTACCTTGCAAACATGATATTGCTAAGAATAAAACTTATTTGAATGTTTTTCCGTTTTAACATAGCATAAATTATTATTTGAAAATATCTTTTTCTACTGCAACCAAGCAGAATATTAGCACATATGATGATTGATCATATTTTAAAGTAGAGGGGAGAAAAGTTATAACTTTTCTGGTTATGCTAATTTTAGAATGTTATTGATAAACTAATGTAATACATAGAGGCCGGCAAAGGAAGCACTCATCCATGTTGAGTTATAAAGGCAACCGATCATACCACACCATAATCTTTTAATCACTACAACAAGACCTGTGTAATGCCAAGATAGAAAGTCAGCACTTGGTCATGATGAGTTACACAACCCATCATGGCAGACCATAATCTTTTAATCCCTATAACAATACCTCTGTAACACTAAGAGACCAAGGCAGCACTTGGCCATGATGGGTTACACAACCCATCATGGCGGACCATAATCTTTAATCCCTAGAATGGTCTCTAGTTCACCATGAGCTAAATAAATATCTCAACCATGATAGGTTATGCAACCCACTTTTAGTGTTCGGAATTGGTCACAATTTTAAAGACCGATCATCGGTCCATCTGAACGACAGATAATCGATTAATAATCAAAGTTGTGGACATGCATTTTCCATGCCACCATTATTATTTACCTTAATTCACAAGTTCCGCTTCAAAACACCTCTATATGTCATATAGTTAAGTTGCGGTACCCTGTGACGCGAGGTAAATAGTAATGGCGGCATTGTTATATCGCTCGCTCAGAGAGGTGCATCCGGATCCATCCAACTCTTTAGAGCGGTCCGGCAGTGTTTCCTGTTTGATGGGGCCATAAACAGCTGTTTTACAGTTTTTTCTGGCCTACTGAACATGCCAAATTGCGTTCACTGATCATAATAGGAGGCAAAAACGAACGCTGTTCGGCATGTTCGAACAATCAGGCGAACACTACCCACTATTATAGAATACTATCTAGACCGTATTCTATAAATTACTACAACAATAAAGTACGAGCCGAATTCAGAACTCAACCATGATGGCTTACGCAAACCTATCATGGCAGAGCATATTCCATAATCCCATGATCTTGATGCAGATGGTGACCGTATCAATGTAATGCATTTTTCCGTTTCAGATGAGCTGTCTCGGAAGCAGAAGGTGCTGGCGATCAGGAAGGCCCTGAATGCCGATCCTGTGGACATTGCCTCGTTACGACAGCTGGCCATCAGCCGAGGGGGGCTCATCAATGATGAGCTACGCCTCAGGGCCTGGCCCAAACTACTCAACGTCAACGTCTTCAATATAGGAATAAAACCAAGTATGGCAGGAGTCTTTTCAATCAATATAGTGGTAGTGGGCATTTTGAATTTATTTTTTCATCACTTTTTCTGCCATACTGCGGCTAAGTCATGACTAGCCAGTTGTAACTGGTGTCTGAATGAAACCGGAGTACCTGGCGAAAACCACCGCCTGACCCCAAGTCACTGGGAACATGGTCTTAGCCAGCAGGGCGTCTGGGTGCCTTTTTGGACACCCAAACCCTTAAAAAGAACCTCTCAGGACACCCAAATTTTCTTTTGTGGATTTTCTAAAAATCTCAATCTGAAGCTTATAATTGAATTTTCTCATCTCCTTATAATTCCCATGACATTGTTTGATGATATCATGCCTTATTTTGATGAATTTATACATGTTTATGGTTGAAATATGAGTATATTGTTACCCCCCTTAAAAATTTGGATGCCCCAAAATTTTACAACTGCCAATTTTAGGCATCCAGTCTCTAAATCCTGGCTAAGACACTGACTGGGAACTTACTTACATGCCCCGGGTGGAATCCGAACCTGGGCAGGATTCTTTTATACTCAATAATGCACTATAGTCAGTGATGCAGAACCAAACCAATTACTTTCTTTTAAATATTTTGTGAGTTATTATTTTGTTCTTAACCTATCAGTGCTAACAACGGCCAAAAGCAGCCTGACATGTTTGATAATTCTTGCAAGCATAAACATAGTCAGGAAAATATTTGCCAACTTTCTCTCAAATATTTTGAAAATAATTCTTTATTTGGAAATTATCATCAATATTATCAAGGATCAGGTGACAAGATGAGGAGTAACTCTTCACCATGAAAGGGTTAAGTTATTTCATAGATCTAGAAGTTTATCAATGTGGACTTGAATGGGTTAAAATGCTGCATCCTTGATATTATGGGTTGTTATTCCGATAGAGTGCGCACACATTTCCTGTTTCATCCCATATTAAAGCTGCTGGCATTGTATTGTAACTGCACCAAATAAATAATGTCACATGACTCACATGAATTACATTCCTGTAAAAGAGAGTGTGGCAGAGTTCAGCAACAGCAATAGCCAACTAGCTATTTATATGATTCATTGCTAGATATCCTCACCTCTTACAGAGGCTCTCCAAGGGGATGTTTATTATAAACATAGCAGATTCATTGTATACATGTATCTAAATAGTTTTAAAGAGCCAAGTTATTATTTTTGAAATTGTACAGAAAACATGCTAACATATATGAGACTGGACATGAAGAGTGTTTCCTTCTTGAATTTTCACTACCAATTTCTCGATTTTTACGTACAGAAATCCTGCAGAAACATAAAGATTTACTCTGGATGTAAAATTGCTCATTCTCGTGCTTCTCTCCTCTCAAGTTAAGTAACATTCTCTACCCTTTTCTTGTTATTAGGTACTGAAATCCTGCAAAAACTCAAGTATTACAACCAGGTAATTCCGGATGTAAATTGCTCATTGTCGTTCTTTTCTTCTCAGTAACATTCTTTATACCCTTTTCTTATTTTTAGGTACAGAAATCCTGCAGAAACACAAGGATTACCACCAGGTAGTTCTGGATGTGAACCGCTCGCTGAAGCGCTTTCCTCCTGGCATGCATGAGGAGAAGAGACTGGTGCTGCAGGACCAGCTGGTGGACGTCATAATGTGGGTCCTCGTGCGGCACCCTCAGCTGCACTATTATCAGGTGAATTACACTCAAGAAAACTTCTTCTTAACCCTTCCAATGCTGAGGCTACTTTTGTCTAAAGCACAAGCATGCAAAGATATTTGCAAACCATCTAAACCCTCTCATGTTGGTATTCATTGGAAAGCTCTCGTTGAGCACTCTCAGATGAGTACCCATTTGCCAGGGTTTCAGTGATTTTCAAGTTTTTTGCATCACTTTGTATTGGCCAAATTAGCCACCAGCAGCATATTAAACGGTTAAGGTTGACATCAACTGGCCAACAAACGTGGTCAAGATACACAGGTGTTAAATCATCAGAGATGTACATAAATAGAGATCAGAACAAATTCTAAGATCACACAACGAACCAATCTTCAGCTAGCCCCTCATACCTATAGGCCTAGAAAACATGTTCAATTTACACAGACAGGTGTTTGTGAAAATGGAGCCAATTAAGTTTAGAAAAAAGTGATGAAGAGAGTGTGGTACTGTCTGCATCCAGAATAAGTCTAGCTGATAATTTTCAGAGTTTAATGATTCCATTTTGCTGCAGATAAGAAAATGCACCAGTAATTGATATAAGGTAGTATATAGGAATTGTAAAATGTTGCCTAGTGTTTATTGGAAGAATTTGAAGGGTTTTACAGTATGCTTATGTATGTGTTTGCAGCTTTTCTCAATGTTAATTTAAAACTTATTTTTATTTTTCAGGGTTATCATGATATATGTGTGACATTTCTCCTAGTAGTTGGAGAGGATAAATCTTTCGCTCTGGTGGATAAACTCTCTACAGTACATTTACGGTGAGTAGGGATAGGTACCAGTACTCAATATGATACCAAATACTGGTATTCCCGGCCGGGGCACCTTGGTCTGTCCTTGGGCGAGACAGTTTATTCCATATTGCCTCAGTCTACCCAGCTGAAAAATGGGTACCTAGCATTAGTAAGGCAGTGCTTAGAGCGTGTGCGCTATATGCTGCCAGCTGCTCTGTAGTATCCATCGGGGGATTGAAATGGTCTCCGTGTGTACAGGCCTGCTAGGGAAGGAAGGTCATGTGAACATCTTGGTGGATACAAGACTATAAACCAAATACCTTTACCTTTACTAGTATTGAATGGTAAAAAGTATTGTATTGAATAAGTTCATTGTTGTACCGTTTCATAAAGATTCAAAATAGTTGTAAAATTGACTTTTAATTGCTTCCTGGACTTCTCCATTTGAAGGCAGTCTGCTATTTATTTGCAAAATTTCGGAACCCGACAGTGCTTAGTTTAACAAAATTAATGTTCCTGGGAGGCAGGTAGTATTGTTAGAAATATTGTTAAAGTATCGTATCATAAAGGAAAAATTAATACTAGTATCGTGAAAATTTTAAAGGTCCTAATTTCTAACAGTGAGTGAAAGGTCACTTAGATAGCATGGCTGACAGTTAGTCTACATTCTTCTTTCTTAGAGTTCCCTTCTGATAGTGTCTAGATCTATACTAACTTTGGAAATAACCTTGGAATAAAGCAGGAATTGACAAAATATTTGTAGAAGTTTTATAATTATTAGTTGAGTTTTGGATCAACACTTCTCACTTTAATATTTTGTCTTTAAATCAAAAAAAGGAACAATGAGAAATTGATGTGATTGCAATAAAACATTTGCAGAAGGCGTATTCCTTGGATGAGGAGACATAAACTTCACTCAAATACTTCTTGAAATTTACCATGAAATTCTAAATACTTGCATTACTGTCAAGACTTCTTGAGTATTGTTAAGGGTTAAACATTTACCCGAGAATATATATTTTCAGAATGTGCATCTTTTCTGTATGATTTCATGATTGCTTTACCCTTCTTTTGAGTAATTCTTTGTGCTATCGTGTTTTCAGGGATTTCATGGATTTATCCATGGACAGAACCAGGCATATGCTCAATTACCTCTATCCTATTGTAGGAAGAGCTAGTCCTAGACTTAGGTTATTTATGGAAAGGTAAGTTAATTATAAATAGATAGAATATTTATAGGTTATTTATGGAAAGGTAAGTTAATTGTAAATAGATAGAATATTTAAAGGTTACTGTAAAACCCTTTATTACCACGCACATTATTATTCACGCATCTGCCGTCTGAATCTGATCGCGGCCATTTAATTACACGCATTAACTGTGTCAACGCTAGATGGGGCATTGTTATGCTATTTTGAATGTATATCAGCGCCAGTAATATACGCGTTATCATTATCTAGCGTGAAATGCGTGAAATTAAAAGGAGCGCGATAATAATGGGTTTTACAGTATTTTTGGAAAGGTAGGTTGATGGTAAATAAATAGAATATTTATAGAACGGTAAGTTGAATATATGCTAATATGGTTATTTATAGAAGAGTAAGTTCAATTTAAAGCAATAAGGTTAGTCATGGAAAGCTATAAAGCCTTGAAAGAGAAAGTAATAAGGTTACAAATGAAGCCATAAATTTATTTATGGAATGGTGAGTTTAAAAGAGAGTAATAAGGTTAGGGATTATAGAAACCTAATTTAAACAGAAAGTAATAATAAGGCTATTACTGTAAAGGTAAGTTTGATATACGTCAGGAGATAAATTATTGAAAGGTTAATTAAATAGAAGGTATTAAAAGCATATTTGTGGAAGGTAATTTTGATAGTAAGTAATATTGTGAATATCTTGAAATACACATACTATTTGTTTGCTAATTTGCGTATAGTATACTCTGATTACTTGTTCATTCCCTGTGAGTGCTTAATGTACACAGGTCCCTCTGTGTACTGTATCCTGTGCAGTAATGTAATGTGTTCGGTAGGACAAACTTTGATGTGCGTTTTAATTTTTGCACGAGGGTGTTGAATGACAAGCTATCATGTCAGCATTTTGTATGATACTAGCATAGGGATCAGATATCCAAATAATGGTGGGCAGTTTAATAAATTTGGACTCCAGGGGTGCGCAAAGTATTCATTATTTCAACTGTTGCAATATTTACATGGTATACAGTATTTTGCAGTCTTATTGTTTTGCTTGTTTCAGGTCAGAAGTGGGTACTATATTCTGCCTGAGCTGGCTGATCACATGGTTCGGCCATGTGCTAAATGAATTCCGTCACGTCGTAAGGTTGTACGATTTCTTCCTGGCCTGCCATCCTTTGATGCCCATCTACCTTGGAGCTGCAGTGAGTAGAACCATTTCCTCGATAGGCCAAGAAAAAAATATATTGTTTGTTTCCTGTAACAGTCTGAAAAAAAATAGGGTAACTAGGTCGGTAAAAAAAATTAAAATTATTTTTTGGTCAAAAATGTGTGTTTTATGCATGTTTTACGTTGATTATGATTTGGGAGGGCGGAAACAACTTTAGGGTAGGGATTTTTTTGAATAAAAACTTGTTAGGATAGGGTTACATGAAACAAACAACTTTTTTTTAGGCCTTACCCTTCCAATGCTAAGGCTACTTTTGTCCAAAGCACAGGGATGTAAAGATATTTGAAAACCTTCTCAATTCTGTCATGTTGGTATTCATTAGATAGCGCTCACTGAGTACTCTCAGATGAATACCCATGTGCCAGGGTCTCAGTCATTTTCCAGCTTTTTTGCATCATTTTGTATTGGCAAAAATAGCCACTAGCAGCATAAGGGTTAATGCAGTCATGCCTAGACATCTCCATGACAAGTGTTGACATATTATACTTTTGAAATTAATTGGTAGTAAGCCTATATTCACAAACTATTGCACATGGGCAAAAGGGTACGATTAATGATAAAATCAAAAATGAAAAAAATAAAAAAATCTAGTCAAAGGAAAATAGTCAGTGTGCTAGGGGGCTACCTCGTATATCAAACCTTGTCTTTTAGAATACATATATGGTTTAAAAGTCCAATATTTTGTGAGGGATAACAGGGCTCGATTTTACTCCAGGGAGCTCAATTGCATCTTCGTAAGCTTCATAAAGGTGTTGTGTATATCAAATAATACATCTTTGGGCTCCTTGCAGAAGAGGGAGCTGCAGGAGAATTCGAGGGAGCTCTTGGCTTCCGGCTCTAGATAATTTCACGCCTGGTTGAAATATTATGCTGTGACGCAGGTATCTTGTTTTATCCATTTCAGATTGTGTTATTCCGCGAAGAGGAGATTCTACAAGGAGAATGTGAAATGGCGTACATTCACAGTCTCATGTCCAAGATACCACAAGACTTACCATTCGAACATCTCATCACTCAAGCTGGAGATCTCTTCATCCAATACCCACCAACAGAACTAGCCAGCGAGGCTGAGTTAGTCTATAAACAAAGGTATTAACCCCCCATTCAATACCCGCCTACAGAACTAGCCAGCGAGGCTGAGTTAGTCTATAAACAAAGGTATTAACCCCCCATTCAATACCAGCCTACAGAACTAGCCAGCGAGGCTGAGTTAGTCTATAAACAAAGGTACTAATATCAATTATGCTGCTGGTGGCTAATTTTGCCAATATAAAAGAGGCGAAAAAACCTGAAAATAATTTAAAACCTGGCATATGGGTACTCATCTGAAAGTACTCAGCGAGAGCTTTCCAATGAATACCTACAAGACAGGGTTTAGATAGTTTTCTATAATAATCTTTGTGTCCTTGTGCTTTGGAGGAAAGTAGCCCCAGGATTGGACCAATTCACATCTGGAGCATAATCATAGTCTTATGAGTATGGAAAATTCTTGATAAAAAACTAATGTTTTGAGAAATGTTTTACTAAAATGTGTTGGTCGAGATAGGAAAAAGAGGCTAAACAGGTCTTTACACAAAGGTATTAAAACATTCACATCTGGAGCATAGACATGGTCTTATGTATGAAGAAATACCTTGGTAACATAGCTATATTTTTAGAATTATTTGACTGACACTTCTTGATGGAAAAATGTTTATTAATTTTGAAGCATTCTTACAAATAGCCATAGGTTTAGTTGGGTATGATATGTTTATTAAATTGTTTCATTTTCATTTTTCATAAAAAAATATTTTTAATGATATATCATCTCTGCTGACTGCTAACAATGACTATTAAGAATAGGGTCAACTCTTTTTTATATAAAAAGAGAAGTATTCTATATTAACTTTATCATATGTTTTTTTTATATTTTTATTTGTCCCTTTTTTCCACATATCAAGTACATACAGATATAATAGACAAGACATAACAAGGCATGTATTACAGGTATAGGTAGCAAATCAGGTTGTTATGATATGGTCTTAAATACTTTCTTTGCCTTTCATATTGAAATTGGTAGATACTTTTTGTGTTGTCTTCAAGGGAGCGTAATACGATTACAGAGAGATGCTGGTAGTATAAATCAACCAATTACCCTTGTTATAGTTGTATTTTACAGGTAGTATTTTGTCTATACCCATATATTGGTGGCCATTTTTCAAGCAAGTACTTTTTCTCAGTCTTGGTACTGCTCACATATTCTTCTACTTCCATCTGTTTTTTTATGTACCTTTTTATAGTAATGATATTGGAAACTTTACCTTTAACTTTATCATATGTTACATGTAATCTTTGTTCAAAAACTGGTTTGGTCTTTTCACTTTGGTTTATTTGAAAATATCCCATTATTCTAATTGATTGTTTACCATGCGCATTTTCCTTAATAGAGAGAATAGGTTGATAAATTCAATCATGTAAAAGGAAGGAAGGTCGTGTGAACACCAGTGGATACAAGACTGTAAACTGAATACCTTTACCTTTACCTTTAATTCAATACCAGGCATGATAACCCATTAATGCTCACAGTGGCCAAAAGCAGCCTGAAACTTTGGTCAAAATTTTGCAGGCATAAGATAGGAAAACATTTGATTGAGAAATGTTGATCAGAACATTACCAATAACCAGAGAGGTCTATTATAATAAAAAAAATAGATTGTCCCTGCAACAACTCTCCTTCAAATATTTTGTAAAATCTTTCTCAATTGCAAAGTTATTGTTAAAAGTATCTTACATCCAGACGAATACATGTACGAACATTTAAACATTAATGGGTTGAATACACCATTACATTTTCTGTTTCTCCAATTGCAGCTGAAGCGTGCACATGGTCTGACAACTTAGATCAGAACTCTGCTAAATATCATGATATTTCAAATGCTATTTTATGAGGAACTGTTTGAACTTACACAAACAAATAACGGTCAAATATTGCTTTGTTATCAACAGAGATCATTTATATTAATATTTGAAAAGCCATTTTATGAGGGATTGTTTAAATTTACAGAAACAATTTACAGACAAATATTTCTGAGAATATTTCTTTGATATCAAAGTAGTATCTTTTGGGTCAGACCCTGTAGCAGCACCTTTCCAAATGTGAATAGTAAACACATATTATGACATCATGTAATCAAAAATTCTTTCCTGACGTTAATCAGCTCATAAAAGGTAAAATTTTCTTCTAACCTATTTGTCCCTTCAAGTCAGATTAACTTTTTATTTTTGTTTGAGCTTATTATTTGTGAAATATTCAAAGAAAAAAAGTTGATCACTCAGCAAGCAACAATTTTCCTTTTCAAAATTGCAATTTTCATACTATTTTTCTGAATTAGTCTATTATCAATTTATCATATAATCATATTAAGTTCATTAATGTAGTACAGATTTTAACCTTTGTGTGTCTTTCATAATTGTGCCTCTATCACAGGGTTAATGCTTGCTTTCGAGTACAAAAGACCTTTCACAAAACCTGTATTAAGATCAGTAAGTCTCCACTGTACACACATCATTTCTACTCAGTAGAATGATAATTATGTCTGTTTTAGTGATAAAATATTTGTTATGACAAATCCCTGATACATCTTCATTCTTTGTCTCATTTCAGCACTGCAATATCAACTTACAGTAACTTTGAACTCTCAACCTACGATCAGAGGCCAGATAAAATCCTAAGAACCTATACATACACGCCAGAGGAGTTTAAGGAATGGGACAGTGAGAAAAAGGAGACACATCTCATGGCTAAGATGACAGTGTGGGCCATAGCTGCTGGCCTGAGTGCTGCTGCAGTAGCAGTAGCAAATACAGCAGCACAGTGGTGGCAGTAGTAGGAGCAGCAGTATTTGCAGTATGTAATACAGCAACACTGTGGTGGCAGTAGTAGGAGCAGCAGTATCTGCAGTAGTTGATACAGCAGTTTTGGGAGTAGAAGATACAGGAGTGGTGACAGTTATATCTGCAGCAGCACTGGCATTAATGGATATAGCAACAGAGCGGTGGCAGTTGTAGCTGCAGCCGTACTGACAATAGTGAATACAGCATTACAGATTGGGGCAGTAGTAGCTGCAGCAGTATTGGCAATAGCAGATACAGCATGAGTGGGAGCAGTAGTAGTTGCAGTGGTACTGACAGTAGTGAATACAGCAGTACAGAAGGGGCAGTAGTTGCTGCAGCAGCATTGGCGGTAGCAGATACAGCAGGAGTGGGAGCAGTAGTAGTTGCAGTGGTACTGACAGTAGTGAATACAGCATTACAGAAGGGGCAGTAGTAGCTGCAGCAGTATTCGCAGTAGCGGATACAGCAGGAGTGGGAGCAGTAGTAGCTTGAATGGTTCCCTTCGAAACCCGGGCTAGGATTAGTGCCGAGGCTGTTTGAGCGAGATCTGCTGGTTGCATATCAGGTGATCGACATTCGTGATATGATGACCAATGTTCATAAGAGTTCATGGACCCAACATTTTCTCCTTGCTCTTTATTGTGTACTTTTGACATGATGATGTCTGATGTTCATGAGTTGAAGAATGAGAAATACGCTCTTTATTTTGGTATGCGCTAGCTATAACTAGAGTCTTCATGTCTCTTTTGTAATTCACTATGAAATACTGAAACTACTGTTTCACAGAATAAATGAGGTACAATCTGTCTGGTAATTTGATTTAATAGAATGAAAAGGTTCAGTACTGAATTAGAAAAAAAATACTGAAACTACTGCTTCACAGAATAAATGAGGTACAATGTGTCTGGTATTGATTAAGTAGAATGAAAAGGTTCAGTGTGAAATGTATGACTAAAGTTTGACTTTAGTTTGTTCTGGGGTTTAGTTTGATTTTCGATCATGAATCTATTGTATCTATTCATACTTGTAGGTGCCCAGATTGACCTATCAGGGCTGGAAATATCAGGGCTCCCGCTAATTTCGAGCCCAGCATATGCTTACATTACTGTCTTGATTGACCGTGCAAAGATGTGTGGTGTTCCTTAACCCTTATGCTGCTGGTGGCTAATTTTGCCATTACAAAAGGATGCAAAAAACCTTAAAAGTAATTGAAACCCTGGCACATGGGTATTCATCTGAGAGTTCTCAGCGAGAGCTTTCTAATGAGTACCAACACAACAGGGTTTATACCATTTATAAAAATCTCTGCATCCTTGTGCTTTGGACGAAAGTAGCCTCAGCATTGGAAGGGTTGAAAATATTTTTTGCTGGTCAAATGCAAAGATGGTTGAGTGACCAGGAACAAGTTTTAAAGTAGGTTTAGCCTAATTAACTCTATGGCTTTGAAGTATTTGAATCAGAAAAAATGAATATGATTTTAAAAATCTAACTAAAAGTGATTCATGTCTGTAGCAGCAAAAAGCGTCCTGACTATGTACATGTATAAACATCTTTGTAATCAGAGCATTTTCCAAGAAAATATTTGAAGGAAAAATGTTTATCAGAAACCACTCCATAACTATCCTTGAACTTTTTTCAGAATGTATGCCTTAGTCCAATTGCCTGAACAGGCATGAAATGGTTAATCAATTTGCACCAATAATGAATAAAAGAATGTAAATACTGAATTGACCTTCACAAGGAAACAAATTTTGAAATATACGACGGTGGGGCAAAAGAAAATTGCCTAAACTTTCATTATTTATTTACAGGAGAATTGTTCTTTCATTTTTCTCAACACTGCCCTAATATATACTATACATAGTCTCTGCCTGAGGACCAAGGCTTTTCTCTTTCCATTTTTCAGTATGAAGAATTGGCATTCTGATTGTATGTTCTGACCATTGTTCAATAGTAGACCTGTGGCAGACCTGTAGTAAACTCATATAATTATTCCACCACCCTCTTGCCACATCATATCCACACTGCATTAGTATATTATGACAGTCCCTAGGTTAATGGCTACTTGTCAGATGTGCCTAGTTTGAGCTGGGAGAAAGATAACGAGGGAGAACAAGGCATCAGAATTACCTTCTGTGTTTTGCACCCTATAGTCTGTCTGACCCAATCTTGGCTTTGCCCATTGCAAACAATACAAATGTATGCAATCTCGCTTGTAATTTTACTATGTGCACCTAATGGGAAAAATGTACATTTTACAGAATTGAGGCAAAAAGTATGTTTATACATACACAACTTAGTGCTACCAAGAGGTTTACCAAGTTTGGATAGCAAACACAAACTTTTTGCAACAAAAAAGAAGAAAAAACGTTCGGCCAAGTTTGGGTCAGACAGTCTGCATCAATAGTCTGCATCACAAGATCTGCCCTTGTCTGATCCCTTGTATGGTAGTCTCAGGTCAAAGCCACATACGTGATATAATTCCCCTATGTTTCCTAAGGTTACTGTATGTAGTTGAACAATATTTGCTTGTATATGCTTCCATTCAGTAGGCCAGAGCAACAGAATCATCAGTGAATTCCATAGAGGCGTTTGTATGGCAATCATAGGTGCCAGAACCAAGTAGTAGTATGTAAATACTTGATAAATTATGTGATGTAAGTTATCTGTATATAACTCAGATTTTAAACCAGTTTTCATATAGGTGTATTTAACTATCTCTGTGAGGAGTGGAAGGAGAAGAACCCTACTTAGATTCTCACTGATTGAAGACCAGGTGATGATTGATTGATTGATTAATTGATTGATTGATTGATTGATTAATGATTGATAGAATCTTTCAAAGATGTGGATACCGTATTTATTTTCCAACATCGGGCCTAAGGACGATGGTGCAGGTGTGAATGGCAGAAAAAAAATCAAATTTCTTTTCCGCTGTTTTCTGGAAAATCAAAGAAACAAAAAATATTTTTCTTCCACCGTTTTTCATAAAACAGCAGAATAATAAAATTAGAAAAAAAAATCTGATGTTTTTGGAAAATGGTGAATAAAGATATACTATTTTTTTTGTCATTTTCCAGAAAAACAGCGGAAAAATTTATGCTGTCACACCTGCACCATTGTACTAAATAGAAACTTTTACGTACAGTAAAACAGTAAATGTTGACTGAAATCTGATTTTTTGGGGTGTAAAGGTAAAATCAATCTCACAACTAAGTATACTTAGTATCGCACAATATATGTATGTTTCCCACATTATTTAGCTGACTCCCAAAATATACTCATGTGAACGTTACCTATTTTACTGTACTGTATACATTGCACATGTGGTTTCCGAGGCCTGTTCTTTCACTAGTCTTAGTATTCCTAGCCACAAGCACATTGCAACCATTGTGCAAAGTGGTACACTTGGGGCATGGTCAAATTGACAGAAACCTGAATAGATCCCTAAGATATTTATGAAACTGAGCCCTGAAGACTCATGAAAAACACCCTAAAATCTTGAGTTTCTTTTCTTGATTATCTTATTTATTATCCTTTGATTAATTTTGAACTTATTCAATAATCTGAAATGTAACGTCCAATAACTGCAAATTTGGTCAATTTTTCCTTTTGATTTCTCTGGTGTCGAGTTGTAGGATTTTGGCACCAGAAAAAAAACACTCTTACCCCATGTTATATAAATTGCTTAAATTAACAATAAGTTTCTATTTCATTTTCTCTGAGTTAGGTTTTTAACGCTTGTATGTTCTTATTTCCACAAATGTAATTTGTACAGGAATCTTTGGGTACCCTCTCCCTTCCCCACTTACTAGTATTTCCTGAAAGACCATCCCCATCTTTTATTTAATTTACCTTCAACCAATTTTGAAAGGTACAGTGAAATAGCTTAATATAAATGGCACCAAAGTGATAACTCAATTGCTCTAGTCCCAGTTGTTTTTAATCCATTATGAATTTGAAAAAGCATCTTATGTGAATATTTTTAACCCAGTCCCAGGTTTTTCACATGGAGGTATACTATAACCTAATACAAAACCCAGTCCCTGCCCAAAAGAAACAGACCTTTGATATAAACCCTTCATGCACTGATGGTAGAGGTTTTATTTAATACAGCTTCCATGTTCATATATGTTATAAGAATCTTTTTCTTGATAAAAACCTTATTTTCCTTTGTGTATGAATATGTTGAGGATGAGACAAACAATTATCACAGTAAAAAGGGCTGAAAAGAAACAAAGGTAATGTCTTTCTATAGTCATTATTGTGACTAAGTTCAGGTAACCTTCACAAAACATGCAACATTTTAAATGATACAGACTAGCTCAAAATAATTCAGACAAAATGCAGACTTGCAAAGTCTGTCTTTGTTAGTTGAAATCTGAATTTTGTGTGTGTAGTTGGTTCAAATAGAGAGTGAATTGGGACCAAAGCCTTTGTCCTGGGCAGGTGGATATTTCAACCAGGCCAGTCTGAGATTGGTTAGTTTGTCTGTATCAGGGTTGCTTGATTGTGTGATAATTTTATTGTTCAACATTGTGATTTTGGTGTCTCTTAACCCATTAATTCTTACAATGGCCAAGATAAGCCTGACAATTTTGATGATATCTTGTAAGCAAAAACAAAGTTGGGAAAATATTTGTAGGAGCAATGTTTAATAGAACATTATCAACAACTCTCCTTCAAACATTTTGTACAATCATTCTTAATTTCCAAGTTATTATCAAAAGTTTCAAAGTTCCAGACGGAAATATCAAGAGTAACTCTTAGGCATTTATGGTTGAAACAAGAGGTCTCTTCAGTTGGTGTGAGTTAGTGCTTTTGAGACCTCCGACTGTTAGCCTGTATTTGTATTTAGTTTCTGTGCTTATTGGCAGTAATCAGTTTGATAGATAAGTCAGACCTTTCAGATGAGCTTCAAATATTTAATAAACTGGAAAATCAAACCAGTCATTAATTTATGTTGTTGAGAGATATAGGCAGATTGAAAAATCTCCCTTCTACTACGAAACTGTGTTTTCCAAGCTAAAACACCATTTTGCTTTGATTTTGGCTGCACACCAAGTCACCAACCCCTCTTCAAAAATCAAACCCCTAGACTAAAATCATCCAGTATAAGTTTTTGGGGTTGGAATGGACCAAACAAAGTGTGCAGTCTAATCTGATCAATTTGGTACCCGAGTCATTTTTATCTTTATTATTATTCAAAACACAGTCCACACGCTACCCTCCCTCCCGCCTCTCCTTTGGAAAGTCAGATCAAAGCCAAATGCCTGGCCTAGAATTGCAGTCTCACAACCCTAAGAATATTTAACCCTTCCAATGCTGAGGCTAAAGTACAATGACGCCAATATTTCTGAAAACCAACCAAACCCTGTCATGTTGGTACTCATTTAAAAGCTCTCACTGAGTACTTTCACATGAGTACCCAGATGCCAGGGTTTCGGTGTTTTTTCATGATTTTTGCATCATTTTGTATTGGCCAACTTAGCCACCAGCAGCATAAGTTTTAAGTAATGCGTATTAGAAGGCACACCCCTTAAATATGATGGATGTAATGACTCAGATTCCAAAACCTTGGAGCTACCTCACATCCTGGTACATGTATTATACACATAGGCAACACGACGATGGATTAAGTCAAAAAACTAATCTGTATTAAATGAAACATACACATAGCTTTGCTATGGGAAATAACAGAAGTTAGCTTTGTATTTTAATTATTTTTTTGAAAAAAAATTCCATTTGTTATTATTATCAATCATTATGTTATGCTCAGTTATTATTGTTGTGATTTGAAACATGTTAAAGGAAGTACTGAAATTGAAAAGGCTAGCAAATATTGGCTAGACTAAAGCTCACATAATGATTAGGTTATCAAATTTCTTTAAATATTGCCATTTGTTATCCTAACTGTGATTTGAAACTTGTGAAAGAAATTGATTAGAATGAAAATAAGAACAGGAAAATGGCTAATCACTGCTTAGAGTCTAACAGCTAGAGAATATGTTCAAGCTTAAAGTAATTTTTAGTTTATTGCCCTGAAATATTATGGATGAATTTTCATGTGTGAAATTCAGGCCTTGATTATTCCAATCATATGTTGCGTTTAAATCATGCTTTATTCAAAAGTATCCCAGCATTTTGAGGTCAATATCCAAATAATTCCAAAATGGGAATGACTGGAAGCAAATGTATTTTGCGCAGTAAAATGCAAAGGTTGCATGAACTTTACTTCAATGCAAGGTCTTAGCCAGGATTTTTATAACAGGGTGTCCAAAATGGGGTTTCAATAAGACAGGGTGTCCAAACCCCCTCACTGAAAAAACTGAAAGTCATCATACTGACCATATACATTGACAAATCAAGTAATTATATGCTTTATTTCTTCAACAAATGTATTTGTTATCATTTATAAATTAAACTACCTACTTGTAATTATCATGTTCAAAAAATTCTGACCAAAAGATAGGGTGTCTTTTCCCCCCAAAATTGGTATTTTCCATGGTCTAGGGTGTAAAAGACACCTGACACCCTGCTGGCTAAGACACTGCTTCAATGTACTGTGGCGTTCAATGAACAAAGTGTATATTTACAAGGTCTGCAATCTGTCATGTTTCCAGAGGTACCGCTGTGTAAGGCATACACAAACTGTGTGATGGAGAGCTTTAATTTGCCTGTGTGTTTGTGTGTTTGATTTATTTTCAGGTAGAATGTACTGTGATCATGTGAGAAATAAAATAAAATATTCAGAGTAATACTTGTTCATCTTTATTCCATTGGATGTATTCAAAGAGAAAGAACCAGTGAATCCATTTGCTACAATACTGACATTTAATTCCTGCACCAATCGATCAGACATCTGCCAGTGCCTGGTTGTACAAACACCCATGGATAACATTTCAAAAAAATAAGCCAAGCACATCAATGACCCACGTTGCTTGCGAACCAAAGCTATGTTCAGTTGTGAGATCATCCATGGCCAGGAAACTGGGTGGCAAACGGGAGTGCGGTCGACAATTATGCCTGGGCTGCCCACGCATTTAGTGCAGGAGTTAAATGTTGGCACTGTAAATCAAAATGGATAGATTCAAAAGTAAGATTAATTCAAATTCAAAGTTATCACAGTATGCTTTATAATTAAGCAAATCATCAAGAGCAATTGTGCTTCCAGGTGCTTAAACAAAGTATTGCCATGGTTTTCAGCTTATGTTTGTCATCCTTGTCTGTATAGGGGTATATACATGGTCTTAGCCAGCAGGGCGTCTGGGTGCCTTTTTGGACGCCCAAACCCTTAAAAAGAACTCCTAAGGACACCCAAATTTCTTTGTGTGGAATTTCTAAAAATCTCAATCTCAAGCTTATAATTGAATTTTTTTCATCTCCTTATAATTACCATGACATTGTTTAATGATATCATGCCTTATTTTGATGAATTTATACATGTTTGTGGTTGAAATATGAGGATATTGTGATCCCCCTTAAAAATTTGGACGCCCAAAAGTTTTAGAACTGCCAATTTTAGGCACCCAGTTTCTAAATCCTGGCTAAGACACTGGTTATATATACTGATCTTTAACAGATCTCTATAGAGACCCTTATCCTTAAAGGTTTCTCCTTTTGAATATTGTCTCAATTTATCACCAGTGTTCACAATTGACTGTCCTGCTGATGAAAGTATTATAAGGTACTCTTAACCCTTCCAATGCTGAGGCTACTTTCGTCCAAAGCACAAGGACGCAAAGTTTTTTGAAAACCATCTAAACCCTGTCATGTTGGTATTCATTGGATAGCTCTAGCTGAGTACTCTCAGATGAGTACCCATGTGCCAGAGTTTCAGTCATTTTTCAGGTTTTTTGCATCATTTTGTATAGGCCAAATTCGCCACCAGCAGCATAAGGGTTACATGGGAGTTCATTGTACAGGTAATCTCGCTTCATCAGATTCTCATGTATACCAGACAAAAGCACTGGTGTCAAATCCTTTCCTGCCTTCTATTCAATGTTAATAACATTTCAGTTATCTCAGACACCTTTACATGGTTCGTATTTGTCCAAGGTATTCAGCAAGGTAAAATTTGGAAAATTACTCCACTTCGCTGTTCTCTATTTTCAGTAGTTGGTACCGAACCAATTGTTGATTGTTCGCAAGGAAAGGCTGATTTCCAAACAGGTGAGAAAGTATTCTTGTCTGTCTTCCATCTGAAATGAATCAAAATTTCAGTGTATTGCCAATGGGCTGGACCAGATTTTTCATTCATATATCACATGGGCTGGAAAAAACTGAATACTTGGCCAAATCTTACATCAGAACTTTTAATAATCTTGCTTGTTTAGTAATACAAAAAATACAATAACTCTTAAAGGCTATTTAAAATATTCAATGTTGATAATGTAAATAAGCAAGAGAAGAGTTTCCAGATCACTAGGTCAAACATAACTCATGTCTTGCCTGTAGCAGCTAAAACCGCCTGGCTATTTTGGGGAAATTTCTCTAAAAAAGCACTTATCAAAAGAAATTTGAAGGAGAGGTGTTCTTCAAAACACTATCTACAACTATCCTTCAAATATTTTGCAAATTTATGCTTAACTCCAAAGTTATCTTCAAATGAATCACAGTTACAGACGATATTTGTCAAGGAGATCTTCAGGCATGCATGGGATTACTCACCCAATTAAGTGTGCAATGTACTTTTCCAGAAGTGTCTGTATATCGTATATCATAGTAGTCTCCATCATAGTCATAGCAGACTGTAAGATAGAAATATATGTAAAAGGAGAGTATAAATGTATGATAAATACTTGCCATCATTGAAAGTTTGAAATTGGTAAATTCATCAGGCCATCTATGTATTTCATATCACACCAACTTGATTGCATCACTAAAACACTGTCTAATTCTAAGAGGTGGAGCACAAAAATTCCAAAATTCCAACCCGGACCTAGGCCGGGTTCGCAACCCGGATCAGTCAGCAGCATTGTAGCATTGTACTCAATAATGAGCAACTTTTTCTATGCCAGAATGCTATAATGTTGTACAGACTGTAAACTGCTTATATTTTCTGTCAATTCTGAATACTCAGGATCCCCCTCCCCCAATTCTGAACTAAATCTTTCTTTTCTTTTATAACCAGTCTTTTGAACCAGTCTCAATTAGCAGTTGGTGTATGGTTGATTTGACTTATTAGTGACTCATGAATTAATCAACACATACTTACACGAAGATTCTTCAGGCTTGGAGAGCTTCACAGGAGAACTAAAACAAAGGATATAAACTTCTATATAATATCTAATACATAACTACATATCCCATTAATGCCCACATTAACGCTCAGCCAGAAGCGGCCTGACAATTTTGATGAAATCTCTTAAACAAAGGCATATTAAGAAAAATATTTAAAGGAGAAATATTATTCAGAACATTACCAACAACTCTCCATCAAATATTTTTGTTAAATCATTATTTATTCTAAAGTTATTATATAAAGTATCATAGATCCAGACGACAGTTCTTATACTCTTAAGCATGAATGGGTTAAAGGAAACTATTGATGTTCCATGAACATGCTGATCCATTAATTGTCACATGGGCAGCCTCAACATTTTGATGAAATCACCATGGTAAAAGCAAATATGGTAAAATATTTGAAGAAGTAATTTTATTCCAAACATTGCCAACAAATTCCCTTCCAATACTTTGTAAAATGATTCTTAATTCCAAATTTATCATCAAAAGTATCATAGATCCAGACAGCAATATCCAGATGAGCACTCAACACGAATGCCAAGTTTGGGAAAATAATAATTTATCTGTAAAAGTACAGATACCCAACAATGGCCATGATGCTTGGCAATCAGGAAAATAAACAAAAAGGCCTCCCTTTGGAAGGCTTTTTTAAAATAAAAAAGTTTGGGAAAATGATTGAATCACTGATAAAGGAAAGTATTCAAATGTCTTAACAATTTTCTTTAACCCATTAATGCTTAAGAGCTCCTCTAGAAATTGTCGTCTGGATCAATGATACTTTTGGCAATAACTTTAGAATCAAGCATAATTTTACAAAATGTTTGAAGGAGAGTTGTTGGTAATGTTTTGATTGACATTTCTCGATCAAATATTTTCCTGACTTTGCTTTTGCCTGCAAATTATCATTAAAATAGTGAGGCTGCTTTTGGCTGCTGTGAGCATTAATGGGTTAAAGGAATAAGCAATAAACCCCTATCAGGCCTCAACGCTAACTCAAAATGTTACTGGCCCCGTAGAACCAGTAACACCGAGAATCTACTGGTCCTGCAAAAGTTTTGCTGGTCCTACAAATTTTTCTTTAACATAAAAAGAAAAAATCATTGCATAAAATTCACAGACAACATTTATTTTATCTATTTTATCTTCAATTATTTCAAAAACATTTGGCATATTCTTAAGGGGAAACTTGTTAATACGAATGCCCCCAAATGTTCACTGGCCCTGTAGGACCAGTCAAAAAAGATTTTTAGTGGCCGAAAGCCGTTTTTGAGAATTTTTACTGGTCTGGGGCCATATAGTACCACTGATAGCGTCGAACCCTGCCTATATTCTTATGGTCTGACCTACCTTATACACCACATGGGCTTGGAGTTCTCATCTAGAACAGTGACGTCTAGAAAACACATGTCCTAAAAACAAAATAAAAACATGACATGCTGCTTTCTTAACCACCTACAGCATTGAAAGAAAGATCTACAATTCACACACAATGGAAACTTTAGAAAGGGGTTTAAAAGTTTGGTGAAACTTCATCATGATCTTATCTCAGAATAATGGACCTAGGGGGGAGTTACACATGCTTGTAATATTCCTAGTCTGTTTGTGGCAATATATACCCAGTATTATTGCACAGATGCAGTCATGAACTAATATAATAATCATAGTAAAATCTACTTGAAAATGAATTGTAACTTACACCATGTACTGTTGTTTTGAAAGTCAATGTTTTAAATTGTACTGCTGTGATTGAATACGATTTTAGGGCCCAACGATAGTTTTGAAAAAATACTTGAAAAAACTTAGTTAAATGATGTTTTGCATATTTTTGTGAAAAAAAACAATTAAAGCAGTCCTATTAGATAATGAGACAAAAATTAAAGATATTACCTGCAATATATTTTTGAATAGATCTGTCTTCCATGGCAGCGTGAGTTTCCTTGCTATGGGTACATGGTCGGTAGTGACATCTGAGCGGATGGCAATAAGAGTGGCGTATCCTTCACCTGATAAGTAGGAAAATACAAAACAATTCTATTGCTGACATCATCATACCAAAGAGTCTTTTACCTGTAAGCTAAACCTCTCAGACATGTATAGAGATATTTTAAACAACTAAGACTTTAGGATTTAGAAACTGGGTGCTCAAAATTGGCAATTGTAACAAAGATATAACCAAAATAGTCCGGGTGTTTTTGGCTGCTATATAAATGGGTCCTAAAGAAAAGCGAAATCGCATACCTTTCCTCTTGCCGTGTCTATGAACCAGCGCTGAATTCCGCAATTTCAAGCAGTTCCTTCGTGCTCTCACTGTTCATATTTGCCACATGATCGTACTATTTACCAATTAACAATTTTTTCACATGAGGTATCGCAGCGGTAAAACTTCTAAGCAAACTGAACAGCAAGAGCGCAAAGGTGCAATAACGGCTAATACTCTTTGATCGGAAATCATTGAGGTGTGCGGTAAAACGGAAGATTGCCAACATCCCTTCTACAGAAAATTTTCCCAACCTCTACCCGCACTGTGCGGTTAATTGGAAGAATACAGTAATCAATGTGGATAATAAGCAAGAGCAAAGAGTATTCAGATAACTAGGTACAAACATAACCCATCAATGGGTTAACTTGGGTTAACTTACCAATATACTCCTTCGGGCAATGTAGATGTTTGAATTGCTGAGACCAGTAAGTAGCCCTCTGGTTATGGAGTTCCACTGTGCAGCTGTAACTGTGAAGACCTGGGAAATAAAGGAGATCTCTTAGATATTTCAAATATATGATTTTACTATTGATTATCTAAAATTTAACATTACTATCAGAGAAATAAAAAGAATTAAGTCTCCTTAGTAATAACAAAAATTACTATGAATGTTTGAAACGTGGAAGAGATCGATATACTTAATAATAATAAAGATTTAACATAGATATTAGTACTAGAAAATTGAAAGAGATCCATTCTATACCACCAGATCCTGCGCTTAGGTCCAGTTAATCACTAGTCCCATAGCCCAAGGATAAACTTGTGTGGGGCTATGATAATATTTGCCTTTGTAGCCCAGCTAGCTATTAAAAAAAATGACATATTAAGATCATGCTCAGAGGAATATCAGGAATATGGTCAATTGGGGAACACCATTTGACACATCAGTTGTCCTTTAGTACACTTCCAAAATGACAATATACATTTCGACTTCAAAATTGTTTTTTGGAAAGGACTATTAATAGTGGAACTGCTGGATTTAGCAAAGCTACGGCTATGATATCTTGGGTGGGGCAATGGCAATTTGAGAACCAGAAGTCCTGTGGTCTACCAGAATTTTCAACCAAAGTCAGACCCCTGACAATGCATGTAGCACTTATCGATGGGAACATCTTACCATGAATAGGTTAATCTCAATACACTTACCAAACTCAGGGTCTATGTCATCCACTAGAGGCTGGTGGGCAGGGGGTTCGTACACACTGGAAAATCACAACAGAATTGATCACAGGAATACAGACAAAACAGTTCATCTTTTAACAATTCATTTTTTTGGGGGGTCAAAGTATGTAATGAATGTGGACTAAAGGATCCTCTAGGTATAATTAGGAAGGGTTTACTACCCAAAGCTTTGTAGTTCTTAACAATCCTACTTCAATGTGCTGTTCTACGTGTGCTCATAACAATTAAAGAAAGAACCATGTGCTACATTGAAACATCAAATAATGTCACTATATCATGCTGAGTTTTTTATCTAGAAGGTTATGTTGAATGTATAATGTTTTACCTAGAGCTCTCTCCGAGTAGACATCTCTGTACAAACTTGTGGTTATGGAAAGACACTGTTATGAAAGCTAGTTCTCCATCCTCCTAAAATTGAATAGTAGTAATTAAGAAAAATATTATTTACCACTCTCTTTATCTCATCATGTAAATGACTGAAAATCTTATGTGAACTCAAAGGGCATAGAACGGCACACATTCCTACTGAAACATGATGGACATAAAAACTATGAAGTCAATATGGGGGAAGGTTATTATTATTATATTATTATTGTTATTAACATTATTATTATCATTATTATCATTATTATTATTATTATCATTATTATTATTATAATATTATTATTATTATTATTATCATTATTATTATTATTATTATTATTATTATTATTATTATTATTATTATTATTATTATTATTATTATTATTATCATTATTATTATTATTATCATGATTATCATTATTATTATCATTATTATTATTATTATTATTATTATTATTATTATTATTATTATTATATTATTACTATTATCATTATATATTATTATTATCATAATTATTATTATTATTATTATTATTATTATTATTATCATGATTATTATTATTATTATCATGATTATTATTATTATTATTATTATTATTATTATTATTATTATTATTATTATTATTATCATGATTATCATTATTATTATTATTATTATTATTATTATTGTTATAATGATAATTATTATTATTATCATTATTACTATTATCATAATCATTATAATTATCATCATTATTATCATTACTATTGTTATTACCATTATTATTATCATAATTAGTATCATCATTATTTTCATTATCATTATCATCACCATCATTTTTAGTGACATCATCATTATCACCATCATCATCCTTGTCAAGATCAATATCATTTATCATCATCATCTTCATCATCATCATCATCATCATCAATAATATCAATGTTATCAGTATCATCATCATCACCATTATCATTCTTATCACCATCAATATCATCACCATCATCATCAATAATATCAATGTCATCAGTATCATCATCATCACCATCATCATCACCATCATCATCATCATCATCATCATGTTTAAGTCTTACCTTCCATGTTGTGAGTAGGATATTCCCAGGTAGTATGTGTACATTTAAGGTGGCGTCCCTGCTGTCTGCCGGGTGAGTCACCTTCACTTTACTCCACTCGAACCCTGTATCGTACAGCAGAGATCTCTGGCTCGGACTTGAGAAAAAGAAAACACAGACAACTGTATAGACCACTCAACTACCACCATACAAACTATTTGGATTGAAAAGTCAGGAATTTAGTATTCATTTTGTATCTACTACATGTGTAAAAAAGCAAAATCTCAACTGGCCAGTTGTTCACCTATCCAAGCCTAGAGGGCTTATGGAATTTTGATTTTTCAATACTTTTTTGCCATATTGCAGCTAAGTCATGACTATCCATCAGGGCAGGCCTCCATCTGGAAGGCTTCTTGATAAGGGTCATGTGGATCTATGATAGTAATGCGTATTATAATTACTACCTTAGGAATAAATCATAATTTCAAATATTTAAATATGATGAACATTTCTTCTTTAAGAGCTTTCCGAAGCATACTTTGTGAGAAAGATATAACTAATTAGTAACTAAATGGGTTAGAGGTGGAAGAGCAAAACTGGGGAACCCAGGGAATTTTACGATGTCCAATGAATAGAAATTTAATTCTAAAAAAATGGGAGATATTCAGCCCATGCTCATCATAGACTTATGTATCTTATATCCAAGGGATGATTGTAAAGAATAACGTCGAGATCATATCAAACTAAGATAACTAGAAAAGAAAAATGGAATAGAATACAAATATACACAACCATCAGCCTTCAACACAATTTTACAATTTGATGACTGGAATAATTGATGATTTAACCTTTCCAATCTGCTGCTACTTTTGTCCAGCGCACAAAGACTTTTGAAAACCATTTAAACCCTGTCATGTTGGTATTCATTAGATAGCTCTCGCTGAGTACTCTCAGATGAGTACCCATTTGCCAGAGTTTCAATCCTTTTACAGGTTTTTTGCATCATTTTGTATTGGCCAAATTAGCCACCAGCAGCATAGGGGAATAGGGAATCCAATGATACCTACCCATTAGGATGTGGCTGCCCTCCCTTATCAAAGAAAACTGGATTCACTGCATAGATTTTTAGTCTCTTTAGCCTGCCAATAGGTGGCGCCTCAAGACTATAAAATCGGACAACTGTTGACATGGCAAAATGGAAGGCCCCTTGGTGGTCGAGAAAGTGCTCAGTTTTGTCGCTATCAATAAGACACAGTTGCCATCTTACACAGGTTTTCCTGAAAAGACAATATTGAATAAATTATTATAAAGCCCAGGGTTTAACCCATTTATATCTGGAGCACAGGTGATTGGACAAATTTAAGCATCAGCCCATTCAATAAAGAATTATCTCAAAAAATATCTAAAAGATTGGTAAACCCTACAAGTAGAACCATTTTTGGTCAAATGTTCCTAAAACTATTGCTCTATCATTTATATGCTGTTTATATATTACTGTAAAAACAGTAAAGGTTTAATATGGAAATTTACTGCTCGACAGCCACTGTGTTTCTTGGTAATTTCTGGTAAGTTTTAAGGTACAAAGGTACTTCAAAACTGCCACTGTGTTTGTTGTTGGTAACTTTATGATTTTTAAAAAGTGTTTGCTGGAAACTCTATGAAAGTTTTAAGGTGGATATTTATTGCAAAGTTGATACGTATATATATAGCCACTCTGTTTGTCGGATGTTTGAAGGGGGATACCTACTGTAAAGCTGTCCCTGTGTTTTTTAGTGATCCTATATAAGTTTTTAGGTGAATAATTACTGCAAATCTGTCTGTCTTTGTTGGAAACCCTATGAAAGTTTTAGGGTTGATACTTTCTATAAAGTTGCCACTCTTTTTATTGGTAACTCCAGAGATGTTGATTTGTAATACAACTCCCTGGTAACTCTATGAAAGTTTTAAGGTGGGAAACTTACTGCAAAGCTGCCACTGTGTTTGTGGGTAAACCTGTGTAGACATGGATTTTTTTCAACATGGATATCGCTTTCTTGTTTCTCTGTTCAGCACACCTTCAAAGAAACAACACATTTTATTGAAAACTATTGTTCAATGTTTCAGGTAATTTATGAGATGGATATTTCTGAAGTGCAAACCAAAAAGGAAAAAAAATAGGAATAAAAAGTGTTAATAGGAAGGTAACATAATATAATCCTTATAACCACTGGTCAAAAATCAAAATGACTCAACTATTCTTCCATAACACTAAACATTCTAGTGTTATTTATAGTGATAAAGTATTTTACATGCTTTTAGAATTGATATCAAGTGTTCCTTCTGATATTATGTAAAGTCTGTATAAGGTAACTGAACTCTGCTTTAGTCTTAGATCATGAAATCAATAATAATTGACTTCCTATGTAACTGATTCCAATCATGCATCTTTTTATAAATATAGTTTTTACATTCCTATATTTGTACTTTTATTCAATAAGAACACAATATGTGATATGTACATCATGGTCATGATGCTTGGCAAACGAGAAAATAAACAAAAAAATAAAGATGAAAAAGCATCATAGATCCAGACAATAGTTTTTAAGGGGAGCCCTAATAATAACAATAATATAAAAATATATATAAAAAAACTAAATAAATAATAATAATAATGCTAATAATGCTAATAATAATAATAATAATAATAATAATAATAAAAATAACAATAATAATTCCAATAATAATAATAATAATAATGATAATAATAATGATAACATTGATAATGATAATGCTAATAATAATAACAATTGATATCTGATATAGCGCCCTTTCCACCTATAATGTTCAAAAGCGCTTTATAAAGAATAGTCAGTGGATAGATGTTTATCGTCGTTATAGTCAAATAAACTCTTTCCAAAATAGCAATGTTTTCAGCAGTATCTTGTTTTGCACACTATCACAACTCTAGGTTTGAATGGGTTAATGGCTTTACCTTCTGATGCATTCCGCCTTCCAAGACTTTGAGTATGGTTTTGCTCCAGCATCTTCTTTGAGTGGTTTCAGATCAGCAGTGTGTTTATAGTACAGTTGCTGCCAAATTACACTACAAGGAGATAGACATGAGTAACATTAGATGTTCTCTGAATGATCTGATACAGATATTATTAAAACAACATTTTAGTAATCAGTTCTATTGATCTGGCACATATAAAGATATCTTTAAAATAATGAATTACTTTAAGGAAATTTTGACTGAAATTTGTAGACTTCATTCGGTTTTATAACCTCTCTTTAAATATAATTTGTTGATATAGTTGATGTGTTACATGATATCATTCGAGGCCAAGGCTAGGACTACAGTAGTTGACTTCATACCATTAAATTTTAATCTCAATGACTTGAACACCTGTATGAAGTGTACATTGTTCATGAACAATAGGACTCCTATGATAGGAGTTTGGCATTTTTCTCAATTTTCCATATATATATATATATATATATATATATATATATATATATATATATATATATATATATATATAAATATATATATATATATATATATATATATATATATATATATATATATATATATATATATATATATATATATATATATATATATATACACACATACATACATACATACATACATACATACATACATACATACATACATATATATATATACATGCTTACTTGTCATTGGCATAAGAGAGCCATGTTTTACAGACTCTGGCACAGGAGAGCAGATCACTGGCTCCAAGGTAGCTGAATATATGTAGCATAATCTCAGATGGGACACTACAATGTAAAAACAATAAACATTAAAATAAGTAGAATTTTATCAAAACCTTCATATCAAAATAATTTTGATATCATAATCATTTAATAATTGTTGCTCTCTTAATTATCACACGATTTAATCTAACTGAATCTTTTCTTTTCTCTAACACTGTCATATCAAAATTTGATCTAAGACTATGAGTATGATTTACCCCATAAAGGTCTTATTGAACTCAAGAGAGAAACATATGTGGAAACTTTCTAGGCACATATTTTATTCAAGCATGATATCTTACACCCAAACTAATTGGCCATTAATGTGCAAACATGAGTTAGTTTCTTTTCAGAATACTGCCATGTGAGACAAATGTTATTGCCATGTATATGTTTACTCCCTATGCATTTGAAATATAATGATATTGAATAATATATACATATAAAAGGGTTTATAGTAATACACCCACCTGTCAGCAGATGGCGCTTTTGCTTTAGATATTTTGGCATTAGAAGCTCTATACCGTCCAGGTGGTGCAAAGGCAGATCTTGTGCTTCTGCTGCAATACACAAAAATACATCCTAATATTAGCATTTATTACTATACAGAATGATCCATTTTTCCAATACACATGTTTCATATTTTGCTTTGATTATTTGATTACTATCGCTGGAACAGCACTTAGTTAGCATTTTGAAATTAACTTAAAAAGTACTACAACTTTTTTTGTCAAATTTTCTAGGCATTTGTGCATTATTCAGGAATGAATTTAAGTGAAAGAATCTTTATTATATTATATTATTATATTTATTATATCATTATTATTATAGTATATAATTATTCATCATAATACCAGCATTTATGGAAGAATTTTTGAGAACTTATTACAACCCTTGGGAGAAAAATGTATAGTTGCAAATATTAGATCTATCTTTTTTAATACAGAGTTTAAGGTAGTAGATTTTCTATTTAAATATAAGGGTAATAAACACTTTCTCATATTTTGTATTGTTTAAATTTTATTGGAATATGGAGTAAAAACAAATTTCTTCCATAAAGCTGAATGTTCTTCAATTTGAATTTTCAATGTTTTTGGAGTGAAATCTCGTAAACGCCACCCCCCCCCCCCCCCCTCCCACCCATCAAATCTGTGCATGGTGTACTTTGCCTTGTCATATACCTTCCACGACTCTGTGACTTGTTTCCCACTGCACCTCTGGATGCTGAATTAGGCCTCTGTGGACTACCACTAGGTGGAGCTGCTGCAGAGTTAAGCCTCTGTTGACTCCCATTGGAAGGACCTGTCCGTAAATCTGAGAATCTTCGAGACAATCCTTTTTCTGAATAGGCGCTGC